>JAWZSL010000024.1:7752500-8352500 GCA_034769285.1 Lutjanus argentimaculatus
GTTGACCAACAGAAATGTTCTTCTGTCTCTCCAAAATACTGCGGTTAGAGGCTAGAACATTTTACAGTGGACGCTTCAAAAACTAACATTAGCTACATGGAGCATAATGGACAGGGGCCTCACTGATTAATGTTAGTGTACAAAAGCACAATTTATAACTTGTATAAAAAGACAACTTAATGACTTTATTCACTGATTTGGGTGGAACTTGATCATATATTAAGGAGAAAATGCTTTCTGGTTTTGCTTCGGATAATCAGCGGCTGCTCTGCTTCAGCTCTGAGTCAGAGTTTTGGCTAACTTAGCTGCTGTTAGTGGGCAACTGAGCCGGGCTCAGCAGCCTCCCAGCGAACACAGCTAGACCAGGATTGAACACAAATATCTGTACAAAACGGCAATTCATTCAATAGTTGTTGAAATATTTCGGTCAGGAAAGTGGTGGACCAATATTGCCGTCCATATAACTATGCCCCTGACGTGGACACATTTTTTTTTCTTTTTTCTTTTAAAGTTTTATTACAGGTAAGGGGTTGTTTTTCAACTTTTACATGTCTGAAATGTACTAATAAAGCACTTTCATTGCACTGCGAATGGCAGATTGCTTTTTACATGTCAGCTTCCTCTATACCAGCATGTGGACACATTTTGTGAGCTAATTGTGGGCAATGGAAGAATGTCTGAGGGGCACAGGCAAAAAAATAAAAAATAAAAAGGGCACCCATATCCAGTGAGTCACCAACGCGGCCATAGATTAAAATAGTTTTTTATGTGATGTAAAGTACAAAAATACTGCAAATCTCCAATAAAAACACACAGGGAACTGATAAATATTTAACATGTAAAGGCCAAATAAAAGGGCATCCAATAGGCCACTTTTGCTGTGAGATCCCCCAAAAGTGTCCATGTTGTAGCTACTGGGGGACCTTATATTGCATCCCACAATCCCCCTCAGCAGATGGAGTTGCCCATGTAGATTCAAACAAGAACAACAAGGGCTGGAAACAGCAGCAGCAGCAACAACAAAAGATCTGACCACTCCAGATCTGGAGCTTTAATCCTTAATCTTTTGTCGTTCATCAGCCAAGGACTCCAGTACTCTCAATCACAAAATTTTGACAAATCCATTGAAAATGCTCTAACTTAAAAATGAGGGAAATATTCCATCAGGTCATCAGATTATTGTAACTCAATCTACAGTGTGTATCGTATATATTCATACACTGCTGTGGGACCGATGCAGCATATTTGACATGTGTTCAACTGTGCGTGGAGGCTACTGTAGAGCGCCTGACGTCACTCTGAGAACAATGAGGTGGTTTTCCTCTTTTACTCCAGTGTGTTACTCCTCTCTCCCCCATAGGCAGGCGGATGACAAGGAAAGGAATGCAGCAGATTCAGGGGGTCTGTGGAGCAGAGAGTCAGAGGGGGACAGAGGAGGCGGCTCTTTGGACAGCATGATTCACCCTCTACTTTCTCTTTGTGTGTGTGTGTGTGTGTGTGTGTGTGGGGTTCACTAGCAGACACATGGCAGGCATGCCGACAGAGCCGGAGAGGAACATTCTGGAAAGGCCAGGGATGGATGAAAGAAAGAGGGACACATAGAGCTGTTACAGCATGGGATATGTAGACAATGAAAGAGTGCAAATGCAAGATTACTGGACATACATTGTTACCCAGCGACAAAGCAAAGAGCGTCAGCGGAGGATTTATACACACACAGCTGCAAATAATTACTGCAGAGCAGTGGTCTGCATGAGAGATTTTCACTGACCACATCACTACAGTTAAGTTCACAATATAGCACACAGCAGCTGTGATGTTTCGCTGTACTCCTGGATATAAAATGCCAGGTGACTGAAGAATAAAAACAGCATCATGTGATATGACGGAAATATGGAGAAGTAGTTCAGCACCTGATTAACATTGATCCTACAGCCTCAAATGCACAACAGAACATGAAGCATGATGGATAAATCTGATAAAGTGGGGGCAGCGTATCTAATAGCAAGATGTTTGAGGTTTTATCCACTAATAGATCTGAGGTATGATATCTTATCACTGTGTTTTACAGCAGGGGCCTGGGGTGATTACCGAGAGAAGTAAAACTGAAAATAGTGTGATGAGCTCCAAGGTTATGTCCTCTGTAATGTTTCTGGGACTTTGGGGACTTTTATGGTCTGAGAGGGAGTTTATGTTCTGTAATTACACATGGTGGGAGTGTGAAGAAGGCTTTGAAACTGCTTTCTGACAAAGATGCTGGGAGATATAATTTACAGAAAACGTACATGAACCGTTCAATTTATGAACAAACTAGAAGAGTGCACTGAATAAAGGACAGTTCTCCACCAGGCATAACTACTACATGTAACAAGTTATTCTCCAGCAGTGCTGGTATCCTATTTGACATTTGTGTGAAATTTCATCATAATTTCTGTATGCAATCTTGAGTTATGGTCTCAGTGACCTCTGACCACATCTAAGCAGCTCATCCTTGAGTCCAAGTGGATGTTTGTAATCTGAAGAAATTCCCTCCAAGTGTTTCGGAGATAAAGTTGGATCACGAAAGTTGGATGGATGTAAGGTTACACCTGTAACCACCAAAATTTAATCAGTTCATTCTTCATGAGTCCAACTGGTCATTTGTATCAAGTCTGAGGAAATCCCCTTGAAGTGTATTTGAGATACTGTGTTCAAGAGGTTTGGATGACAATAAAGCATAATGCCTCTGGCCATGGCTGTCACCTGTGTAGAAGCATAAAAACAGTTTTTCAAAGGTATTAAAAAATGGTGAATCAGCTTTGAATACACCCGGCAGAGAAGTTTTTTTTGTAACAATGTTGAAGTGTGATCACTCACGCTGAAAATTGCACGTGCACCCACTGCAAACTGGTGGAAAATGTCTTACAGTGCTAACATGAGACGTTGTTTGGGAACTGCGGTTGAAATTAAGGGACTCAAAGTGGTTAAAGTATGAGGTACTGAGTACCAAAAGTAGCTGAACAGTTTATTTAAGAGTAAGAATTAATGGATTATTTGACGAAAGCGATTTAATTTTTCGCTGAAGCAGAAGGAGTAGAGATATTTGAAGTGCGTGCAGTGCAAGCAAGTCTCAGCTGGTATGAATGATAGAAGTTGAAGCCCCAGTTTACATTCTGTAATTACACATCATTGACTTTGGAGGCAGTTTTATATATTTCTAGAGCAAATATCTCTAAATTTTACCATTTTAATATGAATATTGAATATTAAAAAATATACCAATGAGGAGATTTTGTATTTCTCCACCATAATTATATCTTAGCAGTGTGGAGAAGTGGTATCATTGCTGTTAAAGTTTGTTCTTATGTAAATGCTGTTACACAGGTGGTGTTTGTGCTCATGACCTCAGTATTTTACAAAATCCTGACTATGGCCCTGATGAGCTCAGTGCAGCAATAACTGGCTAATAATTACATTAAAATACGATAATAAAAAAAAAGAATACAAAAACATTGTAATAGACCTCAGAAGCCTGCTAACCTTCCACCTCATCCAATTAAAATGTAGTGAAAGTTTTTATTTTTGTAATTTGTAATGTTTCTAAGATTGCAGTGTGTCATCAAGGCATATCAGATTACTATAAACAGTCTGTTAATGCAGACTATAGAATTCTGCATACACAAGGACGTGTTCATTTATGCACAGTGTGCTTCCCTCTCATACACACACACACACACACACACCAAGCGAGGGTCTTATAAACATTTCACAGAGAGAAGAAGAAGCACACACATGGAATTTGGACACTTTATTTGGGCATGATGGGAGAAGGGACGGGCCTAAGCTGACTGTGAGAGGGATAGAGATGTAATGTCTTATGAGAGAGGAATCCCTCACACTAAAAATAACAGACTACAGCCAGATATTTACTGTGCAGTGGGCTTTACTGTTTACGCTGGCTCCAAGTTCATCTGACACATAGGCTAACAGGCTACTCCTGGGTACATTTATTACAAAATGTCATGTGGATGGTAGCTAAAGAGTAAAGACCTCTCATTTAAGGAAAAGACAATAAATGTGTCACAGTTTTATCAACTGGAGGGAGAAAGTCTGTAATAATGTGCTTTTTATTTACAATATTTTTACTTTAAATAGCTGCTGGCATTTTACGAGATGCGTTTTTCAAGAGCTTAGTTCAGATGGCAAGATCGTAAGCAGCCCAGCCATCCAAACAAAGGAGCAGTTTAACTGTTTGATGATTTACAATTTCTAATTTCTAATGGGACTAAAAATACTGTACACTCATGGCACATTCAGAGAAAGTATTTCAGAGTGAGGAGATTTATCAGCAGAAGACAGCTTGGATGGCGGGAGAGCTCCAAGTTGAAAATAGAGATAAATGTTACATGAGGGTGAGGACAAATCAGGAGTCAATGAGAATTTGATGAAATGCAGACAGAGTTTCAAGGACTCAAACTGTTTAGGAAGAAAGATGCAAAAACACAGAAAAGGGGAGGGAGAGGAGGAGATGGAGAGGGAGATTAGTGCAGTTTCAGAAACTCAGAAGGGCATTTCTACAGTAAGCTGCTTCTCCCTCCACCCGCCGACCCCTCTCCTCACTCCACTCTGTCTGGCTATTTATGGTAGAAGTCCTCAAGATCCTACGCAGCTCAGAGGAGTTCTGAAGGCTGAGTTCATGGCATCATAATTCCAACCTGTCGCTACAGGAGGACAGGAAGCTTCAAACAAACCTGGATTTGGTCAATAAAATCACAAGCGTCAACTCAGTCCTACTCAGTCACAAGTCAGTGTGCTCGCCTTCAGTGATACTCACTCATATGCTCACATTTATACCTTAAATTTTTTTTTTAATGAAGTTTTGGAGAAACAAATTATTTCTGTTTTTCAAATAATTTGATACAAAGTATGACTTGTTATGTATTATTGGTGTACTACAAAATAAAGTGCGACTGAAGTTTCTTCAAACTTCATTAATGACTTTCACCCATTACATGTGGCCACACCAGAAAAAGACAAACAGATCTTCATCATGATATAATATAATGTATAATTTGAAACGTTTCATGTGATAACATGATAATTTACTGTTATAACAAAACATTCTGATAACTTATGTTGTTAAAATGTCACATTATAACATAAACATTTTATGTAATGACAACAAGTTATTGTTATAACATGAAACATTTTGTATAACTTCCACAACTCCCACTGTTCTCACACAGTTTACTTTCAGTGCTTACACTTTTACCTCACGTCAGCTGACGTTTCATCTGCATTCACCCTTTACTCTTTAAATGGAAACTCCTCTTCTTTCAGTTACATGTTACGTAATATTTTTACTGCATTCATCTCTTACAGCGCTCTTTAAGTGACGCCTTAAGTACTTTCAACAATTTCATGTCAACTGATATTTTAACTCTGTTCATCTCTTTCTCTTCAGCTGACATTTCAGCTCCTTTCAATGTGGTTATACAAAACCGTGAAAGAGTGTTGCGTTTATGTGTGAATTGTTTCAAAAGGGTCAGCTTCTATTAGATATATATTTTAAATGACATAATATTATAATTTATTGCGAGGGACAGCTACATGTTTTTTAGAAGCTGGGGCTGACATGTCGTCTCCATCCACCCAAGCTTCAGATGGCACTTCAACTGACATTATCTTTCGTTCATACATTTTTACTGGCACAGATTTCGTTCAGGACTTCCAGTTCAATTTATCACCCAAACTGTCTTTCACATTTCATCTCTTGTCAGTGCTTCGAACTTCAACTACTCAGCACTTTCACTTTGACTGATATTACCTTCACTTAATGATTGCACTTAAAATGACACTTCACAACATTCAGCGCTGAAACTTCAACTTCTTTTAGCACTTCTGTACTTGTATTTCTGTCACTTCAACTACGAGTTCAGTTGTTTAGTTTTCCAACTATTTCAAAAGTTTCAACTAGCCTATGAATTTTTCGTTGCAACTAACTGAACACTTTCTTCACAAAATTTAGCCTTTTCTGTTTAGAACTACCCATAAATATGGTAAATCGCACTCATCCATCTACCTTGTGCCATGTGAGGAGTGGACTGTCCCAGCCTCTCGGTCATTTTCGCACGTCTTAATCTTGGCTCTTACTCACAGGCTGGGACAGGCTCACGACACGTTGGGCTGAAGTAGATGCTGATAGTTAGGTGCTGCTTGTTAACAATTTGGTGCAAAAGTAATTTCGATCAACTCTGGCCAAGAGTGTAAGTACCTTGTAAAATTGGCTCCGTTTATAGCCTCTCTAAAGTCTGGAATGTTGATTTTTTTGATGTGTTTTTGTTTCCCCAAGTCTGGGAGAGGTCGGCAGCATAAATTCCTCCTGAAATAGGCATATCCTTTTAATCTATTTATTTTTACACAACTATATTTTTGCTCAATAGAGTGACTTGAAAGGAATAAACTCAAAACACAGATATTGGAGAGGAAAAAGGAGGCTTGACATTTACAGACATGAATTCATTAAGTTTAAATGTCTTACAAACACAGCTGACAGAAGGTAAACACAGATGAGAGGCTGAGGCTCTCCTGTAGAATCAGCCACACAATGAAAACAGCACAAGTATACCTCACATTCCTCTTTGGGTTTGTAATGTGATAGTAATTGTGTTGAATCGGGTGACGACAGACAGTGTGTTTTTGGAACATGCAGGTGTGTTTCTGTGTGTACAGGACGTGCAGGTGATGATACTCATCCTGTGCGTGAGTGAAGTGTAACAGCGGAGTCCACACTATGATTGTGTGCTGTAGTAGCAAGAGGAAATTTTCATTGAGTCTCTGTTATGTGACCATGTTTGGTAAAGCTCCTCAGACACGGTCTCTGACCAAGCCCCTTGACCGATTGGTGCACACACACTCTCACACACAAACACACAGGAGATGGTTTCAATCACAGACCTACTGTGGCTCCGACCCCCCCTCCAAATCTTTCACTTTTCACGCTCCTTCGTATCTCTCTTTCATCCCCATTTCAGTCAATCCTCTTTTTTTCCCCCTTTCATCTCATTTTGAAGGTCTCAGTCTGGACTTCACCTTTCCTTTTTTGTTGAATAGCTCCATCATTTACACACAATTTAAACATGAAGCAATGTGCCAGCTACCAGTAGCTGGTCTTGGCTTGCAGGGGTAAATCTGTCACACCAGCAGCCCAGAGCTGACGAATGACTGGACCAGTTCAGTACGCTGCTGTCTGGATGCTTTACACTGAATTCAGCGGGTCATTCCCATGCTGACATCACTGTTCAGAAACCAAGGAACTGATGAATTAGTGCAAGAGTAAAAAGGAAACAAAGGTTGGTGTATTAAGGTTAAAATTTAAAGAGACAGTTCACCCTGAAATCAAAAACACATGTTCTTCCTCTGGCTTGTACTCCTATTCATCCTCTTAAATAGTTTTGGTGTGAGTTGCCAAATTTTGGAGATATCGGCTGTAGAGATCTCTGCCTTCCCTCTAATATAAAAGGACTAAATGGCACCACTTGTGGTTCTCAAAGCACCAAAAAATACATACAACACTGCAATGTCTCTTTCCAAAGATCATGACCAGGTGGTTCAAGATAATCCACAGACTTTGTTGTGAGCAGCTTCGTGCAGGGACTGTTTTTCCTACATGAGCGCCATACTCCCACACAGACAACATGAAATGTTTAATAACAATCAGTTATCATGTTACAACATGAAATGTTTCACATTGTAACAAATTAATTTGGTTTTAACAAGAAAAAAAATGTTTGATATAACATTGTTATCACATTATAACATGAAATGTTTCATATTATGATAATAAGTTATAACATGAAACTTGATATAATTAGAGTTACATCTAACAATGATTTTCATTGTCTGTTGATTATTTTCTCGATTAATCGATTGGTTGTTTTGTCTATAAAATGTCAGAAAATGATGAAAAATTTAGATCAGTGTTTTTTAAAAACCAAGATGACATCCTCAAAAGAAACCAGAAAATATTCACATTTAGGAAGCTGGCATCCAAGGATTTTGACGTTTTTCTTAATAAAAAATTACTTCAACCTAATCTAAATAGTTGGCGATTAATTTAATAATCGATTAATAGTTGCAGCTCTAGTTATAGCGTTTAATAGCTAGCTTCTTGTCATAATAGTGTGAAAAACATGTTATAACAAACTTTTTTATATTACAATGCGATCCTGATCCATTTCTCTGGCATATTTATTCTTGAACAGTCCATCTTTGTTAAGATCTTACACTTAAATTCAAGTTCTAACTACTCACAGGAGACACTCTTGAACTGTCTTGGCATTTTCATGTCAACATTTCAGTTCAGTTTTCAGGAATTATTTTCTTTCTTACCTGTTCCATCTCTAATACAAGCCAAAATCTCCAAAACTGTGCACTGAAACACTCTCCAGGCCAGCAGAAAAATGTGTATATTCAAATTTAGGGTGAACTGTCCCTTTTACTATGAAGTCAAAATAAAAGAGTCAAGCAACAAGTTTCTCTTGTCTTCAACTTTATTGAAGATCAACACTTTCAAGTAAGTCTCAGCTTTCAGCACTACAGTTACATGATCATTAGTAGTGGTCATTGTAGACGACAACAATCCGAGTCACAAGATAATGCTCAGACAAGGACCCTAAGGCCTGTGTGTAGTGTAGGCTGTTTCACATTAAAATCTCCAGAAAACAGAAAGACAGATCATAACAAGAAATTGCATTGCATTAAAAGACAAAACAAAAATAGACAAGAAAGTGAAAGAACATAAGCCACACTGGCAAGTCATTCAAAAGAAGAAAAAAAAAACAACTGGCAAGTTTTTTGATTATCAGTTTGTCTGCATTTTTCCAGTCTTTCTTAAACATGTTGTCATCCTTGTGACACTGAAATTCAATCCGTTCTATTTCATTGTACACCCAGGATTTAACTTGAAATCAAGTATTTCAGAAGAACAAAAATGGGACAGAATACTAGTTGCCTAAGTACCACGTGTAACCTTGAGAAGATCGTCAGAGTACCAGATTCTGATGCAGCTTTGTTATAATGTACCTAAGATGACGTCCTGTCATCCAAATCAAACACAAAATATGACTAAAACAGGTTTAGTTAGTACAGTGTGCATCTGGTTTCAATACTTGATCACAGATATATACAGATCTGTATATACCTTAATGCTATATATTTAAATATATTCATTATATAATATAATGATTGTTGGCCTCCCCAAAGAAACAAAGGCAATGTGGTTGTTCTAACCTGATACAATACAGATCATGGCCTTACAATAGCAGCCTTATCAAGTTCATCAATCATTAATTCATTCTGTCAATGTTCAAACAGCCCCAGGGTGAGAGATACAGCACAAATATCAGTTCTTGAAATATATTCTGTAGAAAACCCTGACAAATACAAAAAACTCCCAGTCTGTCCAGTCCTCAGACATCATACCGTAATTCTTACATATGTAGTTTTTCTTTGTGCACAAGACCTGCATCAGAGTCTCAGGACGCTGCTACAACAAGTGTATCAGCATCACCGCTCAGCCAGTTTCAGGAAATCTCCCACACTGCAGTCTATTCATCATAGTGTTGTGACTGAACCGAGTTACAGTTTTCACTTCACAGCTTTGAGTTTTTAGGAGGCCGGAGAGCTGAGATGTCAGCCTTCCCATCAACTACCTGTATATCTTAGAGAGCTTATGTCAAAAAATAGAATTTGATTCTCATCACCTTGAACACTGTGAGCTCATCTTAATGCCACTAAATAACCCATCACAACATTCATAGAGACATACCCCCTGTATTCAGGAGAGCACAAAAATCAACACAAAACAGGCTCCCCGAGAGGGATCAGCTTTGGATTATAATACTTGGCCGGATTAATCATTGTGCAGGCAGATTATAAAAATATATACAGAGTATACATATGGAATACAGAGGAGATAATCACTGGATATTACATTAGAAAGGTCATGCTCATCCAAATCTGGCTGCATCACATCCACCATTTGTGTAAAAGGCACAAGATACTGTAGCCCCTCCTCTGTGGTGACAGACAGAAATACAGGAGATCGCTGAGTTATTGCTCCACAGGGAGTGTGCTTTGTAGTTCCACAGTGAAAACACCACCAGACATTCCCAGACTATTATAACTACCTATCCCAACTATAGATGCAAAGACTCAAAGGGCAACTCCACCGATTTTACACATCAAAGTCTATTTATATGTCTTGAGGAGCGCCACTCCATATGTGAACAAAGCTGTATAAAGCTTTATGTTGTTCTGTAACACTGTATTATGTAATAAATCAAAAAAATGTATAAATGTTCATTTCATTATGTGTTAACACCCACATTTTGTAATAATCTGCCACATTTTGTAATAAACCGCCTGCATGCAATATGTAATATATTTCCCCACATTTTATAATTATTACATAGTGTGGTTGTTATTAAGCTAAAGAATACAGGGACACTTGATGTAGTTTGGCCAAAGAAAGATACTACTGATCTCCTGATTAATTGTATCTTTTAAAATGAATTTTGAGTCGTATGATTCATGCTAGAATGCATGAAATAAACATTATTATAATGTTTTTTAAAATTATTTTTTATGAATGAAGTCATACATTTTGGTAGGTTATTACATAATACCGTAATATTACATTTTCATCAAAAAAAGAGCAAATTGTGAATTTCATAACCAACGCACCAATGCGGAGAAATTTATTACACATTGCGTTCAGGCTGATTATTACAAAATGTGGCAGATAAACGCAGGTGTTATTACATAATGAAGAGAAAATGTAGTGAAAATGTATTTCTTATTAACAACTGGGGCTGAAGACTACAAGTTTGACAATGAAAAAAAATGAAAGAAGTGAGCTTACCAGACCTTAGTGGCTCAAAGTTACATTAGTCACTATTAGCTTAACACAACTGAATCTCCAACAGAACGTTCAGTAGTCGCTGGTTGCATTATGGGTAATGTTGGCAAGTTTTGACGAGGAAAAAGAATGCATGGAATAAAAAAAAAGCAATAAGTGCATTTCCATCCACCCTTTTTAATACACAATTTCAATTTGACTGAAATTGCAAAATAAACCTGTTTATCCTGATGTACCATCACTTAATATTCACATATAAGTAGCGGATAGAAATGTTCTTTAATTCACATTCTCTTGCAGATTTTCTTTTCTTAAAAAAAAAAAACAAAAAAAAAACTGGTTACACTTTGCACATTTGTATGGAAGCCTGGCTAAAATCTCTAAAGCTGCATCGATTTTGATTTTGCTCAGTCAGTGGAGTACTCCTTTATCCAAAAATGGAAACTGGAGTAAATATGCGACCTTGTCCTCAGTAAATTTCTAGTTGTGTGACAAAAGCCAAATCTGAAACATCCTCTTGTATCTCTGTCTGTCATGATATCAGCTATGTAGTTATTAGTGTCTGCTAACAGCAGACTGTACAATGAATTTGTAAAACCAAGTAATGCCAACTGGCACACAGAAGATGTGGCAATGATTAGTGAGTTAGCCATACAGTGTGCAGAAGGTGCCTGCATAGCTCCTGTATGTGTATATACTGTACTATACAGACATGCAGGGAGAGGAGAAAGGACTCAAATATACATGCAGTATCTGAGAGGCAAAAACATTTACTGTTTTGGAAGACAAACCCCTTTTAGATTAATGCAATCAATATTTAGATGTTAATCATCTATCTTGACTATTCACTAAGGCATCACAGAAAAATATGTCAATCTCACCATGCTCTACAGTGATGATATAGTTTACACAGAAAACAAAAAACAAAACAAAACATGCAGATTGCCACATTGCTTTTGATGGTGACAGCCTACTGTCACAGACTGGTAAATCCAAATCAATCAGGTATTAGAAACCTTTGAAAAATCTTATATTGCTAGCATTCATATCGCAGCAAAACATAGAGCACCATGTCAGTGTTTTTTGGAGGGCACCAAATACAGTGTATAGTTTGCATGTCCTCAGAACCTTGGTGCTATCTAGTGAACCAGCCCACTTTTCCACCAGTTTTGAGCAGAACCACTGTAATCAAGGACGTCATCAACAGAGGACGTTGCGCAATATACAACAACCTGTAGAATATGACACGCCCACTTTAGTTCCCAAGGAAAACCTGCTATTTTTTTGGTTCCACCTGGGAACCAACTTTTTGGCTTCTGAACCAACTTGTTTTTGGTGGAAATGCTCAGAACAGAACATGGCCGGTTCCATGTTGGAAGAAAAGGCCTAAATTAGGTTCTCAGAGTCACCAAGGACAAAAGGAGATAAATGGAAGAATAAAAGCCTCCGGGGGTGTTGCTCTAGAAAGATACACTGACTGACTGACTGACTGACTGACTGACTGGACACAGTTTGGTGAGAAAAGTGATTACGCTCTGTTTCACTGCATTGGCTGGGATAAGCTCTGAAGACAGTTGGAGAGAGACAGAGAGATGAAGAAGTTCCTCTGAATCAGTGATATCACAACTGATAACATTTTAAAGGCTAAAATCATTCTTTACAGTAGAAAGAAAACAAAAATGTTGATTATCTCATGAATAAGGGATTGACAAAGTCTTTTGTAAGGCGGGGGGAGAGGTAGAACAAAACCAAACTTCCATGCTGGATGGTGGAGTATCCAGTGAGGCAGAGGGTTGCGATGGATGTAACTGTCACTGCTCACGACTTCAGGCTGTGAAAAATAAAAGAACAAAGAGGGCAAAGTAGCGCACAGCAATGCCAACACGATGAATACTGAAAAGGCAAAATGGTCCTGTGAAAAGCTAGGGATGTTGGAGAGTGTCTTTCTCTTTCCTGCATGCATATTCCTAGTTGTTTTTATATATATGTATAATCCAAATTGTAAGGAGCTTGGAGGGGCATGGCTGGTGATATAGGCAGGCGCCACTTGTTACAAGGAGGCCACAGCAGGTGATACTGTAGAAGAGGCATTATGGTGTTTGTCTGTCTCTTTTTGTGAGGTCTGATGAGTTTAAGACAAGAGCCCTATAGATTTCTCAAACACTGTATGGGGTCTGATGTGAGAGTTCGTCACTCTGTGGGCCACGTCTCCTCTAGTGTGGACGGCGTATGAACGACAGAAGACTGTCATTCGGGAGCAATAGCTAGCGAGAGATGGTTGTCTTCTGAAGGGGCTAAGCTCTGTTAGACTTCGAGATCTTAGTCCTCCACAATTATTGCTTTCCTGTCTTTCGCAGGCACTTCAGAGGATTGGGCTTTGGCTGAAGTTGAGCATGAGAGGAGATTAGAGAGGAATGGTGGAGGCGACTGACAGACGGAGTTAGAAGTGTGCTTGTGAGCTCTACCTTGTCGTCTGCGGCCGAATGCTATCACCCAGCAGGATACTTATCTGTCAGTGAAAACACTGAGGCTGCGAAGGCTGGTGCTTGAGTGAGTCAAAGAGCAGTGTCCTTGTCCCATGCCGGGGTCAGAACCTGAGGACTCTTAGCCCGGTCCACTAGCCGACAAGGAGATCGAGGGCTGAGATTGGGGGGATTGGAGGGTGTGGGTGGGAGGGACGCTGAGGCTAACAGCCAAAGAGAGAGGCTGTGAGGTTCCTGGATGTCCAGCCTCCCTCCCTGCTCATGTCTGTGCCTACACATCCTTTGCTCTACGTGGTGTTAGTCTGTGTGGTTGTTGACGTGCTTCTTGTCTGCCTCTGCTCCTTCTTTGACCTTTCGTCCTGCTCTCCCCGTCAGGACCTTGTAGCAGCCGCGGGTGATCTTGTACATCCAGACGGTGTTTAAGATGTCCAGGGCGATGCAGGAGGTGATCCAGGCGACCTGGGGACCCAAGCCCAGCCGCTCAAAGTCTGGAGTGCCAAAGGTGGCGAACACACTGGCCCAGTAAGATGGCATGACAGCAATGCGTACCAGAAAGAACACCACAGCCATGGCAACGCCGTTTAACACCACCAGCCGGTTTGAGCGGGGGTACTTTAATGCCTCGAAGAACCACCTGGAGTGAATGGGTGAGAAAAAGATATCAGAGGATATAAAACAAAAAGAGTGATTATTCACAAGTAGAGCCGACTCACCTTTGGTTCACAAATGGTGTGGACAACTCTGAAATGAGACGAAAGTTGGCAAAGTAGGGAAGCACGCCACGTGTCTGTAATGACCAAACACACAGACAAGAAAAATGACACAAATACATTATGATACAAGAATAATCCACTGTCCCCAGTAGCTATTCAAGTTCAAACACCATAGGTCTTGAAGAGTGATAGACTCACCAGCACATATCCATATGCATACAGCGCCGCCAAGTGGTGACAGACAAAAAAGCTGTCCCCCATAGTGCTCCAGTTACATGCCAGCAGCACGAGGTCTACAGAGGACAGGGTGACAGGTTAGAAAGCTGGCAAATTGATACATGTGTTTGACTAGGAGGATGGTTGTGTACACAACTGCCAAAGAGCAGCCACTGCAGCAGTGGAGGAAATGTAGAGAACAATGTGGAAGGCTGGCATGAAATCTAAACTGTGGTCATAACCTTCAATTTCTGAAAACAGGCTAAGTCAAGTATACAAAGGTAGACAAAATACTCCAGTATGTCATTTTCAGGTTGAGGTTGTTTAAAGGGAACAAGATTTGTCAGAAAGTCCTGTTCATAAAGAGCAGATTGCTGAGCCTCTTTTGTGGCTGACCATACATTCAGTCTAAAATAACCAGCACTGGATTGGTGTTTGTAACTATAATCAAGTTCCTTTAAATAACAGCAACTTCACCACTGGTGAATCCAAGAACAGAAAAGGTTAAAAATGTACAATCCCAATTCCCAAAAAAAATGGGACATTGTGTAATACGTAAATCAAAACAGAACAGAATGTTATGCAAATTATTTTCATTTGTATTCAGCTGGATACAGCACAAAGACAAGATATTTAACGTTCAAACTGATAAATTTTATAGTCTTTTGTAAATAGACGCTCATTCTGAATTTGATGCCTGCAACACGTTTCAAAGAAGTTGGACCAGGGGCAACAAAAGATTGGGATAGTTATGTGCTTGAATCATTCCACTGGTAAACAGGCTAAATTGGTAACAGGTGATAGTATCATGATTAAGAACTTAAAATTTGGGGATTTCAGCATCTTCAATCCATAATATCATTAAAATATTCCAAGAATCCAGAGAAATCTCTGCACACAAGGGGCAAGGCCAAAAACCAACATTGAATGCACATGACCTTTGACCGCTCAGGCAGCAACAAATTAAAAACCGACATGATTGTATATAGGATACTACATGGGCTCAGGAACATCTCGGAAAACAGTGAATAAAAAGCTGTTGCTACATCTACAAATACATGTTAAGACTCTACCAGGCAAAGTTAAAGCCAAACATCAACAACATCCAGAAACACTATAAAATTGTAAAATTGAAAACATGGACGTTGTGTCCTCTGGACTGAAGAGGGAAGGACCATCCAGAGTGTTGCCAGTGCTAACCTCAAAAGTCATCATCTGCGACAGTTTGGGTGTGTGTAAGTACCCATGGTATCATGGGTACAGGTTTTGAAGGAACATATGCTGCCATCCAGAGGACATCTACTTATTTCAGTAAGACAATGCCAAGACACATTCTGCACGTGTTACAACAGTGTGGCTTTGTAGAAAAAAAAAGTCTGGGCGCCAGACTGACCTGCCTGCAGTCCAGACATGTATCCCAATGAAAATGTGTGGTGCATTGTTAAGCGCAAAATACAACAACAGAGAACAAGTCTTCAAGCAAGCAAGAATAAGAATGAATTTCACGTTCAAAACTTCAACAATTAGTGTTCTTAGTTCCCAAACGCTTACTGAGTGTTGGTAAAAGAAAAGGTGATGTATCACAGTGATAAACATGCTCCTGTCCCAACTTTTTTGAAATGTGTTGCAAGTATCAAAATCAGAATGAATGTATATTTACAAAAAAACAATAAAGTTAATCAGTTTGACCATTAAATATCTTGTCTTTGAACTATATTTAATTGAATACGGGTCAAAAAGGTTTTGCAAATCATTGCACCTGTTTTTATTTATGTTTATACAATGTCTCAACTTTTTTGGAACTGGGGTTGTAGAAAGCACTTGTAGAAGAGAATAAAGAGGACATTTCAGACTAACAAGTGTCATCTAAAATTAACCTTTGGTCATAATCTTACATTTGAGTCAAGTATGCAAGGCAAGGTTTTTTTTTTTTTTGAGCAATGAACCTGCATATTCACTTATCAAAGTGCAGACTGCCAGATGTCTTTTATAGCTAAGAGTGCGGTTAATGACAGGCCTGACATCGGCGTTCCTAACTATAATCAAGCTGCTTCAGATTAAAGTTTTCCTTCCTGTGTTTATACCTTATACATTAACCAACTGCCCTAAAAGACTTTGTGTGGGAATAAGAAATGATAAACAGAAATGAAAACAAAAGTAGCTCACCATAAAGGAGGTAACCACAGGTTATGGCTACATTTAGTTTGACGAGACTGGGGTCGCCCCTGTGGAACAGCAAAGGGCACATTGTAAAGGTATTTTCAACACAGCTGTAACAGTACAACCCTCAAGATAAACAAGCCGGGAGGTTAAAAAAAAAAAAATTAAAGCACTCACAGCATGCTCCTGTGATCAATAATCTACTCCTGTGAAGAGAACATGATGCAATTTTGCAAACTAATTAATGCAACTAACTCACTAACCATGAATCACAAAGGAAGGTCATTCAAAGTTGATTGTCTACAGACTGTCTGATGATGTTGATGAGCTTATGATAGTACTCCTGTACATGGTTAGGTGTTGATTAACAAGAAGAGCATGATGTTTAAACAACATATTAGAATGTCTGTGTTACTTTTTTGTCTCTAAATAAATGGTAATCAGCATTTCAGGTCACAGACTCATGACGTGCTCTGGTGACTGTTAGGTGTCCTTGCAAATAACATCTGTTCAAAGTAACAATGAAGGTATCTCTGCTTCAACTGACATCCGATCCCGGTATCAGCCACAAGTATCATATAGCCAACGACTGACTGAGCGCTTGTGTAACAGAACCCCACAACACACATACTGTATAAACATACACACTCAAAAGCCTGATGCGCGCGCACACGCCTGCTGTACGACGGCTCACCTTACCCACCAGATGATCCTGAGTTTTTATCCCTTAACTTTTATTCTGCATATTTCATCTGAGAAGCACAGCATCCACCCTGAGTCCATAAGAGTTATATGAAAACATCCTTACTCAGGGTTGCTACAGCTTGGCAAGTTAGTTGTAAGATTTTCTTTAAAATGGCAGCCAGAATGAAATTTCAAGCCAAATAAAATTTTGCCCTAATATACTATTTAGAAAACGATAACAAAATAATATTAAAAATCAGAAATCATCAGTGAAAAGGCACAACTGTCTAAGAACTTAAATTCTGAATAGCTATTCTACTGCATTCATCGAGTATTTTGTCTTTTAGTGTTCAATTAACATCCTGGCTGCAAACAAAATTAGTATAGCTGGTTCTGCTATCCTGATCTGTGTGATGTCAATGCAAAAGGCATCCATTATTTAAAGGAGAACTCTGTAATATATTTACTGTAATAAATCATAAAATAGCCATGATACGTCATCAGAGATAAAGTTGAAATACTTGCTTCTCTGACAATGACTCAACAGTCACGGTGTCCTCCTTCGACATTTCTATTCCAGCCCATAACTTGTGTTACTGTTTACCCGTTTCACCTTCATTAGAGTTCAAATTATTGCTGAATGTTCACTGCATGAGTAACTGTCTGTTTATAAGTCATAAGAAATCATTAATATTCTTTTAGAAGGAGTAGATGTTTATTACGGTTCAATTGAACAATATGTTACTGCCGTCTGGCAGGCAGTAAAGTCACTGAGCTCAAACTCCAGAATGTGTTCAGAGATACTGGACTTAAAATTACATCAACAGACAACTGACTGAAGTTATAAACAGCTGATCAACTGACAGATATTTAAACATTTTAATACCAATTAAGACCTTATTTTTAGATTAATCCGAGGCTTTGTAAGACTTTATAAGAATTTGCAAGAAACCTGTTAGGCTATTGTATTTGTATGCATCTGTGGCATAAATATTTTCTTACATCACTAATGGCTATAGGCATCTTGAACAAGCAGCTTTGTGTATAACTCAATGTCAAGCTCATTGGCTTGGTCACATTGTTAATGAAGCTTTCTTTCTCCCTCTCTCTGATTATGTATCTAATCTAATGTCTGCTGCACAAGAGAGCACTCCTTCTGTTAACTGATCAGTTGTATCACTTTACCACTGCACTTAAGACACAAATGCAGCAAGCAAATATGAGCTTGGATAACACCCAACCTAACTGATAGTGTGATAGTCAGAGAGTCTGCAGGCCGCTGTCACAGAGTCCAAAGGCTTCCTGATAATCACATCAGTGTGATCCAGCTTCAGTTAATTAACTGTACAGTAAACCCACGCTCCTCCCTCAACGTATGGTTAACTGACTGGAATCTGGCCCAGAAGAAGATATAGAGCCTTTTATTCACAAAGCGCTCCAACAGCCTGGACTCAATGGGCCTCATCTAAGAGCCACTCGTGTGAACAAATTTGCTCTTAAGCGGCACATATCAGTGATTTGAGAGAACTTGTCGCATTCGCTATTTTTCTTGTACTTACAATTTTTTTTTAGGTACAAAAATAATCTTTGAGTGATCTCGGCCTGTTATACCAGTCATATACAGAAAGTCTGCTTTGGTGCCCAACCAATATTCTGGTTGACCGATTTTGACCTGTCACAGCTACATTGTCACAGAATCGGCATATATGTTATCCCATATGTGCCTAGATGAAAACTTTTTTTTTAAGAGAACATAATTATTTTTATTTGTAAGCTTTATAGAATTTATAGCACTTCATGTATATTTGATCCTGTTTCTTAAGCCAGGTTTAACATATACATATATTTTGCTAGAATTTATGTTTTTTTAAAAGTCATAGTTCTACTTATTGAAAATACCAGTGAAAGTTTACCATTTCAGTGCCCTGATATCATTTTGGACAATAACATTTATTGTTAAACTGTAGAATATCCTGCCCCCAGTAAACATCTTTGTCACAAGTATTAATCACTTTTGAGGGATCACAACAAAAAAATGTGAGTTTATATATTCTATAAAAAGAATATCTATATTCAATTTGTTTTACTCCCCAATATCAGTATCAGCAACAAAAATCTAATATCGGTCGGACCTTTGTCTGCTTTTCCTCCGCAGGGGGAAAATTACAACAACATATAGCCTATAAAAATTATAATGCCTTCATCTGAATTAATTGAAAGTTTGAATACAAAAATTAGCTAAAATTAAAAATAAAGTTACATTTAATTAGCTGTGTCACTTTGGTGTGAATCATGGTTGGCCAATTTTTCTTAAATTTTTTAATCTTTATTTTACAGGCATGAGTTTTTTAGCATCACAACAGCAATTTGGTAGTTTCTTAGAATATTCTGACCCTCCAATAGCTCCATCAGAGTGCTTTCACACCTGAAGTCTGCACCAAGGTCTTTTGTTAAATTCTATACATTTGACCTAGTTAGTTTTGGTCTCTCTTTGCAATTATGTGTGTGCACTAAAGAAATATGACATACCTGAATCACCTATGTGAGTTTTGTCTCCCTATACTTACAATTAATTAGTTTGTAGACAGTTGTGTGTCAGATGTTAGCACTTTGTAAATTCAATTAAATTATTTTCTCTCTCATCCTCTCCAAAACAGACAAATATTCCAACACATTTTGGTAATTTTCGGTCAAATGACTCTTTTGTCATCAGACAAAATGTCAACATTTGGTCTCCCTCTCTCCCAGTCTTCTCCCACAACTAATTCTTTTGTTGCATTGTTTTTCCTGGTGGTGGTCCAAAAGTCCGAACCTGTAATTTTGCTTCAGATCAAATTGGAAAACAAGGTAGGTGTGAAAGCACCTTAAGTCATTATGCAGACTGTTCAGGGGATTGATCTGTGACTGTCACAGTCCCTTGACTGTCTCTCATCCAAGTTATAGACTGCTTTGCTTTAAGGCTGCTTTACACTGTGCGATTTTGTGCCGTCCTGAGATGAAGGTTGACATGAGAGAAAGGTGATAAAATCCATGGACTGTCAGAATGTCCACCGATGGGTGATGTGTCCAATGACAGCTGGCGGCAAAATTCTGACAGTGCCAGTAATTTAGGACCAAAAACTCACAATGTGACTGCCGCTATGAGCCAGGCCTAAAAATAGAATATACATTAAATTCTGCAGAATACTCTGGCCAGTGCTACATTTTATGAGTGCCATTGCTGAATTAAGTTCAGGGAAAAACACACATGCACACACACAAACCAAAATAATGGAGGCAAAACAGAAAAGAAGTTTTGGGAAAAGTGGGAAAACCTTGCCACGCCGTGGGGGAGAAGACTGATGGCACAAGGTGACGATATGCCTCTGCTCTCGTACACTTTTTTCTGTTTACAATGTAGCGTTTGAATTCACCACACATTCATCACACAATGCGACATGCCTCATATTGACAGTGTACAGTCACAAGCCCAGAATGGCACCAGGATTTTATTAGACCAATCTTGCACAGCGTGACATGCAATAAACTTACACAACCATTGTTACGCCACAGTCTAAAGCCATCTTTAGAAAGACGTTTTAATCAATCAAACTTCATTTCTGTTCTATCTTTATGTCTGTTCTGGTACAGCTCTGTGATGACATGGTGTTGACAACTGTAGTAATATTTTCTTATTTTTTTGGGTCCTTTTATTTGACAACTAAAACTGCAAAATTTAGATTTTCATCTGCTGATTTCTGACAGCAGGGCATGTAAAATTTGTCTTTTAAACTTTTTGGTTACTTTTTTTTTTTTTTTTTTGATTAAACAAATACAGCAGAACATATAGCAATTTCCAGGCTTCTGTTATTCAAATGATCGGAAACAACAAATCCATGAACAAGTGGCATTTATCAAATTAAAACACGTGGTTTACTGAGCCATTTTCACATCAACATGCCCTCTCATACACACCGGGCACTGAGCTGCTCTATTAACACAGGTTGGCATGTTAAATACGGGCCAACTAATGCAGACATTTGTGTTCACACATACAGTCCCTTTGGACATCTAAATAATTGTTGCAGTACGTAGTATGTGTGAAAGAGGTTTTGGAATACTCACAAGTCTTAAAGGAGAGAGTAAAAGAAGTTTAGGATAAGAATACGAAAAAAGTTCTTTCATGTGGCCAAATGGCTTCAATGTCGACTTGGAAGGTAATAAAATGTGTCAGAAACCTTTAGGTTACATGTCATATCCAAACCAGGTTGACCTACACCACCCTGACATTTGGTCCCTCATTCTCCTCAGACGGTCCTGCACATGTAAGGTTCAAGTCCAGATAAGCCAATCAAAAGAACGCAGCAGAGGCGTGGCGGTCAGGGCACGGTGCTTGTTAACTGAATGGATTATGATAACAGCCTGCCACGCACTGCCAGCTGGAGTGACACAGTGAAAGAGCCTGAGCAGCGGCAGAAAACAATGCAGGTTTCTAACAGCACGGCTCTGGCCACTCGAGCACTGTTCGGAGCAGCAGGCAGAACAATGCTGCTGTGTGACAGGTCTTAATGATGCTGCAATACAATCAGATTGACTGGAGAATTTATACTTGCACCACTCCGGTGCTGCAACCAGATGAGCTTTAAGGCATTAGGATATCGGTGGGGATTGTTTAGGCGCTTGTGGGTCGAGAGGATAAGATGAGGAAATAAACAGACATAACACACTGCAGGGCTCAAGTTAGAACGGCAATATAAGGCAGACAAAGAAACTATTTCCACAAAGAAATCACTTCTTCCATGTGAGAGCTAGAGCTGCAGCAAACAGCTGATTAATCAAACAGTCAATCGAAAGAAAATTAATCGTAGATTATTTTGATAACCGATTAACCCTTTCATTTTTCAAGCAAAAAGTAAAACATTCACTGGTTCCAGCTTCTTGAATGTGAGAATTTGCTGCTTTTCTTTGTCTTTCTTTGTCGTCGTTTTTTGTACTGTTGGTTGGACAATTTGTCGGTTTTTCTATTGTACCACCCTCTGTATACATTTGTCAGTTTTGCAATGTTTTTTATGCATTTCATAGTTTATAACAATAACAATATTCTCTCTGTTTAAATTGCTTTTATTATTTTTGCATATTATCTATTTTATTAATGCTTACTGTCTATTAAAACTATTCTGCACATCTAGTTTATACTTTTGCATCACTATGCTAAAATGTAAGATGTAGATGTAAGATGCTAAGATGTGTGTTATGACTAAGATTTACCCTGTTAGTATTAGCATTGTTAATATGTTCATTCTATTTATTGTATTGTTTTATTGTATTGTCTAGTATTTCTTTATTAACAATACTTCCTTTTCCTATCCCTTAGATGTCACTTTAAGGCCTGGAAAAATGTGCATTTTTCCACTTTTTTTTTTTTTTTTTTTGCATTTTATAGATTAAATGATTAACTGTGAAAATAAATGGCAGATTAAATGATAATAAAAATAATTGTTAGTTGCAGCCCGAGTGGGAACGGATGGAAATAAAACATTTACATGTATTTAATCCTGTCCTAAAAAAAAAAAAAACTATGGAAAGACAAAGAAGCTTGGAGAGGAGGGCTGAAATACGAAGCACCTGAACACTCTGCAGATGAAGATTGGTAGAAAGAGGAGGAAGGAGAAAGCCCCATGCTTCAGTCCCTTCTCTCCTCTCTCTTGACCCCCTACCCCCACTTTCTTTTTTTTCCCCTTTTTCGCTCCATCAGCGATGCTAGCCGGGGCCGACACACAGACAATAAGAGAGAGGGAGGTGTGCTGCATTGATTCGACAGCCAGAGATGTGGGGTACAACAGACAGCTAGAGGCAGGAGGAGGCTCATGGAGGGCTGGTGGTGTGTGGTGCAGGGGGGTAGGGGGAGGTGGGGGGGTGATGGGTCTATAAAGGGGGGGTGCGCAGAGGACTAGGCTGCTGTTGTTTATTATGAAAAGGAGCCTTGTTTGTGGGATTTTAGTCTGTCTGGTGCTGGAGAGCCAGAGAGGAAGTGAAACAGAGGGAAAAGGAAAGGAGAGAAAGAAGAGAGATGGGAGGAAGGATAGAGTATTGTAAGAATATAAGAGAGAACTGAGAGACAGAAATGTTTTAAAAGACTGATTGAGATATTGGAAAAGAGAAAGAAATGGGGAAGGAAATTACCATTTCTCTTTTTCAAGATTCATTGATGCGAATAACACAGTCAGCAGTAGCAGGGAGTGAGTGGGAGACAGAGAGAAGACAGTAAAGACAATAATCAAAGGCTAAATCCACTGAATCTACAACTCTCTGGGGACTCCGCTGACACATTAGATCCGTCCTCTCCCCCCTTCCTTCTTTCATTCTGATGAAGGGAACGCCATCGTCATCTCTCCAAAGGTATTAACTACCAACCCTGACGATCCTTCACTACCACCCACCTCCCATCTTCATCCCTTCATCTGTTTCCTCCCCTCCCTTGTGAGCTAGACATGGCTGCCGGTCTGAAAAGGCAGATGTGAGAAGACAGGTTTCTCCTAAAAGTGCCTAAAGCATTCACACTACTTTTTTTTCCTTTTTTTTTGCCTGCTGAAATGACAAGGCGTAATGTGTCAGTATTTTTGGCTTTTCCATCATCCTTACTTTTGTGTTTATGGGGGTTTATAGGGACGTCTTTATTTGCATGTCACACATTCTCCTGATTTATTTGATCATATTAGAGTTCCTCTTACCAGACAGGGTTGGCATTGACCGCATCATCGAACCACAGGATGTACAGACAGAACGACCCCACAATCAGGGCATGCACAGTCGACACCAACCTGGGGATAAACACAAAACACACACAAACACACTAGATGAAGTTGTAGTAAATATGATGACAGACTAGGGATTAGGTGTGGGTAATATGGCCAAAATAATATCATAATATTTCAAGGTATTCTGCAATAATGATTTTCTTGATGATATGACAAAATACTGAAAATATTTTTGGTTTACAGCTATAATAAAAGCTGTTGAGCTCTCTGTGCAGGATTTTTTGGCTCTCCTTGTACTTAGTTTGTTGCATTGGCCCCTTTTGTTGTTACTGTCTTCTTGCACTTCTCACATATTACTGTGGTTTATTGAACATCTGATCTTTTCTAACCAAATCACTTCCACATGACTGAAGTTGCTTCATTTTTTTGAACCAACTCCTCCATCGTGGAGCTGGTAGAAATATTACTTTTGCTTTCAGCCATGCTTGTTGTTGCTGTGTGTAGTGGATTGACATCATTCTGTCAACAAATCGTGATTTTGCTATAAATTTGTTTTCATCATGAAAAAAATCTGAACGATATATTGCTTAAGATATGATATGGCACACCCCTATTATGGATGTCCCAAGAGCCAATAATTTGGCATAAGATGATGCCAAAATTCTGAAAATGCAGCAGTACTCGTTTTTCAACATTACCCTAGGCACCAGGCAGGCGCAGCATATACGTCTACAAGTGTTGCAGCCTGGCGTTAAATGCCAAAGGAAGAAGAAAAACATCTATGCCAAAGGAAGAAAGATCCATTTCAACTCGTCAGAAACAGAAACAGTCATGCCAGAGTCATCTGTAGAAGTGCTTTGCATGCGAGTTTGAGTTCAAATTCGCCAAAACCGATATGCAAATGGTACCAACCTCTGAAAGTGATCTGATTTGAAGAGGTTTTATTTCAGGTGGCAAAGTAAAATAATAATCACTGATTTTTATTTATTTATTTTTTTCACCATGGTATTGAATTGGGTATCGATAATCGTGGTATTTCACTGGTATTCATATCGATTATAAATTCTGTGACATCCCTGTGACATACCAACAGCAGTTTACATTCTGGAGAAGCATTAAAATCTGGGTTGCTCATGTCTCTGCTGTCTTCTCATGCCTGCATACATTATGTAATTATACTGTATCTATGTTATCCCCTGTGTCTACATGACTTAACTTTTGTTTTTATCAGGCCTGATACAGCACACCCCTGACCTTTGGAGTGGTTATCTGGCCCACTGAAGAGATGCTCCGGAGGTCCAGTGGCCCTTATCTCTCCTCTACCAGAATCACAGTTCCTCCTCTGTCACCACACAGTGTCTGGGGTACAGCAGTCCCTGTCCACAGGCCGCAGCTGCTGGCCTGAGCCCAGGCCAAGACTGGCTCTACAGATCAACTACTGTATGAGAGGATGAGCCCATTGTTACTGCTGAATAACACTGAAGTGTCTAAAAAGGGAACAGCTATAGAGGAACTTGGCTAAAGGAAGCTTGAAAAATAGACTGTCAACATTGCCATCTGTGTTACCGATCTCGCAGCCACTCGCTGGTTCTCTAATTTTACTGAGAAGTTGTACTTGGTGTCCCTTATCAAAATTATGCTTTATATGTTAAAATGTGTGGTTATGTATAGTTGTTGATATTCTTTTGGCAATAAATGTTTCTTTCATTCACATATTCAAGTTCCTAATGATATTAAAAAAGAAAGAACGGACAATTTAAAAGAAGAGAAAAGACAATAGAGAAAATAAACAAGGTGGACAGATGCATAAATCAACAATATTAACAACAGGCTTCTGCAGCTGTGTTCAACATGCAATCCTGCCATTTCTTTGGAAATGCTTTCTCCCTGCTCTCCATGCACTTAAGTTGTGGTTACATAAACAACATACTGACACACTGAGAGCTTGCTGTTATGCAATAGTAGGCCACTCTGAAGTGAACCATCACCAGTGCCTGGCCTTTGACTTGTTTTGGACCATTCCTTGGTCAGTACACCCTGTACTTTCAAATATGCACGGAAATGCTGATGTGAATACTGTAGTTGTATGAATGAGGGATTATCGATGAGTACTGGCGGACAAAAAAAAGATGGACAAAAAGAAGGAAAGAGAAATTAAACAGCCAGTAACTAGGAGTCAGTGAATAATGTTATGCAACCGCAAATGACTGCCCTCTGAACTTCACCCCTGAGGGTTCTACTTGAAACTTAAAACCACTCTGTGCTCTACCAGTCATTCACATCACAGCTGTAGTTCTGTGGACTGATGAAGCACATCAAGGTCCATTTCGTCAGACCTGCATCACCAAAAACACCAATGTTTGCTTAACAGAGGTCAGTTTTGTCAGGATGTCATAACTTTGCGTGTTAGAGAATACTATACTAGAGAGCTGTGTCTCAGTTGGTCTAAAAGCCTATCTGCGATACAACATGAAAAGCATGAATACTTTTTTTGCAAGTCTATGTATCAAAGAAACAGTGTATACAAAACTGTTCAGGAAAATTAAAAATGCCGGGACGTACGACAGCTTCAGCAAATTTCCAATGCACAACATCCATTAACCGATAAGTAAGGTTTATTTTTAAGAAATAACACAAACATGATATGAAATACAAGACCCAACTACTGTCCCCATGCCCACATCACACTAGTCAGCTTCTGGGCGAGGTCATTAGACAAACGGCAGGCTGACTGAGAGGCTGAGGTACTACACGTCCATTTGAGAGTATGTTGAGGCCTTGACGAAGAGACTCTGAGTGAGGAGCTCACTGGACTGCACCTCCAAGCCTGTAGTTGACAGGTAGCTGTGATGTAGCTTTCATTTCTGAGAGCTGTCCAGCAGTCGTGGTCAGAACTAGATTATCTTCCTCCAATAGCTTGAGTTTTAGCTCATGTTTCTTCTCCTCAAAGTGTTTTTCAATGTGTTTAGTCACAGTAGGCCTCAATGGCATAACATACATTAGCTCTTTGAATCCCTCACTCTCTACCACAGTGATTGGCAGCAAAATACTGACATAAATGCCAGCGTACATCACTTTTTCTCCTCTAGAAGTGAATGTTTGCACACCAAGGTTTATTTTTTACCACCTTATTTTTTACAATTTTTACACCAAAGGTACTGTGTATATGCCATTTTTTTTAAACACGGGTGAACCCACTAACAATAGACAATTGACCCTTTTCCCATTGCCAGTAGACCCGTCTGCCTTTCTGTTCTTTTGTGATACGTCGCTGGAAAGCCGAAACTCAGCTCATGTCTGTGCAGGAGAGCAGAGAGAAAGAAGTCTTTAAGGGGGCTTTCACATCAGGGGCCCAGGGCCGGATCAGAGTACACTTGACCCCAAAGTCCAATTGTGCAACTGTAGTCAGACACAGAGCAAATCAATAGTGCCTAATGTGAAAACAACCTAAAAGTGTCTGTGTGTTCAGTTCTCTGTACTTTTGTAGCTTCTATATGAAATCTGTGTGGTTTAACATTCAGTTTCTCTCCGGTGTCGCTGTTTTCACTTTCGGGCATCTCCTTTATTTTGCTGTTGCATGTTCACTTTTAGCTGTATAGGAGTCGTGTAATGTTACTGCTGATGAAAACACAACAATTCCTGATTTTGCCTCTTCATACAAAAAAAGCTTTTAGACAACAATAATGCAGCCTCCAGTGTATGGCCTACACTGAAGACTGGACACTGTGTGTGGCTGTGTGTTACAGTGAGAAACAGACTGATAGATCCTCTGTGTATTTGCTCTTCTCCTCTTTCTCGTCTCCCTCTTCATCTCCCTGCAGTTCTCATGTATTATGGGGCAGTCCGAATTTCGATTTCTCAGTTGGACATTTCAACAGTATGTTGCTGCTGCTGTAGTGTAAAACATTCTCGAATTGTTATGAATTGTTGTTAATAACTGTAAATATGAATAATCCTGGGACTTCAAATTAAACATGGCTATCATGCACCACTTAGTATGAGATAATTATAAAGACTCCTGTGTTCCTGGTAGAAGGAGGTTCTGTTTAATCGTTGACATCCCTACCAGTACTTTCCCGAACTTTCACTTAAGCTTGCCTCGTGTGTGATAACATCTCATGATGAATCACTGAATTCTGAAGAAAGAAACAGCTAGCCTGGTTCTGTCAGAATTTAGCAAAATTCACCTACCGGCACCTCTAAAACTCACTAATTAACATGTCATATCTCATTTTTTTTCATCTTTACAAAAAGTGTAACATGCTAATTAGTGGTCTTTAGAGGTGCTGGTAGGTGGATCTTGTTACCTCCAGACAGAGTCAGGTTAGCGGAGCACAGTCTTCTTACCTACTCTCTTGGAAAGAGAAAGAATAAGTATATTGCCAAAATTCAAACTATTGCTTTGAACTCTCTGGTTGATTTTTCTGCCTAGGTTGGCAGGCTAAGGTTCACTTGATAATGAGGGACCCTATCTTTACAGCAGTGCAACCAATCATACACAAACATGATAACCTTTTGTAACATGGTGAAAGATGTGTGGAACCCTTATTATTAGTTCCTGAGCTCAGAAACTGCCACAGCTTTAATTAAATTAAAAAAAGGTATCTGTCAGAGCATTTATAGGTTTGATGATGGATATGAGAAAAGGCCTGCCTACAGCAGGGGAGTAGTGGGTTTGTGTTACACACCTGGAGTTCCACTCTGTGAGCTTGGTGGCAGGCAGCCGTCCATAACCTGCTGTGATGGCGGAGGAGAGCCGCGGGCTGGCCACAGAGAAGAGAAGCTGGAAACCCACGAAGCTGCCAGCTACCACGGTCAACTCTCTCGTCTCCATCACTCACCTACACACAACAGGGGAGGAGACAGGAAGGGTGGGGTGGGGGCAAGAGGATACAGAGAGGGTGATACACATGGACAGGTTCAATCGATGACTGTCTGTCAGTCATCCTGGGCAGCGCCAGAGGAGAAACTGAGGTGGCAGGGGTGGTGAGAGGGTGAAGCGGCACCCTGTGTGGTTCATCCAGTCCACAAAGAAAAGAAGAAAGGGAAGAGACAGAATAAGGGAAAAAAATATAAGCCCAAGACACAGGCTGTCTAATGCAAGTGACATGAGAGCTTTAGACATGCAGGGCAGTTTATAGAGGGGAGAAAAGAAGATGAAAGGTACAAGAGAGGCTCTAGAGTTAAGGGCAACAGAGGGAAAAATACAGAGTGGCAAAAACAGAAAAAAGTTATTGGGTGTTGTGAATACAATACAAAGCACAGCATTTAGATTTGGAATAAATGGTATGCATTATTATGCATATTTTGCAAGGGGATTACAGTGAGTTGTTTAGGACACACCAAAAATCCCTGAGAAGAAAACAAAGGCTGAGCGAGGAAAGAAAAGAGGATTGTCAAGATGAAGCAATGCGTTCAGCTCATGAGGCAGAGGCTGTGGGAGACTGTAACAAGTTTCTAGACTGTATTCACCTCAACAATGCTCTCCATTTTTTCCACATCTAGGTTCAAATCATGTTTATATTACGTTTGGGTATTTTAGTTTGTTTCCTTATTGCTGTCATTCTGACTTATCTTACAGATTTAAGTGTTATCAGTGTTGACTGTATTAGCCACAGACAGAAATTGTGGTGGACCAATATAAATTTAAATTGATAAGACCTAACCCTGGGTGTAGACGTGCAAACTACTCACTGCAAACAAATGCACATACATGGTGTGCACACTAACTGAAGACATTTGTTTACCCTCTCTCAGGTCAACAAAGTGGAAGCCTGTCTTTTCAGTCAGTGGAGCAGCAAAAATTGTTTGTTCGAATGATCTTTTTCAGGCACAGTCAAATGAAAAAAAGAGGTGGAAATTAATCTTTGAGTCCACAAAGTCCTTTTTCCCATTTACTGTACATTGACCTTACAGCTCAGAGTGTAATCTTATTGGTTTTCTGAGCTGCTTGTGTTCAAGAGCAAAAATATCAGGGTTGGGCTGAAGCATCAACAACTCGCTGGCCTAACTCCCAAGTAAAGTTGTCAAAAGTATACTTTTTCGATACCATATGTTTAAAACATACAATGTTTGTCAATTATAGTATGAAAAGTACCAAACAAGTGCTTATTCAAGACCTTACTTCAGTTCAGTCGTTGCTGTCCTGCTGGAAAGTTTGGCTTGCAGCAAAACCAGACAGTTACTTTTTGTGAACCAGCAGTGCAGGCTGTCAATTTAAGCAAATAACAAAATCCAATTCTGTGTGCCTGGGACTTTTTTTTCTTTTTGCCATAGTAAGAAGAGGTATCCAATGCCGAGAAATTTTATATTAGTATTGTATCACAGAGTTCAGAGTTAATGATTTTACCCAGTTGGGCAAGTGGGTGAGAAAATTCCTTGCTCGCAGTAAATTTTTACTTGCCCCTTTACAAACTGTCCTATTTACTAGTCCTTTTTAAAAAATGGCAAAAACTAAAGTTAATTGTCATGTTTAATCTAGGGCTCCAACCTCTGTAAAATGTCACAAAATAGTGAAAATGTCCATGCCAGTTTCTTAAGGTCCAAGGTAATGTCTTTGAAAGTTTTGTTTTGTCAGTCTTAACCCAAAGATATTCAGTTTAATATGATAATTAACAAAAAAAAAAGCAGGAAATTTCAATATTTGAGATGCTGAAAACAGCATTTTCTGCCATTACTTGAACAATTAACTGACTATACTGTAGTTTAATAGTTAAATCCTTTTTTATCACTTGCACAGTCAGACAAGTGAGCTGCTAGATTTACTAGCCCAACATGGCATTTCTGTGGCATTGTCCTTGTTATTCTGGTATTGTAACAACTCTATTCCCAAGAGCAACTACAGCAGTCCTAGCAATCCTTTGCCCTGAACTTGGACTGAGGACACAAAATCCTGACATTACTAGCAGCTTGTAAGCGTTCCTCATTTCCTCAGTTATTTTGCTGTGCACAAAAACCATCATCTGGCTTTTCTCTTCAACCTTTCCACCTATTACAACTGCAATTAAAGCAAAACTAAATGTGCCCATGTACTAGCAACAACCACAAAAATAAAAATAGAGACGAACAAAGGTCACAAAGTCCACAGGAAACACTTAAACTGCATCCTCATTATGACCTCTCATTTGTTCTTTAGTAACATCAGCTATTACAACATACTGTGCTGGCGCTGGGTTGGACTCTGGCCTGATAAATGCACTGGAATTCTGATTAAACCACAGAAATTGTGCAAGCCATTTAAAACCACTTACTCCTGGGGAGCTGATGATTACAACTGTGCAAGTTTAAGATTACTACTGACCGGCAGACACAAAGGTAGAAACATTAACATTATGTAGCCATGCATTTTGTGAAGGCATTCTCTTTGCAAAGCAACCTAAGTCACTTAGCCTCTGGGAAGCAGCACATGACACTTAAGGCATGTACTAGCCTACATTAAGTTCTATTTTTACTCAAAAATGTCTAATGTCATACATGCATACTGTTCAGTCAAAATACAAAGAAACAAAGCACAAGAACAAGCTGTTGAAGAAAACAAAGCACCCCAAGACAAAGTGCCACAAGCAAAACCCATCAATTTAAATACTGCTGTGAAGATTACAGCTTTGCTCAGAGCCAATCCTCAGAGGCAATCTTCAGAACAATTTTCCACTTGAGCTCTAGATACATCTACAGAATAAACTCCAAAATTGATCAAAATAGACAGGATGACAACTTTCAAATTTCCCACAAATCAAAGCAACTGTAATAAGTACAACTCCCACTCCACTGTGCTTCCCAATGCCACATTGATTCACTCCAAACTGTTCAACAGGGAAGCTGAGGGGAGACACGCCACGCTGAGAGTCTCTTATTGTCCCCAGAAACAGCTATGCACATTCCTGGGCCACGTTGATCATATGCAGCATGTGCCTGAATAATTCATCGGCATTCTTCACCTGACAGGCTGGTTCACACCGCCCCATGGGAAGGAGCAGCACACACACACACACACACACACACACACACACACACACACAGCCTCCTCACTGCGGTTGACAGCCCGGACAGGAGAGGTGCTCAGCCGTCCACGTTTGACCTTGTTCCGCTGGACTATCCTGCTGCTGTCAGCAAACCATGACCCCGTGACATATCGACCAAACATAAATAATAGCGGCTCAATTTCCCCCTCCTGTTCCTTTGGAAATCCAAACCGGCCTCTGTCTACCGCATTGCTACACAAGACCAATGGGTTTGACTCGCTCTGTGGCTGCTCTCAAGCCTTGGCGAGCCTGATCACACCAATCTCTGCAGGCATGACATGAATATTGATAAATAGCCAGTAATCGCTGTCGTTTTCAGCTGACTGAGATGTCTGCTTTTGGTGCACAGAGTCTCACAATGAGTGGACGCTCCCTTCTGTGATTTGGAGTATTGTGCACACACCGCACAATAGCAACTGGCGTGGGCAGCCCAAAGTAAAAGACACATGTAAGAGAAACTGGCTGCCTCTCCTCAAGTCCTTTATCGTTACGCAGAAGGTGCATATGCACAGTAAAGCACTGCAGAGTGGGAATGGCAAGCGACGTGTCAGCACCCTAACTATGATATCGGCCACATTATCTCCTGGAAGCACAGTTTAACAATACAACCATGCATGTGTTGAACGAGTTGTAACAAGCAGGCCAATCCGTGGTGTATCTGGAGCAAAGTTAAGTGAAAGGACCGCTGCTGCTGCTAACGTAATGGCTGTTGCGGTCCCAAGATTTGTGCGGTCAAAAACGTGTCAAATAAACGCAGCCTGTGTCGGGTCTGCGGTGTATTTAATGCGGTAGGGAGAGCTCTGTTACCTGCTATCCGTCGCATAGGTCTGTGTAGGCGGATAAGCTCCGGTGTAGCCGCCCGTCTTCTCCACTTTCTTCACAACTTGACGTTAGCTAGCAGGTCGGCTAAAGTGCTCCGGCTCGCTGCCTCCTCTCGCCGTCTGAGCGGAGCGACCCAACCGAAGAAAGAACCAGAGAAACAACAGCCTCCTCCTCTACCAGACCCAACAACCATCACAGCCAGAAGAAAAAACGTCTCTCCTCGCCGCTTTGTTTCCTCGTCGCCATGTGTTTCCAGTTATGAATCCGAAAGAAAAGTTTTTTACTCGTTTTATTTTGGCGTTGACAGTACGAACCAACCGGTGACGTCGGCACGTACCCACCCCCCCTCGTGCTCACGCCCCCAGGCAGAGGCTACACCCACGAGGAACAAAGGCCACAGGTGAAATTATTATTATCAATATATCGATGATCAGGGTTGAGAGAGTAACTTTAAAAATGAATTCCGATTACGTGTTAAAAATGTGTTCAGTAACCTGATCCAAGTATCACGATATTAATGTAACGTAAATTGATTACTTCCAGTTACTTTTAGATTACCTCGGTATAAAATAAAGTGAAATTATAATATAATATTTTATGTTCGTTGTCAGGTTTATTAGTTTGTCTAGCTACTCTTTCTTTTGCTGTGCGCAATTTGTTGACTGATCGATTTAAAGACAAAAATGGGCGAAATCTTCGTCCAGTTAAAGTATTTTTTCACTAGAGGTCACGATAATGAATTGGCAACTGTAAGGTAAGCAATATTTTCACATGAGACCAGAGTGGTGTTGAGACTTGTTAATTGTTGTAATGTATATATAGAAGTTAAAGCGTGAGAGCGCGCAATAAATTGAGATGAAAGGACGTCTCCAAAGCAGCTTCATACAGGTAAATAGTTTATTTTTCATCAGCGCCTGCAAAAAGTCATTCAATAAACGAACCGTGAGAGCCATGCATATGTTTTACACTGATGCACCATGAAATTATTTTGTATTTTATAATTCATTATTATCATCATCAATATTATGCAGCTCCGCTGGCTGAGGGAGTTGGGGGAGAGTGAGGAGTGATTGCGCAAAATTACGCACGGTTATATCCAACCAGCATCAGGCTTTGACAGAATACACATACGTTTTCTTTCCCGGGACGGATCGGTCTTGTAATCAGATATTGATCATTTTGTATGTTATAGATCATAATTGTTTAATCCTTGTTTTTCTGGATCCAATGAACACGCAGACACAAACACTCCAGCTGCTCCAGCTGTCATGCTGATTGATATGTTAAAGACGATCGAGTCCCTTCGTGCACTTTACAAATCTGTTGAGATTTATTAGACTTTATAATTACAATAATAATTCCTTTTTTTTTAAGTGGTGAGATTAACTTTAAAGACAGTCCCACGCGCGCATGAGTGGTCTGTGCGCCCGAGGCCGCCCAGGGGCGAATCAACTAGGGGCAAGTTAATTCGCTATCTTGCAGACGTGGCAAAAATGGCCACTGCGCTGGTGCCAGGTGGCAAAGCTACCTGCACCAAGGGCGCAACAGCTTTGCGCCCGGTGTAAGATGGCCTGTGTCCCTGTGTTACCTTTTTTGTATCGAGATGACCTATTCCCGTTACATGCAACCTGTACTCCCCAAGCCTGTTGATGATATATTAATACGATGATTCCCAGCGTGGAGGTTAGGACCCCTCCAATGGGTGGTGATGAGACAACTCTGAGGGGTCACAATAGGCTGGCAAATACTGTGGCTTATTGATGTGATATAGTCTAGATATCATCTAGATTATATATGTATGTGTATGTTGTCTTCCTTTTGAAACACATCACGTAGCGATGAACAATTTCTACTAGAGGTATATACACATTCTTATAGACTTATATAATATAATATCTTTCAGTCATCATTTATGACCTACTAGAAGTGTGTGGTGGTGGCTGTATCTGCAGAGACCCTACCCTCTGCATGTATTTCCTTATTTTTTCTCATTGTTTTGCTGAACTTGGGACACTTTACCAACCCAGAATGTCTGCATTTGATGTCCTGGACGTCTTTCTGGTGCGTTTAACAAACAGCTTGGAGTAATCCTACTGAATCTACCTTTAAGGATTCAATAACCTTTATTATCATTATACAACACAGGGTTGTACAATGAAAGTAGTTATGTAGTTCCATCATAATACACACAGAATACAATATATATTAAGACAATTGAATTCAGAATAGAATAGGATGAAACAAAATAAGTATACTCAGAGGAAAATAATTCTTTAGTGCAATTTTTCTTTCTTCTTTTTCTTTTTCAGTGCAGTTTTTGCATTTTTTACTTACCAGACTGTTTGTTCTATTATTTATTTTTATCCACTCAGTCATTAAACCACTCTGATGATTTTTTTAAATCAAAAACTTAATTACGTCAAGATTATGTTATAAAATTTGTTCTGTCTATATATTGCCCAGTGCCAATACAACAAACTTATTTTTTCACCTTAGTAAAATCAGAAAATATAATTTTTCCTCTTACCTGCAGTGCTATTTATCTATGTAGACCAGACTTTCCCAAACTTTTTTTCTGGGGACCCACTTTTGTCTGCTTTCTCTTGAATATAATAGGACTAGGTGGCACTCAGCTTGTGTTGCTAAAGCACCTAAAAATACATTTGAAAAACTCAACAGCAATGTGCAGTTTCAGTGTAGGAACTATTTGCTTTAGAAAAAAAGCAGTTGATTCTACCACAGAAAGAAAATGGTTCCTTCATGAAACTGCTTGCAACAGGGTCTGTGGAGTAGCTGGATCCTGATTTCTGCAGAGAGACATTGATGTTGAGTTTATAATTTTGTATTTTATTTATTTATTTATTTGACACTTTGAGCACCACAAGCCAAGTGCCATCTAGTCCCATTAAATATGAGAAAATGCAGACATCTCTACAGCCGATATCTCCAAAAACTTGGCAACTCAATCCAAAACAATTTAGAAGGATAAATAGTACTATAGATAAGAGGGAAATGTGTATTTTTTAACTATCTGTCCCTTTAATGAACCCTCCACTCGCTGCACTAGTGGCAAAACCCCATATGTTCAATTCCCTCTGCAATAGATTGATATATAGTCAGAAAGAGGCATTACTTCATTGTGTGACCTCCATATTTATGGCATTTATGCCTCTTTTGAACAGTTAGTTAAAAAAATGTCATTCCTTGGACACACTTCGACAGATGTTGTTTGTAGCTCTGAAGTTTTATGGCCTCTCGTTCCAGCTGTTTCTCCTCCTACCCTCCCCCATCCCTCTTGGATTCTGTTCTTGAGTGTAACACAAATAAATAGTTAATAAGTAAAACCAACAAACTACTAAATGTCCCTAGTCTTCCAGCTTTGGACTCTTAAAAACAGAAAAGAAGGAATCAGAAAGCAGATACCAGATGAAATGTTGCACAAGGCTACTCAAACTCTCAGACACATTATTGTTCAATTTAAAATTGTACTTCATCTCTTCTTGTCCAAAGTTAACAGTGATCTTGATCCCACAGGCGATTGTTGTAAACAGACCTTGGCCACTTTTGTACCATATGTTTTGGTCATGTCTGAATTTATTACATTTTTGGGCCTTAACATTTACATTTTTTTCAAAAAAAATTGGACAGTTTGTTGCTCCATCTATGTCCATGGCAAAATTTGGAGTAACTCCCCAGGATGTTAACCTAAACAGAGCTCAAGCTGATATTGCTCTCTTTTCACTTTTTGCTCATCTTATGTGAATGGAAAGACTCTTTACCTCTGACGTATGGACACTGGATTAAAGACGTTATACAAGCTTTTTTAATAATAATAATAATAATAATAATAATAAACTTTATTTATATAGCACCTTTCATACAAAGCATGTAGCTCACAGTGCTTCACATAATAGCAACTATGAAGGATTAAAAGTACAAATATATACATACATAAAGTAAAAATTGAGCACGAAAGGTAGAATAGCACACATTTAAAAGAGAGTTAAAAAAATATATATATGCATATATAACATACACATTACCATACACTTTATACACACACATAATCATACATACACATAATGATGTGATATTAAGACGTATAAAAGACATTAGAACATCCCATTGGGCTGGACTAAGTAGGCTAATTAGCCTTTTACTACTTTTTACTTCTGTAAGGCTTTTTGCCCTGCAGCCCTTTGAACTTTTCAGACAATATGAAGCTAAGAATTGTCCTTTTTAAGCCCTGTCCCTTTCCTCAGCCCACTTGAGCATTATTTGTGTACCCGCAGAACCTCGGACAACTTTTCTTTTCATGTTCCTGTGCTAGGTTTGTCTATGTTGAATGAAAACCAGTTTTGAAGATGGTTAAAGAGTTTTGCTGTGGGACCTGTAAGTGACATTATAGTTCATATCTTAGTTGATAATGTTTTTACAAAACCATAGCTAGACTAGCTGCTATCAACATCAAACTTTGATTCTACTATCACATCAATCATTAGCTGGCTGTTACGTTATTGCTATTATAACCCAGGTACTAGACAGTCAATCTGTCAATTGTTAGCTAGTTGTTGTTGTTGCTAGTTTTTAAACATTAGCTAATTTAAGAGATACTTATGCAAAATGTGCGCAGTAGCTCATTCTGTCAGCACTTGGCTCGAAACGAAGGGTCGCCGGTTCAAGTCCACACGACCAAAGTACGGAGTGTGACTGGAACTGAAGGTGCAGTTCACTCTGCACTGCCGAGTGCCCTTGAGCAAGACACCGAACCTAACTGCATGGTGACCCTGACATATGTATTTGGCAGCCCTCGCTCTGACATCTCTCCCTGATGCTGTCTAAAGGGTCCTGTTTGTGCATGTGCGTGTGTCATTTGGGCCCGTAGAAAAATGACAACAGGTTGAAAACAATGTAATTTCCCTCGGGGGTTAAAATGTATGTTCTACTTTGTTATGGCCCAACAGCATTTATAACTGGGCTCACAATTTATTTTCTTTCACATAGATGACTCGAGTCCTATACTTATGCACAGGTAGAATAAGCAGAGAAGTTCCTCTGGTGCAAGTTGCTCAAGTTATTGGAGCACAGAGTGAAAAGGGGGCAGGACTTAAGTAAGGGCAATTGCGTACAGAACCCATGCTCTCTCTCTATACCATACACTTTTTTAAATCTCCTTTGAAAAATTATTTGAAACCCAGATAAAATGGTGACTTCCCAGATTACAACATCTGCACAGACATGGAAACACCTTCAGCACCATTTTGGAACTGCTTAAGAGGAAATGGCTACACCACACCTTACACCATCGACCCCAAATCGTAAGTTTGGCAGAGAACTGAAAACCTGACTGCAGATTTCTGCTCCCAGGTCCCGCACACCTGGTCCTGAGGCAAACATATGGAATTCATGTGTAACCTTCCAACAGTGAGGCCAAGGAATCAAATGCAGATCCTTATATGCTGCGTTGTCATAATATTGACAAAGCTGACCCGGGGGTCAGCACAGCCTGCTAATAAGTTGTGTTTTATTCTGGATGGTTTGTTCTTTGTCACGGCAGCTGTCTGACAGCTTCTGAGTCACTTCACGGAGTGATCTGTTGAGTCAAGGTTGTCTGTCTGGTTCCACCACCCATACACACACGGGGGAATGTTTTTCTCACACTCACATACTGGCCTGTATATAAATCTGTACTTTTTCTTTTTCACATTCTCCTTGTTTGACGGGTAGCCTTGGGCTTACATTGTACAGCAGCAAGAGCCCAATAGGCCCTCTGAGGAACGTTAGAATAGACACAATGACAAACATTTGGAAGGTGGTTATAAAAATATTGGTTTTATTGAACTGCATTGAAAACTATGAGAGTGCACCCAGCAGAGTGAAAATCTCTGCATGGCAACTAGTGAAGAATGTTTAGATGTAGCCCCTTTGTAATCACCAACATTTTGATTAGTAACTGTAATTTAATCACATGTAACTAATTACATGTAAGTAGTTATTATCCAGCCCTGTTAGTATCCTATGAGACATTTGTGTGAAATTTTGTATAATTAGTGTATTAACTCTTGAGTTATGGTTTGTGAGGTCAGTGACCTTTGACCACCAAAATCTAGTCAGTACATCCTTGAGTCTAAGTGGATGTTTGTACCAAATTTGAGGAAATATCCTCCAAGGTTCCTGAGATATTGCATTCACAAGAGTAGAATGGAAGGTCACAGTGACCTTTGACCTGCAAAATGACTTCATCCCATTTTAAATTTTCTTTCTGGCAGACCTTTTTTATGCCTTTAATCAATAGGACAGCTGAAGTGAAGACAGGAAAGGGGGAGAGAGAGTTGGGGAATGGCACACAGCGAAGGACTGCAGGCAGGAGTTGAACCCACTGCTGCTACTCACAGTGTCGGTACAGGGGGTCTATGCTCCTCCAACTGAGCGACTCAGGTGCCCCTATTCACTTCATCCTTAAGTCCAAGTGGATATCTGTGCCAAGTCTGAAGAAATTCCCTCGCAGTATTCCTGTGATACTGTGTTCACAAGAGTAGGGGGACCCAAAAAACATAATACCTCTGGTCATGGCTGTCACCCGTGTGGAGCCATAAGAAAAGGTTTTTCAAAGTTTTCTAAAAAAAAAAAAATGAATCATAGAGGTCCTTCGCATGCAGTCATTAATGTGCACAAAAATAATTAGCCTGACTGGACCAGTAGTATGCAGATTAGCTGCAGTTGAGCTCCAGGTCCACAAAGACAGTGAGAGTGAGACCTGGATCGTACCCTCCATTAAAGTGAGTCAGAAACAAGACGGGAGTGCACATTGACTGAGTGACTGTTAGAGACAGATATATGACGCTAGCAATACAACCAGATGCAACCTCAGGAGTGAACATGTTGTAGGCATTATGGGTCAATTACAACCGGAAAGCACTATTAAAATTAGATTGTGATCCTATCCAGTATGAATTTAAAGAGAATTATTTTAATGTGAGGATTCTAATTTGTTTAATATTTCCTCTCCAGCCTCGCAGAGAGGAAATAAAACTGACTGACAGAGAGAGTGAGTGTGTGTGAAAGCACACAGGGATGGCTAAATGATATTTGTGTCGATTGAAAGAGTGTTCCGAGACATGATGGATCAAACTCTTTCTCTAACAATGAAGAGCCAGGTTTACTAAACCTCAGCTGCTAATTAGAGCAGGTCAAAAGCCAAGCATAGTGAAATAAAGAACCATAAGGAAAGTCAGTCATTCCAATAATGTCAGATAATGACAGGAGTAAGCATGCAGGCAGGAGCTGATGCACCATCACTTGGTTTCCCTACTGCATTGGATTGTAAAGTATCTGGGATTTGTTCAGTACTTAGGGAAAGTATGTTTTTTGGAGTTTGGGTACACTGACCCTTTAAAATGCACGTTAATGGGATATTTCAGATTTTTTAAATAGAGCAGTACTAGACCATACTCTTTATAAAGCCAAATGTGCTAATGTCAAACCCTGGTGATACATGATTCTGTCTGATGTGAGACCTACAGTAATATTGAGTGTTTCTATTGTATCTTCAGGTTTTTGATGTGATCTGAATCCATGTGTACATGTTGTGCCAAGATTATCTCTGTCCACCCCACTTGCCATCATTCACTACCATACCACCAGACTAAAGAGCAGCTTCTGAACTCCACCTCGTCCTCCACGCTCCACTGTAAATAAATGACTTCCTCATAACCCTGTCTTACCTGGAATTTTCTGTTATGCTGGTTTTTGCACATTACCATACTACTACTGTTGCACTGTTTCCACTATAACCAAAGCCAAGGATGGGAGGGTTACTTAAAAAAATACCATTATTCCCATACAAATGCTAATTACCTGTTAAAAATGTTGTCAGTAACTTAATCCAAGCATAATAATTTTAAAGTAATGTAACTTGATTACTTTCAGTTACTTTTAGATCACCTCAATACCAAATATGGTGACATTTTTAGCACAATACAGTGTTTTATGTTCACTGAAGTTATCAATTGTTCATCCAGGTACTTGTTCCTTTGTTATATGTGAAGGTATGTTTAGATTAATAGTTCTAATAATGCACATTTAAATATACTTTATGTATGCTATTCACCATACACACTTCACACTCAAACTTCAAGTAAACTGTCATAAACTTATTCTGGTGATTGGGTTCGGTTTTCACCCACACACCATCCTGGTCACCGCCATCACCACCTACAGTCCCAAATATTTTTCAGTGGGGGTCATAGTGGTAGATGTTGACAGGTTTGCTAGCTAGTGGCTAATGCTAGCAGCTGGCCTGTGTACTTAACATTACCAGTGTGTGTGTGTAGCTACAGTTTAGCAAATGGTCTTAACTGTAAATGTTTGTTAAAATTAGATGTGAGTACTTGGATGTGACTGTTTTCACAGGTGGAAGGTAGAACTTGCTACATGCTGCAATGTTGTTTACCTTTGCTGATTTATTCTGAAATGACTTGACTGTAAACTAGCCTAACCGGTTTCACTAACACCAGAGTGGTGTTTTGAATCCTAACAGTTTTTTTAAAATTTCAGAAAATGATGAAAAATGGAGCTCACTGTTTCCCAAAGCTCAAGATGGCCTTCTAAAATGTCTTGTTTTACTCACAGTCCAAGGATGTTCAGTTTACTGTCATAGAGGTGTAAAGAAACCAAAAATCATTCACATTTAAGAACCTGAAATCAGATTTTTTTTTTTTATTAACTGAATTGATTAATTGATTATAGAAACAGTTGTTGATTGTTGCAGCTCTACTATGAAGTGTGTGCACTGAGCATGGTATTATATTGTTGTTGTTTTTTAAAATGTATTATGAAATTGTAATAGAATAAATGTTTTTCTATCCTTTTATGTGCTTAAGTATGTATATTTATATATGTAACTGTAAATCTTGCTTAGTTTTCCTTATTATTTGTTTATTTGGTGCTACTTTTATGTGTGCTGTTCTATTTCATTGTCTATTTTACTGTTTTATTTTAATTTCAATATTTGTTTAAATATTTTCTGTCATTGTACAATCCCATATTGTATAATGCCAATAAAGATGAACCTTGAAAATGACTGTTAATGATCAACAAACAAAACCAGAGTCTCTCTGCTGAACTCTCTGAAGAGTTTTCGAAAGCTTCTGTTATCCGATTGATTTAATTAATTTAGTCAGACTCACTAAACAAATCCTTAATTTACATTTTCGAGCATGGAAATTTCATGTCCCTGATGACTTACTGTAATTAACCTGTAATGATGATGATAATGAGGACAACAACGACACTGTTTATTATATTAGGAGAGTAATTTAATACAGCAGGCTACTTAATCTCACTGCAGGCCAGAGGGCCGTTCTCATCAAGGTGTGAGACAGAGCAGAGGGCAGGCCACAGCAGGGCAGTGTAGAAAGCTGCAGGCCGGCTGAGTCTTTGGGTCGGTGCCATCGCTGTTGGTTCTGTTTAGACGAAGCATAAAGTCTGTGTGAAATGGTTTTTTTTAACCTTGAAGGCATTTGCTGGAAGGAGAAAGGTGGCTGGCTTGTAGCCCAGGACAAAGAGGTAATTGGTTTACAGTAGCCCTGCAGTGGACGTCCATATGCTGAGTGCAGAAGTACACTCTCATATATAAAGGTAAAACAGCAAGAATCTGGAGCAGATCAGTTATGGTTTGATCTTTGAGCTTGGTGAGGTACGGTGGTAAAACACTTGTTTGAGCAGGAAGAGTAGATTCAGTGAAGTAAACTAACACCCTGCAGAGTCTTGTGTATCCACATCACCAGAAAAAAAAAAACTACTGGAGATACCCAGGAGTGCTGTGGTTTTTATTTTTGATAGCTGTAATAATCCAGGTCAAAATTTCAGTCAAAAGAGAGTTTACCGGGCAAAGCAGACCTGCAAGTTATGAATTTTTCCATGTTTCCATGTAGCTCATGGAGCTATTTTGCAGACATGTTTTTGGGTGGTGTTTTATTTCTACACCAAAAATGCAAGAACAAAAGTATAAGGAACCGATCAAAGAGTGTTTGCTCTAAACTGCAAATGCTGGCTAACTAGCTTGCTACGTACCGCAGTGACCTAAGCCAGTGTTAGCCTAGCCTTACTTCAACAGCCAGAAGGATTTTATACTTCATTTATTTGGGTTACAGTCAAGCACACTGGTTAGTCCTCATCTGCCTTTAGTCCTGTAACGTTAGAGGTTAAACAAACTGTTTTAAAATTTGGACAATAAAGCATAAATCTAAACTCTGGTTTGTCCAAGATAAGCAGCCAAACAATGTTATGTTGAGTGAAATAGTCTGTTTTTGTGTTTTCTTAACATACAATACAAGAACAATGCTGCTTCTTTATGTCTTTTACGTGAATCTTCAACTGATACAGAAAAGTGTCACACATCAAAGGACCTGAATGACACATTTTTTAATGTAATTTTGAAAAGTTTAAAATGAATAATTGAATTAATTTGTTAATGAATATTTCATGAGTATGTCTATTTGTATGTCAGATTTTATTTGGCATCAGTAAATAAAAACTAGAAGAGTTCACTCAGTAGAGTGCAGATCCCCGGCAAGCAACAGATGGTGAAGCACCTACTGCACTACGACTGCTAGATGCAGCCAGTGGAGGCTGTAAACTTCCGCCAACATTAACATGAACCACACATACGTTGTTCCTAGCTGAAACGGGATTTTAAACTAAAGCAGCTGTTGATCCCTTGCACCCCCTAGTGGCTGGTTAAGAAGAGTGAGAAGTCAGCTGTCAGTGGGTTTATAAATCAGAGCAGCCAAAACAAAGAATTACTGACTCACAGTCGTATGTCTCCACCAATCAGTCAAGTTTACATCCATGTCTGTCCACACTCATATAATGTGTGTGGTGAAGACTTTGAGTGATTTTAATATGGAACTTACCAGTATATTAATTATATTATATAAACATTCTATATTATATTAGAAGGTATAAATGTATTTTTGGCTAAATGTAAGTTATCACCATTCATGTATGATTCCAGTGAATAATTTCCAGTGATAAACATGCTGTCTTCACTTAGAGCTAATGTGCAGAACAAAGAACACCTAAATTAATGACAATATGAAAAATCCAAATAATACTTTAATTTTTACAGCACTTTCTTTTTAGCATTTCATCAGAATATTTTACGGGTTGGGAGTTGCACTGAGCACTGAACTCATGACCTCAGACTTTCTAAAAGGTGCTGGAGTTTACACAAAACTAGTTTCTGAATAAAGATTGTTTCTGTAGGCCCTATATGACCTTTAACCTACACTGTGAAACTCAAATAGAAAGGTATTTTGGAATTCACATCATTTTGTTTCTGCTTCTGCTGCAACAGGGTTAAATAATCAAAGTCTTCGCTTGTTTGTCCCAGTAGAAATATGGGCAAAAGCAGAGCAGCAGTTGAAGTCTTTTTTTTCACTGCAATAGACGCAGTCATAAGACAAAGCTCCAGATGCACAGGAAATGTCAACGGCTCTGCCCCGAGGTCAGGGGCATTTGGAGCCTTGATTGGATCTTTTCTCAGATAACCTATAAAACACAATCAGGCACCGGGAGAAGGCCACAAAGGATAATGAAATTATCTGGATTGCGCGCATAAAACATCAGTGGAAAAAAGAGAGGTGATGAAGTTTTACTGAGAACTACATGATATAGTGGAATATACTGAAAATACTGAATCATGTGTTCTAGGGTGATCAAAATGTTCAAGAAAAGGAAAGACTGTAAAATGCCCACAGCACAAACATAAATATTAAATTAGCTGTATTTGTGCAACAAGTAAACCTACAAATAATATTTGTTTCATAGCATGACTATATGTCAGGTGTTTGCCCTCAGGGTATGTGACCAGACATTCACAATATACGGATGTTACAGGAAGAATACGCACTTACCATACATGCATATGCAGAAGTACACGTTCAAGTGCAGAAACATATATGCATCATCATCAGTGTGAGAGTTTAATGCAAATGGTATTCATGTATTGCATTAATACATTAATGCTGTGATCCTCCTCAGCTCTGCACTTTATGAGGAGAGTTTAGAACGGCGCTTTTATTAAACAATAACATCAGTTGTAATCCCAAGAAAACACTCTGCAAAATAAATCATTATGCTGCTGCTGTCTTTAGTCAATTACAGTAATTATTAACCTCCCTCGGGCCCTGTGAGTAATGTTTGAACTTACCAAGCACAAAATATTTAATTATCTCAGGAGGAGGCTAATTAGTACTTTATTGCAGGTAGTGAGTCCAAAACAGCTATTATTCAAACAAATAAACATGCAATTTAAATTCGTCTTAAGTTTCATTGTTGTGTTTCAGTAGTAGGAGAACTGTTGGTGTTTTATGGTATTTTTCATCACCATATGTATGATAATAAATTTAACATAGCATTTTCTGAATGAACAGTCTGCTAAGATATCTTTGTCAGGAGTCTATTTTCTGGAGAAAATGTGTGCGATGCTGCCAGCTACTGCTGTTCAGAGCACGTAACGTATCTGCACGAGCAGATAAATAATTTGGCTTCCTTGATGTATCCATAGATAAATTAGATCGCAGCGACACTTTTTTTAATTTTTTTTTTAGACTTTTTAGGTTTAAATGTCAACTGCAGCACTCACCCTCCTAAAAATAAGATGGAAAATGATGAAAAAAACAGAAAACATGCTGCTACAATATGGTGCATGAGTAAATAAAGGGCCAAACAGTGGAGCTATTGATATACCAGTTGAAACTGAGAGCAGATGCCCGGTGGCAAACCTGTGTGCCAAATATGATTATTTTTGCATGTACAGTATTTGAGATTCAGACACATTTATCACTTCTGTTACATAAAATGACAAAGAATACAATCTGGGCAGGCTACAGGGAATTTGCACACAATTATTTTTTCATGAAGCTGGAGTTTAATATTTCAGCTTAAAGCATGTGTAACTAACATTGATAAAAAGTGTCTGAAAGAATAAGTGACTGTACAAAAAATACTGGGGTGGAAAGAGGGCTCAATCTTATGTTTCAGTTTTTAAAAAAGCAAGACCAACCTCCACATTATTAAAAAAAAAAAAAAATTCCTTGGACACTTCCCCTCAGCTGTGACAACCATAAATAATTCACAAAAAAGAAAACCATCAGGAATTTAAGATGATTTAAATAGATGTAAACAAAACAATTTGTTTCCATAATGAGCACAACCAATATGCAAACTAGAAGTTAAACTAACAATTATTCCAGCCTTTATGCTTAATTTAAAACAAGAACTACTACAGTAACTACTACACTACGGTAAACTCTTGTTTTATGCATAAGGAAATTTGTTTTTATGTGCAAAGTGATATACTGTATATAAACCAGTTGTCAAAGTATCTTGGTTGCAGTTGGGTTGATGTGGCAGTCTCGAAGATTTCTGTTTAAATGAATGTCTGTTAAGTCACTCTGAACAAGACAGCACAATGGTGATTGAGCCTATGGCCCACTGATTAAATTATTGCAATGAATATAAATTTGCAGTTTTACAAGCTGGATGTCTGCGGTGACATTCTAGGAAAAAATGTTGTATTAAGTAACTGCTAATCTATTTTCTATAAGCAGATATCTGCATATGAATACTGAATGCTAAATCGTCGTCAGATGGTAGCCGATGGGTTCCAAGACATTTACTCCTTCACAAAGGCATTTAACTGGCGAAACACAAGATGACTGTTATTATGAAGTAGTCACAGGAAATGCAATGTGTTTGTCTGTGAGTTTAGCGCCCGTCATTCATCAAAAATGCATCTACAAAACAAGACAAAGGTTGCTCTCAGCATTTTGACAGTAGATCAGTTTGAAATGTTGCAGGGAGTAAGGGAACAAGACGGAGCAGCCACAGTGAGCTGTTAATGATGAGGCTGCAGGCAACTTCTCAGTCAGTTAACCAACTCCTCTCACTGGACCCCGCTGTATTCAGATTCATACCGTGTGCAGCATAAAATCAGATCACTGTTGTTCACAGAATTATAGAAAAAGACCAATTATTACCTGACTTCTTTATCAAAAACACAATAGTTTGTTTTGCTGCCCCAAGAATTTGGGGCCCTGTAGTATTAAACTCATTTCCAGCTACCACCAATAACTACTAGTCAGCCAGGAGTTTGACCATGTACTGGTAATATGCATGCAGAACAGTCATATCATGGTACACAGGAAAGCCATCTTTCACATGTAACATTTTGACTACTTTTTCAGCTTATACTTGTCATAATAATTAAAATTTAAATATGGAAAAAGAAAAAATCCATGCCTGCTCTTCCCTCCAAAACAACCAAAACTAAGCTCCCTTCAGCTAAAGTAAAAATGATGATTCACTTCCCCTTTTCCGACCACTCCTTCCCCCCTAATAATTTGTGTACGGTCCCTAAGAACAACAGTGTGACTGTGCAGTAATCACACATTAAGACGTGATGAGAACACAGTGTGGTCACAGAGAATGACTGCAATCTTCCATTATCAGTTGATTTGAAGTTCCTGTCATTCTGATGATGAACACAAGATGGCATACTTGATACTGTCTTCCAGTGCTTCAGAGGGCCAGTGAGGGGTAGCGTTCCTTTTCATTCACTGGCTGTTACATCAGTACAATACTCTAAACAACTAACGGCCTGCATGTATTAGAAAGTGGAGAGGAAAGAGTGAGCAAATAATATTAAAACTTCCAAATCCCACTGGACAGGGACCCATCTCCTGCAAGGCTGAATTTTAACATGCAGCTTTATGCCACGTTACATAATCCTGGTGGTACTAATGTAAAGCAGTTAGACTCGAACGGGTAGCAGAGCAGCCTATGCCAGGTCCCAGTATGTGTGTGGGGGTGTGTGTGGAGGCGTCAGAAAGGGAGGGGGGGAGGGGAGAAGGGTGCCATAAGTTTGTGCGGTGCCATGCGCAATCTATTCCATTCTACACCCACACAACTAAACTAACTACTGTAACAACTAACAAAATGCAGAAGAAAAGCTACTCACGAGTAAACAAAACATGTGCAGATACACAGAGGCACACACACACACACCAGTACACATACGGTCACGCTTTATTTTACAGTACACTAATAAGATGTAACAAGCCGTACTCGTATCAAATGAGTCAAAAACTAGATTAATATGTTCTTTATAAGACAGTATGAGACTCTTTATTAGAGCCCTTTATTAGAATTTCTTAGAGGGTACTTTGGGGACATTACAACAGAACAGTGAAATCACAAAATCTGCTATTTTTCCATTTAAAAATAATATGTGAACTAGATTTACCCAGTAAAGACTGAAAGATAATGGGATTTATGTCCCAAATTACCCTCTAATAAAGTCTAATAAGGGTCTAACAGTGGGAAATCATATACTTTACAGTACAGTTGTTGTAATGTGTCCCTACTTACCCTCTAATAAAGTCTAAAAAGGATCTTATAAAGGGTCTAATATTCTCTAATAAAGAACATTTTATTTCTAGTTTTTGTCTAATTTTATACAAAGTACAGCTTCTTATGTCTTTTTAGTGCACTGTAAAGTAAGGTGCAACCCAGACACACACATATTCATATACACCTGTCATTATTTACCCAGACTGGCAACTATTGTCAGTATGATTTGACCCCAGTTGTCCTCCGTGCTAGGAAGTTTGACGAGTGCCATGAGACAAGAAGAGCTAGTCCTCCTTTTTCTTGACATGTGAACAGCTGGGGTCTTCTGTGTTATGACTCCTGTTGCCACATCTGGTGTGTGTGTGTGTCTGCGCGCTTATGGGTGTGTGTTTGACGAATTCCGCCACATCTGGGAGGCAGTCCAGCTGTCCCGCTCCTCACACGTCTGGACAGCGTCCTGCAGACACTTAGCTGTCACTCCGGGTTACCTGGAGCCCACCTCACTGTTAGAGGCGAGACACTGGCTACATGTGCATCCACACACCGCCACATCTGCCCTGTGTGTATGTGTGAGACTGGGTTTGCTTATCGGACCGTGCGTGCATATGTGTCTGCGCACAAGTGAGGATCTGTGTGTCTGTACTTGTGTGTGTGTGACACTGGGTACATGTATATCCTCAGGGCTGTGGCTCCAGTCTTCACACCTCTCAGTTAAAAACACACCCAGAAAGACACACCAGACACTGTAGCCGGGGTATGTGGGTCAAAGCTTCAGAGGAAAGATTTTGAAGCTTACCTTTAAAAAACACAAAAACCTAAATTGAATATTAAATAGGGATTTGTCATCACCTATTTAATTTCTCATCTATGGCTCAGATGCTATTTGCACTGCAACACTCACTTTTGAACACAGGTCACACATATTTCTCCTTTAAAGAAAAAATTAACAAATGGAAAGATGTCAAATTATGGCATTAAACACATAGCACAAATGATACTCTGCAATGACTTTCACTCACAGCAGCTATCATTTTAATGAAAGCTGGTGTTATATATGAACCAGCTGAACCCACATGCTCCCAATATTCCTCTTGAATTTGACCTTAAGTAAATTTAGAGTGTTTTTTTTTTTTCCTCTCACAGATCATCACGTCTCTTCTGGATCTCCTTGTTCCAATGCACCACTGGGTGAAATATTTAAAGTTTCAGACCCAAGCCATCACTGTTTTATGGCTGCACCATAGCTTCAAACAGAAAACTGTAGACGTCTTGTGCATCATTTTAGACACATTTCCACGGCATGAGGCGGATGCTTTGCTACAATTTAAAATACGAAATCTTTCTGTTTGAAAAAGGCACACATTTGTAAAGATGGCAACTAAAGAGGTTATTAATTTGGGGTTGAGTTTTTCTCTACGTGTTCAGCAAATAAAAATGAGTGGACTGCCTAAAAAGCAGGTACAGGAAAAATATAAATGTAATTATATCTGCCTTTTTATTTATTTAAAGCTACTACAAGGAGTTTTTAACTAGTTATGAAACAGTCTAAATTTTTAGTGATGCCTCTATATGACCTACATAAGCAAACAGGACCATCAGAGAGAGGATTAGCTGTTTCTATATAGTTATTCTAAATGTATACCACCAGATCCACTTTGTGAAATCAGATGAAATGAGCCCATGTTAAACATTTTTCCAGTCAATTGCCCAGTTAAAATGAAGCAGGAACAGATTTTTATTCAGATAATCTAATTTTTGACTTTATATTTTGTTGTTATTTCAGAGGAAACACTACCGCTTTTGTCCACAGGGGCCTCCAAAATCAACAAAATCTGAAAATTCCTTATAGTGGTTTTAATTTAGAGACTGAGTGAAAATGATTAGATTGAGAGGGAGATCAGAAAAGGGGTGAGGTTTTGTATGTTTTCTTTTTTTTTTTTTTTTTTTTTTTTTTTTGTGCGTGCTGAAGGAAGCAGAAATAAACATGTTTACAGCCTGGTACAAAAAACAGTTTTGGTCTCTATAGCTACTTTCCACATTCATGACGACTGTGCTGGAGTGAATTTTTATCCAGATCATTTTAAATCATATTAAGGCCTAAATTTATTCAGAATTAAGGGCACAGCCACTTTGAATGACAGGTGAGTAACATAACAGATGGTTAGCTGCCTCATCTCCAGCCACCACAACTTATGAATGTTATATTCAATTTCTGCCATATTCTGCCAATAAATCTCTCTAAGTCTTACACACTGGACCTTTAGCCTTTATTTGATAAACAAAACTTCAATGAGACTTAGTGTAAAAAGTTAAACACAAACAACTTGAGACAACTAAAACAAAAACATCTAAATAATAAAAATACAAATTTGCAAGTCAATTTGCAAATATGACTAATGTAAAAAATCACACCTTGTATTGGTTTAAATGAGACACATATGGCATATGAATTAGTTAAAAAAAATGCAGATTTAAAAAAAAAATGAGTGAGCTGAAATGGATAGTTGATTAATCAGTTAGTCAACAGAAAATCATCAGCTCTGATAATTGGTTGGTTGGAGCTTCACAAATGATATGGAAATAAATGTAATATTATATATTTGTCAGTTTTTCTTTGCCTTCTGTCAAACCAGTATCTTTGGGTTTTGAACTCTTGGTTGGACCAAAAAAGTGATCAGAAGACATGATGGGCATTTTGACTTATAGAGCAAGCAATTAATTGACCGAGACAGAAAATAATAGGAAGATTCATTTATAATCAAGGCTGCACTTTATTTTTCAGTACACTAATAAGATGTAAGAAAGTATATATCAAATTAGACAAAAGCTAGAAATAATATGTTCTTCATTAGACAGTATTAGACCCTCGATTCGACCCCTATTAGATGTTGTTAGAAGGTAATTTGAGACACATTACAACAGAACTGTAGTGTAAACTAAAGTGAAATTGAATATCTGCTACTAACAAAAACAATATGTGAACCAGATCAAGTCTGATAAGAGTCTAACAGTGGGAAATGATACACTTTCCCACTTGAGGGATCAGGGAAGAGAGAGGGGAGGGGGTAGAAAGGGTTTTTGCTAAGTGTGACTTTTGTTTAGCATTTTTTCAGTTCATTGTGTTTTTTCTTCCATAGTCATTTACATTGTGCATGATAAGTAATGCTAAATTGTAAATATATGTTTTAAATGTTAGTGTGGGAGTGCCTCAGTGATTTCACTGTTGTGGGAGGGGACTGTGGGTAGAATGGCCAGGTGAGACATCAGCGTAGGGTGTGAGAAGGAGGAGGGCATTGAGTGTCTCCTCTGCTCTGCTGCTGCAATCTGCTGCACCTGTGTGACTCCTTTGACATCCAGCAGTCTGCTGCATGTTTGGTGAGAGATGTGGACGTCTTTGTACTCTGTGTATGGACACTAATAAAAAGGCTTGTCTGATGTTCTTCATTCCTCCATCATGCCTTACACCTCCATGCCGATTGGTTCATTCTGTTTGTAGAGGTTCATCACCATCAAAACCCTACACTTACTAATAAAGGGTCTAATACTGTCTAATAAAGAACATATTATTTCTAGTTTTTGTCTAATTTCATCATTTTCATCTTGTTTTGTCTTGTTAATGTACTGTAAAATTAAAGGCAACCATAATTACAATAATCCTCATTTGTAGCCCTAATAGAGACATAAAGGAGCTTTGGGACTACGTTGAGATGATTTCTATGATGACCAAACAAACTATCAAACACAACAATACATTGTAGTGCAGTGGTGTAGACACCTAGATCTCTCATCCCCCTGTCCACTACTTCAAAAGCCAACACTCGTGTGTACGTGTGTGTCTGTGTGTGTGTCAGTGTGTGTGTACCTAGATGTGTAAAAGGGAGCCTTGGAGTGAGATAGTACTACTGTACTACACTATTCAGTGTGCCAGCGAGTACGTCTCTTTTTCTGTCTATGTGGAGTGTTGCCAGTTCTGTACCTCCAGATCAGTGCAACATGCATCTCTCCCTAAGCACTCCACCACTGAAGAATCTCCACTCTAATTAACTGAGATTACAGCAATTAGCAGACCATTAATCACACCCTTATTAGTTTAGCCAGGCAGAGAGAGGGGAAGAGTGAAGAGAGGGATGGAAAGACGGAAAGTGCAATCGGATGGGAAATAGAAGAAGAGGAGGAGGAGGAGGAGGAGGAGGAGGAGGAGGAAGGATCGAGGGGGAAGAGAGAGGTTCTCCTCTTGGCACTGGCGCTGGCTGTGATTTCACACTGCCTTCTGTTTCACATAGTGTAGCTTTAGGAGCAAAACAATGCTTCTCTGATTAATACGTGTCACTGCTGTAGAGTGTGTGCGGTCATATACGTGTGTGTGTGTATGGTGGTGAACATGCAGACACACCTTAATGCAATTTCAAACACGCCCCACGCTGATTTTATATGTGATAGAGGAAGTGTAGATTTAGTGTGTAATGTGTTGAGTCCTATACTCTTAGAAATAAGGGTTCCAAACGGGTTCTTCCTAAAGAGTTGATGCTCTGGCCAGAACCATGTGCTTCTGAAGAACCCTTTTCTGAAGAAAGCGTTTGCCAAATGTTATTTGTAGGACAAAGGGTTCCATTAAGAACCTCTTTTAGAAGAAAGAGTTCTTCAAGGATTGTTGAAATCCCCTGAGTGTGTTCTAGATAAAACTCTTAGAATATGAAAAGGTTCATGGTAGAACACGCTCAGTGTGTTCTAGATAAAACCATTGGAATAAGAAAAGGTTCTCGGTAGAACCCCCTGGCTGGGTTTCTTGTTGGCACCCTTAAAAAAGGTGGAAAGGATGTGGATAGAACTTCCGGAGAGGATTTTAAGTGGAACCATTTACATCATCGAAGAGTTCTCTGTAGAACATTTCCTATGGAGAATTTTAACCTTTACAGACGCCTCTACGTAATACCGTTTATGTTGGGTTCCAGGTAGAACTCTGAAAGGGTTCCATGTGTAACCTTAATAAAATGTCTGAACAACAACCAAAGAGTTCTCCTATAGTGAAAAAGACGCCTTTATGGTTCTAGTTAGCACCTTTATTTCTAAGAGTGTAAAGACAACTGTGTGTAAGTGTGTGTGTGTGTGTGTGTGTGTGTGTGTGTGTGTGTGTGTGTGTGTGTGTGTGTGTGTGTGCTGTGTTGGTGGTGGCAGAGTGTGAGTTTGGTTTGGCACAAGTACTGGTATGTTAAAGCATCTGTGTGTGGTGTGTGTGTGTGGTGTGTGTGTGTGTGGTGTGTGCGTGCGTGCATGCATGTGTGCCTGAATGCATGGTGTTACAGTATCAGTAGGAATAAGAGTGTGTGTGTGTGTGTGTGAGTGAGCCAAGGGGAAGAGGTTGTGTATGTGTGTGTGTATGTGTGTGTGTGTGTGTGTGTGTGTGTGTGTGTGTGTGTGTGTGTGTGTTGAGGAAGGAGTGAGAGTGAAGCAGCTTCAGAGGATGAATTTCTAAATACGCTCTATCTGATCCCATCTTCTATCTACTATTCTCTCTCTATCTCTCTTTTTCTCCCCTCTGCTCCCCCCCTCCACCTCCACCCCCCAACTCGCCTCCCCTCGTCAGCAAGCGGGGTCAAATGTTATTCCCTCCTCGTTGTCACGGTTGCCAATCACCTCACATTCTGTAGCAACTGTTTCCAAGGCAACGGAGAGATCCGGTTGCCAGGCACCAAGAGCAATGCATGTGATTGTTACTTATTTATTTAATTCTATCTTTATCTATTTGTTCATTCTAAATGCGTCCGCACTTGTGTTCACGTGCACGCCCTCCATGCACCAGAAATACACACATATGCAAACACACACACACACACACACACACACACATTGTTATCACTGCTCCTCTCACACTCTTTCTCGCTCTCACATGCATACATACATACATGAACTGTTGGCTTTTTTTTTCTTTTCAAACACACACACACACACACACACACACTCACCGACTGATACGACCCTGGTGCTAACTAACTAACCCATCTGCATTTACCACAGGTGTGAAACGTGCGCATTGGATGACAAACAGTGATTATCATAGCAATAAGGATCCTAATCTGAGCTCTGCTCTCCTCCTGGCCTTCTGTTCCCTCCTCTCATCTGCCACGTCTCATAGGAGCTGCACAGTGATAAAGACAGGCCCTAATGAGAGGGCTCTTATTGCACTGTGATTTCCTCCCTCCGTCCCTACACCACCCCCCACTCTTCTCCTCTCCATATCCATCCTTCTATACCTGCAGCCGCCTTCTTTCTGTCTCCATCCATCTATCCATCCATCCCATCCCTGCAGCCACTCCTGCACGCATCAGGCCTTTTGTTTGTCTGGATAAATATTACAGGGTAATTGTAATGGAGTGACCCATTGAGGGGGAAATTACCGCTATCACCGTGTGGCCAAATCCAAGACGTACTTATTCATTCAGAGTCTATTGTCTGTGTTTGCTTTAGTGCTGTGGTTATTACAGACAGAAGTATAGGAGGGGGGCACAGGGATGAGGGAGGCGGGAGGAGGGAGGAGGAGGGCTGAGGAAGAGGATGGTGGGTCAGATCAGAGCAGAGGAGAAAAGGTTTTCAGTTGACCAAGTTGATTCTGACAGGGGTTGCTTTGATGTCAGCTCACTCATAGATGTAACGTGCTGCTCGACTGTTTGTCGGCCATGTTTCTCTGCATTCCTGTTGAGAGGCAGCAGCTTGCTGTTGCACAGAAAAGACAGCAGATTAATCATGTTCATCATCGTCACACCCATGGGAAGTGAAGAATAAAGACATATAAGCGATTTGAGTGTTGGGCATGGAAGTAGTGTCACTGATTATACAGCAGTGTAGATAGACACTGTTGGCAGTTTAACTGCATTGGAACAACATAATTTAAAGTGGAAACAGATTATAGAAACACTTGTTACAGATCACTATTAATGTACTATATATTGATATATTTTTAGCCATGGTTGGCTGTGGAAATTGCAATATTGGTTTTTTGGTCAGCCCGTGAATCCTAGATTTTCCGCTGTCTTGTCCCACAGCACCGCCAACAGGTTGACATGATAGAGAGCTGAAGTCCCTCCCCTTCCGGCGGAGCAAGGGTGTCAAGGGTGAGAGACAAATATTTTGTTTGATCCTGTTTCAATTGTTCCATGAATTACAGATTTGATTCGCTACAAAACTGTAAAAATATAAGACTGTGAAGATACGTAATTAGAAATTACACACACAGCAAATTTCTCCATCCAAAAGCTAACGTTTGCAGCTAAAGCTATGATGACTGTGTGTTTCCGTACTAGATGTTTCAAACAAGTAACGGGTCTCGCTCATTCTTTCTCTTCCAGGCCAATAAATGGACCAGGAGTCACTGCATAAAACACTTCAGGGAAGCTAATGTTACAAGAAACAGCGATGATGGTGTTGATGACGTTTATTCTGTGAGACGAGAGATGTAGTTCACTGAGCGATTTCACACTAAACTATGAGGAAAAATATGACTCTCTCGTCTTGTAAAATTATCTTTTAAATTAACAAACAGCATATTAAATTGGTGGCACAGTTCAAATGGGGGGAAAAAAATATTTGTCTCTTGCCACTGACCACCGTTCAAATCTATTGTGTGGCTTTCCATAAAATTCATGGTGCCAACAGGATAGACCCTAGTACGGTATTAAAATATTTCAATATTCCAATAGTCCATTTCTCTGAGATTATAAAGTCATACATTTGGGAGGAATAACTCTCAAAGATTAAAGTCATAAATTTACGAGAAAAAAAATCTAAAAAACGGGAGGAAGTACAATGCAATGGAGCGATGGAAGGATATTGTTGGTTACATCTATAGGCAGTTCAAATGGGATTTGGACTGCCCTACTATGGTCTGATAAACTACTATGAGGATTTTTTTAACTGGTTATGAAACCATTTCAGTTTAATACTGATGCCTCTATATGACCTACATAAGTTAACAAGACCGTCCTTGAGAAGATCGACATTTCTGTATGGTTTATCTAATGGCTGCCACCGGGTCAGATTATCAGATAAATCAGATGAAATGAGCCTGTGTTTACATTTTCTCAGACAAAGTTACAGTGAGTAGTACGTTAGTTGGTTAAAATGAAGTGGGGTTACATTCTGTGGTTATTCTGGTGAAAACATACTGCTTTTGTCTACAGAAGCCTTCAAAATGAACAAAATATGAAACTCCCTTGTAGTAGCTTTAACCTACAACAGCCCTAATACACCGTTGTACCCTAGAGACGCTGATAAATTTTCCCATTGTGCCACCAGCAGGTCAAAGTTTTCACTTACCCTGTGAAATATCACACATCTACTCAATAGCTTGGCACATAACTTTATATAGACAATAATCATTCCCAAAGGATGAATCCTACTGACTTTGACGATACCCAGGCTTTTTCTTATTTTCTTATTTATCTTTTTTTGTATTAAATGGCTGAGGCTGCAACTCGTGAATATTTCTTATTATTAATTAATATGACAAATACTTTGATTTTTTTAAATATAAATGCAGAGAAAAGTTTGAAAAATGTGTGACACATGTTCCATGAGCAAAAGATGACTTCTATAAAATGCAATGTTTTGTGCGAAGAACTCGAAAGAAAGAAATTCAGTTTACTATCATATAAGACAAACAGGAAATCTTCACTTTCAAAAGGCTGAAACGAGCAAGTTACTGTTATTTTTCCATTAAAAATATCCAAATAGTTGATAGATATTTTCTGTAGATCGACTAATAGATTATTTGACTAATTGTTTCCAGCTCTATAAATGGAATTTTTAAGGCCATTGTTGTAATATAATGAGAGGTGTTCATGTTATTGTGTCAACTCCCTGTATACAGTCTCAGTATTAATCAGATATCATAGAAAAACCAACCTAGTGAAGCAGGTAATCAGTGTAGGCAGGGAAATCAATTGGATCTTTAATTGCAGTGTGGAAGAAGAGACAGAAAAATTGCACATGCTCCCATGCACACACACACACACACATACATACACATACACATGCACAGTGACAGAGAGACAGTGGAGCTGATGTGAGTGGAGTCTCTAGGGAGTGGCGTGGAGAATCCTCTTGGCTGGGAATTTCCAGGGTTTAGCACACAGACACAGTTTCTGTCAAAGGGCCCTTTTACATGGATGAGCCCCAGCATCACATTCGCCCACTGTGAAATAGAGGGATTTGAATAATCTTATTACACCCCATTACAATAACACTAATATGATCCAATGCCCTGCAAACTAGACCAGAATGGGGAAATTGACAAATTTGACCACCCCACAGGGAAGCACAGACAGGGCGAGAAATCACATAAATAACAAATATTTTATCAAGGGAATGGTGTTTTTATTAATGTTCTCAACCATCATTACAGCTCTTAAACAATGACTTGATTGATGATTTGATCCAGACAGTTACTTTAGTGAAACAGCAACCCTACCATGTAACAATACACCACTTGCATTCCAAACTTTACTTCAATGAAAGTGCAGTATTTAAGTGCTATAGCACTGTATATTATATAATAATGCATTATCGGTTCATTATTATGGCAGTGTATTGCTGCCACGCCAGAAAAAGAAAAATGCAACAGTATCATGTTATAATGTGAAAAGATCATTGTTGTAACAAGATGTTTTTCCACATTGCAATAATGTATTTTTACGTTATTACAACATACACTCTTGTCATTTAGAAACTTTTATTTCTCAACAAGAAAGTTGCATTGTTAGATAATATAATATAATATACAATTCATCTTATGATACAGTGAAAAGTTGCATGTTACAACGTGATAACTTGTTGTCGTATCGTTTGCAATGTCTGTTGTATATGTCAGTTTGTCACGATAAAAGGGAATTATTGTATTAGGTGTAAAGAAGCTTATAATTCACTTCTGAAATAAAAACATCCAAATTAAAAGAAATCTAGATCTGAAAAGTTGGCATAATGCTACCACAATGACTTTAAACCTGCAACAACTGATTTTTTGTTTTGTTTTCGTCTTTAGACCAGTGCAAACTATACAGTATATGAACACATATGTTGTGCATATCATCTCCTTCTAAGTTTATAGCTGACTAGCTGATTTACACATCCAGAAGTTACGGAGGAACATTAGCATTCATTTGGAGTCATGTTTGTGTCACCGGTGAAGACCAGTATTTACTCTCTTGTAGCTCTGTTTTGGTGTCTACCAGTTCATGAGATAAACATCTGACTCTTTAGTAGGGAAATGCTTCACTATTTTCACCAGCTCCTCTATGTGTCTGTCTGCTGTGTGGTGCTGAACAGGTAGTGTATGGTGGGTTTTTACAGCTTCTTCTCTCAAATCAGCTGCCTGCTGTGGCTTACAACAACACTGTGAGAGTGGTGAGAGTGAACCAAAACTCAGTAAATATGAAGGGACTCTAAGTTCATCACTACGAGCTGCCTCCCTTATATTGTCACATTGTTTTCACATTGTCATTTCACACATAATTATCACAAAATATTGATTATAGCCTCTATAAAGGGGCAGTTCACCCCAAAATCAAAAATATATATTTTTCCTCTTATCCGTAGCACAATTTATCCATCTAGATTGTTTTGGTGTGAATTGCCGAGTTTTGGCGATATTGGCTGCAGAGATGTCTGCCTTTCTCTCCAATAAAATGGAAATAGATGGCACTCGGCTCAAAACACCAAAAAATATATATATTTGAAAAAATCAAGACAATCCACAGACCTTGTTGTGAGCAGTTTCATGTTTTCACCGTCCTAGCTAGCTCAGTGGTGCTAACTTTACAGCTCAGCTGAGGAGAACGCCGTTAATGTTAACATCCCGTGTTGTCATGAGCACAAGCCTCTCGTCCATGAGTCGACACATGCGTCCTTCTGCGCAGTGATACGGTTAGTGGGTGTAGTTTGTTGGGTGTTTTTTTTGTGTGTGTGTGTGTGTGTTTTAAGCACCACAAGCCAAGTTTCATCTAGGAAGTTAGACATCTCTACGACCGATATCTCCAGAGCTCAGCCAACTCACACCAAAACAATCTAGATGAAAAATAGCACTACAGGTAAAAGAAAACGTATGTGTTTAGGTATGTATTTTTGATTTTGGGGTGAACTGTCCCTTTAAGAACTCATTCATTGTATAATATGACTTGATAAGAAGGCAAAGTAACTATACTGTATTATATATTGTAAAGTACAATATATAGTGGATTAGAAATCTAAAATTGCAGAAAATGGAAATACTCCACCTAATGGAGGGCTGGGCAATATGACTTTTAAATAATATCTTGTGGTTTTTAGCATTCATTTGGAGTTTTGGGCTGATTCATTTTCTCCAAAATAGCCATCCATAAATTCTCAAATAGTGCAAACATATGGTGATCATAAGGAATATGATGTATTGCTGTAGATTAAACAGCCCAACAGTATATAAAGTAGCCAGTGCAACATTAAACATCTACAGCGGTAAAATGCAACATACACATTAATGTAGCAGTATTATTAATCTAAAAACATCAGTTATAATAGTAAAACTAGTAAATTTTGCTATTATACTTACATACTTTTACCTTAGTAAGGTTTAGAATGCAGAACTTTCACTTGTAGTGAAGTATTTTTACAATGCCGTTGGTATTAGGCCTGTGTGATACAGACAAAATTACATAGCACCCTATTTTTTGAAGAAATACTTCAATATTGAGGTGAATCCAGAACAGTTAGACAGTTAGAACAGTCAGAAAAGTTCAGAAAATTACATCACCTTGCAGCCTTTAAAATCAGGAAAAGACAACACTTTTGCCATTTCACAATATAAAAAATTGAGACGATATCTAGTCTTATATCACAATATCAATACAATATTGATATATTGTCCATCCCTGAATTAATGACAAGTGCCTCAGAAACTGTATTGAAGAATAAAACCTGAATAAATGTACTTAGTTACTTTCCACCACTTGATCCAGACAGCTTTTACTCATATTCTCTCATATTACTGATAATGCACTCTTCTGCTGCTACCAGTTTGTCTAATTGTCTGTCTGTTGTTCTGTCTGCTTCTCTTCCCGCCCCTCCTGCAGGCAGCTTGGAGAACAGCTGAGAGTAGACTGAGATTTATCTCTGACTTTCTAAATGCGTTCCTGCCTCTGCCCCTACCTGCCTGCAAGCCTGTTTGCCCGCCAGCCTGTCTGGATATTGGATTTGCTCTTTGACTGTGACCTTATACACGGCGAGCCACAGGAGCTAGTGCGACTGCTGGACCTTCTGTCCTGTCGTGCAGAGTTGTGTCTTCCTGCCATCGGGGGCCCAGCCTCTCCCCCCCTCAACCAAACCCTCAACACAACCCCACCTCCCCACCCCTCCGCCATGTGCACTTATTGGATTCCCCTCTTCACCACGCACTCTGATAAGGGCATCTGTCAAGCGGATGAACAATCAGAGCTAAAAAGGTGTGTGATGCACGCTTGGAAGGATCTTACTTCCTGCAGGAGGCCAAGAGGATGCTGGGTGGAGGAACGGGGCAAGTCTCAGGACCAGGACTTTAGAAGAAGGATTACCATCACCGTGGATGCTCCTCACATCAAGTTTGTGCCCGGAGGAGGGCATTATGCTAACATGTCCGTTTGTCGTTGATGATGATGGCTTCCGCTCAGCTACGCGTATTCTCAAGCAATAACATCGACATCTGTATTATCAACCCAAGAATACCCGTGGTCGAGACGGGAGCAAACGGTCACGCCACCTCACTCCCCTCCACCTTCTCTCCTCTCACTCTCACTCTCGTCTCCCATCCCCCCCACTTTCTCTGTTCAACGCTGTACAGCAGGAGAGAGCTGGAGGGAAGGGTGGGGATTTCATGAGCTGCTCAAACTGTCCAGGTCCTGCAAGAAAAAAGAGAAAGAACACAACTCTTTTGGGGCTGATTCACCAAATAATTAGGGCTGCAACTGAGGACTACTGTCATTATCGATTCATCTACAAGTTATCTTTTCCATTAAAACATTAATCGCCTGTAAAAATATTTTTGAAAAGTAGCAAAAATGCCCACTGCAACCTCCCCCACAGCCTGAAACACTGCAAATCCTCCCATTTAAGAGCTGATTTTTTTTATTTTTTTTTTTGAGTAGAGAAGGACTGAAACAATTAATACTGAAAATGGTATCTGGTTCCTTTTCTGTGGCTCGACTAATCAACAGGACTGGGTAATATATTGATATACTGATATCGTGATATGAGTCCAGATATCATCGTAGATTTTGTATAACATTATGTCCTGATATGGAGTAACTGTCTTTTGCTCTTTGCTTTTAAAGGCAGCATTACAGTAAAGCAGGGATGCTAATGATTAATCATTAATCGATGAATCGCATTTCAGAACTTTAAGAAATCAGATTAAAAATGTATTACTCAATAATTTATCAATAGTCTAGAAATGGCAGTTATTACACCTCATGTGACATTGTTTTGTTTGGTGGAGGCATTTGTTGAACAAGGAAACTTAAAATGAGAAAAAAAGAAAAAGCAAAACATGCATTTTGTATCTTATTAATTATTAATGATTAAGCGATTGTTAGTATTTTCTATTGGTTAAGGAAAAGACCAGCCTTTACCCACTTTGTCACTATATCCACATGACTGATGTTTATTTATCAAAAATCTCATTGTGTTAATATTTTTTGAAAGCACCAATAATCATCTCTACAATATTGTCACAATATTGTAAGGATGATATTGTGGCGTTTGGTCAAAAATATGTGATTTTGTCCATATCACCCAGCCCTAACAGTGTTTATTAGAGAAAATGTGTGTGTGTTTGTGTGTGTGTGTATCGCGATATATATTGTATACTGCAGAATAGCCTAAAAATAATGAGATATTATTTATAAGCCATATCGCCCTAATAACCCTAATTATCAATTCTTCAGCTTTAAGACAAGCAATACCACATCTTTGCAGGGGTAAGATTGGTCTGTAGATGCTACATAGATATATTCAGTTTACATTTGCTTTAGGAAAGGAAAATTACTGATAAATACAGAGCAATTAATCATAAAAGGGGGAATTGTATCCGTCTAAATGGGCGCTTTGTTCAAGACGCCTGTTCTGTATTGTAGGCTACAGAAGTTCACACGAATTGGTGCTAATACCTCGTCAACTACAATGCCTCTTTGTTTCCAGCGTCGTGAATATTCTCTATTTCATTTACAAGTCGTCTTTTCCAATAATCTATTAATCGCCTAATAATAATAATTAAAGTAGAAAAACGCCCACTGTAACTTCCCACAGCCTGAGGTGATGTCTGAAACTGTCTTGCTTTATTTGAACAAAAAACTCAAAGATGACAAGTTTGCAATGGCGCATGACAAAAAAAAAAGCTGCAAATCCTCACATCTGAGAGTCATTTTGTCTCTATTTTTTTTGTGGAGAAGGACTGAAACAGTTAATCGATGCTGAAAATATTATTTTTCTGTTGACTGACTAATGGATTCAGCTTCAAAACACGCAATACCACATCTTCACTGGGGTAAGATTGTGGTCTGTAGATGCCACAGAGAGATGGAGTTTATCCACCTAAATGATAGCTTTGTTGAGGATGCCTGTCTTGCTTTGTTTGCTCAAAAGTCCCAAAGATGACCAGGTTGCAATGACAGAGAAAAGCATAAAATCCTCACATTCGAAAAGCCATTTTTTCCACAATTTTTGTGTGGGGAAGGACTGAAATGATCAATCAATGCTGAAATTTTTTTCTGATTATTTCCATCAATTAACTAATTGATTCAGCTTCAAGACGAGCAACACCACATCTTCACAGGGGTGAGACTGCGGTCTGTAGCTCCCACATATATATTTAAGTTACAGTTGCTTCACTAAGCAATTGCTTATAAAAGTGGAGTAAATCATTTGCGAGTTAGACTTTTATCTGTCTAAATGAGTGCTTTGCTCAAGATGCCTGTTTTGTTGTCGGCTACAGAAGTCCTCACGAAGTGGTGCTAATATCTCTTGTCAACAACAATGCGACAATGAAGCTGCCGTTGTTTCCAGCGTCGTAAATATTCTCTACTCACTATTTCTTCTGCCACGCCAACTGTATCTGCAGTCAGCAGCAGGCGAGCAATGAGAGAAAAAGCAGAGAGGGAGAATGTGATGGACTGCCGCGCTTCCATGAATAGTCATTTTGTCATCACGCACTAGGGTGCAATAAAGTTTTGGCTTTTCTTTTTTTTCTTCTTCTTCTTTTTATTCAACACTTGGAACCCCTGACTGAGTGCGAGTGAGGAAGTGGGAGATGTGAGCTTTGCCATCCCTGTCCCTGTGTTTATCAGTGAGCGCCACAGTCGCACGCATACATCTGAGGGAGTGAGGGCTGCCCCCGCAGTGCTGCGAGCTCGAGCCCCCATGCTGCACACATGAGAGAAAATCAGGAGAAAGGGAAGGAGAAAACAGAGCGAAAAGATACAGAGGAGGAGGCAGTGAACGGGAAGAGGAGGCAGACTCGGAGGCGGTGCGTGCATGTGTGTGTTTTTACGTGTACGGGAGAAATGGAAAAGGACAGGAGAAGGCGACATGACAGCATCCGAGTATGAGAAAGAAAGAAAAGGCAGACAGAAATAAGGGAAATGTCAGAGAAAAAAAGAGAAAGCGTGTGTGTAATTTCAAGAGAAGAAATAGATAGAGAGCAAGAGGGAGTGTGTGTGAGAGAGAGAGAGAAAGAGGAAGATGGGGGGGGGGGGGGGGGGGTATCAGCTGGGTTCGGACTGTCATTCTACGACATGATTGGCTGTGTCAGGAAGAGATAAGCAGTCTTCACATCCCTCTGCCCTCGCATCTTCAAGGCCCTGGAATCAAACGGTGGAGAACACCGCCGCGCGCTCCTCTGCACTGAAAAGAGACTACATGAAAGGAGTGATTCCTGCTATTATTCTAAACACCTCTGCATGTGAAATACCACACTTTTTTTTCAAAGAGATGGATGTGGAGAAAAAGGGATGAAAAGGCAGGAAGACAGAAAACGGCTGGTTTGAAAAATGTTAGGATTCTTCATAGGAGGTTGAAGCCTGATAGCACCCTTGTGGTTTGCGAGGTGCCCTGAGATCTCAAATCCCTGTGTCTTTACAACTCTTTCTTCCTCTTCCGCTCACCATAAGCTCTCACATTAGACAGCATTAGGGAGGGAGATGGAGCGAGGAAGAGCAACTCCCCTACGTCTTAACACCTCAGCTCTTAGGTGGCCTGTCCGGCCAAGTCTCCAGCGACTCAGACTTCCCATGTGTCATCGAAGAGAAATCCCCAAATTAATCCTTCACCCATTACTATAAGCTCTGACACTCTTGTATAGATCTGCAGGATTAAAGAATAGGTAGGTATTATAAGGTATTACTAGGTATTAGTTTTTTTAAGTAGCAGCTTAAACCTTCATGTCTGATGACGCGAAGGTCCAGAGAAAGGGGTTTGAAACATTAATTCTATTGATACAAGAGCTTTCTCGCTGAGACTTAAAGGATGATTTAAAAATTCAGATCACAAACCCCCTTTTATAAACCCACAGCCCGGACCCACACATTGAGGATTGATTGTGCAGATCTGAGAGTATCGGGATAAGAGTAAGAGTGTTGTAATGTTTAGACCCTGTGAGGATAGAACACACACACACACACACACACGAGCCAGGCTCGTCTAAAACAGACAGACTGTCTGCGAGGCTGCACAGGCATCACCGGCAATCTCTAGTGTGCTCCCAAACAGCTCCCCACTATGCGCCGCATCAATTATTCAACATATTTATCTATGCAATTTGACGGCCTCTCCCCTCTAAAGCTCTGAACAAATTGCGGAAGCAGCTAATATCGCTTCTGGGTCCGTGGCTCAAATCACCGTGCTAGCAAACCACCAGAGGCTGAGCACAAGAGGCTGTAAACAATCACTTGACACTTTAGCACTTATATTTTTTGATCTGCCGGGCTAAATGCAGGCTGTGAACTCATGCACACCTCCGCTCGGAGCCGTGCATGCACGCTGTAGGTAGGGCCTTCTTTTATGAAAGAGACAATGGCAGTAAATGTGTGCACAAGAGACCTGTGGAGCTTTCACAGTAATAACAAATCCAAGCATCCCTACCCCCCCCTCCTTTGGTATACATGCATGCACACACTAACACACATCCTCCACCACCACCACCACCCCTCCTCATTTCTTTCTTTCTCTTCCTTTCCACCAAACCGGCATTTAGCGTGACACACGCCGAGGAGCCGGGGTAGCCAATTATCAAACAGATGTCAATGTATGCGTTACAATACTAAGGGGAGCCCAATTACCACACAGATGTTTTGTTTTTCCTCCTCTCACTCCTTCGCTTCTTCTTCTTCTTTTTTTTTTACCCAGCATCCTCTCTGCTCAAGGCCCTCTGAGGATGGCCCAGTCCCTCCCCCCCCATACCACCCGAAAAAAAAACCACCCTCCACCAGCCACACTAACTGAAGTGCACACATGTACACACACACATGCAGCCTTTAGTGAGCCAAATGGAGAGCATGTGGATGTCAATCAACAGGGTGGAGGGGAGGGGAGGAGGGTGGAGGGTGGGGGGGAATGACTGGGGAGGGAGAGTAGGATGTGAGTGTGTGTATGTTTGTATGCATGTATGTGTATGTGTGTGTGCATGTTTGTGTGTGTGTGCTGGAGGTGGGTGGTGGGGAACAGGAAGAGGAGTGTAGGGCCACGGATCAGAACCAAGGACAGCTCCCACTGGAGAGATATGTGCCGCTTTGCTGCGTTACTAAATGGAAGTCTCCCCTGCTCTCCACACACACACACACACACACACACAAAGTACATACACATACACACACGTGCATGTGCATTGCGCAAAAGCACACACACACACACACACAAAACAAATAGACATGTAGGGCTGCAACTAAAGAATATTTTCATTACTGATTAATTGTTAAGTCTATGCTTTCAAAAATTAAAAAAAGCCACAGCCTGAGGTGATGTCTTAAAACGTCTTGTTGTGTTTGACCCCAAGATGACAGTTTTCAATGATGTATGACAAAGAAAAGCTGTAAGTCCTCACATTTGAGAGTCATTTTTTCACTATTTGTGTGTGGAGAAGGATTGAAATGATTAATTAATGCTAAAAATAGTTTCTGATAATTTTTCTGTTGATTGACTAATCAACAGGGCTGGGCAATATATCATATTATATCGATATCATGATGTGACACTAGATGTTGTCTTAGATTTTGGATATTGTTGTCTTTTCCTGGATTTCAAGGCTGCATTACAGTAAAGTAGGGATGTTAATGAATAATCATCAATTGATTTATCACAGTTAAGAATTTAATTGATGAATGAATTAATCAATAATTAATTGATAGTATAGGAATGGCAGTAACTGTGCCTCCTTTGACATTGTTTTGTTTGGCAGAGCCATGTTGACTAAAAAAACTTGATGAGAAAAGAATTAGACAAAAAAGAAAATTAGAAGAAAAATGTGCATTTGTAATTTATTAATAATTAATGATTAACTGAGTAATCGATTTTTAGCATTTTCAAGTCAAATGCAAAAAAATTGCAACCATACTATAATTAAGGCTGCAACTAATGGTTAATTTCATTATTGATGAATCTGTCACTTTTTTCTCAATTCACCGATCAGTCGTTTGGTCCATCAAATGTCAGGAAAAGGTAAAACATGTTCTTCACTATTTCCCAAAGTCGAAGATGACGTCCTCAAATGTCTTGTTTTGTCCACAACCCAAAGATGTTCAGTTTACTGTCAGAGAGGAGTAAAGACACCAGAACATATTTACATTTGAGAGGCTGTAATCAAATAATTTGGACATTTCTGATTAAAAAATGACTAAAAACAAAATCAATCAAAAATAGTTGGTGACTAATAATCATTTAATAATCGATTAATCATTGCAGCTCTATATAAAATGTCAAGAAATTGTGAAAATGCTCATCACACTTTCCCAGAGCCCAAAGTGACGTTTTCAAATTACTTCTTTCGTCCAAACAACAGTCCAAAAAAGACCCTTGATTTCACTGTCATAAATGACAAAGAACAGCAGGAAATCCTGACATTTAAGACGCTGGAACAAGCAAAAATGATTGAAGCGATTAATCGGTTATCAAAATAGTTGACAACTAATTTTCCGATCAATTAATCGACTAATCGTTGCAGCTTTTCCAAACGTGTGTATGCACACCAAAGGAAACACTTTACAATTACGTTCAAGCACACACGCATATACATGTGTGATCACATGCGCCCTCCAAGCACTAAGTACAATTTAGTAATCAACTGTTAGCTCATTCCTCTTTCCCCTCTTCATCCATCTCTCCTAATGGATTCCCAAGGCTTCAGCCAATCTTTTTTTCCCCATTTCCTCCTCCACCACCACCACCACCTCCTCCTCCTCTCTTCTTTGCCTCTCTTTTTCCTCCCTTCTCCTCTTTATAGGGGGGCAGAGAGCCTAAAAGACGGAGAGCTAGCTCCGAGCCGAGCCCACATGAAACCGAGGAGATGGAACTTTATGTCTCTCTCTGCTGCTTGATCAATAGGAATTTAATGGACAAGGATTGAGTTCAGGGAGTTCATGCTTGCCAACGTGCCTGAGGGGCTGAGCACATGCACGCTGAGAGGCAGGCAGGGAGGCTCACGCACACACACACACACACACACACACACACACACACACACACACACACATTCAAATTGATGTTCTTTCTCTATGACACACACACATGTGCACATCACACTGCCACATGCTCCCACAAACACACACACAAGCTGCCATGAGCCACAGATTGAATTGCAAATTCTCTAAATACATAATATATAATTCAATCGATTATAAGCTATAGGCAGAATTTGCTTTGATACACACTAAAATGATAATTCACTGATTATTGAATTACACAACTCACAGTGGGGGGATGTATAGCAGAAAAAGCTTGAATATTTCATTGAAGTGAGCTGAAACCAATCAATTGAAGAGGACTCCACATCATCACAGGAGCCCTTGTGTCAGAGCAGCTCCTGCCTTACAAATGTCGAGTTAAAGTGCGGTGTTTAGCCCCACATAGATCCTGACAGAGAAAAACTTACACGAGATTGCTGTGTGGTACATAAAAGAGAATGTCAAATGAAGGCCTGAGAGAGAGCCCGAAGAAGCAGATCCACAAATACATCACCAGCCAGCATCAAATACAGCTTCATGAACACACAACTCTAATGATGGGTTTCTGATGAAGTGAATGCTGAAGGTAGGATTTCTCCGAGCTGTTCCTAAACGCAACAGAAAGATAGTTGATTGTTTGAGGATGTCGAATAGCGACGTTTTGGGATGGTTAAGCGTGCAGAGCACAGCTAAATAATGAGAAAATAAGGAAATACAGGCAGAGTCTCTGCAGATACAACACAACACATACTTCTAGTGGGTCATAAGTGATGATTGAAAGGTATTATGTTTGTATGAGTTTAGACATTTGTGGGGTTTTTTTTTTGGAAAATTTTGCATATTATGCCTTTAAATTAAATTCTGGGATCATTTGAAGCCAAAGCACATAGAAAATCTGACATTTTCTCTTCCTCTTCTTACTTTTCAAAGTGTTTTGCATTTTCCAGGCTTTATTAGAAAGATACATAAAGTCACTCGCATCTGCAGTACAGCACAGACACGAAGGGGAAGTCATGACAAATGTAAGCAACAAGCGGAGTCACGTCAAACTCTTTTATCTGACTTCTTGCGGAGATGTAAAAGAAGAAAGCGAAAGAAAAGCTGCGGAGCAAGTTGGAAACACGAGGAGAAGATCGGATAAAGAGAATAGAGAAAGAAAGAAAGAGGAGGTCTGACAAGGTTATTGTGCCACGACACCACTGTTGGCTTTTCATTGCGACTCTAATTTTTTTTTTTTTTTTTACCTCCACCCCATCGCTTTCATGGTGAGGCTGCTGCTCCGTGCGGTGGTCAAACATGTGAAGAAACCCACCTGACCAAACTGACAGCTTTCCACAGAGCACTGGAGCCATATTGGCCACACATTTCTGCGTGACTTGCGCTTATGCATTAATTCTATTACACAGCATTTAAGTCAGACGGATTATATGAGAAGAATGGCAGCAGCAAAAGAAGAAGAAAAAAAAAAAAGAAGAAGGGCAGCAGCAGCAGCGGCAGCATCTCTGGAGGATTTATTCCATACTCACCCCATTGTTGGAAGTCTGTCAATTCCTCCTCATGCACTCAAGTCGACGGCAGTGTATTGGCAATATCTGGAAATCACACTGAAGGGGGGGGAAACGCCCCCTCTCTAACTCTCTCTTTTTCTTTCTCCTTCCATCCCTCCCTCCTCCCCTCAGAAAAGCCTCACCCCTCGCAGGAAAAAATGAAGGTAAAAGAGGGGGAGAGGAAAAAAAAAAAAAAAAGAAAAGATCCGAGAGGCAGACACTCTATACACCCTTTATCCTCCCTTTAGATCCTGGAATCTGTGGCTCTGCTTCTGCCCTCCTCTCTCCTCTCTCCTCATCTCTCTCCTCCTCTCTCCCTCTCCCTCTCTCCCTCCTGTCCTCCCATTGTTGCGAATCAAGCGTGGTCAAAGGGGCGCGGCGGAGGCGACTCAACGATTCACAGAGAAGAGAAGAGGAGCGGATTCAAGCTCACACATCATGGTGATGGTGATGCACACTGATCAGGAGCTACTGACAGCTCACATACTGAGGGATTTATCAGCTGGAGGTTAACAATATAATAATAATAATAATAATAATAATAATAATAATAATAATAATGAATGTAACATATGTTAAAGAGACAGTTCACCTCAAAATCAACACATATTTTTCCTCTTACCTGTGGTGCTATTTATCTATCTTGGAGATAACTGTCTTAGAGATGTCTCCTCTCTCTGATATAATGGAACTAGATGGCACTATTAAAAAAACCCAAAACACATTCCTGTACCTACGAGACAGAATAAGTCAACTGCCGCTTACTCCCAAAACGACATATATTACAACGCGAGTGGATTTAGTCATTTAGGGCCCTCCACGTCCCTTGTTCTCCCCCTTTTTCAATCCTTGATTAAATAATAAGTAATATAAATAAACTTTTATTTATGGTGCTGTGCAGAGGGTGAATTGAGGAGTCTGACAGCCTGAGGGAAGAGGCTGTAGTCTGGTGGTAAGGCAGTGGATACTTCTGTATCTCTTGCCAGATCATGGCAGTAAGGTGAACAGCTGTGGCTGGGGCAGGTACTGTCTTTTAGTATCCTCCCGCTTCCTCCTTTTTGTTTTGAGCAACGCTGGGTTAGGGTAATTTTGGGTTATTTTTCAACAGTCTGTGCACACCAAGCCGTCATTTGTTTACATGAGTTGGCTGCTGTCTTCCTGAATCATGTCTGCAGATGCGCAGTAAAATCACTGTAGTCCAATTTAGTGAGATGGCTCTGAGACATTCATGAATTAGGCATTCTGATGACATTTTGGTGTATGGAATTTTTTGAAAGACACAATTAGCGAAAGTAAAAAAAAAAAAAAAAAATTCTGAACCATAAATTTATGAGGTGAGGGGACCTAGGAAACATGCAGACCTTTGCCTACTGGTAAGTCTTCCCTGATTACTGGGACTCTCCACCAGGGCTTACTGGACCTAACTACGTTATGTAGATCACATTACATAAGACATTAGACATGTGGTTTACATTGTAAAATGGTCAAAATTTGGTTAGATTTACACACAAAAACTACTTGGTTAAGTTTAGAAAAAGATTGTTTTTGGGATTAAAATGAATATGTTACATATGTCACGTGACTGAAATGACATCACTTATGCAATGTTTACTTTTCATTTCACATACTTGAACTTGACTTGAAGTTTGAGCCATCCATCCAACCCACGTCCTCCATATGCAGACTTTCTCGCTCCTTATACTGTTCCTGGCATACTTATTACACCGACTAGAGGTTGCTCAAATTTTTACATAGGGCTACAGATACCAATTGTTTTTCCCAGGAGTGCAAAGACCTGACCTGCCCTACTCTACCTCTAAATGGCATACTCCGATATTCTTACCTTAACCCTAACTAACCACTCCTCATGCCTAAACCTAACCAATCCAACCAATGGAGGCAACGAGTATTAGCCAGTCAGGGCAGGTCATGACTTTGCCCTCCTGGGAAAGAAATTGGTATCTGTAGCTCTATGTGAAATAGCTACAGTTCAGCCCTAATAAATGTCTTTTTTCAAGATAAAACTGCACAATATAGAGTGGTCTTTTATTGTGAGCAGTCCAAGGCACACCTGTGCAATAATCATGCTGTTTAATCAGTATCTCTATATGCCACACCTGTCAGGTGGATGTATTATTTTGGCAAAGGAGAAGTGCTCACTAACTGTGAACAAAATTAGAGAGAAATAAGCCTTTTGTCTGCATAGAGGAAGTCTTAGATTTTTTACTTCAACTCGTGAAAAATGGGAGTTAAAACAAAAGGGTTGTGTTTATATTTTTGTTGAGTAAACGTCCTACAGAAGGTAGAACTCTCTGTGGCCAAAAACTCAGTAACTCACACCAAAACAGTCTAGATGGATAAATAGCACTACAGGCCAAGGGAAAAATATGTGTGTGATTTTGCAGTGAGCTGTCCCTTTAACTTGGCTCCATTTATTTGGTCACTGGACTTTGTGTAGCCTCAGTTTTCTCCTTTGTCTCAATGTCTTAATTCTATTAGGCTATAATAAGCACATTAAACAATAGTCTCTAACTAAGGCTTGGAAATTATTCAAATGTAACCTTCACCAAAGTGTTCAAATGATAAACCTGCACACCGGGAGACACTCATTAGGCAGTGGCAGGCTGCCTGGAGAGCTCTACTTTGGAGCCGTTTGCCCTGAACATGACCGCGTTGCGCGTTAGGCTAATTAACTTTTCAAAATTACAGATGGTCCCGCATTTAAATTCTGGGCGGAATGATCGACATTTTCTGTTATTAATTCTGGGCCCCGCCTCCCTCGCTACAAAATCATCATTGTGCATAAAATTAGGCCCATCTAGCTTCTTTCTTTTCCCTTTAAGAAATTGTCTTTTTCATCAGCAGCAGCGCATAATGGGAGCTGATGGACAGACGGTAAGTTAAGTGCATTACTGCCTGATGCACGAGTAAAGGAAGTCTCACCGCCTGCCCATTCAAGAGCACAATCTGTGTATATGTGTGTGTGTGTGTGTGTGTAGTGTAGCCCACTGTGAGCATTGCAGCTCTCTGACAGCAACTTCTCAGTGACTGGCTCTATATCCATCCTAATCCAATCCCATGGGATTTCCAGCCGTTGAATTTCCACAGCAAGAGGACTGGCAGCTTCAGCGGGATCTCTGCTTCCCAAATCTCCCCAAACCTCGCCTTATCCGCCCGGGGATTACACAGCTCAGCTCCCTGGGTAGCAGTGGAAGTGGAGGTAGTATACTCCAGTAGTAGTAGTGGTGGTGGTGGTGTGGTAGTGGTGTTGCTCCATCATTGCATAATAGTTCAGTATAGCTGACGAGGTGGGCATATTGTGGGACTGCACCACCATTCATCATAGTTTTATTATTTGTCAAACAGTATCAGGATGCAGGGTTTTACTGGGCTGACACTGAAGGCGGATTTACTTTATATCTTAGAAGGGCCGGGCGGAAAGAGCACACACACACACACACACACACACACGCCGTATCTGACCATCTATCACTCTGCAGCTCTGATACAGCTGTAGCATTACATAATACTGCTGCATGCTGCCTGTCAATCATTCAATGGTTCGATTTTTCTTCACATGCATACTGTGTGTGCACGATGTGGACAAATGTACAAAAGAATGTTTCCTGAATTCTCTCCTGCAAAGGCAATCCCTACAAACACAGTATGTCCCTGCAACATCGTGATTGTGGCGTTTCATTTGATACCTTGCAACAATATTACTGAAATTACAGTTACAACATAAGCATTAGTTATGTTGCAGCTATGTTGTTGAAATGCTCTGATATAACAGATTTTCTGTGGTATTTTTGCAATGTCTGTTCAACATCCTCTGGATGATGTTTCCTTTTCTTTATATAATGACACTGCTGCCACATTCCTTAAACATGAGAATTTACTGGGTATCGAACACAGCAAGTCATTGCAATGTTGAGATTGTGATGTTTATTCATTTAGGATGTAGCGACGTTCCTGCACTGCAATATTGCACTTAAAATGTTATGTTTCAGTGACGTTCTTGTAACTTTACACTTAAAACGTTACTTTGCAGCGACATTCCTGCAACATGATACTTAAAACATTATGTTGCAGTGACATTCCTGCTACATTACACTTAAAATGTGTTGCAATGTCATTCCTGCAACATTACATTTAAAAAGTCATGTTGCAGTGACATCACTTTGCAGTGATCCTACTGCAACATAACACTAAAAATGTTATTTTGCAACGACACTGCTGCAACATTACACTTAAAACATTATTTTGCAGCAATGTTACTGTGTCGATCCTGTCTTGCGACATCCCGCCAATATTAAGTGATGCTGTCACAAAATCTCCAAAAACTGGTGGAAACGTTGGGATTGGTAATGTTTAAAATAACGTGCTGCCTGACTACATTCTTTGATTTCATTTGCTAGGTTGCTACGCAAAAATTGCATTGCAACTACGTTCCTGCAACAACTTTGGGCTAGCAGGGATTCTGAGGTCATTTTTGAGCCGAGATGACCCCGGTGGTCAGGTGGTGGTTTGGAGATCTGAAGCAATCAGAAGCTAAACACAGAGCCCAGACAGGACAGTTGTAAGTCCTAGCGCCCTGTCCTGTTTCCTGGCTCTTTGCTTCTCTAATTTCTTCTCTCTGTCTTTCCTCTGTCTCTCCCCCTCTTTTGCAGTCTGCTCAGATCCCTGTGGTATGAGCACATTTCTCATTCCCTCTCCTTCTCTCCCTCACCCTCGCTCCCTCAAGATTGCTGCTTTATTAAACAGACTCTCCCTATCTTTCATTTGCCACTCTCCCCACCATGCTCCCCACTCACACACTCTCTGTGTTTTTTATTTATTCTCTCTTTTGCCCCCCTCCTCAACACACACATCACACTGGCTTTGCATGCGTCAATGCATTGCTCAGCAGTCATTTCTGTATATACTTTTCGGCTCTATCTATACCCACCCTTTATACAGAAAACTAAAAGGATACAGAAAGAAAGAAAGAAAGGCTCCTCATTTCTCTCTTCTATATGTTACATGCTCACTTCTGTCTTCACCCTACCTCATCTCACTCTTTGTTCACTCTCTACATCGCTCCCGCCCTATGTGCTCCCTCCATCTCTCTCCCTCTCCTCCTGCTCCCTCCATCTCTTTCAGACCCAGGGCAGCTATATTTAGCGGCAGGTTAACTGCTCCTGTCAAAGGTCTGATTTGTATTCTCTGCATGCAAGTCTGACTCGGGCCTCGCAGCAACACAAACAAAAGGCCCTAGTTTGAATATGCACTGAGCCCACTGGCTTAGGAATCAAAGCCCTCTCTCTGCCCCGCTGCCAGTGGCGCCACCTGCTATGGAAGGGGAGGGTGGGTGAAGAGGAGGAGGTGGTGGCGTCGGCGGTGGTGATGGGAGGGTGGGTGGGTCGTGGGGACTCAAAGTCAAGCTCAATTCACTCCAAACGTACACATTCATGCAGGGAGGAGCAGCGCGGCTCAATGGGCCTACTTCACACTGTTGCACCACACACTCTGAATGTGCAATGTTTGAGTAAGAGCGGAGAATAAGGAAAGGGTCGCGGCCCTGTACCTTCCTCTCTGGACGACAAGAATATGGGATGGCAGGAGGGAGGGATAGGACAGGAAAATAGAAAAGGAGCCCTCGCACAGGAGACGAATTGAGAATAGAAATCTCCCTTTCCTCAAAGTCTGCCCCGGGCTGAAGTGACAGGGGAGATTAAAGTGAAAGGCACATACATTACACGCTACTGTACATATAAGGACACATGGGGAGTCTGTGGATTTGAGCTGGTGGAGAGGTGTGATACACCCCGCTGCTTTCCCCTCTCTTCTGCTGCCTGGTCTCATCTGGTCCGGCAGCAGGCTGTGGGTGACAGGCTGAAATGGCACCCTGTTACATCAAGAGATACAGTCACCCTGCTCCACATAGCCCACATGCCGAAGCAATGCCAGCCTCAATTTAGCTAAGCCCTGCCCCCTTATTTACTGTTGCTACGCCTGTCAAGCTTACATACACTGACCAAACATCCCAGTTTGTTTGAGATTGTCCCAGTTCAAAGGGTGGGTGTCCTGCATCCCAACACATATCTATAAAGCACTAAAATATCCCGGTTTCATTTATTCATTCACTACCAAATTTTCCCGGGCTTCCCACAGTGCTTACATAGACTTTTTATCATGTTCTGTCCAACTCATTACTATCGAACATACTATAAAAACATACACGATGTATCACACGTCTGAATTAAACATGGATTTGTCAGTACATGTGTCAATCAATCAGTTTGTTGTCATCAATGCTGTTACTAGCGTATGAGTCATAGGCATCTGTCATAGGCTATGACGCTTCCAGCTCTAACTGACAGAGCTTGTTAGCATGCTAACAGTTAGCATACTGGCATGCTCAGGAGAAAGTCAGTCTTTTCTAAAGCGTTTACAGTCTTTTCTAAGGCTTACTCCTTCCTTGCTTCATACCCGACAACGAAAATGCTGCGCGCATGGTGTTGAAAGGTAGGCCACTGTGCTAAGCATTGATATAATTGTTGTTATTGTGCATGGATGAACCTGCAGTACACTTAAAGGCTGATTTATGCTTAATGCTAGATACGCATATGGATACAGACGGAGCCTTCTGTCTGTACTGGGCTTTCATTTCATCCATATGAACTCTTACAAATACAGATGAGCAGTACCACCAGAAGTCATGGAGATCAGTGTTGCAGTTCAAATGAGACACAGCACGATGAAAAAATTAAAAAAGAAACTAAAGTATTGGAAACGACATTCATCATCACTTTCTCTCGTGGGTAATATTAGTGAATAAAAAATTTCCATCCACATGTTGTGATGTATTTAATGGCCACACAGACCATCACTCTCTACAATGCTGCCTCTGCTTTTCCCTCTTTCTCAAGAGGTAAATTATTACAACCACCTTCAGTGGCCCCATGTTTTCAAGCTAAACCTACATTTCCCCAGCAAAAACTCTGTGTCCTTGATGATCCACGCAAAAGTAATACAAATTCTTTATACTTTGAGTAGAAGAATTTACAACAGTATGTTTTACTTTTATGAGCCAGAGGGTTTCAGAATGGGGACTATAAGGACTATCCGAGATCATATAAACATCCACAAATCCAATAAAGAATAAAGAGCAGGACAGAGCAACTAACACTGCCCTGAACTCTGTTAGCACCCAGGATTCCTTACACAGGTTGAATATTACACAGCTGATGTGCTAGTTGTCAACAACAAGCAAAGGCCCTTTCATCCTCCATCCAGCCACTATCCTATTCAGTATTTCAGCAGGTTCCAACCTCAACAGGACACAAGTTAGCAGGACGAACACACATATAGACGCACAAACATTCACACTCACATCTGGGGTTTCCAGTTAATTTAACCTGTGTCAACTGAAAATGATTAAATCAATTGGTCATCTGAGTCAATTGGGCAATAGTCGACACCTTCTCTGTCACATCACATCAGAAACATCTGCATGTAATCATTGCTACAGTTGTGCTACACAGATTGTTGATTCTAGTGTCTGTAAAACAAAAAGCAAAAAAGATATTTCAGTTCATAATTTGTCAAGATGCACCTCCCATAAGGTCTTGTAATAAACATTAATTTGAGCAAGAATTTTGCATCACTGCATTACGGTCTAAGTCTGAGGTTTATGGCCATGTGGTTGGTAAATATTTTGAATGCAAACAGTGACAGTTGGTGTCCAGTCTGCTCAGTCGAGTACTGACATAGCCAAACAATATCAACAAACATGACCAATGATTGCATGATTCAAAGGGGGGCTTATCCAATCAAAACCAAAAAAACAATCTCCACATAACTGTTTTTGAATTGTCTATTACATCCGAGTGGTGTTTCAGCCCCAGACAAGTGAAAATTGTGGTTGGAAAAATAGGCAGGGTGCGGACATGTAATGAATACATTTCCTGGTTGGCAGAAACATATTTGAATATAATTTCAAATGAGCTGAGGTACACTTTGTGTATTTTGCTCCGTGAAATAGCTTTGAAAATAGATGAATTACCTGCTGAATAAATCAAGCATTTCCCCCCTCGACTAGTTAAAGAGTTTCCACAGATACTGTATGACAGTGTATCTGACAGTGTATCAGTCTGAGGTACTCAAGAGCAGCCTGTGCTCTGAATTTTCCTGAGATTGTTTCTCTTTATTAGGGAAATAAATGTTCTTTAGTCCAGGAAGACAAGACATACATTTTTCAGTAACACTTCAGATTATAGTGTGATTATTTTTGCATATGGTGCATGAATAAAATACTTACTAGGTATCTGTCCCACTACAGATATGTAAATAAACGAGAAGACAAGAAGGAGGTAAAGAAGGACTTATTAATAAATTACGGTGTAAGAATTCCACAATCCCTTTGGAAAGAAAGGTGTTTCCATCTCCATCATCATCAACTATAAAATGGTTATAAAATATATATAAATATATATATATAATATATATAAGATATATAAAAATTTGCATAGGACTGAAATATAAATAATAATATAAATAATATTTTGTAATTTACTTACAATATATCCACTGACACTGCAGTTTAAGTTTATAGAGGGGGCTTCTCTTGTTCATGCATTCATACGTAAATGTGTTGCTTTTGTTTTTGCTTTTAGTTTATTTTTCATCAGTGTATGCATTATGGCTGAATGATTTGCAAAAAAAACAGCATATTTGAATTTAAATTTAGCATTTTATTTTCACTGAAAAAGTACAAGAATGATGATGATGAGTTTTTTTTTTTTTTTGCTGGGGTCTGTACCAAACAAGCATGCTCCCTTGCTTCGGCAGAAAATGAATTGCAGGGCATCTCTGTTGCACGGCAATGCTTCGTCTATGATGGTATGTTGCAACACATTTTACCTCTATCAAAAAAAAAATTGCAGCTCTGATTGGTGATTTCCATAAAATTTTGATGAATTGTTCGGCCTCTAATAATAATGTATGCATATATATGTTAGTGTGAGGGTACTGTAGGTAGTAGGAGATACACATATCAGTACATTGTTTATTTCTATTATTATTTTTGGCCCTCTGTGAGGCTAGTTGGGTGAGTGGGAGGTTTTGGAGATTGTGGTGGGGAGTGGATGAGACTTTCTGCAGTTGTGGTTACAGCATGATGTAATGCAGTCCATTAGCATGCTTTTGTGGTATATCCAAATGAACGGTTATGGAGCTGAGTTTGTTTACTTTCACTGACAAACTCACAAACAACCCTTGTTGTGGTCTATTGGACAGCATACAGAAAACACTGTGACAAAGCATTCCCTCTTTGAGATGCGTGCTACAGTAAAATTCAGAATAAATTTTTATTTTTTTAATTAAAGTGCCATATATAGTTTGGCTCATTTTCATGACATTGCTATTGTAAAAGGGCATAGAGGCCTGTTGGTCTTTTTTCTGTAATTAGACCAGGTACTTAGAGGGTAATATTCAATTCTAGGTTCCTCCGAAACACAAATTTGTTATGCTCTTATTCTACTGTGAAAGTATTTCATCGGTACCCTCTATGTACAACATATTTATACTGTAATTTGCAAGCTGCAATTTAAAACATTACCAATTTTTCAATATATTTATAGGAGTCTTGGATGTCAAGCTATATTGCTCCAAGATTGGAGCCTCATCCTTCAGCTTTGTGACAGGCCGAGCTTCCACACAATCACAACGCCAGGGGCAACTTATAGTGACAGACAAATGTACAAATATTTACAACATTTTACAGATGTTTCTATTCCATAAAACAAATCACAGCTCGACATCTCCATCCCCACCCTCCCTCCTTCCTGTCTTTCTCTGTCAGTCCATCTGTCTGTCTGTCTGTCTGTCTGAAGGCTGAGAGGCAAAGCCGAGCTCACAACCATAAACATTGAGCGATTTCCCCGTTTGCAGCTGTCTTAAGCAGACTGGGAGGTGTTTTCAGCTTTATGGATATTGACTCCTCCTCTGCTCTTTGATCCTGGCTGTCCAGCTTCAGACTGGAGCCTCCCAGCTGGCTGTAAAGCTGGTGACAGCTTCAGACAAGTAGCACCGACATAAAACTGCATGTACATGTATTGTCCAGGCCTAGTCAGACAATAACCAGGTCTGTCAGTCAATCATTCTTTCAGTCAGTCAGTCAAGCTCGGAATGAAAAGGTTTTGTGGTAAGACCAGGGGAGAGGCAGCTATAGTGACTTTAAATGCTTCACACACAATTAAGATTATGATACGCCTTGTTCTTCATTTATCCTTATAGGGTGAAATAGTGCAAATATGACAGCTGCAGTGCAGTTTAACAGTCTCAGAGTGCAGTGCTTTGTCTTGACTGTACTTACAGCCCTCTCCTCTCAACAGCTCACTCAAGGGGAATGTCCTCATTGTCTATTAGCTCGGTGTTTGTCCATGTGTTTACGTGTGTGTGTGTGTGAAAGAGGTCTTGGGCCTGTCATCAGTCAGATTTACTACAGCAGCAGCGTTAGCAGGCAGGCAGGGGTTATACGGGCTGGGATGGGATGCGAGGAAGCTCAGCCTGGCTCGGTCCCTCAGGTCCCGCTGGATTGTGTGTGTGGATGAGTGTGTGTGTGTGTGTTTTTCAGGTCAGCACCTCGCCCACAGCCCACTGATGATGTCCATGCCTGATGATGTCATGGTATCGATCAGCAGGGCGTCTGTTGTGGGATTTGGTGTCAGTGTCTGGAGAGGGAGAAAGAGAGAGGAAGAGAGGATGGGGTTGATGGGGTTAGGTGGAGAGACAGAAGAAGCAACAAAGTATAGCTAGATAGATAGATAGCTAGATAGATAGATAGATAGATAGATAGATAGATAGATAGATAGATAGATAGATAGATAGATAGATGGCTTTGAAAGTTGTATAATTATGTATAAGAATAATGTGTAATATTTTAGTATTTGTTGAAAGGCTGACACTAAACTGAACTGCTATTGAATAATAACAATAATGGAGGAATGATGTGGAATATTTTAATGTTTGCTGAAAAGCTGATGCCAAACTGAATTGCTGGCTTGAAAAGTTGAATTAGAGCCAAAATGCATGAAAGATGTTGAATATTTTGATGTTTGAATGGAGTTTCTAACTAAAAGTATGAATGAATAGTTCAGAGTTGAAAAACCTTTGAATGAGGAAAATTTGGAAAGTATGAATGGTAGAAATGAGAAAAGTTTGAAAGAGGTTTCTATGTGGGAAAATGTGGCAGGAGCCAAAAAAACATTCACAGTCAATTAACAGATAAATCCTGATTCAAGACTGCAAAGGCTCGGTCCCTTCTCGTTTTAGAGTGAACTATACAGGATGTGGAAAGACAAAGGACCTCTCTTTGCCTGAGGATCTCAAGCTACATATAAACTCATACGAGGCTGAAGAGTTTTGAGTATTTCCACTTTGTGCAGCTTATTACTTCTATTCCACTACGTTTCGGCGGGATATTGTGCTTTTTATCTGGCACATTTATTTGACACCTGGGTATTTTACAAACAAAACACCCCGAGATCTTATAAAATATGATGGATCTTTAAAAGCTTAAGCAATAACTCAAAATTTTGGTAAACACATTTGTTTGGTTTCTTGCCGAGAACTAGATGAGATTAATACCACTCTTATGTCAGTGCATTAAATATGAAGCGACAGCCAGAAGCTGGTTACCTTACACTAGCTTAGAAGCAGCAGGGAGAAAAGGCAACCTTGGCTCTGTCTGAAGGTAACATCTGCCTTCTGACACATAACTCCCTATTAAACCAACTTTTTATTATTTAGGCACCTTTTTGTGTGGATTAAACAAACAAGTTCAGCAAAACATGTTCAGCAGTGAGCTGGTGCTAGGTGGATTTTTCATACCTTTGAACTGGGCTAACTGTTTTACTCTAAGCTACCCTCATATTTACTGTACAGCCAGCATCAATCCACTCATGTAGCTTTAATTCGGGGTGAATATGCGTATTCAAAGATGGACACAAGTACATCAAAAAGTATCTTGTTACAAATTACAACTAACACTAGCTTGTCGAATATATTGAAATTTGTTTGCTAAATGCTCCGTTGTTCTGTTCTTAGTGTCATTCAGTAAGCTTGTGTTACCTTGTAATATCTGACTATATTTTGATTATATAGCCTACATGCATCTGGCATTTTGCACAAATTTTGCCAACACTGTAGTTTGAAGTAGATGCAGCTACAGTTTTAGTTTCAATATCCAGTTATCTTAGCTTAGTAAGACTAGATGCAGAGGGCAACAGCTAGGTGCTTATGTCCAGAGATATGATTCTGACAATTAGTGAACTTTAGAGGTGCTGGTAGGTGGATTTTGTTTCCAATCTTTATGCTAAACTAAGCTAACTGGCTGCTGTCTATAGCTTCATAATTCATGGTATTTTTATATTGTGGTATTGCTTGTTTACTTAAGAAAGATATCTAAGTTCTTCCTTTGCTGATTTTACGAGACCTGTTTAGCATTTTAATAGATAGATAGATAGATAGATAGATAGATAGATAGAGACACGAGGAGGATGGCGCTCTCAGTGACTTACTGTGAAGTGAATCAAGCCCTGTTACCATCCAATAGACACAGGGGACTTGTATGGGGGAGGATTACAAACCTTACTGCCAGCTCCGGCCATCATTTAAACCCACTTCAACATCTCATGCAGTTTTGATCGATATGTTGCCAAGCATTAGGATCACATTAACAGTGTGAATATATAGACTTATGAGATATTCTTATAAACATTCACTGCAGTCACCTCCTGCTTTGCGCCATCATCCTGCCAATAATTACTTTAATGAACATCCTCCTGTGTGATAGTGGGATTTTATGAAGTGGGCAGAATCATAAAATATACAGTGGGTTGTTTTTATGGATTTGTGTCCTCTGGGTTTCCCTGCGATGCCTCGGCGTAGTGCAGCACCTCCATCACATTGACAGTCAGTCAGTGGGCTGAACCATAGCGAAGTGTATTGTGTAGGCTTGTACAGTACAGTTAAGCTACAGCTGCTGCATTAGGGAAGAAGAAGAAGAAGGGAAAAAAAAAGTCGTTTTTCTTCATCTCCTCCTCCTCCACACTCTTAGAAATAAAGGTGCTAACAAGAACCATAAAGGGTTCTTCAGCTTGTCCCCACAGAAGGACCTTCTTGGTTCCTGGTAGAACCTTTTAAAAGGTTCCACTTGGACCCCATTGACCCTTTTCCACCAAATAAGCTATTTTTTCTTGAATCAGTTCTGTCCAAGATTCTCTGAACAAGCCCAGTTCTGAGTGGAACCATTGTAGTCACAGAAGTCATCAACAGAGGGTGTTGCACAATGTACAACAACTTGTAGAACATGACACACCCCACTTTGGTTTCCAAGGAAAACCTGGTATTTTTGGTTCCAGCTGGAAACCAACTTTTCAGGTTCATAACCTTTTTTTTTTTTTTTTTGGTTGAAATGCTCAGAAACGTTCAAAATTATGTGCTTGCAGGGCCCTGTTCCATGTTGCTGGAGAAGGCCTCTACAAGAGTGTTCTACCTGGTACACCCAACATGGGTTATGCTTAGAACCAAGAGTGCTCAGATCCGTGCCCTGGTCCCTGGTGTGAAAGCCCCTTACATTCCAAGGGTTTTATCTAGAACCCACCCAAGAACTCTTTTATATGATGGTACAAAGATCCCTTGACAAAAGATTTTTCAACGATCCTTGAAGAACTCTTTCTTCTAAAAAGGGTTCCCTGGATGAAAACGGTTCTTAATGGAATCCTTAGTCTTGACAAACCATTGACAAACCATTTCCAAGCAAATGGTTCGGGGTAGAACCTCAGCCCTTCAAGAAGAACCCTTTTGGAACCCTTATTTCTAAGAGTGTATCTCTCACTATCCGCTTCCTGGAACCTGCCCATGCAATTGGATTTAGAGTCTGTCTGTGTGCCTGGCTTGTCTCAGCCCTCTCTCACTGCTCCATGGCACTCCACTTCCCTCTTTACTGCCCTCCTTGGCTCGTCTCTGCATTCTAATTGGACGATAATGCAGCCAGTGTGGTCCACAACTACAACACTACATGACAGTGCAACAACAATAGTGCTTCTTCAACAGGCTCACGACTGACTGTGTATCGAGCTGCTGCTGCTGCTACGGTGTGTGTGTGTGTGTGTGTGTGTGTACGTCGGTTATACTGTGTCTGTTTACATATTTGTGCGTGCAGTGTGTGATACCCAGGTCTGGTGTTACAGTTGCTGTTTGTGTTTAGATAAGGGGGCCGAAAGAGGGAGCAGGTATAGGGGATGGAGAGATAGACAGTTCATTGTTTACTTTTATCGATTGCGCTCCCTTCTCCTCTGTGCTCACATTCTTTCCTACAGCATCCATCCATCCATCCACCCACCCACCCACACCATCCATCCATCCATCCATCCATCCATCCATCGCCTCTCCTTTACACCTGACCCCTTGCCACACTTATCGCTGCACCCATTGCCCTGCGCTGCTCCCTCTGCATCTGCTCCATGTTCAGCTGGGGAGCGCGGAGCTGGCCGAGTAATGGCTGTAGAAACGGCCTAATAACATTACAGCTGCCATGAGGGTGGGGAGGGGTCAGGGAGGGTGAAAAAAGGGAGCGGGGGGGTGCATGTACGAAGGGTGAGGGTTGGTGGGGGTCTAAGGGGTGGGTGCTGTGAAGGAGGCAATGGGGGGAGGGTGGGTAGGGGGAGGGGCAGGTGCATCACTAATGGCTTTTTAAAAAGGTTACAGCATGTCGCTCCCTCTTCATAATGGGGCCCTGGCTGTGCTGGAAATGCAATTTCCGGGAAAGATAATGCAAGGAGTGAAGGGCTGTGTGGAGGGGGGTGGTGGTGGTGGTGGAAGTCGAAGTTGGGAGGATGGGCGGGTGGTGTGTACCTTGTGCTTATGTTCAAGTGATAGAGAGGGAGAGATGGAAAGAGAGAATGAAGACGAAGAAGAGGAGAGAAAAGTGGAGCGGGAGTGCAGGCGTGAAAAACCGTGGGGGGTGGAGGAGGTGTGTGTGTGTGTGTGTGTGTGTGTGTGGATTTACAGATTTTCTTGGATGCTCAGATAAAGGAGAAGAGACAGAGTGAGAGGAGGAGAAAAGGTGTAGAGGTGGAGGGAATGCAGCATATAAGCTGGAGGAGATACAGGGGCTATCTGCCTGCCTGCCTGTGTGTGTGAGCAGCATCAATAGTTAATGAAGACATTATCTGTGGACACTGCGCCCGTGTATCTAAACAAACATTATCCTTCAACCCTTCAACATCCTGCATGGTTGGTTAAAGCCACGTATACTAATTAACCCCGCTCCACTGCTGGATATGAGCCTCAACTTTGCCTGATTGAATCTTCCTGCTTTTCAATGGGTATCTGTAATTGCTAGTCATGTTAGAGGGACGATTTAAGTGTATACATTATGTTCTTGTCGGCGCTGCACACTTTGATGCTGTAGTAATACTTTCAATTTATTTCACACCCTCTGCACATAACACAAAATCAATAACTCACGGTTATGTGTAATTTCATTGAGTCAGCCTGTAGTTCTGCCTGAACAATTATAATTTAACTAAATTAATATTGAGCTGACATCTGGTATCTGTGCATGTGAGAGTGTGTGTGAGGGACAGGAGTGTATGTGTATTATATTTTTCATGTAAAGAGAAAACAGAGGAGAAAAAAGAGGCAGGCAGTGAGGAGCAGAAACATAAGGAGGCTTGAGGAGTAACAAATTACATGTAACAGGATTATGTAAGTAGATTACAAAAAAAGGTAACATATTTCAATACATCTTGAGAAAAAAGGACATAAATTACTTTTAGTAAAAATGGAGATTATTAGCAGGATTAAAATGTTAAAATAAAGAATATAATAATCTACAATATTGTTTTTCAAATTTATTGTGTCCAAGGCACACCAAAGTGCAAGCTAAAATCTCAAGGCACACCTGTATACATATCTGCGCAAAATAACCTCTATAAACAACCTAACCAACGGAGGCAACAAGGAGCCTACTAGTCAGTCAGAGGCAGAGGTCCCAGAGTGCGGGTGGGAAAAAAAAAATTGGGCCTTTGATGAGTCACACTCTAATCATTAACACCATCCAGCAAACGTGCTAACGACGAAAACTGGGGTTTGCTTTCACAGAAGGTTTTTAAAGGATCTTTTTTTACAGTAAAGAATTTGCTTCTGTACTGATATAGTAAATTAAAAATTCATCCACCACATTTTGTACAGTAAATTGCATGTATGATGAACTTTCACAACACACCAGTGTGCCTCAGCACACTGTTTGTGAACCACTGATATAGGCTGCTATTATAGCTGCTTATAGCAGGTCACTGCACTCTGGTCTCAGTGAAACCAGCTAATCTTACAGTCAATTTATTTTCATGGGCTCTGGTGAAAAAATGTGTCACTGGGTGGAAATTTTAATATTATTTTGTCTTTAAATCAGAGAGGAGGAACAACATCACAGTGACAGTTACCTGCCTTAAGTTGTGAAAATATTGTCATCATCCAAGAACTCGAGAGCTATTTTAAAGAAACATTTACAGGTAAGACCAACCACTAACGTTAGCTACACACACCAATGGCTAATGTTAGCCACAAAGCACAAACACTAATGTTAGCTACAAAGAACAACCATTAATATTAGCTATACAGAAATCCAGTTAGCTAGTAAACCTGTCAATATTACTGCTGCTACTACTACTATTTGAGCTGGGTATTGGTACTCAACACCTTGATGGTATTGACTGAAATAACCTAATACCAAATAGTATTGAAACCTGTCCATTGACACGATACGTGCATTCAACCCTTTCTGTCTCCAGATCTACAAAAAACAAGACTATTTGTATGGTTTTGCTTGCAGCCAATCACAGCATTCTTCTTTTTGTTTAATGCAACATGTGATTGGCCCTCTACTGCACCAGCAGCAACCTATGCAGTCTAAAGGGGGCTGAAGTTGAGCATGATGGCAATTCAGCAGGCCGGGATGCTATCAAAACAGTTGAAAGTATGGCCAATTAAAATAAAATGCATAAAGATTATTTCAAAAATGTTTCCATTCACATGATGAGTTTGGAATGAAGTAAAAAAAAAGGTATCAAATGAAGTACTCTATTGGTATCGGTATCACTTTAAGGAACTAGTATTAGTATTGGTTTTGTAATTTGCAAACGTGCTACTACTGCTGCTACTGAAATATATTTTGGGACTGCAGGTGGTGATACTGCATAGTGACTGGAATGGTGTGTGGGTGAAAACACAAGCCCCAGAATAAGTTTATGGCAGTTTACTTTAAGTTTGACTATGAAATGTGAATAGCATACTTAACCAAGTATATTTAAATGTGCATATTTGCCACTATAAATCTAAGCATGTATTCACACATAAAGGAATCGCTGGACGGAATTAATAAACCAACAACAAACATAAAACATTATTTTAGGCTACACAGTTTCACTATATTTATACTGAGTTAATCCAAAAGTAATGGAAAGTAAATAAGTTACATTACCTTAATATTATGATGCTTGGTTTGGGTTACTGACTACATTTTTTAACTGGCATTAGTAATTGTATTGAAATACATTTTTTTAGTAATCCTAATAAGTTACTCTCCACCTGCTCTGTAGCTTACATTCTAGACAAATTCAATACCACCAGCAAAACACACACACACACACACACACACACACACACACATACACCCACTCCCTTCCACGTCTCTGTCTCTCCCATCATGACTCATCCGGCTTGTCTCTCCTCCTCTCCTCCACTTAACCACGATGATGACATGTGCAACTTCCTCAATGGAGCGCCTCAGCTGAGTGCGCCTCACCTCCAACCTGTCAGGGGAAACTGATGCTCCCAAACCCACAGCAGCACCTGCTTTTAGAAACAGGTCCCGTATCCCGGCAGCAGATAGAAGACAACACGGGGTGGGATGGAATTTGAGATTCGAGTGGGAATGCCCCATTGTCTGGTTGTTATAGATTTTCTGTGGTGCCTCTTTCTGCTTTCCTCCTCATCTGCCACCTGCTTCTTGCTCACAGTGCTGTAAAAAAGAAAACTTATACAGGAATGAGAATATAAATCAGAGCCGGCAACTAAGTTTGAGGTAGAAAATGAACTAAATTAAAATGTGTTGGATTTTATTAACAACATGATGTGACTCACTAATCAGTCTATGTTCAGTTTATCCCTTTTCCCTCTTGTCCTCCACAGACACCCTACTGAAAAAGACTGGGCAGATCGTACGCTTTAACAGCGACAGATTTACCACTTTAAATTCTTTAATACTACTAATTTTTCAAACAATAATTCCTGGATTTCAGACAAAAGTAGACAATAGCAGGCTTCTCATTTTCAGTTGACCACTGTCAATTTTATAGCTGAAACACCAACTGTCAACAGCAGAGTTTATTGCAGCTATGGCTAACCAGCTAATTAAGCTAATAATAGCTACTGTAAATAAGGTGAAAATGCTGTCTACAGCTAACTTTATTCCCCCAGCTGAGTTGTTTTAAAGAAGAAAAGAATAATCTAGTAAGATGTGCGACATGATACACATCCAAAAAGATTGAGGATAAAGTCAAGGTGGAAGGTATAAACAGTAGTCAGAAGTACACTGGCATAAATCTACCCTACGGGAATACATTTTGATTATATTGTTATACCATGGTAGAGCTCGCACTTTGCTCAGCCAAAAAGCAATATGGTATTAAGTTCAAACAACATTAAAAGTACATATAAAAGAACCAATAACTTTGTCAAATTTAAATATATATAGCAAACTAAGCTAAGCAGACTGCATACAAACAGCTTTGGTTTTAGCTTGTTTGTAACAATTCACGTCAGTGCCCAAAACAAAGAGGAGGAGGAGTTGCAAAAAAGGCCGGTTCAACTGCCACGATATAGATGTGGTTCAGTGTTTAAAAGTCAGACAACAAGCAGAAAAATAGTCTGCATATCACGTCAGACAACATTGAGTATAAGTGGTTGAAATACTTTATATACTTGAGAAAGGTTTGCATTTTTCTTAATTTATTATTCCAGTTTTGCACATTAAATGCTCTTAAAATCAAAAAAACAAAATATACTGTGACATATACACTTGCTGTCCATGCTTCAAATTACAGTGATAGAAATTTTAGGCCATACTGTGGAGCCCTAGGCTAAAGCTGCATGTCTCAGGCAAAAAGTTAGTATCCTCACCGGCAGAAGTAAAGGGTCAACATTGTTCTTGTATTGCAGTGTAGTATGTATAGTGTTACAAAAAATAGATCAGACTGTTATTTCATTCTAACATAGCCCTGTTTGGCTGAGTGATGATTGACATTAGGTCTGGCAACACAAGCAGGCCTAATTTAATGCTGCTAAACCTAGTCCATAAACATCAGTGGGACGTCTAAGTTTGAATATGATCCAAATCTTACCCTGTCCTTATCTGGGTGATTATTTTCCAGATAAACCTGGTGACCTCCACCCTCTAAAAAATGACAAAAAAAAGAAAGAAAGAAAGAAAGAAAGAAAGGAAAGAAAGAAAGAAAGAAAAGAAAGAAAGAGAAGAAAGAAGAAGAAAGAGAAACACTGGCTCTCTCAAAGAAATGGAGCTATAAGATCTGTCTCCCCTCACAGAGTCGTAATTCCCATCAATAGTTTGGCTAGCTCACCTTCAGACAGTATATTTTCGGCTTTCAGAGAACAGGCTTTTAGGATGATGACTTAGCTCATGGGACTGACCGATGTGTTTGGCAAACTTTACACCATCTTCGGTCGCAGAGTGTGGACTTCGCCAAATCCAAAAAAGAGCAGGACAGAGCTGCTAATGTTACCCTCGAGCAGGGTTGTCAAACTTATTTCAGTTGATGGGCCACATATAGTCTAACTGGATCTCAAGTAGGCCAGACCAGTATAACCTTTGCATAATAACTTATAAATAACAACACCTACAATTTCCTCTTCCTTTTAGTAAAGAAGTACAAGTACATTCTGAAAACATTCACAGTAAATGAATCATCCAGTTTCAGGATGAACAGCATGAGAAAAGTAAGTGCAATTTCACCAATATGTCAGTTTTTCCACATTCAGTCAGTCTACTGTCTTACATATGAAAACATAGGAACTGGTCCATTTTTCTTGGAAAGCCCAATATTCTGACAACAACATTTTCCACCATTACTCCTGCATGAACAGCAGCCTACGATTGACCGTGTTGTGTCATGTAGCCTGTACGTAAGCATGCAGCGCATACAGCACAGGGCCTGCTACTCTTATTATCAGCTCAACCTTGGTTGGATAAATCAGGAATAGACGTGTTATTGAAAAATTGAAAAAATTTTGCTATTTTCACACTTTGTAAAGTCATCCAGTGGACCATTTGTCAGGCCAGTTCTGGCCCATAGGCCATATTTTTGACACTCCTGCCCGAGAGTCTGATAGCATCCAAGATCAGCTTTGAAACAGTGCAAGTTGTGAACAACAAAACCCCACAAACTAATGTGGGGTTTCAAGTTACGAACAGCCTTGGAAGTGACTCTCTACCATTGTGCTGCTAACAAATGTAGCATATATTAGAGCAGTTTAATCAATTTTTCACCATTACTCTTGTGTTTTTGAGATAGTAGCCTTCAGGTCCCCATATACAATTTGTTGAGTTTTGTACTTACATTATCCCAAATGTTTCCAACAGTGGTCAAACTCCAAGAAATCTGTAATTTATTTAAGGTAACAGTGCATTTCCTGCTAGCCCATAGTTACTACAACGTCCAGGAAAACACAGGAAACCTCACATACGCCAGAGCATGAGGATGTCGGTGGACATGAATAATCCTAATGCGAGTAAGACTTTAATACATGATCTCATCTGTGATCATGATTTCAGCCCGAGTCATGTCAGATAGCAGATTGCATCTGAAATGGTTGTTTAATGGTGAAGACAACAACTCCCATGATCCCAAGCCACCTCACGATGTCGTCAAACTACTGCTACAAATACGTCTTTTGTTATTGTTTAAATGTGAGAGACTCCTAGTGGCAGAAATTATATACTGTGTGTTTAAGGTTGCTAAAGCTATTATTGAACAATCACTGTGTGGAGGAGTTAAGCCAATGGTCAATTAAATGAATAAATTACAGAAAGTCAATAATGCTAATTATGAAAGCAAATGGTGATCTGCTACTTCACTGTTTCCCGAACCTTTTTTTTTCTGGTGACCAACTTTTCAAAAATGACAATAAACATAAACAAAATTAACATTCCTGACCATTTTTTTACTGCCTTTTCCACATCACCTGATACTGCATATTAAATACTTGATACATGAGAAATAAATGCATTTAGCAGATACAATACAGGATCATTCATAAATGAGATAAAGTAAGTGCATTTTGGCAGAATAAACAGGCTCTTGTTTTTTCTCTCATCACTAAAACAATACATGCATTTTAAATGATGTATAAAAGGAGGACTATAGACATAAGTGTTAAATTTGCAGAATTTCTTCCATAGTCTTTTATTTATTTGGACCCACCTGTGGGTCATGACCCAGTCTTTGGAAATGACTGCTCTACTTGATATAATCTCCAGGGTCAAAATGTTGGAGATGTTGGGGTCATAGGTCAAAATTATCACAATACAACTAATGTACTAGTAGTTTTCTACATTAAATCTATTTAACTGCTCAATTATTTCATACATGCATTTTAAAACTATATTTAGTTTACTTTTTTCCTTAAACACGGTCAAATTAACACTTAAATCAAATGACTATATATAGCTGCGGATCAACTTCATTTAATGGTGTCTTTGTCTTTGTGATCCTCTTCTAACATGCTTCTTATACACTATTAATAGTAATTCCCTCAGAATAAAACTTTAATATCTGATATTTTAATTTTCAAGGCAAAACATGATTACCCTCCAAGAAAAATCACTTACTTCTGACTCCCTAGTCTCTTTCCTCTGTGGCGTCTTCTCCTTACATGCGCCTTCATCCACAGTCTGTAAATCACTCAGAACTATGCAGCTATTCAAGCATTTGGTCACACTGATCACGTTTATCTTCCAAACCAAAATGAGCATGCTGGTTGAAAATAAAATTACCTAAAATCACCAGAAAACTCCTGTGATTGGAATGCGGAGAAGAACGCCGTGGAATTAAAATTCCCAGCAAACTAACAGAGGGAGTTGTGCTGCCCACACTAATGAGGCTTGTATGGGCAGAAAAAAAAAGGCAGAAAGACGCTGCAGGTGGGATTTCACCAAGGAAACAGCGTCATCCTTTGAACCTCTCTGACTGGGATGTTTGGTGGTCGTTTAAATTCAGTCAAGCAGAGGTTTTTTAGGAATTGCAGGTGCATCTCTCCAAAGTCTGGAGAATCGAGCTGGCTGTAATTAGTGTCAGCTGTACTGTAAGGTTTCTTTGATCAGCTTTTCAGTGTAATTCATGGATAGTGTTCTCTGTGTTTTATGGCTGCGAATTCCTAAAACGAGTCAAAAAGGCACTCGCTGAGGAAATCAAGCATGCAGAGTGAAGGGTGCGGAGACATTGATGTATAAGTAATTCTTTCCATTATCTGTGACATTAGGAAAATGGATCTCATTATGTCTCATTAGTGTACACAGGTGCAGATCTCCTCATTAACTACCGCGATTGTTCCTTTCATTTCATGACACAGCTTGAGAAATCTCCTCATGTAAGATGTCTGAAGAGATGAATGCTGGGTTGGAATTGTCTCTCTGTAGCCCTTTCAAAACATATATACAAGTACATGTCTATGATGTACATTGCCATCTTGTGGATTTAACCTGCAAATGCATAACCTCTCGAGAGGCAGGAGACATATGAGATATACAGGCGTATGTTAGAGTCACCAGATAGAAAGGGAGAGCAAATGTTTTTATCTTTAATTTAAATTTGGTTTCATTTCATTTTGTTATCCTCTGACCTGCATGAGTTACAATTCTACTATCTCATAATCCACAAGTGATGGCTATAAGTGGAAAGTTCATTGACAGTATTGAAAAATGAATATACTGTGATATTATAACATGCCTTTATATGTTTGCATGATGCATCATTATCAAGATTCAGATCCATCTAAGGTGTAAGAACATTTTAGACCACATGATGGCAGTACTGAGCCTATCACAGCACAGAGTATGTCTCCCTAACCTCTGCAGGTCTCTCTCGTGGTGGGTCAAGGCAGTGAGTATTTGGAGATTGGATATTAGCAATACTTTCACGGGGCTGGCATAAGACTTACTTACATAACCTTGTCATGGCACCTGTCATGAACATGAAAGACTGCTTTTGGGGCTTCTTCACTCCTTGATTCAATCCTTCCATGCTTGATAATGACATGATATTTTCTCAAACTGGCTCCTCCATCTGTTCCCACAGAGTGAATAGTACTGTCCACAGCTGGTAAAGTGACCTTTATCTGTAAAGTTGGTGGAGTTCTCTTTACAAGCTGCATAAGAGTGTCATTACATTGTCATAACCATATCATGACACCTGTCATTAACATGAAGAAGCCATTATGAGGGTTTATGCCTGTTGTCATTATGTGTCATTCATAGGTGTGAGATGGTTACAATTATATAGCTATTATATATTATAACAGTATAATGAATTCTTATACACACCCCATCACATAAAGTGTTTCTGGATATTTATTATTTTTTATTATATTTCAGGGCCAGATCTTAAAGCAGAACTTCACCAACTTTACAGATAAGGTCAGTTTACTAGATGTGGAGGGCAAAATTCACTCTGTTGGAACAGCTGGATGAGCCAGTTTGAGAAAATAACCTTGATGACATCATCATCAACTGCAGAATGATTAAATCAAGGAGTAAGCAAGCTCCAGTAACAGTCTTGTGTTTTTGGAGCTTGATCCACTCTAGTTGAAGTCAGGATATCTCAGCCTCTGACAAAATGCCCTATTCCTTAAAAGAGCTACGCTGGATTGTCACCATATCCTTCAGTGACCTCCAATGAAACGTAATTATTTGGGCACTTGCAGTAAACCACCTTAATGTTAATGTTTTACTTAACCCCCGTCTCTGTTCAAGGAGGGTTGGATGTGAATGGTCTCCTTGATCTTGATGACAAAATCCATTTGCAGATGAAGACTATATGATGCAGTCAAAAGCTCTATGCTAGTGCCTGATCATTGTGTTCAGTATTGCATTGCTGTAGGTAAAGAAGGGGAGAGACAGATTTTTAAAAAGGTCAAAATCAGTACAGGAGAGTCCAACACACATCCTTATATGCTTTTAGTCCCTATGGGTCAAACTAAAAAACACTGGATCCTACAATTCCCATAATGCAACTTAGACCATCTTTTCTTTCAGATTTGGCAACATGCTATTTAAAATGTCCAGAATGCTCAATAAAGCTCATTAAATACAGGGTTAGGGTTATGTAATTTCTGATTTGCTTTGGCTCAATTTTCAAATGTATATTATTTTTGTCAAAACATTACGTTGAAATCTCTAAACAATAAGTTTGCTGTTCACAACAGATTTGAATCTCACATTCATGTACAATGGTCTACAATTTGCACACCTGCACATGGTTTGATTCTCAGTGAAACTGTCAAACTCTTCACAACTTCTAAACATTCTTTCGTCGTATGAGAAATCACATGCAAAATGAACAATTCAATTATAAAAATCTGTCGGACATGCATAAATATTCCATAAATATCTATGACATGGGATGTTTGTGATGTCTGATAATTTGACCAATGACCTGCCAGGTTATAGCAGTGAACAACAAATGACATGGAGGTCATTATGTGGCAATTTGTCTGTTCATTGTATGTGACTTTACAGGAAAGATCAAAAGTGAATTTTCTGTTTACAGTACATGTAATACAGATTAACTGAATAAATACAAATATGTGTATCTTTTTTTCTGTGTACTACAGTATCGTACAGTATTGACTTTTCCAAGGAAACTTTTACCAACAGTTGAAATCTGAATCTAAAATACTCTGTGCGATACACTGATACATGATTTCCAGGGTTGACTGCCATGGTGAAAAAACACTTGAGCATTGTGGCTCAGATGATGACAAAACAGCTTTTCATTTTGGTGACATTTGCCTATTTACTGACACTGTAACTCGGGTTTGAAGTGTGAATGAAATGTTTTGGGTGAGTTACTACATTTTGTAGCTATGATGTCCCATGAAACAGTTGTGACAAATGCAGTTTAGAGACTGTTACCGTTACTGTTTCAAAGTGATTGATAAAGCTGTAAATAAAGAAAGTACTCAGGCTTGATGAACCCACCTGCGCTCTGATTGGACAAAAAAACGTGGTGATCAGTGGTTGTAAAATCTCCTCATACTGGAAATAACAGAAACACAAACACACTGGTCCATGGAAACACAAGCACACGCACACACAAACACACCAAATCACTGTGTGAATCCTGTAACAAAACAAACAGCGCACTGACACAGACAGCTTTTCTTATTGCAATATCCATTTATTGTTCTCATCATCACACAAATCTTTACAAAACAGAGGGTTTGCCGCAACAGGATCAAAGGAAACGTGTTTCTCCCTCAGAGCTGCAGATCTGAAGGAGACTGGTGCTTCTTATTCACATGTCAGTCAAACGCTGCGTGTTTGTTCTTTGATTTAACTGAAGAAACTACAGACTTTACAGGAAAAGTAAAGCTGTGGTGTTTGACGGTTAAACCAGAGGAGAACATATTCTGACCTGAAGGGAATCTGGCTGTTGATGAAGGGTGTTTTTCTTTTGGTGTTTATTAAGCAGCGCTCACACGGTGAACACTGATTCAGATACTGACTGACTGCATCGATGAGGAGTTGCTGAGATTTTGCACAGATGAGAAGCTCGAGTTACAGGTTGTCACAGGTTTGAAACTTCTGAATGTATTTTCTGCTGTTACATTTTTTCTATTAAGGTTATTTTAAGGCATTTCTGCTTCATCAGGACAGTGAAGACTGGGAAAAAAATGAAGAAAAATGTGAAACAAAGGGATGTCATGTAGCAAAGGTCGTGAGTCTGACTCAAATTCACAACTTTGCAGGTATGTGGTATATGTGCCTGGGCTCTCTGAGCCACGTCACAGTTTTAAAGTAATTTATTTTCAATCAAAGTCCAAGAGGCTCAGTAAATCTCTCTGCCATCTTTATCACATGAGATAAATGAATACACAGTGGATAATACTTGAGGGTAATTCAGCATATACCCTTAATGGCTATACTGCATGATCATGGCTTAGTTGAAGTTATATATATAAAAAAAACAACTTCCTGGTATGAATCATGATACTTTTTTATCTTGTACATACAGGTTTTAAGGAAATACTGAATGTGAATCTCTCTTTTTGTTGTCAAATCTACAGACACATTCATGGTTTTATGTTAGCACACACAGCAATGTAAAGGCATTAAAGAAGCTCAAAAAAATACAACATGGATTTAAAGCAGCATTAAGTGATGTTTTTGGGTCACTTGGGGTCAATGGAACAGGCTGTAAACATGACACTGACATAATAACACCTTGTAAAGTTGTCAATGGTAACGTGGTAGCAAAGAGGTGCCCATTTATACTCTTTTACTACTCAGATTTTTAAAAATCATCTGACTAGATTTTGGGTCTCCCTAGATTTCCATATTCCATATTCTATATATTTATATTAGAACTACTACACAGAGTCGCTAACTGGTTAGGAAACCATCTCAGTTTATTACTGATGCCTCTATATGACCTACATAAGTAAACCAGACCATCTGCAAGAAGATTGACTATTGTTATTATTCTTTACGCCTGCTACTGGGTTGGATTGTCCCTGAAATCAGATTAAAAGAGCCTGTGTTTACATTTTCCACGGCAAAGTCACAGTGAGTAGTACATTAGCCACTTAAAATGAAGCAGGAGGAGATTTTATTTACAGAATTTTATTTTTGTTGTTAGATTTTGTGGTTAGGACTGTGGAAAAGCCACCGCTTTTGTCCACAGAGGCATCCAAAAACAACAAAATATTAAAGGTCCTTGTAGTAGCTTTAATAATGGATTAAATGACCATGTCTAATAACACTATAGTGATGCTCTCTACAGAGTTTTTTCGACCTTGTTTCCAGCAGCAGCTGGTAGCTGTGAATAAGCTGTGATAAACCCACTTCACGCTAGCTGCCCTGCACTAAACTGCAGACATACAAAATTAGCTCATATTTGGTGAACGAAGTGGAGCATTTAGCAGCTAAAGAGCCAAATATTTCACTCAGGAGGTGGTGGAAACAGAAACAGAGTTAACACAAGAGTGAATATTGGACTTGGATTCATTCAGGTGGCAATACTGGGGGAAGAAGTGAATGATATACAGTAAGAAACAGCTGTGTGTGTGTGAGAGACTCTGTGTGCTGCACTCATCTGTGCAGCTGCTCTGCTGATAACAAGGCATAATTTATCTAGTCATAGAGTGGCCTACACACACGGCACTGCAAACACACAATATTTTTCATTCAAAGAAAGGAATAACTTAATGTATTACATCTGCTGAATTTAGAAGAGAGAACATATAATTTAGACTATTGCAGACAGCGTTTCACAAGGTTTGTAAAGTCTCCCCTAACTCAACAGTGTACATTTAATTCTATAATTTATCTCATTTAGATGCCTGTGCTTTTGTAAAGTTTCCGCCACCTCACTAGTGACACTCAGGTTTTGCTCTGGAGGACAGAGATCCGAGCTCTATGAAGATAATGAGAATGGATTAAAAATACCAGATCAGCAAAGGCAGCAAAGGCAAGATGGATCGTTTATTGTTCAGACAATCTATATAGGGACAGATCACATTTTAAATTGGGGGGATACATTTGGCTGTGCAAGCTAACATAAGGGAGAAATCAACTTGCCTCAACCATAGGATTGCATATTAAAGAGGATTTCAATCTATTTAATATACGATCTATGTCTCCAACTCGCTCTTTGGACTGCAGGAATTATTTTTGGATGCACAATATTGCTTCTTTAAGATCATGAATGCGTCTGAAGATTTGACAACTAAAGAGGGAGAAACTGAATCAGGTCCTCCATTTATGCTCATGAGAATTCAAAACAGAATAACCTAATGGACACTGTATGTTATAAACTATGAGTTAACAACTCTCCCAGTCTAGTCTTGGTCCAGTGGGCATGGAGTCTGATTAAAAGAGTGAGCCATCCAGGTGTTTTCCAGCCGATCCAGTGTTGCTTCAGAGTGGTGCAGCACCTTCATACACACTGTTCTCTATCGTCATAATAAATGCAACATTTTCCCCAATCTCTACACTGAGTGTTGGTGATGCTTGTGTAAAAATCACACTCTCGATACAAAAAAGAGTTATGTACAATATCATACAAATGGGTTTCAGTGTTGGAAAGTGGATTAAGGGAGGGGACGTACAGTAACAACTAGGTTAGGGGATATAAGTGTGATTGTGCATGTGTGTGCTTCTGAATGTGTCTGAATGTGCTCTGTATAAGAGGTCTTTATTCTTGTATGTGTGCGTGCGTGTGTGTGTGTGTGTGTGTGTGTGTGTGTGTGTGTCGTCCAGCAGAGGGAAACATTTCACAGCACAGTGATGGTATTATAGTCAAGATACCATAGAGAAGAGAGCTAAACAGAAGTTGTAAAAAGATGTGTTGGGAGAGGGAGAGGAGGGAGAATAAAAAACACGGATTTGAAAGGGAGTGTGCAAATCAAAATCAGCAAAACTGTCACGCCACGTGGAGCGCTTACGCCAACCACACCATATATACATGTCAATAAATAAATCTGTTAATAAAATCTCAGAAATTAATCACAATAATTACATGAGTCGGGCAGTCTGTAGCAAATCTTTTCAAGATACGTCGAGAAATAAATTCCAGTCCAGCGTGAGCGATGCCATTCATGAGTGAAATAAAACTAAAAAAAAAAAAAAGTCTGTTGGCATCACAGAAAGTGTTTTGTATGAAGGCTCATCGTCTCGAAAGAATACAAAAATCAAATATTTGCTCCTGAATGCGACACACTTTATTTGGCTCACTGTCGTGCCACCTGCAGCCGAGAGCTTGGCTTTGTCTTATCAAATGTGTTTGTATTTCACATCAGTTTTTTGGCGAAGCTGCAACCGTCTGAGAGAGAAAACATGAAGAAGAAAGCCAAGTGAAGATGTCGGTACTTTCATCCTGTTTGCTTTTGTCTGGTGCTTCTGCTGAGAGATATGAAATGGATTCTTTGATCTGAGTAAACCTCACGCGGAGCTGACTAGGGCACTGCTACTCAGACTGCAGTGTGTGTGAGGTTGTGAGGAGTGTGTGAGGTTGTGTGTGTGTGTGTGTGTGTGTGAGTGGGATGGGATAAGAGAAAGAGACAGAGAGTGTGTGTGCGTATGGCTTCCTATAAGGGTGTTTTTCGGGCAAATCTCAGCAGCACACGAATCCTTCAGCAGGTGTCTTTGGTCCAACATGGCCACCTCCTGACAGCAGACATCAAAGCTGCGTCCTGTGAGTCACACAGGGAGTTCACCGCCATGTTTAGCCTCCTTCAAATTGGTGAAAACTCATTCATATCATTGTAAAATAAAAGAAAGAAAAAAAATCATTCTCAGTGGTCACAGTTTGATGTGTTTTTCCATTCAGCCACTGAAGATGAAAGTGAGCTTCACATGATTGAGTTCATACAAAAAAGTTACAACAAAAGTCTTTAAATATAATATTCAAAATGAAAAAAAAGGAAGAGATGTACCTGACTCTGTACTGAATGTTCAGTCTTTAAAGAGAAAGTCTTTGAAGAGTTTGCCTATCGGTTCCCCAGGGGTTCAGAGGGCAACAGGGTGGGGTGTTTGTGTGTGTGTATGTGTTAGGGGAGGTCTAGACCTGTGTGGAATAGGAGCGGTGCAGCGTTGCGTACCGCCCAGCCGGATGGGCGGCGCAGTGTGGCGAGTGCTGCTCCGACTGGTCTAGACTTCGCTGGAAATGGAGTGAGACGGTATGAGGACATCGGGGGTGGCGGGGAACCGATAGGGCTGATGGTCATGTGATCTCGGTGAACGAAGATCCCCGCGGAGTCTGCAGGGGAAAGAGAGGAGTGAGAAAGAGAGAGGACGGGGCAGAGAGGAGGCGAAGGAGAGAGAAAAGTGAAGAAAAGAATAATCAAGAGCAATGCACGGGGATGAGGGGCGGGGGGAAGAGAAGAAAACAGATGCACAGAGCCAAAAACAGAAATAAGGCGACAGATGACGAGGAGAGTGAGGAGTGACTATGACGGGCAAAAAAGATTCAAAGTTGGTTAGAATGGTTGGACGTAGGTGTTGTAAGGCGGGGAGGAGGCGGAGAGTGCAGGATGCTGGAGGAGAGTGAGGGACAAGGGAGCAGATTGAGAGGAGAGAGGCAAGGTGGGAGACAGAGGAAAAGAGGCAGTCAGGCGTGGGTTAGTGACGGAGACAGACCACAGAGGACGCAAGACATTCTCCTAAACACTTGGACGTCGACGCCTGTTACACTGCAGCTGCAGCTGCTGGCCCCTGGGAGAATGTCTTTAGCAAACACTGAAGAGAAGAAAAAAATCTGGAGGGGACTTCTGCAATCACTGCTACTTTTAAATACACTCATAGAAATAAAGGTACTAACTAGAACCTTATAGGGTTCTTTGGCTTGTCCCCACAGGAGAACCCTTTTTGGTTACTGACAGAACTTTGTTTAAAGGTTTCACCCAGAGCCCTTTCAGTGGGTGCTATCTGGAACTAAGCATAAAGGGTTATACCAAGAACCATCTTTAAAAGGTTCCATCCAGAGCCCCTTAGAGGTTCTACAGAGAACCCTGCTATGGTGTAATGGTTCCACCCACAACCCTCTCAGGGGGTTCTATCCAGAATCTTTTCGCGTACTATGGGTGCTGACAAGAATCCACTTGGGGGGGTCCTTCTGAGAACCCTTTTATATTCCAAAGGTTTCTTCTAGAACCCACCCAGGGGGTTCTACTGAGAACCCTTTTACTGTATACCCCAGAGGTTTCACCTAGAACCCACCCAGGGGGTTCTACCAAAACCCTTTTACATTCCAATAGTTTAGTCTCGAACCACCCAGGCAGTTCTATAGAGAAAACTTTCATACCCCAAAGTTTTCTTTGGGAACCCACCCAGGGGGTTCTGCAAGAACCTTTTTCAACTTAATGGTTTCATTAGAACCCACCCAGGGTTTTTTCAAGAACCTTTTATATCTCAATGGTGTTCATCAAATCCCACCCAGGTTTTTTCCAAGAACCCTTTTATATCCCAAAGGTTTTATCAAGATCCCACCCAGGGGGACATAAAAATATTTTTTTGTAAATAGGGTTTCACCTGTAACCTTTTTCTGAGGGTTCTACAAAGACCCATGTTTTAACAGATGAGGCAACAAGGATGAAACTGGCAGAACACTGGCAGTAAAATTAATGGATTAAGGGGATTCCAGACACAGGACATTTAAAAACACCATTTGAAACATGGGTAAACATTTGAATATTTGAGGTTGAGAATCCACCCATGCTTTCAACATTCCTTTAAGAGCTCTTTCTTCCAACTATTTTCTTTGCATGAAAAAGGTTCTTAATGGAACCCTTGGTCTTACAAAGAACCCTTTTTTGAAGAAAGGGTTTTTCAGAAGCAAATGGTTTGGGTAGAACCTCAGCCCTTCAGAAGAACCCTTTTGAAACCCTTATGTCGAAGAGTGTATTATTTTGTTTTAGCTTCAGCTGAATTCATAGTTTTCCTGCAGCCAGCTGCTTTGCATTATATCAGAACGGTAAATTACAGTGTGTCAGCCAAACTGCTGACTCACCTCAAAGAGATAAGTGACTCTCAAAATCCCCGATAACAAGGAAATGTGTAACACTGTAGAGTTTAGGAGTAAGGGAGTGCCTCTTTCCAAAGCAAACATTCACACTAAAATTTGTTCCATCCTCTCAGCTGCGTTCTTATCAGCAGACAACAAGACTTGAAGATTGAAAGGATTAACTCGGGTGTTTTTGTTGGGACCGGGGGTGCAGGTGGGGCTTGGAGCATGCATGTTTGGGGATTTGTTCTCTCTGCGGGATAAAGGAGAACAACGGATTCAGGTAAGAGATAAGGGATGCGGATCTCAGCCCCACTTTTGCGAGCGCAGCCGTGCCTCACACCCACCCGCGCCCCTTACCTGAGGGCCACTTAACTTTTCGAGTGGACTCTCCACACAGGGCAGCGTCACCATTGGCATGCCCAGCACGGACTCAGGGCGCTGGGGTCGCGGTGGAGGAGGACTGGGCTGCATCTGCTGGAAGTTATTAATCACACAAGTCACCTGGAGAAAGAAAGAAAGATATGAGGAGAAATGACCTTTTGCCGTTTGCTGTGATTATCCAATCATAGTTCGCCAACTGCAACTAAGCAAAAAAAAAAAAAAAAAAACCCCAGTCTTCACTAAATTTGTAATGAATGGATTTAACTGTGTTAAGCTGCTGTAAAATTAGCAACAAACGCTAGCATGCCCAGCTAACTGGCTTACTACCTACAGTAGTAACATAACGTTCTCTCTCAAGCCAAGGAACATGTCATTAGCTAAGTACATTATTTTGTGAGGTTAGTTACATTACAAAAATACCTGTTCAGGACTGGATCATCCACCCTGTAGGAGCCAAGATGCTAATATATCAGAATTGAGAGTCACAATAAGGGATAAGTCATACTTTTTTATTTGGTTTAGGGGAATATAAAACTCCAGTAACTATACTGTTCCTATAATACTAACTGATTCAACGCTGTAATACAAGAACAAAGCTGTTCCTTCATTTCTACATGTTCTATATAGATCACCACCTTGTCAGAATGCTGAGTCTTTCAGCATTTTTCTGAGTTTCTCATTTTAAAATGAAAAGTCAGCCAGAGATGGAGTTTTCAACCAGCTCATGTACTAGGGTTTTGGCATGTGCATTATCTTTTCCTGGCTAGCCACTGCAGATAAAATCTGGTAGCGACAGGTGTTATGTCAGCCAACTAATTCCATAGTCGTCATTTGTTTGTTTTTTTCACTTCTGTGTGAAACCAAAGACTGACATAAAAATTACAAATTAAGAGTTGTGAGTGGAAAATCTGCCACTGTTACTGTAAAACACATATCATGTGAGAATGCAGGGGTAGCGGAGGGAACACTCATAACATGTCCTCCTTTCCAGTCAAGTCTCTTTTCCTCACCAGAAACACAGCGATGGCTCCCCCGGTGAAGAACCCCGCCAGGACGTCAGCCCAGTGATTGCGGTACTCAGCTACTCTGACCACGCCTACTAGCATGGCCAGACAGAGCAGGGTGAGGCTGATGGTGGGCTTGGTCAGCCGCGTGCCTTTGGTCTTGAACACCAGTGTCACGTACATCTGCAGAGAGGCAGACCGGAGGGCGTGCACAGTAGGGTACAACAAACACGAGAAGCAACACAAGACACACAGGCATGTATGCATCAATACAACCTGACTACATTTTTCAAGGTAAAGTGTCTGTAACAAAACTGAAAATAATCTCAACAAAGAAGGTTTAAGACAACTCTGGGCAAGTTTAGGGGAAATGAGCATTTGTTTTAAGGAGTGTGTACTGAGCACAACTTAATATATAATTATAAGCAGTGAAATTGCATATCAAGTCAATGCAAAGATGAGGGTGACTGCTGCCACGTTTTCAGTCCCATAGCAACGAACTGAACATCCCATAATTGTGTTGTGGCAAGTGTTTTAGCATTAACAAAGTTAGTACTTACACCAAGACTTTATGGGTTTATTAACATAAAGAATTAAGAAGAAAAGGAGAAGATGGTTAAAAGACGCTGCTAGGAGACGTGTTAAAGTAACATATGTTAATATCTTAAGTTAGCTAATGTTAGCAAAATGAAAGCTAACTGGCTAGCTAATCTGCATAAATCATTTGCTAGCTAGTTGCATATTGCTAACAAGCTGAAGATGTAACTATATGTTGATTTTACTGGAAAAGCAGAAAATTGCCCGAGGTGCTCAATTGTTATTGGAGCACAGAGCAAAATGGGGCGGGACTTAGTCAGTTAACACATTATATCTCATTTATTTAATCCACACAAAAAAAGTAAGGTTTCACCTGTATACTGCAAGTAGAATGTGTCTGTTTACTGTATGTCCCAAAAGTCTGTGCATTGTCATTTCCTTAACAAAACCAGCCTCCCACCACCTCTAAAGCTCACTAATTAAAATGTCATGTCTTGTTTATTTATGCTGGCTGCCTGGTAAAGTAACAAAAAGACTTCAAGAACTTAGAGCTCCTGCGTAAGAAATAGTCCTGCACATAACTGCCCAAAAAGATGCAAACTGTTGTTTTTACAGTATTTTTGTATGGATTAAACAGACAAGTCTTAGCTAAGTTAAGACTGTAGCATCATATCTACAGGATAAGCACAAGATTGGTATCAATCTGCTTATCTAGCCTTCGGAACTGCTTTAAATTTGTTTTTCAGCAAGACAAAATCAGTACTTTAATACCGGACAATAACTGAGAAAAAGCAAAACTGAGAAAACATCTGTATCATCTGTATCATCTATAGCAGTGCTTCTCAATCTTGGTCCTAAAGTACCACTGCCCTGCATGTTTTAGGTGTTTCCCTGCTCCAACACACCGCATTCAAATGATCAGGTCATTATCAGGCTTCTGTGGAGGCTTGATGATGAGCTGATCATTTTAATCAGGTGTGTTGGAGCAGGGAAACACCTAAAACATGCAGGGCAGTGGTACTTGAGGACCAGGATTGAGAAGCACTGATCTATAGCATCGTATAAGATTAGCCCTCTTTAATTGAGTTAGCAAGTTTCGATTGGTAGCATGTACAGTATTTACAAATTGTTATAGAAGCACAAAGTATCACCTCCAGCATGCTCCAACCTACCACTGTGTACACTGCGGAGTAAACGCTGAGCGCTGCGTCCTTGGATGGGAAGGATTTACGTGCAGACATGACAATCAGCGGGTTGCCTGTGCAGGCGCGGCGCTCTGCAATGTACTGCATGGTGGACTGGCAGCCCAACGCTGTGTAGTTTGGTCGGCAGGCAGACAGGAAGTGAGGTGTCTGGTTTCCTGTCACCACCTGGCCGGCATTGGCGAAGATGGTGGTAGTGAACAGTCCGAAGGCATAGACACCTGGGTAGAAGTATGAGGGAGAGTTGAGATGGGGGCGATAAAGATGTGGTAAAAAAAAAAGAAAAGAGACGAAGGGACAAAACAGCTCAATCACATCAGATCTATCAGAAGATGAAGAAGAGCGCATTAGATGTTTGACAGAGAGCCATATCAAAACACGCAACAGAACTCAAGATATAAAACGGGTGTTAATAAGTTTTTGCTGCCTAAAATAGCCCCAACACATTATTATCAGCTGAGGTGTGAAATCAAAGCCTCCACCTCAGCTGATTCAGCTCAAGATGCAAATTTGCCACTACTTAATATTCACAAGTGTCTTCCTGCCACGATCCTGAATATCTTACCGCAAAGATTATATCACCGTTTATCATCCAATTAACAGCTACATGTAGCAGCTCTGGTTGACAAACTCTGAAGTGTAGCAGGCCACGTTCTTACAAGTCAAACCTTTTCTTTGATGTTATTTTAATCTTTTGTATTTTGTCTTCACTCTTTCTCAGAAAACACTTACCTAGACATAAAAAATCCCCTTCACAGGCCCGTAAAGAGCAGAGGGGCTGTGTAATACAAAACAGTGTTCACCTAGGAAGCGTATTATGCGTCTCAGTAGGGGGTTGAAGTAGCAGCAGTCTGCAGTAACAATGGTCTTCTCCTGGGTTCCCTCTGCCTTGGTGAAGAAGGCACACAGCTCTCCAACAAGAATCTGTGCACACACACACACACACACAAAACACAGAGGTTGAGAATGTTGAGTGTAACTTTTCTGATACATCTGGTGCACTGAAATCATGGTATTGTATTACCAACTGTATCGGTGTTATACCCCCACACCACTGGAACAACGCTCAACCACAAGTCAAAGGTAAAGGTTGATCACGATTGTAGGATTGTAGAAACTTCCACTCAATCATTAGAAAAAAGTAGTGACATAGGCTAAAGCGCTGATGCCTTTACTTCCCCTTCCTCAGCTAAGGGGGTTTATATGAAGCAACATCATAAAGCAGAAACCAACATGAGGTCGTGTGGGAAAACGTATTTAGAAGGGCTGCGGAAAACAGCATTTTAACGCTTAGACATGTGTACTTGAACCAAAATGTGTTTGACAGGATTTGGACACATATGCAACATCACTGTGAAGCTACAGAAAAATATAAAACATTTTTTTAAAATAATAAAATAATGGACCGAAGTAACTGCAGCAACAAAATGGTACAGGAGCTGAAGTGTCAAAGGTACCAGCTGCTTATGCCATATCTTCACTTCTTTCAACCTGGGTCTTACACTGTAAAACCAAATGCTCAAATTCATTATTTGCCATAAGTAGTGAAAACTTAACTTAATTCATAATTTTCAATTAATGAGGGAAAAGTTTTTAAATATTTTAAAAAATATTACTGCATTGAGTTTACTGAAAATGAAATGATGTGTTTTTATTCAGTCCTGTTAGCTTGCAAACAGCAATGCGAGGGGAGAACGAAAACTTTGAGTTGCAATTACTAAAAATATTGAGTTGTCCTGATCAGTAACTTGAACTGTAATCAGAGAGTACATGTAACACTAACAGAAATTTGAGCTTGGATAACCTCAGACTTTTGAGTTCATGAACTCAAGAGAATTGTGGCAACTGATTGTCTCATTTTTTTGAGTACTGCTGACTTATTTGTTTTTTACAGAATAGTTCTGTACTTTTACTTTTACTTTTAGACATGCTGGCATCGTGGCTCTAGGGATTGCAAGTGTCTGTGTTTTGGTCCCGACAGAAATATCACAACAATTATTGTATGAATTGACACAACATTTTGTACAAACTAGCACCATCATGAGGTGGTTTTGACTGAAATGTATCGACAGCTATTTGATGTATGCAATGAAATTTGGCACATACATACACATGCATTCATGTTCTCCTCAGGATGAATTGTACCCATTTCCATAACTTTCCCTACAGTGCCACAAATGGGTCTAAATTTTAATATGCCCAAATGCCTGCAAAACTCATGACATCCCCATTCTATTCAGCACACCACAATTAAAGAGCAAATCTGCGTGTACGAATGATTCATGCATGAGTCCCATTATGCAGAATGGCCACGATCAGCTCCTGCAGCCGCGGCACAGCTTGACATGATGCAGCCATGCCGGGTACAATCAAGTAGTGAGGAGGAAGGCAATACACTTAAGACTTTCTCTCACCTTGAACAGGTTCCAAATTTATACAGCTCTAAATAGAGGGATTATTTGACCACTATGATAAATCTCTAGCATGACTGACCCTGTGCTGCTCAGAAATTCTTAGCTTTGCTAATGATCTCACAGCTCACAGTGCAAATGGATCCAATTAGAAACCTTAATCATCATCTGTTTTATTGAGCGTGGACTCCATGGCTGTGGTGGGATAGAGATGTAAACTCAGAGATCAAAATAGCAGCCATTGTTGCTGGGTGCTCGCAGTTTTATTGCTCTCTTTGTGAGAAGCATCAGGCTTGTGGCAGAGGTTTTGGTCAGGTGATTATGTTCAGTTCACTCCCTGTGAGTGTGAACAGCAGTGCCTCTCCAGACTGATGATTCCTCAATGGACTGCAACTGTGAGACTCATCTGTATGAGAGCCCACAGCACTCAAAGACGCTGGCACAGACTGAAACTTAGCTCCCTCAATGAATAACTACCCATGGCAGAGATTCGCTTAATCTTAAATCATCCTGACAGTTTCCACGCTCTGCTGTGACAGTAGACTACTTTAACGCTGACCGTGTTCCACAAACCCATCAACCTCATTCTTCCTCTTTCCATATTTGACATAATCCCCCATTTATCCCCCACAGTGACAGTGTCTGAAGCAGTGCTGTCTGAGGAGAGAAAGCAGGGAAGAGAACTACAGAGAGAGAGAAAAAGAAAAAGAAAGAAAGACAGGAGAGAAACAAAGAGATGATCATGTTTCCGTCAAGTCCTGCCGGCCAAATCAAATGAGTTAATAGCATGCAGGCGCCCAGTCAGAGCAGCAGTGCTGTGAAGTGCGTGCCCGGCCCAGCACTTTCTTCCATTAGTAAAACACAACCCTACTGGGTGTTCCATGGCAACCCTCGAAACACTAACGCGAGCATGAAATCAAAGCTGAGGGGATTTAATCTGCAGCTTCAAATGATGAAGAGATGTTAGGGGCACCGTCACATTGTGGACAACCATTAATGGGGCAATTAAAACACTGCATGGAGGCTGTTTCCATGGGGACTGCAGGACTGTGGAGGGTTTGAGCATGTGTATACCACAAAGTGTGAGATGATGGTAGTGTGCTGTCACTCATGAACAAGTGCTCTCCAACACGTTGCCGCGGGCAAAACTGTCAAGCAGTGGGTGGTTGGCCCTTTTGGAAGCATATAGTAGAACTATTACTACGCCATTTTTGTCCAATACGGACACAGATTTCAGATTCAGCACACACAGCTTCTGTAGTTTCAGTTTGGTTTACTCTCTTGAAGTTCTCTAAACAGTGTCCTCTTAGTGTCCAACCAACATAATCCACATCAGAGTTGTCACAATGCTAGTATTTTAAACTTTGATACAGTACTAGTTGAAAAAAATAATACTTGTTACTTCTCTTTACCATGTCAAAAAGAAAAGACACACATAGGCACACAATTTAATTGACAACATGCACACAGTGCTTCTATAGAAAGCGCCATTAGACACAGTCTGGTTTTGCTGCCAAGCCAAATTTCAGGATGACCAATGAAGACTGACGTCTCGAATGAGCCCTTCAGTCTTTTTTTTATTATTATTATCTTCAGTATTTTCAATACTTTAATTAACAGATATTGTATCATCATATTGTGGTATTGAAAAAGTATTGTAACATCAATACTTTTAACAACCTTTATACATATAAATGAGAAGTTCTGAGTTGACAAAAACAATATACTGTATTGCTTGCTTTTATTTTTTACTGTGTGCTTCAGGTAATAAGCTTAACAAGCTACCAGCTGGAATTCTTTATTGCAGTTTCAAACTTCAATAAAAGCTGAACATGAAGCTCTGAGTCTCAGCTCCGCCCGGTCCTTTTGACCCTCAGCAATACGTGAATAAACACAACTGAAGGTGGAGTCAAAAGTAAGCAAGTGAGCTAATAAACTCCTGGACCGAGCATGTTGCTCATTAGCTGGTCTCTTTTTAAGGTTCTCTGTTTGATAATTCTGTTTTATTGTCTGTTTTCCTGTGGGAGCTTCTGACATTGATTCAGAGTCTCATTGAGGGAACATGCACATGCAGCTGCTCTTGCAGAACAGCCAATAGGATTAGTCCAATATTTCACTTACTTTCTTTAAAGTTTAAAGTTAAACTTAATTTGCTCGAAGTTAACTTTGAATTTGATAGCATGACGACGAAACAAAACCCAGAACAACAGGCAGCTTCCAGCAAAATGCTTGGGCCACATCTGGCCATACCTATACCATATACCAAAATCTAAAAAACGCCTCCCCAAAAAACACAGAGATCTCTGCATTTAAAGTCTGTGTGAAGCAATAATAACTATGTGCTCTGAATTTTTCACAGCACAGAAACATGTGTGGGATTGGCAGGACTTATATAGTGTTAGGTGACTTAGGGGACTGAGCCATATTTCACATCTGCCCAAAAAATCTTGACCACAGAAACAGTTAAACGGTCTATCTGTATAATTTAGGATTACATTGTTCTCAGTCTTTTCACGTTTTCAGTGACTATTTTACAAACATGTATGTATGGTTTAGTTTTAAAATCTCCTCTTCTAACCTCCACTAGCACACTGAAGCAACCCAGCACTGACAGTGTGCCCTCTGATTGGTGGATCTTGCTGGGACTGAACATGTGCAGACACTAATCTGCAAAACCTACACAAACTCACAGCTACATTGGCACCCATCACTTCTGAGACCAAACCTCTACCCGTACAGACATGAGTGTGAGGGATGAAGTGAAAGCATGAGAGTACAAGACAAGAAGAGAGGAACAGTATGGGGAAGTTAGGGGTAAATGCTGCAGGAATGAATTATTCATGCGTGGATGGCATCCATGTGAATCATGTAGAGCATTATTTCAACCAACATCATCTCTCTCCGCTGCAGCTCCCTGCCTTTGCCCCGGCCACTCCTTCAAGGATTCACAGTTAAATATGACGAGGTTGTCGCTGCAGTTTAGGGACGAGCGGATAATAATTCCTTGAAATTAAACTGCTCATCCAGGCCACACTCTGACAACGCAGAAGTACAGTACTGTGATGCATCCAGAAACGTGGCGTTATGGGACACGTAATGAGTTTTAGAAATAACAGGATGAGCTGCAACCTTGGAAAAAAAAAGTGAGTGTGGACAAAGACATGTTCTACATGCAAACTCACATGCATGATTTAGGTACTGAACAAGAGAAAGGAGCAAAGGAATGAAACATTAATGCACACATGAGAATTGATTAACTGTGCATGTGCATGGATAAAGTGTATCGAGTACAGATCCTGCTCTGTGTGTGTAAGTAATCAGATCTTGATTTGTGTCAGTGGCTGTTAGTCAAATGTGAGCGTGCCTTCAGAGTGGCCGTTTTTATGAAGACGTGTCTATTAGAAGACAATAACCAGGGATGTTTTACTTGGAGCGATGAGTTGGATGAAGAGGACTGTGGAGATGGCAGAGGAGCAGTGGGAGTAAAGGAATGAAGAGAGAAAGAAGAGGGGAAGAGGAGGAGGCAATGAAAGTTTTAGATGAAAACATCTTATGTAATTTTTTTCATATAATTTCATAAATAAACAACAGAGTTTGCCATTAACAATGGCCCGACAAAAAGTTACTCTGTAACCACAAAATATTCTTTGTATGTGGCCCCCTGTGGACACCAAGTTTTATCAACACACTGCAAACCTTCAGCAACACGATGTTACACTTCTGCAAACATCCAGATTCCTGTGTGCCTTTTAGTTCAACATTTTACAAAAACAGCAAACAGTGCTCATCACTGGCACGCCACTGATACGTGGGGGCTACTGAAGTATGGGTTTACTAAGTCTATTCAAACTGCTAACACAATATTTACTGAAGAACCAGCTATACAAAACTTGGACTATGAGAAAACTAAAATTTAGGAGTGAACAGAGGCAGTTTAAGTGTCTAGAATGTGACATCAAAAGATGTAATGTAATGTGGGGTGTGCTGCCGACTAGCCGAGAAGTCACGTTCATTTTTTATCTGAAGCACTGACCTCAGGAAACACCATGTGGTGTGCTAAGTTACATTTCTGTATTGTTTTTAAATAGGTTTCCATTTGGGCCAACAAAAACTGTCCTTAGGGGCTTGGAGCTGGAGAAAAGAATGTCAGGATATGTGTTCATTCTCTGCAGGAAGATTACAATCTTTTAAAGTAATTGGTCAAGTATATTAAAAATTGTTGAGCAAACTCATTGAAGTGAAAGTGGTGGCCAGGGGGTGGGTTCTAAAAACTCAAAGATTCAAGTTTGTCTAAGGAAGAAAACTAAATTTTTTTTTGAACCATGTCATTGCTGTGTAAAACCAGCTTTACTAGCGTGCTTCCTGCACTTGAAGATTGTCTGAAGGTGAGAGTGAGACTAAAGACGGGACAGAATGCAGGAGACGAACAGCCTGCGTGCGATCATCATGTGGTAATGATGTCAATAAAGCTGCGAGGACAAATCAAGCATCTTGGAATAAGCCTGAGTGATGGTGCTGCAGCAGAGCAGTGAGATGCAGATTGCCTTCATTAGTATTCTCTTCTGCAAATAGCAACTGACTCTGTTCAGCCTGTGTTAGTGACATAATAAGGTGGCAGATAAACAAAACAAACAGGAGACAACAGATGGAAACATAATGTGTGCTTGACTCTGAGCCATTATATAAAATGGAGCACTGAGAATGTGTTATTACATACAGTAAATCCTAATCCTAGGATTATTACCCGAAGGTCTTCTACTCCACTATTGAATGGCGTAAATAATCCTTAATTTCTTTAATGGTCTGGGTTACATAAGGAGAGAGGTCTTAAGGTCAGCGTTTGCTTGAAACAACCAACCATGTCTGAAGGGAAAAACATTTGTAACTGCTCTCAATGGCTACACTCAAAGATGGAGTGAAAAGGGTGTCATCATAGAGAGTGGGGAGACTCAATAATGCAAAATGCCTTTCAGCAACCATAAAACGATCTATCACAACATTATTGTTTATGCTTCATTTAAAGGAGTAGTTGTATTGAAAATATGAAGCTACCACCAGTAGTAATCTATATATACTGTATATCTACATCGAATTATATCTAATTTAATCCATACAAAAAATCCAACGTTTTCTTTCTTTCTGACTCTCTGCAAGAAAGCAAACAAGTGTATTTCCAAAAATGTTTTAACATTTTTAAATTTGTTCAAAGGAGATGCTTGCACATCCAACTGTCTCAGGTACAGGTGCGTAGGAAAATACACTCAAGTCTCATGAAAAGAAAAGAAAATCCTGCACACTGCTCTTGCTCAGCATCATAATTTGCACCTTCATTAAGACTCTTTCAAACAGTTCATACAACATTGATCTTAAATAGATAATGCTTCGTCTATTCTGTGTGCACAGGTGTGGGACAGTCTTTCTCCTGTGACAGTGTCTCCCAATAATTGACAGCCACCTGTGTGCAATCTGTCAAAGTGTGTTTCACATGTAAGAAAAAGAAGAGAAAAACAGGGACCCGTGAGACACCACAACACATAATTAAGTCTATTTAAAATATATTTGCATAGATTGTACATCTGTACGAATGAAAACATCAGCCTTGCAGCTTTCAGGCTGCGTAAGCTGTGTAATCATATATATTACTTGTATCTTGAGGGTATCTCATCATTTAGTCCTCTGGAGGATAGAGTTTTCAAATTAAATATCAGTATACTTCACATATTTCATCAATGTTACCACCTCTCTCTGGAAGAATCACATTTTCAGTACCCTGGAATGTGAATGATGAGATTTATACATATTTTTTAGAGAATAATTTTAATATTTCTTACTTTAAAATGACATGTTTTCGATGATGGCCTACCGAGTAAAGCTCATGTTTCAACCTCAATTCTAAGAAAGTTGGGAAGTTGTGTAAAATGTAAATGGATACAAAATTCAATGATTTGCAATATTTTTCAATTTATATTCAATTGAATATAGTACAAAGACAATATATTTAATGTTTAAACTGATTAACTCTATTGTTTTTTTGTAAATATGCTCATTCTGAATTCAATGCCTGCAACACATTCCAACAAAGTTAGGACAGGAGCATGTTTACCACTGTGATGCATCAGTCAGAAAGTGTTATTAATTGAGGAAAATTAATTGTTGAACTTTTAAAAGCAAAATTCTTTCTCATTCTTACTTGATATACGACTCTAGGTGCTCCAGGAGACAGGTCTAGACTGCAGGTCGGCCAGTCTAGTCAGCCACACTGCTGTAAACATGTGCAGAATTTGTATTGGTATTGTCTTGCTGAAATAAGCAGGGATGTCCCTGGAAAGATGTCATCTGGAGGATAGCATATGTTGTTCCAAAAACTGCCTTTCAGAATCAATGGTGCCTTTACAGATGAGCAAGTTACCCATGGTGCCATGGGCATTAACACACCCCCGTACCATCAGTGATGCTGACTTTTTAACTTTTTACTGGTAACAATCTGTATTGTTCTGTGACTTCATAATTTCCAAAAACAATCTGAAATGTAGACTCATCAGACCACAGCACACTTTTCCACTTTCTGTCTGTCAGTCATAATTTGCAATTCATTGCATTCTGTCTTTAATTACATTTTACACAGCAGCCCAAAATTTTGGGAATTGGATTTTGTAGTTACACAGATCTGTTGATATGAAACCTGACCCAAAACCTTTAAGCCTGATACATTTGCAGATAATTTGATCATATTTTACAAGGAGTAGGCTCAGACAAAGTACTTAAAGAAAAAGTAATTCTAAAGTAATTTCTATTTAGAGCTTCTGTCTGTGTAGTGAATGCTAAATGTTAAAAGGCAAGAAAGATGATAATTCAGATATTCTGGCATTCAATGTAATGAAAGCATGCCGTGGCTCCTGTACGAACTGCAGGCCCATTTCTGTGAAGCACAGCTCTGCAGCCATAAGACCTAATGCTTCTGACAAGATTGGGAAGGTTATTCATGTGTGAAGTACAAAGAGATGCCTAGCTGTCACTGGCATCCCATTATCTGTCATCATCTACAGCGACCTCAATCTCTGCAATGCAGTGTATATGTAAGATTTGGACTAATGGATGATGCGAAAGACACTGCACCTGTCTGAGTACATCAGGATCACCATCACCTTTACTCACATGTGCTTCTCACCAGGATTTGGACTGCGTGAAAATGGCGCTAACAGGAGACTGACTGAGAAAACAGACAGAATACAAACAACAGCATGTACTTCAACCCACTGACACGATGAAGAATGACGACCGAGAGAAGAACACGATCTCATTCATGGATGGATGCACAGGCAGTACGTATGCAAACACCAATGTATTCACAAGGGTGTAGAGCACTTCACACAAACTGTACTTCATCTACAAAAATGGAGGCATGTGCAAAGGCAGATTACAAAATCACATATACACGCAACGCAAAGTGTGATTGCACATCGTAACCACTGTTAGCCTGTTGAGAATCTGTCCTGGCACCCTTTACTACTACACTGGTGTACTGTTAGGAGCATTGACTTATTTCATTTCACAGAAGCAAAACCTCTTCATCGTTGTATTGTAGAATCACCAACCCCTCTCTTTCTCTGTGATCTCTCTTTTCCTCTTTTACCTCTCTTTGTCTTATGCTGGAGAGAAAAGTGGGATTCCTCTTCCATTTTTAACCAGCTCAATTACATGCCCCCCTTTTCCAAAATCTGCCGTTACATTCCTTAAATGTCTGCATCAATGGCACTGCAAGCTGTTTAATGTCTCACTGTGTTGCGATCATGTTGTTTTTGCCCCTCACCCTGACTCTTTGTACCGTTACATCTTTTGCACACAATCATCTATTTTCTCTCCTCTTCATTACACAGTTGGGGTCAGCCTTATGCCTCTAACCACATGGTCATCTACTGGATGAACCCGAATGTACTATCAGTGACCGGTGATAAATACCAGAAATTTACTGGAGATTCTTGTCTAAATCTGTTCCCTTTTCACATGTAAAATAGATGCATGAACCTGGGAATTTTGAGCCTGTGTGTCTTGTTGATCCGTGTGCTGATCTGGCATTCTGGACAATTTGAAGTGTGGTTGTACGAGTTGCTTATCAATAGCCAGTGTGTTACCTACAGATGGTTGGAACACCCCCAGTTTACAGAAGCAGCAGGAGAACCAGTGTAGCAAGCTAAGTAATGTACTTTGTGGACAGGTCAGCAGCAAAACAAATTTTAGCCACCTGAAAAAAGAATATCAATTTAAATGCATACTGTATTTACCTTGCTTTCAGACAGCCCTTTCTTATGGGGAACTGCAGTTATATAAGCAATTGTACTGCTTTCTCCAAAGCCACCAGACTCCTCTGGCAAAAACAGTAATTTTACTTCATAGAACATAAGAGTTGCTGGTCTGTTGCTGTTAGTTTGTTTGTGTTACTGCATGACTTTTAAAGGATCAGTTTGGCTTCATTTAACATTATTTATTGTACTGTAAACAGACAGATCATTTGTTCTCCTGACAAAGTAGCTTAAGAAGTGTTACCGCTAACCACAGGTTTTGCCAAATCAACAAGGAAACCTTATAAATCTTATATTACAACCAGAGCAGGAATTATATGGAGGCCATGAAGGTCACGGCTGCTGTGCCCCCTCAGTTTAACCTTCTACTCCTCAAAAATTGTGTGCTCTGAGGCCACAGGGGCCTTGATGCCCTGCCCTCACTGCTCCAGCTGATTTCACTATTTTCTCCTCTCCCTCTTACCTGTCAGTATTGTTTTTAGACACTAGTGTCTTTTGTTGAAATTCTGAATTCTTATTAGGCAACAATTTCTAGCCTGTTATGAACCACTGGAAAAATGGGCTATTTATGTCTACATTTTGATAAACTGGTGAGCTAATAAACCAAGAAACTCAACATATAATATTAAGCATTGCTCATTTATCGGTACATTGACTTAGCTGACCTGTGGCCTAAGAAGTGGTAGGAGCCTAACAAATATTATAGCCTAATTTTTGTAACATTAACTCCCCTTCCCCATCTTCAAACAAGTCCAGTGACTCAAATTAGTCCAGACTAAATGTGTATGAACTCTGACTTGGGTGTTTGTAGAAATATTGGCCATGGTTATTTTGTGAAATAATTCTTTTTTTATATATTATTATTTATTTCAAATAAAATTATCTTATTCATGTTTTTCAAATAAAATCATCCCGAACCCTTGAGTTAAATTCATTGTTTCTGGACTTCAGAAACAATCATCATTTTATTTGATGGCCTCGCTGCCCTGGCATTTGGCTTTCATGTCCCCAAAAAATTGAAAAAAACACAGGCCAAGTGGCCTCTAAAATGATGAAATTCCAGGCCTGATTATAACTTTAACAACACGATGCAACTGTTGTAGACAAATACAAAGTCTGACCTTCAAGTGCCTGGAGTGAATGCAGGCTGTTCCACAAGTGGCTTAACCAGACAAACAGACCTCCATCCACAAATCAGAGTGCAGAGCAGCATTCGACAGAAGCATCCCTTTGCCCTGATGTTACCACTTACTCATGCTTCAAACTACCAAAACAACAAAACAAAATGGCTGCAATCCACAGTGTTTGCTTCACTGCCACTGCACACTTTAATGATCTCAGGTCAGCACTATAAAAATAGCCAAATGCTCTGATGTAACCAATATATTTCCACTTCAAAAAATTGTACTTTTAAGTATTTTTTCTGCCTGATGTTGGCCTGATATGGGCCTATTGAGGGTATATCAGTATTGGTGTATATGTTCAATGATATGCACCAACATGAAAACTGTTTTTTACAGAATATATAATACAGAAAACAATGCTTCAGGTGTTTTAGATTTAGCACAATGGGGAACATTGAGGACAAGAGGAGCTCCCTGGCAGGTGTAAATGCAGTGAAACTCTGCCTCTGTTTGACTGACAAATTAAAATACTCAGAAATTGACTGATACTTAATGGTACTGATGTTTATTTAGGTATTTATTTTATTTTTATTCATTCTTTGTTTTCTCAGTTCACTTCTACAATTAGTTGACATATGTATATGTTAAATAATTTATGTTAAATAAAATATATTCTATAATAAAGAGAAGCCACCAAATTGGAATATGAATGAATAACATCAACAAATTAGAATATGCATTTTATGATAATTATCCACAAGTCTATGTTTAAAATTTCACTTAATTTTTAACAAGAAATCTGACAAATTAAATATTCTCATAAAGTAATAATTTTATAATCATGGAACCTTCAGTTCTAGACAGGAGAGTGACAAGTGCACACTGCACTACATTTACCACTTATTCTTCATCTGTTTTATTCACCCTGATTCATTACAGAACTCTTAATTATTTTTACAGAGAACTTGTGTGCATGCAAGTGAAATGCAGTTACACAGAGAAAACCACAGATCTGGTCCAGCCGCCAAATGCAAAGATGTAAGAATAGAGGGTGATGAGCTGGGATGCACCCCTGTTGTGAATGCAGATTGGGCACTGGCATTCGTCAGAGATCTCTGAGGCGCTGAGCGAAGCATGGCAGTCCACCTGCCATGCAGGACCCCTGAGGTGTCTCTCTTCTCTGCCTGACTGAAAAATGGATCAAAGCTGAGAGGCAGAAATGACAGCCACTGTTCGGTTTAAACTCATTTCACAGGAACGGGTGACTTCTGCAAAAACCACTGGATAGGCAACAGACCAGCATGAACACTCCCTGTCCATCTCTCTCAGTCCATTCATGGCATACTCTAAGAAATAAAGGCACTAACTAGAACCATAAGGCGTTCCTTGCTTGTTCCCACAGGAGAACCCATTTTGGTTCCTGGTAGAACTTTTTATAAATGTTCCACTTGGAATCCTTTCAGAGAGTTTTATCTAGAACCTGACATAAAGAGTTATACCTAGATCCACCTGTGAGCCACTTATGGGAGGTTCTGAAGGCAACCCTTCTATGTTGTAATGGCTCCACCCAGATCCTCCTCTGGGGGTTCTATCCGGAACCTTTCCATCTTCTAAGAGTTCTAACAAGAAAGCTACATCAAACTCTTTCATTTTCCAATCGCTTTATCAAGAACCAAACCCACCCGGGGGTTCTATCAAGAATCCTTTTATATTCAGGACCCACCCGGGAGTTTCTATTGATAACCACTTTATATTCCAATTTTTTAAATTTAGAACCCACCTAGGATGTTCTACAGAGAACCTTTTTATATCCCAAGGGTTTTATCTAGAGCCCTCCAAGGGAGTTCAACTGAGAACCCTTTTATATTATGGTACAAAGAACCCTTGATGAAAGAGTTCTTCAAGGATTTCAACAATTCTTGAAGAACTCTTTCTTCAAAAAAGGATTCTTCAGAAGCAAATGGTTCTGGGTAGAACCTCAACCCTTCAGGAGGAACCCTCTTGGAACCCTTATTTCTAGGAGTGTATAGTCAATCAGGGTGATGCAACATCTGCCTCAGGCAGCCAGGAAAATTGCACATGGAGCAGGCAGCTCAACTGTGAACCAAACTACAGAGGGAGTGAAAGAGAGGAACTGGTTAGCTGGTGACAGGGAGAAGAAAATGTCACCGAGAGAACAAGGAGCTCGTTTGATGATGCAAATATCAAAATGGTCCGGTGATGCAATCCTGTGCTGGCTCGGGTGGGGTGATTATTATCATGAGCCGTAAGATCAGAGCTGTGATCGTGTTCCAGGCAGAGTGGGAAGTATACAGACTGTGGTAAATTATACTTCTGTATGGATATCAGCAGTGCAGATAGTTAGAGCAGATAGAGACACTTTAATGTGCAGTGAAGAAAACAACTCGTACCTCTTCCTTCCATGAATAGAATTCCTGTCAGTTTCTCTTTGGGTTTTCTCTCTGAGCCGTGATTTCATCTTTTCTGTTTTTCTGTGATGGGCTGGTTTGTACAACATCTCCCCTCTTATCGCACATTTTCCTCATTTCCCTTTCCATCGCAGAATGGAGAAAAGAAGCCAAAGGGCAGAGGAGAAAAAGCGTTCACCAGGGTACATATGCTCCCATGACAGCCAGTGTCACAGCAACCAATGCTGCCCCCCCTCCCACAGGGAGCCCACCCTGCCATCTGTCTCATTAACCTGGGTTAGCAGCATTCTGGCCTGGGCTCTTTGTATGTGGGTGCAGGTCTACGTTTGAAACAAAAGGGAGATATGCATGCAGTAGAGTTAAAAAAAGAAGATGTACAGCAAAGAAGACTGAAAGGAAAAAGCTGAGGAGAGAGAAGACAGAGTGAGAGACAGACAGATCTACAGATGGAGAGGCATTGATCCATGTCTGTGCAATTGTGCATGAATGTGAGAGTTTTCTTTTGGGGCTGGTGGTGTGAGGTCATGGTTCCTCCGGGTGAGGCATGGCGCAGTTTAATGTCACTCCGCTGACATCATGGCCAAGGATGTGAGGACGCTGACAGGACACCTCTGTGACATCCAGACATGTACATGTTGGTGTCCAAAATATACTCTGAGGTCAAAGACAGGACAAATACAAAAAACACTCACACAAAACTGTGTGGATGGCACAGGATCATTAAGCTAGTTAGCTGTCTAATGGGATGATATTTGCACTTTAGCCTCAAAAACGTAACCTCTTTCTACTGGTTAAATATAAGTGGATGGTCTAACATATCTGATAAACTGCAACCGTCTTCACTTTTGACTCTGCAGCTCTCGATTCCCTTCAAGGCCAGTTCTGTCAAGACGGCTTGCTAATGTCACTGTCACTGTTCACTGTTAAATATCTTGAGAAATTTACACTTTCTGCCGAGATTTATATAAGGTTGATACCACCCTCATGTTTGTATGGTAAATATGAAACTACAGCCAGCAGCCAGTTGTCTTAGTTTAGCTTAGCTTAACTTACAAAGACTGGAAACATGTGGAAACAGCTAGTCTGGCTCTGTACAGAGGTAACAAAACTCCACCTAGCAGCAACTCTGAAGATTATGTTACACTGTACCTTGCTTGTTTAAAGGAGGAATCTGTAATATATTTACCATAATAGATCATAAAACAACCATGATATGTCATCAGAGATTAAGGAAACATGTTAAGTTGAAGCACTGGCTTCTCTGACAACAGCTGCTGTGTCTTCCTTTGAAATTGCTATTCCAGTCACTAACTTGTTTTATTGGTTGTCTGTTTCATGTTAATTAGAATGAAACTCAATGCTGAATGGTCGCTAAATGAGTTACTGTCTGTTTATGAGCTGTAAGAAATCATTAATAATCTTTTAGAAGGAATAGATTTTTATAATCTTTAAATTTTGTAATATATTAAGTGAGTCTGGCAGGACTGAACTCCAGAGTGTGTATTTTCATAGCAGTGGGCTTTTGTTTTCAGGATAATGGGCTTAACTTTATGTTGACAAAGACAACTGACAGTTATAAACAGCTGATCATCTTACAGCGTAGGATTCGTTGTCGCTTGTTATTGTCAATTTACGATGCTGTGCTTGTCTTGCACTCCTACAGCGTTCCTGCCACCCGCCTGAGCTTCCTCAAGTGCAGGAAGTGGGGAAGAAACAACTTGCTTCAACCACACATTGTATATTAAATAGGATTTCAAACTATTTAATACACTGGCAATGGCTCCAACTCACTACTTGGACTGCTATACTCATTTATGGATGTGCAATTGTTACATATTGCTCATTTAATCCATACAAATACTTGCGTGTAAAATTACACACTGCACTATACTTTTATCAAGGGCTTACAGGTATATAAACAACTTTAGGGTGGCTAGGTCATGATAATTTTTTAAAACCTCTCTCACTGGTGAGTCATGAATACTCAAGTCATTAATACAGTAATTAAGTAATTAGTTGGTCTAATTAGTAGCTCATAATTAGGTTTATATCTATTAGGCATCAGTAGAGATATAACTTGTGATATTACTGCTTCTGGCTGAATTGAGCTGGCGTAGTCTTTTTTTGCAGCAGCAGTGTCTTAACCACACACGGATGTAGTGTGTGCTTCACCTGGATTTCAACTGGATGAGTCAGGACAAAACTGACAGCTGACATTTTTTTAACTATAAATATTGATTTTTCACAGTGTGTGCCTTTTATCTCAGTATGACTTCAGTCACATACAAGACTTCTTCCGTTCTCTTTATCTGAGGAACATAGCAGGACGTGGGAGCAGAATTTTGATGTCTTCCTGTTTGGAGTTTGTTCGATTATCACTCTAGCCACTGATCGTAGAGCAGACAAGTTGAGAGGCTCCGTCAGTTCTTAGTTCACAGATGAGACGTGTTAATTGGGAGGTGAGACAAACAACAGGTGTGAGGAGAGTTCAGAGAGGGGCGAGGCATAATGAGCCTTAAAAGGTAGAAGAGGTGTTGTTTGAGGCTGAAGACGGTCTTGGAAAACCCAGAGATTTTAGAGGTAGGGGTAAACATGGGAGAAAATGCCTCTCAGACTGAAGAGGGGTGAATACGGTAGATTTCCAACTAAAGAAAAAAGGCTAGACTAAACACAGACGAGGCTGAAATGGTATAGAGAAGGGAGGAATGGTGATGAATAAAACATGGAGGCACAAAGGTCAGTGTGGATGAGATGTAGCGGCGTAAGGAATGGGGAAGGCTGTGGAGAAAGGACAAACAACAGAGGTCAAGAGAAGGAGAAAGACAAGAAACCCAACTGATCAAAGGAAGGCTTAACCGAGGAGCATGAATACACATTTGCACATGCACTGCCAGACTGAATCTGTGCAGGATGAGCTAATTCATCCTGGACTTAACTGGCTTACAAGCTCCATTAGGCTAACTTTCAAGATGCCCTTAAAATGAACCAAATGCCAAAGTGTGCAGTTTGGTTGTGTTTTCAGTGTTGTAGATACATCATTCGGGAGTAAAATGTGGAAGTATTCTAGCATCAATCTATTAATAAAAGGAGTTTCAAAGTTCCCTTGTTTTTCTTCTCTACAGAGAAATATTATTATAGTGTAATTTTAGCCAGCTACGAAAGAGATGCTGCTTTTGTCTCAAATCAATGACCCATTGTTAAAAAACTATGTATTTTTTAAGAGTTAAATCTGCCACTGTTATTACTACAAACATAAAGCTTGACAAGCTAGTATAGTTGATTAAGGTGAGGTGTGAATCAGTAAATAGTTAAAATTCCTCTTCTTTCTTTTCCCTTTCCCCAAACCTTTCGTACTGGTTTTCAAGGAGAAAGATAATAAGGTGTGGTTAAGCTGTGTGTTGTGGAAATTGCATCGCTGTAAGGAGCGCATGCATCTGCTGGAGCAGTTACTGATGTGGCGAGCTTCAGGTTTGTAGAGCGCATTGGCGGCTGGATGACTGATTAACCGAGATGCCAACAGAGACGCCAGCTTTTGGAAAGCTCCACTGAGGACACACTACAGCTGTACTACCTTCTTAGATCAGAGACTTTTGTTTAAAAACCAGGTCTTTTAATGAACTGAAGAAATGATATGGAGCTCATCCCTCACGAGAGCAGGACCAGCACTGACAAGGCCTGGACTACAGCCTGCTAGCCTCTAATCCGTAAACTAACCAACCTCCTGACGGTCTCTCTGACCGGTCCAGTTCTCCCTCTTCAACACACTCCAGGTTACTGGTGACTAGTCCATAACATCTGCATTCATAAGCAGATATATGGTAATGTAAATTAGCTGCCAGCTGTCTTGCATCGCAACTTGCTAATTGGACTGTAAACAATGACCAGCGAACAGAAGAGGAATTCTTGGCCCAGATATCTGTTATTTGTTATCAGATCGCTAAATCGTCGTCAGATGATAGCTGATAGTTTGCGAGATCTTTACCTTGAACAAGTAATTTTGTAATTACATTGTTAAACCACAAGAGATCAGCAAAGACAATTTTCAAGAGAAAATCAAGAGATGTTGAGTTACTTCTTAGCATCAGTTCAAGGATTACATTCAATGGCAGTTTATTGGGTACATCTTTCTAACACTACTGTAGTCTAATACAACAGCACAAACCAAATCCTTCCCTCATAGATATAAATGGGGTGGACAAAATATTAGAAACACCTTTCAGAGACACAATTCAACAGAACCAGAAACTGCAGCTGTTAAACAGATCACTAAAGTCGAATGAATAGTTTTCACAAAAACTGAACATTATAACCTTCATGAAGGTAGCATTTATTGCAGGGCTGTTGCGTGAGACTGCTTTAGCTTCTAGGTGTACCAGATAAACCCTTGGGTTTTGGAGACCTTTTCAAATCCAATTGTAGAAACTCAAAGCAGAAAAGAGGATGTTTTTCTTTGATTTTTTTTTTTGCTTCCTTGACATTTTGGACCAGCAACTTGCCCTGTGAGGACTGAAATGATAAGACATTTGTTAATATGTTGTTACCAATTGAACTGACTAAGAATAATCTACAAATTCAGCAAAGTGTAAGTTACAGAAGGGCACACATGCACACGTACGACAGATGAAGATATCAGGTTCTTTCTCTTCTTGTTTCGTCTCAAAGCAGTGGATTGGCTCCTTGTGCTGAAACTTCAAAAGGTGATTGATGATTTTAATTAGATGTTAGGACCCTACTGGGAGCTGACAGCGAGCTAGAGTGCCCTCTTTTGGGCTTGGAGGACTCTGGCTCTGACCCAAACACACTGGTGGCTGATTACCTACACTGATAGAGGCAGACAGGGTCGCCCTATTTATACCGTCACTTCTAATAATCACGTTCAACTTCTAATCTGTAGTTACAATTACTGAAGTACTGCACTTAAGTTCAAATCTGAAGTACTTGTACATTACTTGAGTCTTTTCTTTTCATGTCACTTTCTAATTCTATTCCACTACATTTCTAAGGGAAATAATGAATGTTTTACTCCACTACATTTTTCTAAAAAGCCTGGTCACTTTACAAATAGTAAAGCTACAAGAGTTTATAAAAAATATTTTGACTTGAATTAAACTACAAACACTTTATACAGTACAGCTGAAATCATTAGTGGCTTAAACCTTTTGGTCGATTGACAGTTTAGTTTATTAGTTTATTTGAAAGGGACAAGTACAGAAAAACACTGACGCTGCATAAGTAGTGGCTGATGTACAGTGTTTATAGCTGAAAGCTACTTTCTAAAACCAGTCCATTGATGGGATGACATAATTATTGTCATTATTCATGTTTCAGCTTCTCAAAATGCGAAGATTTTCACCTTTTAATCATTTAAATAACTTTTATGTATTTTTTATCATTTTCTGATTTGAACAAAACACGCATTGTGAAGGTGTCACTTTGGACTCTGGAAAATTGTGACAACATTTCTTACTATTTTTAGAATTTTTAAAAACCAAACAATCAATCGATTCATGAGAAAGTATTCAGCAGACTAATCATCACTGAAAATATTCATTATTAATAATCTAATGATATAATACATAATGGCAGAACGCTCACTGGGGATGCTTTTGCATGGATTACTTTTACTTTTAATACTTAAAGTACATTTTCCTGGTTATACTCACATACTTTTACACGAGTAACATTTCAACTGCAGGACTCACTTGTAACAGAGTATTTTTACTTTGTGATATTTGTACTTCAGCTAATCTAACAACCTGAAAACTTCTTCCACCACTGCTTTTAATGCTCTACATCTCTGTCTTTCTTGTGTTCATTGCTATAAAGACAATGTTGACATTGTAAAGCTCAAAGGACAGCTTAATTGTTCAAAATACAATGTTACATACCCTCATGTTGCTTGGCAACAACACACTACGATAGATCCGAACTTGTTACTTAAAACCACATAAAGGTCACAACTCTTTTTGTATTGACGATGGCTGGCTTTTGTGCCATGCAGCCACTTAATCAGCAAACATGAGGCTCTGATTTGCTGCTGCACCAGATAAAGAGAGATCAGGCACCTTAGGAAGCAGAAGCAAATGGCAAAGCACGTTTGCACCAGACTGGCGCTATCACATGGAGTTACTGCTGTGATTTACCTTGCTGCTCGTTACACACACCACAGCCTCTGTCAGCACAGGTTAGGGCAGACTAGCTGGTGTAAGTAATGTGCTCTGACCCAGATCAACTTACAAAGTAATTTACCCTCAGCTAGGGCAGCTTTAGAGGTCCGCTTGGGTTGGATCAGTGAGTGTAGCTTAGCACTGAGGAGAGTGGCTGCTTTATATTTAACACAGAAACAATAATGAAGTGATGGTGCAGGTTTGAAGTCGATCAGCTGAACAGTTGTCGAGAGAATGGAAGAACATATATTCAGACAGACAGAGACTCCTTCGATTTTGGTTAGATTCTCCCAGTAACTCAAGACATCACATTTAAGAGGCACTGCACACTTAAACCTGTTTTTTTTAAATCCGTAAAATAAATCAGACTGAATACTGGACTGTACTGTGATGAAATACATTCATGCTGTGGTTTATAGTGACATTTCACAATAAATTTATAAAAATCAATATTTCATGGGTTGAAAATGGCTCAAAATGCCACCTGTTGTTTTAGATCATCCTCGGCCTTGCATGGCCAGTGCTCATTTGGGGCTCTACATCAAGAAATTCATATGAAAAAAGAAAAATCAAAGAAATGAGAGACTCATCATTCACACACTATTTGTCGCTAACCCTCTACACAGTAATTTAAAATTTTGCCATGGCTGGCAGCTGTAAAAGCTCCACCAGACTACATTCTTTCCTTTGATGATGATCCCACGATAAACACCAGGACTACAAATACACACTGACACTCCCACACAGACACACACAACAGAGAGCTTTTTCAGCCTCTCTGAGCCACTAGCATTAGCTCGGCTAGGTGCGCACAAGATACGTTTTCAAAAAGGACCACAAATGTGCTTCTAGTGTTGTCAAAGCTCCATTTTTAAAATTTTAAATTATGCAGTTACTTAAATGGAAAACTGAGAAAAAAATTCAGCTACTCCCTAATTTTGAGAAAAGAGCTGCTAAATAAACTGTTAATTCTTTAATACCACATCTCACAATGAAATAAAAGATCAATCTGGAAAGTGAAAAAGAACAAAAAAAAAACTTCACTCTTCAACTAAAAGAAAGAATATGAACCCTCCCCCTTTTCTGACTCCCCTCACCTTTCTAATAAGTTTCATATAGTTAGACCTAAATCAATGCTGTATTTAAACAGACCCACATTTGACAACTTTTCCTGTATCCTGCTTTTGAACATAACGCATCACTGTGTCCAAAATTAGCTTGTTGTATCATTTAGACTGGATTGCATCAACAAAGATTAATTTAATCTAAGATTAGTTCTAAGCAGAGTTTAGCAAAACTAGGTTTAAAATACGTAAATCCAGATGTAAAATTAAGCAGAGCTCTGCTGCGTAATTAAAACGAATCCCAGTTTAACCCAAATTAAAAAAATCAACAAACTTGCATGCTGTGAGGACCTAGAAAGCATCCCATTACAATAAGGGCGAAAGCTGCTAACTCACGTCTGCTCTGTTACTTAAGAAAACGTTAAACCTACATTGTTTGCTAGCTAGCTAAAAAGTTAGCCTAGTTAGCCCACTCATGGCCGGCAGAGAGGGTCTAATTTCTTTTCCTGTACAAACAACTTGTTGGTTGAATGAATGTAGAAAAATGGCAAAACAATATAAGACAGGTTTCCGAATTTTAGTCTAGTTTGATGCAACATAATTTAAATTTAAACCATGACTTAATCAGGTTTAAAAATTATTAACCCAGCCTTAGGTCCAAACCCGTTAACTTCATCAGTGATGTGAACTTACTATATCACTAATCATGCACATCATTTGGGTCTTCTATGGGTGTAAGCATATTCATGTCCTAATATAAACTTTACTTAAATATTTCCAGTGTGTTCTGTGGCAACGAGACAAAGTGTGCACATTATAATAACCCACGACCTTCTTTCTTGCCATCAGCTGCTTCACACTAACAGGATCTGTGTCTGTTTTGTGCTGCGGTTGTAAGATATTCCTGTTCTTCGCAGTGGAGTGCAGGCAGTGGTATTGTTTGTGCATGTAATCCAGTCAGGTTATTTATCTGCTTTGTATTGTGGCTGTAGGCTGGTTCTGTCTGTGGTGTTCTCTGTGGCTTTTTTGTGGTCTGCTGGGGATGTAAGTGGTTAAGGTATGTGTCAGTGCTCAGAGTCAGTGCCAGGTGTTATGCATTTCACGCTCACTGCCTTCCGTCCCACTTGGGGCTCAACAGCTACCCTCACACACACATGAACACACACACAAAACAGTACATGCCCCCCTCTAAATTGCCTCTCTTTGTGCTCATTGTCTCCTTTTCTCACCTATCATCTCCAGTTTTTCCTCTTCAGACGGGATCTGCTGCCTGTCATTATCGCTCTGTCTTGACTCCAACTTTTCGCACTTTTGCTTCTTGTCTGTTGCTTTCTTTATTTTTTATCTCTTTGACTGCTCTTCTGCCTGTCTCTTTCTTCCTCTAATGACCTGTCTGCCCTTCCCCATTACATCTCTGTGTTGTCTGAGTTGATTCTTGCCTCTGTTTTATCTCTCCAAACACACACACACACACACCTGCCTGCCTCAAGGATGGAGGGGGTTACCACCATGCAGCTTGCCAATCTGCTCAGTATATCATTGGTGCAGCACACACACCAGAGATGATTCATCGCAAGAAAGACAGCTAAAACTCACAAATCATGCAAAGCAGAAAGCAATCATCACACTCTCATATACTTTGACAGCACATAGAGAAAATAATTCAAACACATCAACTTTCACAACTTCTTACTTTCTATTACAGCTTATGCCTTTTCAGCACAAACACTTGCACGCTTTTCTGAAACACACCTCCCTCTGCCTCTACACCTTTACTAATAAATACACCAAACTCTTACGTGATGGTGGGGATGGCTGTGACGAGCGAGTAGATGAGCACAGGAGGGATCTTGCTGGTGTCGTCCGGACCCGGGTAGGGCTTGGAGAAGGTCTTGTCGTAGCAGAAGAAGCCCTGGATGTGCACGGGGAAGGTGTCCGTGTACTCGAAGTAGTAAGCCAGCAGCACCGTCCCAGCCATGATCACCAGCTGGAAATAGAACATTATCCCTCCGTTAGGAAGCGAGAGGATGAGAGGTGAAGAAGAGGACGGAGAGGCGGAGGAGGTGGAGGTGGAAGAGGAGGAGGAGGAGGAGGAGGAGAGGAAGAGGGAAGAGTCGAGCCCCTGTTCCCCTCAGCCACGGGGAGATGCATAGGAAATAGGGGCCGAGAGAGAGACAGAGTGAGAGTGTCTGGATCCGAGAGAGATAACAAGACAAGAAAGAGAAAAGCTAATGTGCAGGAGGCTTCTCTCTTCACCAGATGAAAACAGGAACAAAAAACAGAATAAAAAGGGCTCCGTGGCAGCACAAGCAGCAAAAACAAAGAATTGCACAGGGAGCGAGCTAGAGAATGAGAGAGCAATAGAGTGAGAGAGATAGGGAGGGAGGTGGGAGGTGGGAGGGAGTGAAAGGGGGAGCAGCCTTTCTGCTGCCAGCACTCATGAAATCTACTACAGTTGAGCTGTGGGTGTATATGTAGATACTGTGTGTGTGTGTATGAACGTGTGTGATAGGAGGAGAGTGGAGTGTGTTTTCACAGACATGTGCTTCTCACCATCAGCTGACGTCTCAGTTACAAAGTTTAACTCCTAAAACACTTTTAGAAACTTCAACACTCTCATGTCTGAAATGAGAAACAATATACAAACAAATTTCCTCTTTTTTTTTTCATATCCACGATTTGTTCTTTCTTTTGAGCCCATCGATTTCTTGGATTCACCAATGTTTTATTTTTGCTCTTCACGTGGTCTAGCACACTCTTGCCAAAATAATTTTTACACCAAAATTAGCACATATATGGAGTTTAAAAAAAATAAATAAATAAAAATAAATAAATAAATCTGCTAACAATTGAGGTATCTGCTTTATTATACTGCTTCAGGTTCCCTTTTAGCTGGATAAGAATCATGTTAAGTTATTGCTGATGAAAAGCCCAAATATGCTGCTTCACAATAAGAGCTTTTAGATAACAAATAATGGGGGACTTTTATTTTGAAGATTTTATAGGAAATACAATGCTTATCCAATATTTTACAGTTGTCCAACTCAAGACAAGCGCTTCATCAGTAAATGCACACCTTCAAACTGCTGCACACTCAGCTGTACCGGGCTGATGCACAGAGTCAAAACGAGTCAGCTCATGTATGAAAAATGAGCAAAAGAATCTGAATTAACAACCGAGGCGACCGGCCTTCATTTCCTCTGCCAAAAAGGAGCGAAAAATTAGTGTGTGATGTTTTCTTCACTTGCATTCAGAGCTGGAGCCAATAAATACCAGGGACTATAATTTGAAGATGTTTATGGAGCCCCTAAACTGGTAATGATAATTATAATGTCATAAAAGGTTAAAAAATACATTACATTAATAAATTATATAATAAATAATAAATATATAATAAATTAAATTATGTTATATATTTACGATACATAAGTTTTACATTTCTTTTCATTTTCCCAGCAACCATTTGATCAAACAAATTAAGACTGAATTTATTTAACTCCAAGTTTTATTTTGAACTTCTTCAGTCTCTCACTTCAGTTACTGTGTGTGTGTCTGCTGACACGCCATTTACAGCATCACAGATGTCTTGCCATTTTTTATTTTCTCTCTTTACAGAAAATTGAGAGAAAATAAAAGTGACAATTTAAGAGAATGTTGCTGCAGACATGTTTTTGGATGTGAAAAGGGGCAGATCCATGTTCAATTACACATTTCAATTTGTAATTAGTGCACAATAGAGAGGACATATCACTCCCCCATGACACTATTTTGCAGCAGCACCATTGCTGCACCCTGGGTTTAGCGCCGCCCAAGACATTTGTGATTGGTTTAAAGAAGTGCAAACAAGGCAGGGCGTTTTTTCCTCTAGAGCAGAATGTGTACGTGTGGAGCCAGACCTTTCACCAGTGCTGAGCGCTGTGGAGAGAGGGCTGACTATGTGAGACTAATCCGTATCTGATGAATGTGTGAATAGGCATCTGTTTACAAAGAAGTTATAAACTTTAAAGGTAAAACCGTGTCAGTGTCGTGTTTACAACTTGCTGTCAGTTATTGCACGCCTAAATTAAAGTGATCATGAAATGGAATATATACACAAATAAAAGCACCCATATTTGCAAAGATACGCTGACAGAAAAAAAACAAATTCATTAAAATTAAAGATCCAGAACAATCATCTTTGACTATGGTGAAAATAGAGCCATGGATTGTTACAATATATTGGTATTTTAAAAGTTAAATATTGATATCATGTTAAAGCTACTACAAGGAACTTTGATATTTTGTTGATTTTTCGAGGCCACTTTGGACAGCAGATGTCTTTCTTTCCACCATAAAAACCACAAAATATAATGTCAAAAATAAGATTATCTAAATAAAAATCTACTCCTGCTTCATTTTAACTGGTTAATAGTACAACTCACTGTAACTTTACCTGTGAAAATTTAAACATGAACAATACAGAAATAGATGATCTTCTCACAGAAAGTTTCATAAAGTTACATGGGTCATATAGAGGCTTCAGTAATAAATTGAGACAGTTTCATAACCAGTTAAAAACTCCCTGTAGTAGCTTTAATAATACACATAAGATAATGTATGTAAATAATCCAGTGCCTCTTAAACATACTGTCACATGATGCCATGATGCAGTTAGCTAGCTAGCTACTCTACCACAGTGCACAGCTACACCTGATGGACAAAATCATGTTTGTGCATTTATGGTTACAGACTCTCTTTCCGCCTCTCTACACTCATGTATTGAGTGAAATTAATTTCTTAAAAAGGAGATAAAACGCACAATAAACAAAGTTAAGGATGAATTTTACTGTTTTTTTCCTCCAAAATGTTCTATAGATATTGCAATAATGTTGTTATTGTGAATTATTTTGACCATAATAATCATGTTGTGAAAATCTGATAATGTAACAGTCCAGTGTGCAATGTGGTAATATTTGCTCCTATTAATAAATTATTATTATTAAAGGAGTATTAATATACTTTCGATGGCAACTTAGAGCCACCACAACATGCCGTACAATACTTACAAATAATTGGCATATTATTGTGCTAGAAGGTTGTTAATGGCTAAAGTGTTAACAGTTGCCTTTTTGCATGAGCAGCAGATATGAAGCAGCATTGTCATTCTTTTGGAGTTGTGTTGTGTTTCTGACCACCTGATGATTGTCAGTCCAATATTCACTCTCTTTTTGCTCTGTTTGTGATCTCAACTCCTGAGGGAAATATCTGACTCTATACCTGCTAAATGTTTCACTATGTTCACCAGCTGGTCGCTGCCTTTGCCTGACTGCTGTATGCTGGGCAGTAATGTCAGCAGAGCTTTTCACCGACGACAGCTGCCTGCTGCTGGAAACAAGGTTGATGAGAGTGTGAAGACTAGACCAAAACAGTAAAGTTGTGGGCTGTAAAAAACAGCTGAGAAAGGTCAAAAGACAGGTCAAAATGCTGAGAGGAACTGATAAAAAAAGGAGATAAAATCCTCTATGAGTTATTCACTACAAGGAATATCCTATGCATGTTATGTTAATATAGAACAGGAAGAATTTTCACCATTCTTTTTTTTTTTTCTTTTTTTCTTCAGTGTTTCTTTGAGTGGTATTTGAGATGCCATCACTCACTATCTGCACACAAATGTTCCGCCATGGGAAATTTAAGAATTGGATGTAATGACATGGTGCTGCACTTGAGGACAGACAGGAGAGGCTGAGAGTGGCAGTCTGAAGCCCTCTGGGATGTTCAGCTTCAACTCACATCACTTTGACTGAAGACATGGCTCCGCCCACAGCTGTGGCACAAACACTTGCACATGGCATAAACAACATACAGTACATGTACTTTACATGTACATACTGTATGTACACATGAAACCAAACACCCACATTACATGCAGAGAGAAACATGCACATCTATACATAGTCTACACAAACACACGTGGACAGCAGGTCTGTTATGTATATATATATATATAAACAATGGGTCGTTTCTTTATTTGTACTTACTTGTACTGTATTTTTGTACCTCCCTTGAGAAGATGTGTTTTGGTATTTGCAGTTGTCATGGTGAAGAAATGACTGAGGAGTCAGTTTTATATTATTATGTATTTTTAGTACCTCTGCATCACAAATGTGATTATAATGACCAATCTTTTGGTTTGATGGTGTTAATATGCCACTTTCTGACCAAAAGTTGAACTAAGTTAATTAGTTGAACTCAACTAATGATTATTTTCCTTGTTGAGTAATCTGTTGATTATTTTCTCAATTGAATGATTAGTTGTTTGGTCTATAAAATGTCTAGGAAACGGTGATAAATGGTGATCAGTATCATCAATGGTATTCAGTTTACTGTCATATTGGAGTAAAGAAACCAGAAAATATTTACATTTAAAGGAGTAATCTGTAATATATTTACCCTAATAAATCAGAAAATGACCATGACATGTCATCAGAGATCAAGAAAACATGCCAGGCTGAAATGTTCACAATAACTTTACAGCTGTGATGTCCTCCTTTCTACTCTGGCCTGTAGCTTGTGTTATTATTTGCCTGTTTCACATGAATTAGAGTTCAAATTAATGCTGAGTGTTTGCTGGATGAATCTGTGTATGTTTATGAGTCGTAAGAAATCATCAATAATCTTTTAGAAGGAGTATATGTTTATAACAGTTAAATTGAACAGTATGTTAATAGACTCCTGGAGGCAGTATGACAGGCAGTCACTGAACTCAAACTCTACAGTGTGTATTTTCAGAGCAGTGGACTTTTCTTCTTAAAATAAAAATATTCAAACAGACTACTTAGTTATCAGAATAGTTGGTGATTAATTTAATAATCGGTTAATCGTTAGAGCTCTAAATCGTACAAACAGTTATTGCTTCTAACTCTATTTATGTGTGAATTTTTTGTGGATGTGCATGTTGGAGGTGAGGGGCTGCACACACACACACGATGGGAGCGCTTTGGTGGGTTTGCTTTGGGCGAGAGGGGGTGTTTGATATGTGTGAGTCATGAAGCTTTGCCTTGTTTTCGTGTTTAGTACCGTAGTGCTCCTCCCCTGCATTTACCCAGCATATTGTGACTGGCTCTGACTCATTCTTGTGAGTGCTCAACTGAAGGAACACCAGTAATTCACAAGGCCGCCTTTAAGTCAGCAGCATACTTATAGCTGAGCTGTTAAGATGCCTCCTTAATTCCCTCTTAGAACCATGAAAAGGGCAAAAATCCAAGAATGGTGGAGATGCAATTTTGCCTGGAGCTCCTGCAAATTCGCAGGTCAGAGTTCACATTATTGAACTTTAACCTGCAAATCCACATGTCCAGCTGATACAAGCATTGCTTTTTTTGATCACAGTCATCTTCTATGACTCTTGTTTTTTTTTCTTCTCATCACCACATTTAAAAAACTGTGTTAGAAAACTGCACGAAGCAACATGAGCTCAGATGTAATGTACCATAAGACTAAGTGTGCGTTTATGCAGCTTTAAAAGGATGGAAAACAGGGCTGAGTTATTTTCACTATGCCAAACATGCGCACTCATGCATACCTACAGACTGACTTTTCCTCAAACTCAAAATCATACAGAGTAGCCAGCTGTTGGCGAGTTGTTTTGCCGAACCTGTTATGTGGGTGACAGCAACTCTTTCACACCCTGACATCTCGCTTATACTCCCTGCTCTCCCTTCAGCACTCCCTCACACCCTTCTATCCACCATCATCTAGAGACTCCTGTATTCTTCCCTTTACTTTTTTTTTTCTTTCTTGACCTCTCATCAAAAAAGGGCTGCCATTAATAGAAAAAGGGGACAGGCTTCACAGTACGGAACCCATCCCAGTCTGACCTATTTTAGCGTGCAGATGGAAAGGCAGATCAATAGCAAAGAAAGAGCTTGTCAAGATGAAAGGTCACATTACGACACTTCAAGTTGGGAGCTGTCACAGGGAGACACGAGGCTGCGTGTTAGGAGCGTGAAGAGTGTGTGAAGACTGACAAGTGTCTTCTTCTATCCTTCTTAAGATGTCATCATCTCCCTCCGAGACTGCCTTCATATCATTGCTTTGAAAATATACTTAATACCTGTCAGATTATCAAGCCATTACCACACTACTGCCTCATTACTTGCTGACATAAAACCGACTCAATTATTTCAGGTATCAGGTATTCTGAGCGAGCCTCAGTTCCTTCCCTCGTGCTGTGGATACGTGCAACAAGTCTTACAGGAAATTAGTTTTTCATTGATTTCTGTGAGGCAGTATGAGAAGTGCTTATCGGAGATAAGGAGAGAGCTTATCTGCTCTTCATGACTGATCTATTATGAATGAAAAGACATCGGTCAGTAATTAAGTGCACATACTTGGAATTTAGCTAGGATTAGTTCGGTATTTTAATAGAAACATTACATGTTTTAGCCCACTACAGTTACACTTAGTTGTAACTTAGTGACAAGTTACAACTAGAAGAGTTCACCCAGTACAGTGCAGGTCCCTGCCAGGCAACAGATGGTGAACCACCTTCTGCAATACCAAAACAACTGTCAGATGAACTTTGCAGATTTGCAAAGTTCTGCAAACTTTAACATGACCCCCACATAAGTGTGTGTAAGATTTCAAACTGAAGAAGTTGTTGATCACTTCTGGCCCTAGGTGAGTTCTTAACCTAGGCGGTTAAGAAGAGTCAGATGTCAGCTGTCAATAACTGTATAAAAAAATGGAATTAAATGAAAAAAAGGAGTTACTGCCTCGCACTGGTGCAGTTACAGTTTACATCCATGTCTGTATGTATGTAGTGAAGATTTTGAGGGAATTTAATATGAAAGTTATCACTAGATTGACCTGTAGTTTAGAAGGAATTTAATAAAAGGTATTAAGTGTATTTTATGGCAAAATGGAAGTTAGATGTCACTATACATGTCTGTGAATAATTTCCAGTAAGAAGCATGCTGTCTTCACTTAGAGACTAATTTTACAGAGGGGAGGAGTACAGAGGAGGAGTTTGTTCTTGAGTCCAAGTGGACACTTGTACCAAATTTGAAGAAATTCCCTTCAAGCATTCCTGAGATATCACCTGAACAAGAACGGGAGAGACATGAGGTCACAGTGACCATGACGTAATATGATCTAATCAGTTTGTCCTTAAGTCCAACTGGTCATTTGTGCCAAGTCTGAAAAAAAATCCCTCAAGGCTTTCATGAGAATGGGGTGACCTTGAGCCAGATATCGCCAGCGTCGAGCCATAAAAAAAGGTTTTTCATGAATTATAAATCAGAGAGGTCCTTCAGCATACAGTCATGAATGTGCACACAAAAAGTTGACTGATCGGTCTAATTACATTTGAGATTGTGGACAAGCGGAGTGATTGCATGATTCCCTCCAGGGATCCTCTTTACATCAAGTGCTAAATCAGGTTCTGCATATAAAATGTGCACAAAATATGATGCTTTCTAAAGTTCCTCAAATTTCACTATCGTAACTGTGTAGTCGGTATTGGAAGTGGGATGGCAGATGTGAATGCTGCACATTGTCATTTTCAAAATATTGAGCTGCCATCTGTAAAGTTGGAAATGCACAGTTTTAGCAACAGGAAGAACACCTGTCCAAACATAGGCCGTCAAGTTTTAGATTTCTCCACATGTTGAAGCAGTGTGCACGGGACTGTGGTGAGAGCATCACTCTGTATTTAAAGACTGTGGATGGTGATGTCTTTTCTTCAGGCAAAAAAGCCCAAAACCAAAAACACAAGAGCAAAAGCATAAAGAATAGTTTAATCGGTGGATTGTGATTGTCTGAGCCAAGTTGAAAGCTATTGTAAAATACTTCATAAACACACATCTGAGACTGCTTTACATCAGTATTACTGTGCCTAACAAACTTTACAACAAGTTTCAAAATGCCAGACTTTGTTGTGAATTTTGATTCACTGGGTGGGCTAAGCGTGGCTGAGTGGGTGAAAGAGATGGACAGGACAGAGGAGGATATACAAAAGACAGGAGACATGCTGAAATTAATGACGGAGAAACTGAGAAGAGTCAGTCAGTTTAATGCCACAGTGAAAAATGGAAAAGGTGAACCCTGTGGTTTTAAAAGTTATACTGGCCATTGTGCAGGACTTGACTGCTACATCAACGATCCACCAATCAGCTGATCCTGCTGTCCTTGAACTATCCCGAGTTCATCACTTGCAACCACGTTTATCTATGGTAAGAAAAATGATATTGCTTGTAAAAATGTAAAAATGTGTAAAAATGTGTATGATAATTTGCCAAACGCAGTATTACAGTATAACACATAATCAAAATTGACAAAATTTGGTGATACAACAAAGAAACACGTCTTTAAACCTCACATCAGACAAGCAAAGTAAAAAAAAATATTTCAATTTGCACACTACCTTTCTCTGAAAGGGTTCAGGACTCACCCTCAGAGCACCATCACATTCCCACCGGCACTACAGGATGAGACTCTGCCCTTTTCTCAGATGACTCCTGTTTTACTTGATATCTACAGGTATGACAATAGAAATGTCACAGTGGGTTTCTCTTTCAACTGCTCCGTGCCACCTCATGCCTTTACAAAAAAAAAAAAAAAACACTTCTCAAAGACCCAGCCTCTCCTCCTTCTCCATTATAATTTTATCTCCCAAAAATCGCCCCACCCCCACCCCCCTGGGTCTCAGCTGTTTCTGTCATTCTTCATTTCTCTCTCATCCCTCTTAACACTTCTTCCACTTCTGTGACGCCAAGAGCCAGCAAGGGTTTACAACATCAGTGACATCAAGACGACTGGAAACACGGCAGAGATAGATGGAAAGCATTTTGGGAGCGCTGTGGGAACGAGTCCAGGGAACAGCAACAGCCGACGGCGTGTGAAGGACCTACCGCAGCGAGCTCAGCGCAACTCTTAAAATATAAACGCTCTCCCTCCCTCCTTTAACCTGGATAGAAAACATGCCCTCCTTGCACAAATCATAATTTTTTTCTTCACAAACAGGGACAGACAGCTTTACAAGGTTGGCCATACTTGATGATCTGTATTAATACTTTATTAATATCAAGGGAAATATCCGTGATGAGGAAAGTGTATCTAAATATAGTGCTCTGTCTTTTACCTGGGTGAGTGTTAGATGTGTTTGTACAGCAGAGAGGTTGAGATATTAGTTAGCATTCTCAGCTCCTTATGATTCTGTATTAAATCAACAATTTGTATCTGTTATGTATACAGAAAATATCTGGGTGTGACGGCACCTTAATCATCCCCGTGGTGATGTCAGCGAGTTGATTTTGACAGTCAAACAAGACATCAGAAATGAGCTGTGATTTGTTATGCTAACATTAGCTAGTTTAGACAGACATCATGCTTAATTTAAAGAAATTACTCTATATATTTTACTGTTTTCCATGATATTTTAAGAAATAATAATCATAGCATGAAACACATCACGTTCATGTCCCACACAAGTTTTGTCATCTTGTTATTTCTGCAAAAAAACAGAGCAGCTACCCTAAATTCATTGTTGTGCACACTATAATTGCATACAAGCTGATGAAGGCCTGATAAAATTGCAAAACTACTATACTGATAAACTTGCAAGAGAGATTATTTTTTTTTAAAAACGGTCAAAACAGATACAACTGAGGCTGAAATATCCTGACTTTTATGGGTCAAGTTAAAACAACTCTGGATGTCATCTGCTTCTTCTATCATGAAATAAAGATTTGAACCTCCTCATCTCGACAGCGATCTGTGTTTTCTGTTTTGCTTTACTGCAGAGAATAAATATTTTGGAGGGGGATTTTTCCTTTCAGTTCCTACACCAACCACTGCCACAATTATTTAAAGATTTAGCTCTGTTTGTGCTGGAGGTACAGTGCCCTCTTCCTGTCTGGTGCTGTAAATCAATCCAGCTACCACAAGAATTAAACCAGTGGCACAGAATGCAGAACTGTAGCTAGCAGATTTCTCAACAATAATCTCAATTGATCACAGTTTTTTAAAGAGAGCCTAAAAGTTAAACAAGATATAAGATATTATTCATACTAAAATGTTATATTTTGCACCGTAACAAGACAGATCTCCACGGGTTATGAAACAGTCATGAAGCTCTAACAAGGGTCACTATGTGTGTCTGTCCGTGTGTGTGTGTCTCTCTATCGCTTTCTCTGGAGGTCCAGTCGTGTCCCTGGACACTGTTAAAGCCATGTTGCCTGAAAGAGCAGTTTTGTGTTTTACGGACGGAGGATTTAGAGCAGAAGGACAGTGATGCACAGGGGTCCACCGTCAGACACATGCTGTCCATTAAGAGGCCTGCCATCAACGCACGCTACACTGCACCTGGCCAGCATGACAGGAGTCCTGGGGGAGGAGAAGGAAGCCCGGAGGAGGGTAGAAGGAAGGAGCGGATTGGAAAAGAACGGAAGAAAGAAAAGGGGGTTCAAAAGTGGAGAGGGAAGGAAGTCAGAGGGAGGAAAGAAAAGATGAAAAAGACAAAAAGGAGAAAATCAGAGACAGAGGAAGGACAGACAGAGGCGAGAGTTAAGAGGCAATACAAACAGAGAGGATGGGATGAAAGACAGAGCGTGGAGTGTAATTACGTAGTATAGGTGAAAGAACAAAGAAAAGGGGTGTTAGGGAACAGGTGCAAAGCTCAGGGTGGTGGCCAAAAACTTAACCACCTGCTCCTTTGTTCCATTTTCTTCTTCCTCGTGGCCTCTTTTCCACTCAGGCTTCTCTCCATCTCACAGCTCCTGATCCACAGTGTTGTCAGCATGATGTCGATGACTCAGATTTCCCTGGTAGAAATGTTTAATACGAAAATAAAGAAATACAATTTCCTTGCTCGGTTAGGGGAGGTGTCTGCCTTTGTATCTCTGTGGGTTTAACTTGATGGCAGTCTGGCAATGTGAAAATGCCTAAAATGCCTGTTTGCACAGCAGCTTTTCTGACAAAATGTGACGCATGTTGCAATGTTTTTAGGTGTTTTCTGCAATGAAATTGTTGGAGCAAGTGACATTTGCAAAAAAAAAGTGATTTTTTTTTTCTTTTTGTATAAATCATTAAAAATCAAAGGCAACTTGGTCCACTGAGAATAAAACCACACTCTGTTGTGAATGTTTTAAATAACCTTACCAAAAAGGCTCAGGATTACTTTATTTGAAATGCACCTGGGGGGTAATTCCACAAAGAAGTAAAATCTCAAACAACAGCAAGCATAAAATTGGACAATATAAAACTGCACTTTGATAAATGTTATAACAATGACAAAGCTTGTGTTCTTTTCAGCGCCTGTAACAAAATGAAAAATTCCCTCCAAAAATAATAATAAAACATTAAGTCAGTTCATTTAGACGTACATGTATGACGTTTGATCGGTGGAACTCGCAAGAAGCTACAATGATTGTCAAATTTGTGGAGAAACTGCAGTGACTGGAAAAAAAATGCAAGGTCATGCAGAGTTCACAGGGATTATTTGAATTTGCATTAACTCTTACATCGCAGATCCCTGTGGGGACTGATATGTGCCAGACGACGACAGGAGGGGAGACGTCAGCCACCGTCCGTCCCCCGCTCCAAAGTTTCAGAAGTAAACTTGATGACTGCTGAGCAGTTGCAAGCATGTAGGGAGTACAGAATAAGCAAACAAGATATAATATGGTCATAGTGGGCTTTAGAAGTGTGGATACGTGAACTTTGTTACTGTTGGACAGAGCAAGGCTGTTTCCAGTCTTTGTGCTAAGCTACCCTAATTGTATACGAGCAATAGCTTCAAATTTAGTATATAAACATGCAGAGCAAGTCACCCTATATGCACACTACACAAATTGCACAGGGCCCCGCAAATTATGTGAGGGCCCCGCCTCTCCCTCGTGTCAAAGTAAGTGTCAATCACAGATGTATGAGAACGTGTGAATGTTTGCAACTTAAATGAGAGTATGAAGCAGAATAATCCATCTGGTCATGAAAACAGAAAAAGACACCATAAGAGTGACTTGAACAGCAGTGAGGTAAACTTGTGTTCTCTTCTCTCCAGGGGGGCTTTAGCAGAATTTTGCTTGGGGCCCCTGGGCAGTCAGGACCGGCTTTGCAGACATGAGAGTGCTATTGATATTCTCATCCAACTCTTGACAAGAAAGTGTATTAATTTGAAAAAATCCTCTAAACATCATTTTGTCATTTAATTTGGGGGAGTTGCTGGTATGTTTTACGTTTACGTGTGTGCATGTACATGTGTGTGCGTCTGTGTTTGTGTTTGAAGCAGACATACTGTTCTGCGTGAACACAACTAAACATGACAAGAAAGACACTACATGCGCTGACAAACTGCACAGCATAAAAAACACCATAAATTATTGAACGACTGTTGTATCTGGTTTCCTCCTGCTGCTACATTTTTCACAAAAAACATGTTTGATCTCGGAAGACTGTGACCCTGTGTTGTTTTTATTGTGAGTTGGAGTCTGTTTCCATCAACTAGGTTTTAAAGCCAAAAACCTCCTACCAGCCAACACTTTGCCAACACAACCACCAACCCCACCCACACACCGTACTCCCACTCCCACACTCCCATTCCTTTGTGTCTCTTCCCTACCTTTCATTAGACAAAAGAAATGCCCTGGCACCGCTTCTGCCTCTACAAACAGGGAGATTTCTGTCATCCTAATGTGGGTTATTTTGCGTGAACTGGAAACTGACAGGCGGTCAGTGCTAATTACAGTTTCACAGCAGGAGTTGGAATAGCTCAGTGGTCTGTACTGATCTCTGATGTGTCATTCTAAATACAAGAGATGCACCCTGCTGAGTCCAGGACTGAAGGGACGGGGGGACGGGAACAAAAAAAAAAAATCCTTCAAAAACCCACATGGCCGCCCCGACCCATCTCTGTGTGAATTACCCCCAGAATGTAACAAATTATTAATGCTCAAGAGTCACACTGGTTCGAGCCAAAGCGCGTTTTCATTTCATCTTCTAAAGGTTTGTTTACACTGAAAAAAAAAAAACAAGCAAACAATACAAATACAAATATCTCCTCTTCCTCCCATCTCAGTTGGCAAACAGTAAAACTGCGCTTCACTATCAGAGTGGGATCAAACTGAGACTGAAGGGACAAACCTGGCTGGATGCTACAATTGTTCTTGTCAGGGTTAAATGCCTGCTTTGTGGCTCTCTTTGTTTTAAATGACCCTTCCATTAGCTGGATAGATAGCTAGTGTTTTGCTAATATAGCAAATAGCAAGCCAGTTAACGTTTTGCTACCATTAGCTAACTGTGATCTTAGATGTCTCTTTTACAGGAAGAGGAGTTGACTGAGGTAGGTCCCTCTTCCTAAGTCTCCCAAGGGGTGGGACTTAGGAGGTCAATCTCAAAAGTTTGTCAAAGCTCCTCTAATAAAAAAAAAAATCTATTAACACTGAATAAAGTGACTACATAATGTGAGATGGGTCCCTTGAAATGACAAACCCACAGAGGATCATAATCATTTCAGCTCAACTTGCATTTTAGTGTCTTTTAGCTCATTGTTTTGGTTTTACAGCCCACAACATCACAGTTCTGGTTCACCCTCACAGTTCTCATTAACATAGTTTCCAGATGCAGCAGACAGATGTTTAGAGTGAAAAGGCTCTGATTAAACCCACTGTAAAGTACCTTGTCAGCACACAGACAAAGTCAGCGACTAGCTGGTGCAGACAGTGGAACATTTAGCAGCTAAAGAGCCATATGTCTCCCTCAAGAATTGGAGACCAAATCTGAGTGAATATCAGACTTATATTTATCAGGCGACCAGACATACAACTCCAAATAAATACTAATGTTGTTCTGTGTCTGCTAAATGTGTAACGAGGCAACTGTTTGCAAACAAAGTTGCTATTAACAATAACTTGTTTGCTTATGTCAGTCATAAAGAAACACCAGTATTAAATAGAGTAAATGTAATAACTAGTTAAGAACTGATTGTATTATCTTTAAAGAACCAAATGTGGCACTTTTATTCCATTTTGCATCACTATGCTTATTTTAATGCAGATAGATCCAGGTGCATATTCAAAATTTTAAACTGCAATGCTGCTTCAGCCACAATAAAACCCTCAGTCAAATCAGTGTTTAATACTTGTGCAGTTGTAGTAGAGCACAAGTAACTTTACAAGTAAATACAAGATAATGATTCAGCACTTTTGTCTGAATGTGTAGGTTTACCCCAGTCTGATTCTCCAGTCTGATGTAATTCAGCTGATACCTGATGTCTAGTAATAATTGGAGTAATCACACTTTTTTACTTTTTACTTTTTATTTTTTACCCCCACAGACTTGTGGCTCACCATCTATACTGTTTCGGTTTTTGAGCCCATATGAATCTGTAATGAGACCTTTGATTGAATTTACAGTCATGAAATATCTGGAAAACTCATTGGCCTTGTTTTTAAAAATGCATTTGTTGGCTGTCTCTCAACACACTCCTTCCACACAACTATTTTAAACATGCATCATTGCTCTCTCTATTGATATCTTGCTCAAACGATGACAAACAGCTACATTAAAACAATAATGTTTGGAACTGGCTTGTGCACCCGATCTATACTGGTACTTTGACAGAGGAGAACATGATAAATAGGCTTTGTGGGCTGAATAAATGGTTTCCACAGGAAAATGACCCTGAGAGGTTTGTCAGTTGTTTGCAAATGAATGAAAATGAGAGAGGGTGAGACGAGTATTTTATAGTCTATAAAAGTTTAGATGGAGTACTTAAGAGTGAAAGATGCGGAGGAATGGGAGTTGGAATAAGAAAGCGGCAGAACCAATGGTGCATTCAAAGAGCTGTTGTAGTCCCAGCAGCAGGGGGAGGACAAGAAAGAAGAGGGAGAGAAAAAGAAGTGTTCAGGGAGGATGATGGGAGAGGGGTGAGGTGGGGTGAGTGAATGAAAAGAAGGGGGAAGAAGGGGAGAGCTGGCAATAGAGAGGGTTGCTTGGAGAGTTTTGGCCTACATGCTTTCAGCAGCGTTTCTCTGACTGAGTATGTGTGTGTGTGAGAGAGCAGGTGAGGTGAGAACAGACATGGAGAGAGCAGGAGAGAAACAGAGAGTGGGAGCTTTTGAGCTTTTGTACTGTATTTGTGTGAAAAAGGGCTGAAGGGGAAGGAGAGTCCAGTGGGAACAATGAGAAAAGAGACAAGAGGAGCATTGCTTTAATCATCCTCCAGTCAAATTCTCTTCTCGCTGTTTTAAAAACACCTCTTGTATTGCTTTCATTTCATTATCTGCCAGCCATCATGTACAATGCCTTACAATGGGCTTTTAACAACAGATAATACAGTATAATAACTGTTGGGGTTCCACCTCTCTGCGCATCTTCAGTGCGATCCGACACAAACCCCTGCAGTGCACATGGCACCACGGGGGAAACCCTGTGCATGCACATTTCAGAGATTACACTGCAGCAAAACAGCTATTACTGGCCTACTACAGTACCTGCCCCCGAGCTCCAAACTCCTTTGTCTGCCAAGTCATACAGTTTGCAATCTGTGTATTACTCACTCCTCATTAATGAGTAATGTCAGAGAAGTAGCCAGAGTACAGAGCAGTAGGTAAAAGAGCAGGGGTTGGTTTAAAGGAGAAATTTATAATGTATTTACTGTAATTAATCATAAAATGACCATGATATACCATTAGAGATTAAGGAAACATCGTAAGTTGAAATACTCGCTTCTTCAACAGCAACACTACAAGCCACGGTGTCCTGTTTTGAAATTTCCATTCTGGGCCAGAACAACTGTGTTTGTTTGTTTTCATGTTAATTACAGTTTTAATTAGTTAAATGTTCACTGAATAAGTGTCTGTTTAATTAAATTTAATCAAATTACAATGTTGTGCTCATCTTGTGCTCCTGCAGTGTTCCTGCAGCACACATGAGCTTCCTCAGTCTGGGGTTTGGGGAGGAGGGGGTGGTGGGAAACAATTAGCCAATCGTAGATCATACATTAAATAAAGATTTAACCTCTTAATATACAGTCTACAGCTCCAACTCACTGATGACAAATTATCTGATTTGTTCTCTAGCTAAAAACCACCATGGACAATGCAGAGGTGCCTGAAAGATAAATTCAGAGAGATTTTTAATATATTTTTCTATTGTCAACAAAACCAAGAATAAATTGTTGAAATCCTACTAACCAGTAATGCCTGTGCAGCCAAAACCTGATATATCCTATTACTCTGAGACAAAGAGCTCTGTTTGTGAGCACTGTTTTCCAAAAACTATTACACACATCAGTGAGCCACACCCTTGCAGTGGGTGACACATTCCTTCATTATCAGGTTTGGCAACTGAACAAACATATTGGCTATGTTTTCGGGGCTGTTTTTGTCATCATATTTTGCTAATTTAATGGTCTGCCTCAAAAAAACGAGTGGGAGCTGCTGCTCAGCAAAAGACTCATAATAATTCAGTGACATGGTACACACCCACTGAGCCGAAGAATGAGTGAGAGGAAAACAGCCTGTAGAGCCAGAATATTTTCACATCTAACTCGGTAAATTGGGGATTTATTTCAACCAAACCAGAGGTGATGTTTGTTGGAACAGTGGAAAGACTAACCACGATGGTTTTGGTGGTGTTATTATGTTTCTGTTGAGTTTGAATAAAGTGTATTTTATGATAAGTTAATGAGCAGCTCTCTGCTCCACTTCAAATATGCACAAGTCTATTTTTGACGGAAGCCTTGTCAAGCTGCACAGAGCAGATCGGGCAGGCAGGATGTCAGACACAGGAACAGCAAAGAGAATGTGGCCAGTTTTCTAAATGAAAAAATGCCCCGCGCAGACTTATGATCATAAAAAACTTAACAATGTGGCCAAGTTACAAATGGTAATAGCACAAAAATCAAGAAAAGAGGATCAAATCAACAAAATCTGAGCAAATAAACAAAATCAGGTTTTCAAAATGCCAGTGTACTTAACCAGCTAAAAATCACACTCACACCCACCTGCGTGAATATACTGACAGCCGTTGGTTGTTGGGCTGATGGTGGCCGATTGGAAGATTTTAACATCATCACCCAACCCTACTTTAATACCGTGAACACACACGTTGTAGTTTATATTGATTCAGTCCAGACCTGTTTCAAAGTTTTTTAAATCAAGTTCAAGTCAAGTCTCAAGTCTCTGCAAGTCAAAAAGCTGAGTAGGGGAAATTACAATCGTTCAACACCAAATATGTCCAGCTGTAAGTGATGAATCAGAGCATGTGTATGTGTCACAGGTTCAATGAGAACATTAAAAAGAAGTGTCACTGTGCAAAATGATAATTAGTTTGTTTTAGTTTGTTTTGGAACATCATAGTATTTCTGTACATCTCTGCCTGGTACCATTAAAGACAAGATAAGTGCTGAATGTGACATTTCAAAAATAAAATAAGCATTAATGTTTTACTAGCAGTTCTTGTCAGTGTAAGTCAACTTGAACAGAACTTATTTTCAAGTTTGTTTTTTCATTGTTTAGTGGACCCACTGTGTCAATTAACTGACTAATAACTAATGAACACATTCTAAAAACTACTCATCCCCAGTTCACAACACAGTTAACAAAGTTTAACTCAGCTGCAATAGTTAGATCACACTCTGAGGATCATTTATCATTACGCGGTGGCATTTATACAAAACCATTTTATTAGACATTACTATCACAAATACCTCACACAGTAGGCAGTCACCCCCCTTCGACGTCTTGTTTAAAACGTGGCGGGGGGCATTAATTATTTTCACGGCTGCAGGGAGGAAAACCGGCATATGCTGGATTTGAAGGGGGTGGGGATTATTAAGCTACTCATTTATGTGTATAGAATAATTAATTTTAGAATGAAAGGCTAATTTCTATCAATTTAGAGCTTTCTCCTTTATTCTGGTGCAGGCAGCTGAATGTGAAAGTGTGCGTTAGGTCACAGAGATGTGTGTATCCTGGTTTTGTTATGAATCATTCATGACAGATTGGCAGAGCTCCGTAAGATGCAGCTACATTCAGCATTTTTCAATATTCATGGGTCACAAAGTCAAGTCTGCTCAGATTTCTGCCTTTTAGTCTCAAGAAAGTCAAGTCTTATCGCAGACTAGACCAAGTCTCAAGTCTACAGGTCTGAGTGAAGCCTATATACACCATCCTGGTGTCTTAATTAATCACTTGCATTTCAAATGGACATTAATCCACAGCTGCAAATAGTACCCACCAAATGGACTATACCACAGTTTTAACAATATGCCAAAAACACAGTGCCCAGATGTTTTAGGAAATAACTTTGCTGTTTTTAAATTGGTCTACAGGGTTTATGTGAGCATGTTAACATGCTCACAATAATAATGCTAACAAGCTGATGTCTAGCTGGCATAATGTTTACAGTGTTCACCATCTTTGTTTAGCGTGCTAATATTTGTTAATTAACACTGAACACAAAGTACAGCTGAGAATGATGGCAATGTCATTAGTTTTGCAGGCAGTTCTTCATAAACCAAAGTCCTGAGCAAATTGAATTTTTTTCCCCTACGATGATGCCAAATGGAAAAGTCAGTGAATCCCCCAAAATCAACAGGATTCTTCCACATGGGACTGTACAAAATTTGTGCAAACTTTCATGGCAATCCATCTGATGGTTGTTAAAATATTTCACTCTGGATCAAAATAGTGTCATCACTAGAGCTGGATAACCGTATTTTTTTTTTTGACCCACTTTTTAAAATCAGCATAAAGAGTTTTCTTTGTCTTTTCTTGGCCACTTGAGAGCAAATGAACAAGCCAAAAAAACAAAGTGGACATACTATCACTTTATAAAGTAAGCCTATTTACACATCCAGTGGATTTGGAGCCATCTGATGAATTCAAGTCCAATATTCACTCTCTTTTTAGCTCTGTTTTTGGTCCGCACTAAGACCTGAGGGAAATATCTGGCTCTTTAGCCAGCACTGAAACACATACTGATCGGTGCAGCTTTTAAGATTCACATCTTCAGTAAGAGCAAATAGGCCTTGGATCTGAGTGCCACAGACAGCATACGGGAGTCAGAATATATTTTAGTGCAGCTAGAATCAGGTAAGTATTGTTAGTTGTGGGCTTTTAAGGGGATTTTTGACAATATGAAAAAATACAGCAGCCATAGCCCTTGAAAGAAAATCGTGATATTTTACAACTTGGGTCTTACGGTCATGGTTTTAACTAATATCATAAATACAGGTTAGCATAACATGGTACTCATCACTCACTAGTTTTACCACAGACACAGCGATACCAAAGAAATAAATCAAACTGAGTTACTATTGGTTAAATTGTTATACACCTCGAAGAGGAAAACTAATCAAGTTTTGGTGATAGTAGAGAGGAAAAGAAAAGGACACTGTTTATTATTCATTAGTGAACATGTGTGATCATCTCTTAGGCTTGTTATGCATCGCAGCATTAATTCAAATTTAAATCTGCCACACAGCATCATGCAGTAGGTCTTACTTATGAATTCTGAGACCCGGAAACCAAAGAAATCTGTTTCTTACATCTGATTTAATTTGCTTGATCAGACCACAGAGACACTTTATATACATGCTTTGAGCTGATGCATTGGCTGTATGTTCAACCTACACTGCAAAAAGTGTATTTCAGTAATGTAACATTTCAAATGAGTCCCATTCAGCTTTCAGCTTTAGTGAGAGTAGTCTACTGTTGTGGAAATATAGCAACTTGACATTATATCCTGTATCCTTATGATGCTATTCTTATTTCAGTAAAAGCCTGTCAGTTAGGTTTCTCTTAGTATTGATGTCTGATGTCATGACATCCACATCTTTTCCAGATTTTTCCTCCCTTTTCTTCTGGTGACTTTGAAAAGAAGTTTAAGTCCAATTCAAGACAAAAATATATTTTGAGATCAAATAATTTATTATGGTAGATTAAAAAAAATGGTCCACCTAAGTTAATTAAGTTTTTGTAAACTCATTAAATAAAACCAGCTATCATTAATCAAGCTAACATTAAGTCATGTTAACATTAGCAATTTATTATATTCAACAAAATGAAAAACACACTAATTTTTCTATAAAAATACTTTTCATAAAACCATACTTTTAGGTTGTTAAGGAGTATTTTACTTTGAGTAAAACAAATAATTGATTTGGAAAATTGGAAGTTGACCTGCCTTAAATTTAGGCTGCATTAATGCAAGCTGTTGATTTGAAAGCTATCAGATTATTAAGTACATCTGACCTAAAGCACTTGTGTCAATATGACTTGTTAACTGGATCTGAAAATAAATAATTCATATGCACGCTATCAATATAAGTAATTTTTTAAAGTTGGTCCAACAATTCCCTTTTTTCAGTGTATCTGTGAGCGTTTGCGTGAGGAGGGGGCTTTGCTGGCTAGACTGGGGAGACTTCCTGTGACAGGTGTGAAGCTCCTGGAGTGTTACCCACCATTAAACACGCTGGCCTATTTATAAAGACGAGGAGGCAGCCAAAGACACGCTGATGTGTTCTCTGTCTAATCTCTGCATGTCGCTCAGGTGTTAATGAGGCTTGTGAGACTTGTGTGTGTGTGCATGTATGTGTGCACAACACACACACTCATGAGAGAAATTCAACTTTTTTTCCCCCTTAGTGTCAAAGTGAATTATGTGAGAAAAATAAGCAATGAAAAAACTTTGTGATGGTTCTGTCAAAACTCCTAAATCAGGTTCAAAACTATGTGGAACACTGAAAAGCTCAAAACAAGTTGCAGAACTTCAAAAGCGTCAGCTGTGTTACAGCAGTGCCCTCTGGTGGAGAAACCGCTCCAACATTTCTTCATGTTCTCTTTCATAAATTAAATCAGAGTGATGGGAACACCAGCGGAATATATTCATGCTGAACAAATCTGTGAGAACTTCTTTAAAAATGGCACTGGAGCACTTTTAAAAAAGAAGCAAAAGCAACACCAGATTGCCACAGATTGCACCATTAAATCCACAGTTACGTTATAAAAAGCACAAAACATGATGGTGATTCAACCAGAGCAGGCTCCTCGCCTCACAGTAAAGCCTTTAAACACTCAGGCTCACAGACTAAAATTAAGCAAAGGGACTGTATGAAAATTACTGGGGAGGGGTTGAATCTTTCATCTTCATTTTTTTTTTTTTTTTTTTTTAAAAAGCAAAGGCCCTGGACCATGCACTTGACACTTGAAAAAAACTGCAATACTCCTAATTTATTTCTTCACCATTCAACACATTTTGTAATTGTTTGTTTTAAGATGTTAAGAATGCTTAAAGACTTTTCTTATTTTCTGTTGGTCAAATAAGGACTGACAGTATGGACTTAATTTATTGGTCTTGTTTGTTGGTCTTTAAAGACATGTATTAATTATAATTAATTAATTAATTAATGTAATTCTACACTAATGAAAACATACTTATTAAGTTTTTATTCCATTTCTGACATCTTCTGCTAATAAATCTCTGTAAATCTTAGAGTCTGGCCCTTTAAAGTACAAGTATGATCAGTGAAATGTCCTTAGAGAACTCAAAGCAAAGTAAAGCTAATCAGTGCAGAAAAATGTCCTGTGTGACTGCTGTATTGTTAAAGGTTCTGATGTAAAACTAAGGGGAGAAAAGTCATATTTAATATACAATTTGTGACTGTAGTCTTTCATAACAAAAACACTGAAATCAATGAAACTTTTATTAAATATTTTAGCAAATGTTTATTTTATGGTTACTGCTTTCTCAACTGCTGTTTGTATGGTTTTTAAAATCTTTTAAATTAAGAGTTGAAATTAAGTCATTTACAAGAAATTGAAACGACTGTATGATATGAGCATTTTTAAAATTTTCACTTTCTACTACAACTGGACATAGATGGACGTCCTTAAGTAGTTGTCTTTTCAACAACATGAAAACGATGTCTTGTCACCTTTAACTTTTAACTAAAAACCAAACATATGTTAGATGAATGGCAAAGCCATTCTTTTCGTCATTTTTTTTAATGAAGTGTAAATGTTCAATTTAAAAAACTCACAAGGTAAAGCTAAAATAAATTGTAAAACCAGTAGGATGAAATTACAAAAACCTCCCTCACACTACCCACCTTTCAACATTAGCAAGAATCCATAACCCTACCTTTTCTGATACTTCCTCTCCACCCAATAATTTTTGTACAGACCCTAATAAAGACCCAAATTGCAAACTGATATGAATAAACCACAGCTGGTATAAAAAGGCCAAGGGGTAGAGCTGCTGCGTAAATTGTGCAACAAAATTTTAATACAGGTCAAAAGGTGACATGCAGAGCTCACAGTGTGTCGCATAACGGTGACAGCAGCCCGCGGAGCTGAGAGAAGGGCTGTAAAAAGTATTTACAGTGGTGGAATGGGGCTTTATGTTCACCCCTCCACTGGTCTGGATAAGTGTCTAATCAGAGGCTCTTCACAATAGGAAGCTGCATTCTCCATTACACCCCTTCACTGAAGCACACTGTAGATCGGCTTTAAACAGAAATTAAACTGCAAATTTGCTTGTGTGTCCCCAGATGGCACAAAATAGATGTAATTTTTAAGGGTGAAGGCAGAAGGAGTCTGATCTGCCCAAACAGCAAACAAAACACTATTTACAATATGTGAATCAAATGTACTAGACTCATTTATTTTTTGTTCCTCAGGTGAAAATCTTATTGTATCATCAGCAGAATTACCAGAATTTGATTAGATGAGGTAGGGAGATGATGATATAGATTTGTACACATTAGAAGAGGATTAATCAGAGATTAATGAAAGGTGAGGTCGATATCTGTGCTGCTATGAATGGCCGGGAGACATCCAGACAAAAGATGAGCGCTTGCAGGGAACCACGCCGAAAAAATGGGAAATGTTGGAGCAAAATGGAGGGAATAGGAGAGACATGCAGAACAAGATGGCTGAGTGGGTAGCACTGATAGAAAAGGTTGTGACTTGTGATTAGGGCAGGGAGGATGAAAGGAGTCAGAAGAAAGAGAGCAGAGATGGAGAATGAGTCTGGCTGATTGGTTTCCATGGTAACTGCTGATGAGGTGCGGGGCTAAATAAAAGAGCAGGTCCTTCTGGCTTGGTGAGGATCACTGTCACATTTCTCACACACATTAGATAGCGAGGGTGTTGAGGGACATGGTTGACGGGCATTGCCACACCTTTCCACATTAAGGCCGAATCAGCTCCACTCTTCATTCACCGTAAAAGGAACAGTTCCACATTTAAGGATATTCACATCCAGCTTTCTTTTCCTCACACAGATTTGTGTCCAGTTCAGTGCCAATTTCTTTTATATCATTAACTTATTAATAGTTCACTGACATTGCTATGAATCAGAATAAGGTTTATTCCAAAGTAGGTTTTACACATATGAGAAATTTGCCTTGGTGATTTTTTTGATACATTACAACAATAAACATACTGTAGTAAAGAGCAAGTACAATCCCAAATCCAAAAAAAGTTGGAACACTAAATAAAAACAGAATGCAATGATTGCAAAAACCTTTAGACTTATATTCAATTGAATACTGTACAAAGACAAAATATTTCCAAATGTTCAAACTGACTTTGATTCCTGCAACATGTTCCAAAAAAGTTGGGACAGATGCATGTTTGCCACTGTGTTACATCATCTTTTCTTTTAACAGCACTCAGTCAGCATTTGGGAATTGTTGAAGCTCTGAAAGTGAAATTTGTTCCCATCCTTGCTTGATTTATGGCTTCAAGTACTCAACAGTCTGGAGTTTCTGTTGTAGTATTCTGTGCTTCATAATGAGCCACATGTTTCCAGTGGGAGACAGGTCTGGACTGCAGGCAGGCCAGACTAGTACCTGAACTCTTTTACTACGAAGCCACGCTGTTGTAACACGCGCACAGTGTGTCTTGGCATTGTCTTACTGAAATAAGCATGAACGTCCCTGAAAAAGACATTGTGTGGATGGTAGCATATGTTGTTCCAGAACCTGTACGTACCTTTAAGCATTAATGGGGTCTTCACAGATGAGACAGTTAGCCATGATGCCATGGGCAGCTTTTCTGAATGTTACTGATATGTGGCTTTTGCGTGGTAAAATCTTAACTTGCATTCTGTTGTTGTTGGATCCTCATAGACTGACTTTTTTCATAAATCAATGCTATTGATCATCAATGCTATTGGTTTTCTTCATTTCCTGAAAAGTAACTGGTGGACACTCAAGGGGGCAGCAGCGTAGGAGTCAATGTCAGTAGGGGTCTCTGGCCTTGTCGATGAGGCCAGCTGCAGTCGAAAAGAAACTGTTCTTGTAGTTTTGGTGCTGACGGGCCAAAGCCTTCCGGCAAGTACGTCTCACAAAGCAGATCAGGCACTGTAGCAAGAGCTGTGGTTAGACTAAGACTCTCAATCATCATTTGTTATTTTTTTTTATGTGAATAATGCATTCGTTTTAAATGTAGTTTTCTTGTTTATCTGAGTCACATGGAACATAACCTGATCCAGCACAGACAAGGACAAGGCCTGTGCTCATGTAACCATCACAGGGCTAACACGCATAGACTGACCATCTTTCTCACTCACATTTATGGCTAATGGCAACTTGCAGTATCCAGAAACTAGGCCACATATTCTCCGGCAATCACACAATATGTAGAAAGTCCAAGGAATCAAACCTGAATCCTTCTTGCTATCGTGTTGACAGCTCTAACCACCAAAGCACCTCACAGTCAATAATGATAATCTTGTTTAAGACAGCAGAGGGTCTCAGTGGATCAGCGGGTTCACAGCAAGAGGCTCTTGCAAACCTTCCTTGCAAGGAAGGTTTGAATCTTAGGAGACATGTACGTAACATTATGCATGTGATGTGGATTCTCTGGGTTGCTACTGGGGGTGTGATTGTAGCCGTCTTTGTGGGCCTGAATCAGACTGGCAGTCTAAATATTTCCATGTGGATGGATGGTTGGGCTTTGGAAGTGTTTGTGTGAAACAGGGTGTTGGTGTAAAATAGTGCACGCGCTCAGTAAACCATTTAAACCATTTAAAACCATCCATTCATATTTCTGGACAGCAGCAGCAGAAACCAATCCAGAGTATTCAAAGGGATCAAATGCTCCAAAGCCAGTAACACTTTCAAACTTGGCCATTTTCACCTCACGTTTGTGAAGAGCTAACACATCATTGCTTCAGATATAGAAAAGAAAACACTGGGGTTGTTTACACTCAATACATAAACATTACTTCCTAATTCATTTGCTAATGAAAAACTATATTCTACCATCCCAATCATGCTATATATACATCAAGAAAATTAACGGAAATACTTCTATGTAAAAAAGGGATCTTTCTAACGTGCAGGCATGTTTTTTTCTTGGCTCTTTTTCTTCTTTTCTAACATCATATTCCAGATTCCGGAGTTAGAAAACCACTGTAATAAACTTGATGCTTGCATGGAGATTGGACTCTTACAGCGGAGCAAGAAAGAGAGAGAACTCTGTGATGTTGCTATCTGCTTAGCAACAGCATCAGTAATGAGATCAACTCATCCAAACCCAGTTCATACTGTGACTCACTGGCCTGATTTCCAGCTTGCATCAACATGGGTCTAGTTGCCAGATTATATCTCAAAATGCAGAATAATATATCAGGACTGTTTACACCTGCCATTAAAATGTGTTTTGTCCACAGTAAATTAGACTGCCCTCCCTGCAGAGTGCAAATTGCAGCAGATTGCACAACAACCCTTTTAATATTTTCACTCTTCAGAAAAAGGCAAATAATACTAAATTATAGATATAAATCTTTAGTCAGTAGTTAAAATGAAGGCAGTTTTATGCTGTGGCATGATCCGATGTCTTAGTTTCTCATTTTTACATCAAGTCTGACAATTTAATTATCCATGATGGATGTTACAGTGAACATAACATTTTACAGCAATGTTAATATTAAAGTTACCATCAAACAATGAATGTGAAGAAAATCAGTTGACTGTTTGCTAAACCCTTCCCCCCAAAGACTGACTGTCATATGACTTTACTTCCTCTCACTACTCGGATGTCATGTTAGTGTTCCCTCTGTACTCAAATTTTCTAAATACCTCATACTTTTACAGGTCCAGACCAGGGTATACCAAGCACTAATGTGTACCAGTCCTAGTTGCTATCAGTGTTTAGGGCAACATTAGCACCTCTTTTTTTTGGTTGGTTGCCATCCTGAAGGAACAGTTTGATTTAGCATGTTTCCTTAACTTCCTTATAACACTGCGCGTAACTAGCTTGACACTGCAATACAAGAATAATAACTTTTTGCCTTGGAAAATGCAGCTTTAGCATCAGACTTTAAGAACAGTTTCATGTAGGAAGCCATCATGTGCCTATTTAAGACCCTCTTTACAGGGTTCTTAGTTCAAAATAAGTCTGGTTCGATAAATAAATTTGATCCCATTAGTCCTGGGGCGGTTTCCTATTTTCATCAGATCCTACATGACAGATCACAGCTGAACACAACAGGACTTAAACATGCGTGGGCAGATGAGTTGAATGTAGAACTACACGATGATGTTTGGGATAAATGTTTAAAGAGTACACATGTTAGAATGGTCTTATACAGTTTAAAATGTTGCACAGACTCTATTACACCAGGGTAAGTTACACAGCTTTTTTTTTTTTTTTTACTGATGTCTGACCTGTTTGAAATCATTCTAAGTCTATGATCAGTTTCAACACATGCTTTCTGACCATGCAGTAAACACTACACATATTGAAAAAGCACTCACAAGCAGATTGTTTCTCTGAGGCTTTTGAGATTTTGAGCTATTCTTGGACCAACTTTTCCCATCTTTTGCCAGTTTGTATGAAAAAAATGGGTGTTTTGTTTGGAATGGCAATCGCAAAAAAGTTGATCTTGCGAGTGTTGAAAATGGACTCTTCGCCCACGTACGATTTGTGGATGGGAGAAATGGCAGACACACTACATCTCGGGAGACTGAGATTCAAATGATGATAGAAGAAGTGTATTCAATACGATCTGGGATCCTGTACTGAATTTTTCTTTTTCACGGTAAGGGCTAATGTGATGTAGCCAGTGTAAAGCACACTGCTGCTGCGTACCCTTTTCGTTTTCTTTTTCTTTTTTTTAATGTAATATATATTTATCTGTATATACTTATGTATATTTACTTTTTTTGGCCAGGATGTGCTGTATTCATTTGTTGATGTTTTTTTTTTGTTTGTTTTTTGTCCTTTCTTCCTTTGTTTGTTGCAAAGCACTCAAATAAAACATATTTTTGCAAAGCATCCAAATAAAAAAACAGATGTATTAAAAGAAAAGAAGATGAAGAATGTCAAGTTGAAACATCAAAAACAACACATGAAGCTAATATTAGCTTAATTAGCTTGCTAGCTACAGCTGATACAATTTGCCAGTGAAAGCTGTCATTTCAGCCAACAAAATCAAAAGTTGCCAGCAATAAATGAAAAGTCTGCTTTTGTCTAAATCTGCCTGAAATCAAGGACCCATTGTTTCAAAAAACGTACAAAGAAATGTCAGACCGCCATCATCACTGTATAGACACTGAGAGGGGCGGGGCTTAGCGAACAATCAATTCAGTCAGTCACTTTTAGTCAATTATTTCAATCAATATATGTTTTTTACTATAATATATGCAGGGGCAATAAACTGGTTTCCATGCACAAATTCATGCTGTCATCTCCTCAAGAAGTAGAAAACCCTGTTCACTGGCCTCCATTACAGGTAACAGCTGTTGGCCTCTTTTCCCTGGACCTGATTGCTTGCTAAGGTTCTCCATCCCAGTACATAGAGATAGAAATACTCTCTCCCTTTCTATCAGACGCACACACAGACACACACACACATAGATGGAGAGTTAGCGAGGGAATTGACTGAGACCTGAGGGCTCAGAGCTGATGTGTGGGAGACATATGGCGGAGTGGCCTAATGGAGTGCTTTTACAGTGTATTATAACCAAAGGGACCAGTGTTTCTCAGACTGGCTCACATGGGCGGGCAAGGTTAGTGTGACTATTGTATTCTGGTCCTTCCATTGGGTGCAAACACACACAAGAGACATAGTAGGTGAGAACTTGCTGAGGCGCTCAGGTAAAGGCCAGCTTAGATACACCAACATCCCTCTCAGGTCATTATACATCAACTTGCAGCCAACTACAAAACAGTGTGTGTCGAAGAAAGCAGGTATCTTTTAAAGTCTGACAAAATGAATCTTCCAAAAACATATTAAGATAGTGCTAATCCAACTTTAGATTTTGGATTTTGATGGTAAAATGCATGAAAATATAAATAAATGCTTGTTTTTTTATTTGGCAGGTGACCATGGTATAAGCGGGATTATGTCCGGAGGTGTTAGTAATCAGGAATTAATGGATGATGGGGAGAATGATTGCCTCCAGAGGATGCTTGAGTCCGTACTTAGGTTATAATCATGTTAAAACTTGGATTCATGAATGCAGTGGAATAAGGTAAAATACAGCTTGCTTTGCACATACATCATAAAAGAGAATCCAAACATGTAAATCCAACATGATGTCACATCTGCATCACATCATGACGCACCTGCAAAGCAACGATGCAACACAAGCGGCTCCTCCCATCTGAATCTGTTACAGGACAATGCTCTGAATGCATGGGGGACTCCAGCCTAAAAGCTGATGGTTGGCTTACTTGAAGCCAGTGAGCTTCTGAACTGCTTGGCTTGTCTAATTAGATTACAGACAGTCTGATTACCTCACCAGTTCATGCTTTTCTCCACCTCAGTTACCATTTGGTGAAGGCCCTGGGACTTCCATTGCCCTCTGAGTCATCTGTCTGACTGCTCTCACAAACAATGTAGAGCATGCTTTCCACAGGGGATGAAGCTGTATGTGTGTGCATGGTGTATTTGTGTGTTTGTCTGAACGTTCTTGGTCTGCCACGGAAAATGACCTTTGGCATGATCTGTACAACACAGCTCCAAATCCCACAGTACAGCTGCTGAAAATCCACTCTGTCTGTGCTGTGACATCCGCAACCACCTCAATGAATCATGCAGTTCACAAAAATGCTGGAAAACGCTCAACCCGCCACAGAACAACTGTAGCCACTTTACAAAGCCTCAGCTGCCCCTGGTGCTGGAACAGGGCTGGATGTGTGACACCGAGTGGGACTGTCAGCAACAGAGAGCGTGTTTGCTGAGCTGTCCCAAACTCTACTATTCAGCCTGAAATATTTACCACTGAGGCTGAGATTGTAGAGATGTGAGGAAAGTGCATCAAGTTGGGGTTAGATAGAGAGTCAAATCTCAGAGCAACAAAGGTTTCTCTTCCCTGACAGGACAGGCAATTGCAGAGATAAAAGCCCAGAGAAAACGGAAATAGGAACAGAGATATGATCAAGATGTGCAGGATCTACAAGTCCAATAATGCTAAACTCTTGCTCACTATTATTACACCAGCAGGATGAAGGTACTTTATTTTGTCCAGGTCTCAACAACCTTATCATTTAAATATAACCCAGTCTTGGAAAACAGTTGAACTTTTTCAAGCAAGCCTGTAATTTCATCAGTTTAGGGGCAAGGCCATCTGGCCGTTGGTGTCAATTTTTTGAGGGCACAAAGGTTAGGTTGCATGTAAAGTTAAGTTGTTGTTTCCCAGCTGTGGGAATAGCATCGCTGAGACCACCTGCTCTGCCTATATTAAGGGAATACTACAGTACAGTGGAGGAGAGTCGAGTTACAACATTTTACATAAGTGTTACCCAAATACTGCCATAATCCTGTATACCCTGGTAAAATGTCAGGAGGGTATGAATGTATGAAAAAACAGATACAGTACCTCCCAAGCATAACACAGCACAATGAATAGGAGATGTGCGTATATAAAGCGGGTCTAGCTGTTTGTCACTGTTAACAGAGACTCCAGTCTGCAGTGTAAAACACAGAATTGTAGGGTAACATTAGGCTTAATGATCAAAGAACGTTCATATCACATTGACACTTCTGTCCACATTCACATGCTCTCTTTCTTGCCTTCATCAAAATCTCAACAAAGACACAGGTGTCTAATAACAATAATGCCAGGAAAGAAGGAGAGGAGAAAACAGCTAAATCAGCTGGAGTAGTGACTGCGGGGCGTCAAGGCCACTGTGCCTGCAGAGCATATCTCTTTTTGAGGGGCTTCTGTGACAGTCCTACCCTGCTTTTAAGTGTCGGTTCTCATGTTGAAATGTATTGCTCACATCAGAGGACAAACATTCAGCAATATGATAGCTGCTTCATTTTTCTTACCTCCACAAACAGGAAGCAGGGGACAATGGAGCTGCTGCTCTTCACACCCGGCTTCTCCTCCACTGCCATCCCTCTCTCTGTTTCTGTGAACGTCCCTCTGTCCAGCTCTTTGTCTCCTTATCCTGAAGGAAAGAGGGTTAGTTGGGTTAGTCCACTGGCCACGCTGAGGTCAAGTCCAGAGTGTGAGATTAAGTAAAATCCAATCAGGATAAATGGGTTTTGAACAGATCTGCGGCTCTCCTTGATGTCTTATCTTTCTTTTAGCACGACATGGCTGTTATTTATTTTATTCACATTGTTTCTCTGTGATACCTTTTTATTGTTTATTTATATGATACATCCATGAATATTTAATATTCTCATTTCTTAGCCCTGTGGGCTATGTGCATTCTACAGTTTACTGGTGCAGTCATTGAAATTGCTTTACTTATTTTAGTTTTGATGCATCATTCATCAAAGCTGCCTTCGGTGTAAGAACAAAATAATTTGAATAAATTCTGCCAACTGTGACATAATCTTCCTCTGTGTTTGGCATTTTATTTACTGATAACAGTGCACTGAGTCTCAGGTACAGTCATTTACCAACCAAATAATCACACATATTTTGATCTAAAATAAATCTGCATGTGTAAATTATTACAGTGTACTGCAGTTTATATTTCACAGGTTAAACAAATATTTGCACCATAGTGTAACAGTTCATTCAGTATCCTTGCAAAACAAGCAGTGCTGGAAGCTAAGTGAAGGTGATTTGCAGAGCTAGTTGGCGATGTACAGTAGCTGGCAAGCTAACTGATAATATGCTAACAAGCCTAGTGCCACAATGGCCACAATGGGTCTCAACGGAGCGCTACAACCTGCCATGTGACAGACACAACTGATGGTGTCAGTAGGCTAATATTCGAAAGCCTTGGCAGCTTACTGTGAAATGGTAACCAGTGAAGAAGTGCATTATACAACTGTCCCTGAAGAACTCCATACAAAAAAGGAAAAAGTGGGTTAAGTTCGATAATCAATCAAACACATTTTTTCATTCTTTCACCTCAGACTGTGTGACTGGACAAAAAAACAGATTATGAAAAAAGGTGGACTGGCCATTGTTCTGATGGCCCATTATTCCAAATCCCCATTTGTCTGAAAAACGTCCAATTGGACAGTAGACTCATTTGTCTGATGTCTTGTTATGCCAAACACAAATGTCTATTGCTCTGAAAATACACATTCCCTGCAGCTTTTAGTTAGGGAGCAGGGAGCAGCAGTTAGGGACAAGCAGCAAATGCTCAGGCAACAAGTACACAGGGCCAACAGTCACTGAACTATCAACAACAGCTGTGATACTAAACTTGGGCTATCTGGGACCAGATAGGGTGCTGCAGATAGGGTGTCCCTCCGAACAATTCACAATGAAATTAAATTAACTGGAAGGACAGATATGCCAGTTTTGTATGATGGAAAAATTAGGTTGTTAGTAACAGAGTGAAGGCTGATGTTTGTTTGGCAGCCTTTCAGGCTGTGCAAAGTGCAGTAGGATCAGACTGTGAGCTATGAAGGGGAAGACAACTATGAGCCGAAGAGGAGCAAAAATTCTGCAAAAATGTGTAATTCATACTAAAAGAGCTTAAACAGGCTGGTCATTTGGTCCCTGGTAGGATCAGTTTATGTTTATTGCTTACATTCATAAATTATTCCAACATTTCAGTGACCGCACGAAGACAGACGTTCCAGCTGTTTAATGTTGTATAAAGTGTTTCAAATGTTACCACAGCATTTACAACTAAAATGCAGCTGCAGTTAATAAATGAGGTAAAGTATCTGATTTATCTGTCAGCCCTTACACTGAGTTAATTTAGTTATTAAGTCAATTAATTTGTAAATAAACGATTTCAAAGAATGATGAGCTATGGGAATTTTAATGCTTATTCATTTTATTAGATAAATAACATTATTTTTTAATGTAGTATGAAACAGTCAGATAAACACAAGTGTTACAAATTATGCTAATTAAGATTCCGTTCCATTTAGTGTAGCAGAGCTTTTCCAGTGACTCATCATTCACAAAAGCAGCACCCTGACTCTGTTTGATCTAAATGAACGGAACCTTACTTAGCATCATTAATAACTGTTGTTTACCGTACTATCTCCTGTCAAAATGGCTGTTTGCTTTGGGATACTGTCTGGCAGAAAAATGGGCTTTTGTTCCAATGGGACATTTTCTGACAGCAAAATTCCTACTGAAATGTGTCTATTGTAACTTTTATTTAAGTGTGTGATGCTAGTTCAGCTCCCCAGTCTGTCACAAGACCGTCACCTTGCAGTCACTTTAGCCCACCAAGTTAAGTAAGCTGGCTATCTCAGTCACTAACCTAACTGTGTCTAACCTAACCTCACTAACTGTACCAATTTCAAAATTGATTAGGATTTTAAAACTCCTGCAGTCTGAGCCTAGCTTAACAAATACAATACAGAGAAATTGGTGAGTGTGACCCCATTGATTAATTAATTGTGCTTTATTTTGACTTTCTGAATGTTTTTTACTTTTAGACTTGTGGGCTATTCTAAATTAAAATTTGTGTTTTATCAAGAGGGAAATTAGTTGCCAGGAACATCTACAGTTTAGAGGCCCTGTTGGGTGGATTTTGTTACCTTTCTACAGAGCCAAGATAACTGTTTCACCCTGCTTCCAGTAAAGCTAACCATAGTGCAGACTTGCAGACATGAAAGTGGTATCAATCTTCTCATCTTACTCTCCACCAGAAAACGAATAAGGGTATATCCCAAAACGCCCATGAAAGTATTCCTTTAAGAGACAACTATGCCTCACTCTATGTCCACATGAATGGAAGAAAAATAAGAAGACAAGAGAAAACACATAAAACCAGACAAAGGACAGAGGCTTCAACATTGTACTACCAAGGACAAAAGGGAAGAAGTGCCAGCAGTGTGTACTGTGTGATGCCAGTTGTCACACTTTGGCAAACAGTTTCAAAAGTGAGTAGGAGTGCTCGGCTGGATTTAGTGCTGGTCTTCAAGTTTATATCCATTACACTGCACACTGAACTTAGAGCACAAATTCTGTTTTCAGAGCCTTAAAGTTGCAAAAGGACTCCTGCACACTGTCCAACTTGCAATATATCATTTATTTGCAACGTTTCAGTACTAGACCTTCATCAGGCAAAACCTGATATATACCACCTGGCTGTGCCAATATCCAACTTGTTTTATTAATTTATCTAAAATGACAGAACTAATCAGTCAGCTAGCAATTAATTATGAAAGTAAGGCAATTACAACTTAAAGCTGTTTCAAACACCTCATCCAAAATCCAAGCACTTTTCAAACTTTGAAAGGAGTACATCCAAATTCAAGCATTTTCAAGGACTTCCAGCACCAGTATGAACCCTATCTGTTGTCAAGAAGGGAAGGAAAGGAAAGGAAAGGAAAAGCAAAGGAAAGGAAAGCAAAGGAAAGCAAAGGAAAAAGGAGGAAAGAGGAGAGGGAGAGAAGGATTTTTTTGTTTCCCAGAAGTTGTCAGGTTGACCTCCATTCTGCTGGTGAGTGGTGTGTTGTGTGCTAGAGAGCTTTCTTCCTCCTAATTCCTTCTACGCTGGTGGAAAGAATAGGCCTGAGGGATGAATAAGGCATGAAGCCAAGCTCTTAGCAGCCCTCAGAACAACGCAATGTGCCAACCAAGACTGCTTTTAGAAAGGGTTGGTTGGACTCTGTATGTGTGCATGTGCACAATGTGTGTTAGACTTGTCCAAAAAAAAAAAAAAAAAAAAAAAAGAGGTAGCTGTCAGGGTGAACAAGCAGAAGCCCCAGGTAATGGAAACCAACACTGAGAAAAAGAGAAACGGAGAGACAGAGGGAGGAATTGTTCCTGTTTCTTCTCCACTAGGGGCTGATGGGAAGTGTTACTTTGTGTTTCATTCCCTCAGTGGGAGGTAGCACAAAGAGACTCTCTCCCACAGTTTGGGCCACCGGCTGAGAAAGTGCACGCACGAGCTGTGAGTTGGTGGTAGCAGATCTCCTGAAGATCAAACTGTGTTTTGGGAGAAACCACTCAGTGCACAGATGAGCAGAGAGGCTTTTGATGATAATGATAATGTTAAGTGGGACACCGAGTGCGGGATGATTTCACCTAAAGAATGGGAATTATGTAGCTTGTTACATTTCCCATTGGTGTATGCAAACTCCTGAGCTGTCCCACGCACATTTGGTGTAAGTGAATTTTTCTCAGAAGCTTTCTCTGAGTGCTGATCTGGGTGACAAGTTTGCAGCTTAATTAGTAGGAAAAAATCTGCCTGAAGCTGAGCTAGAGACTCACATAGATCGTGTGACTATCCTAGTATTAAGGGCATTAAAGGGAAGCTTTAGGTTGTAAATTAAAGAAATTAAGTCCTCAGTGTGTGCTACATTGACCAAGAAAACTGAGTTATTCTCATCACCAAGCTGTGCAAAGTGCCTACATATACCAGGATGCAATGCGGGGAGCTTTTGAATAATATGTCCATGTTACCATGTTCTCATCATCCTCCCCAGTAGCTATTACTTTGTCAGCCAAAACACAGCATTAGGTGACAAAAATACTCATGTAGTAGCACACCTCCTGGCTACCCAAAGGCAAAGACTAGAAATCTAAGCTGAAATAGCCTGTAGCTCTTTCTGCATCCACTGACATCATTAGATATCAATTACTGAAAAACATAATCACATTAACATAAAATCTAGGGTTAGGTACTGTAAGGCAGTGCCAATACGGCACCGATTCCTTTACAACCGGAACATACTGGACCAAATCACAACGCAGATTATGGTGCCTCATTTCAGTACCACACACCTGGTCAGATATTACAGATGCTCCAACAAACGTGCCTAATCAACATTCTGTTAGCTAGTAGCCATTGTAAACATGGTTAAAATGGAAAACTAAATGGTGTGAAGTGGGGCTGTATTTCATTTGAAGAGGTTCCACCACCGGACAGGATGTGCAACAAATTGTGAAACAAACAAACGATCGTGTGTAAAGGGTGGAGTCATCTGCCAACACACAGGGATACACCTGAAAGCAGAGGGATACACTATGACCCCATGCCAAGCACATCAGCTGACAATGTGGGCGTTCCCGACCCTGGAGATGGGGGGACATATAAAACACTAGATGCTATGAATTATAAAAACTTAACATTTATATTTATGATGAGGAGACCTTTGATGATGACTGCAGGATAGCAAATATGACAATATTTCTGCAGAAGAATGAATTCTGAAGCTAGTGTTTGTAGAATGCCAAGAATACCAATTAAAAAATTATTTTGCTGTTGTTAGTACTGTAACTGTTATTTAGTGTTACGTTATTGTAGTTGGGTTAGGTTTTATTTATTATGTGAAACTGTTATGTAAATTTAAGTGTTTTGTATTATTTATTTTTATTTATTTATTTAAGCAAACTTTAAACTGTTAACAGTTAATAAATTGTTGAATTTCAACACAAAATATGCCATAGCAATGAAAAATAGCATTTCTTGAATATTACTGACCATCATTTTGTACTTATTTTTGTTTTAAAGTATTGTTTCAGGCATCAGCACCATTTCAAACACTTCATTTTAGCACCAGTATTGGACGAACTCCAAACAATAACCCTAATAATGTCACTAAGTAAGATGTTAATGCCAAACAGGCTCTAAAATGCTCAGATTTGTGTGTATGTCTGTGTATAGTGGAAAAAGAGGCAGTCCAGCTGGTATTGATCTGATTATTGGGGGCCAAGTGAAAGGGGGGGCCTAATCTGATAGTCCATCTATCAATCAGAGAAAACCAAATCAACCTGTCAACAAAGGCAGAGATGGGACGTGGACAGATGTTTGTCATTTGAAGGGGAAACAAAGAAAGACCAGAGCCAGGGATTAGAGCCAAGGAGAAAATTACACACATAGACAACACACCAATCAGAATAAAAACATGAGGGAGCTGAAATCAAAATGGTGGAGATGAGATGAGCAAAGCAAGCTGCAGAGGGGAAAGTTGAATGCACACACACACACACACGCCGTGGAGAGCAGGACATTTGAATCTCCGGCTGCTCTGAGGACTCCAGTCAAAGGGTAGAGACCCAGCCAGCCATATGTCCTCTCTCCTGCCTCTGCAGTCCACCACCCTGCCCCAGGACATACAGTACACACGCCTGTGCATGTGAGCACACACACACAAAAAGGCAAACTGGACACAGCAATCTTTATCATGCTTGATTTTACAGTCATTCCAGCCTTGCCAAACAATGCTCTTGCAGAGTATAACATCACATTATTCTTTTATGCAATAAATCCACATTCATGCAGCAGTAACACAGGAGAAGGTGCAGCAGCAATGCAGCGTTAAAATGCCAACTGTCAGTCAGCCATTCTTCCATTTCTGTGTGCAAAATCCAGAGAGATAACTCTGCCATAACCTAAATATTCAAGACTATGACTGCAGAACGTTTTCCAGAGTGGAGCAGTGATGGAAATAGTCTCTCTCTCTCTCTTTTTTTTTTTTTTGACCATTTACCTGCAGCCCAGAGCTGTCACTGTCGATCTGAGCAAAGCCTCACATCCCTCAGCTCTCACGTAGCTTTGGATTCTTTTATTTTTAGTGTGAGTGTGTGGCCATTTTTGCCCTGCCATTGTCACATCTTTCAACTCCATGCTGTATCACACTGACAAATATATTCCACAAGTACATGCAGTACAGGAAGCCATGCTTCTTGTGCACACACCGGCTACAACCACGGACAATACACCTAACCTGACACCTGAGTTGAGTCACAAACAAACAAACATCCCACACCTCTGCCTATAAGGTATTCCCTCCCTACTATTAATAGAGCAAAGTCAAGGAGGAGAGTAAAACCGTAATAGGATTTACCCAGTGCCAGATAATTAGAGCTTCTGTTTGGGGAATACCACCGCAAACACAGAATACCACAGAGAGACACTCCCCCCCCCACCACAACACACATACACACATACACGCCCACAGGCACACTCAAAGACCTGGGGAAGAAGCAGATAACAAGAGATTCACTTAAAGCGCAGAAAATGCAAAACAGTGACTTCCACAACATGACTGCTCTGTGCTGGCACCCCAGGCAGACCGGCTGTTCAAATCACATGGAGAGAGAAGAGAGGAGAGGAAACCTGCTGTCCAGCCGTCCATTCATCCCTCCCTCCTCCTCCCTCCCTCCTTACCTTGGATACCTCGTCGCCAAAGCTGACGGTTGCCGTGGCACCAGATTCCTATGCGGTGGCCATGTCAGATCAGATGATGGTAAAGTGGTGTGAAAATCTCCTTCCACCCGGCTGTCTGTCTGTCTCTCCTCTCTTCCTCTTCTCTTCCCTCTGCTCTCCCCTGCTTCCTCCTGCTCCACAGTGAAGCGTGAGAGACGGCAGCAGCAGCAGCAGCGTCTGTGTCTCCAAATCTTCCACACATACAGTACACACACACTCTCACACATACACACACTCTCCCTCCTTTTAATTAGCTTGTTCCAACAACCAGTGATGACTAATAAATTAAGTGGCTGAAATTACCTCCTGTGCAGCGCACGGTCCAATGAGGAGACACGGAGGAGAGGAGGAGAGGGCAAGAACATGTGTGTGAGGGAGTAAGAGTGTGTGTGAGAGAGAGAGAGAGAGGGAGGGAGAGAGGGAGGGCATGCATTATGTGTGTCAGCTCATTTGTATTCAAAGCTTGTTTTCCCCTCTCCATCCCTCCCCTTCTCTCTCCCTCTGTCCATCTCTCCTGTTATCTCCCACCATCCATCCATTCCTCCCTCTCTCCTCTTTCCCTCCATCCCCCTTTCCCACTCCTCCTCTTCGTGAATGGACATAGAGGACATGAACCTGACCCAAACACTGCAGACTATGGAAAGAAGAAGGCTGCATGTGTGTGTGTGTTGACATGAATTACTCATGTTGTGGGGGCATAAATTTGTGGGGGACAAAATGTAAGTCCCTATAATGTAAATCATTAAATTTTAGGGTGAAGATTTGGGTTACAGTTAAGGTAATGTTAAGTTTAGGTTGAAGGATACATAAAATGACCATGATATTTTAGCAGAGATCAAGGAAACAAAGTTGAAATACTCACTTCTTTGACAACAACTCTACAGCCACAGTGTCCTAATTTGAAATTTCTATTCCAGGCTGGAATAGCTGTTGTTGTTTGCCTGTTTGCCACTGAATGAATTAGTATCTGTCAGTCACTGAACTCAAACTCCAGCGCATGTATTTTCAGAGCAGTTTGCTTTTGTTTTCATGGTAACAGGCTTAACTTACATCGACAGACACTTTACATTGACAGACAATTGACAGTACTAAATAGCTGATCAGTGTAGGACTTGTTGTCACTTGTTACTGTCAAATTACAATGTTGAGCATGTCTTGTGCTCCTGCAGTGTTCCTGCAGCCTGCAGAGCTTACCCAAGTCTGGGGAGTAGGGGGCAGGGGGAAACAACTGGCTTCAACCATATATTGTATATACAGTCTATGGCTCCAACTTTAGACTACAGGAGTCATTTTTACATGCACAATTGCTACATACAACTGCTTAAAGGTTAGGGTAAGGATTAGGGTTAGGCAAATAGTCATTATGGGTAGGTTTAGGGGAAGCCTCCAGGAAATGAATGTAAGTCAATGTAATGTCCTCTGAAGAGACAGAAACATGACTCTCTCTCTCTTTCTCTCTGTCTGTCTGTGTGTGTGTGTGTGTGTGTGTGTGTGTGTGTGTGTGTGTGTGTAAGGCTGCTTGGCTGCCTACCTCCAGCTCAGCACACTCTGGATGTGAGATAATGATACACGGTTATTGATCTAGCTCTCCAGGAGCACATGTAACATCACAGGTCAGAGCTGGTAACAGAGAGTGGAGACGCTGACCAGTCTGGCTGGACAGTAGTGTGCCTGTGTCAGTGTTAAAGGTGACTGAGAGTTTGGAGTTAAGCAGGAAACAGCTAAAGCTGAAAACATGATGAGATACAGAGGAGACAGAATTCGCTATTAAAACAATACATTACCATCACCCTGCTATTTCAAACTTATCTGTAGAGGGTCGGGGCAATGCAATACTGACAGCTGCAGAGAGGAGACCACTGCCTATAGCAGTGATGACAAAACCACAAGGAGGCTGCAGTCAATTTATACTGGATGAAAGATTTTTGGTCAAACTAGTAGCACAGCTCTAAGGATGGCAGTTGACTTTTTGTCTAGCACCACCATGAGGTTGACTCCTCTGTATTTGAGCGACTCAACAACTATTAGATGGATCACCACGAAATTTGGTTGGACATTCACGTTTCTCTCAGGATGAATTGTAACAACTTTGGTGATTACTTTTCAACTAGAGCCATCATCAGGCCAACATTTTAATTTGTCCAGTACAGCAGGTAATTTCCTGTAAATCCAAATCTTTACCATATGCATGGATTAAATAACCTGTCCTTTGGACAGAGCCAGGCAAAATTTCCCCCTATTAACAGTGTTCATGCTAGGCTAAGCTAACCATAGTCTAAAAACATGAGTGGTATCAGTCTTCTCATTTTGACTCTTGACAAGACAGCAAAAACATGTATTTCCCAAAAAGTGAACTTATTCTTTTAATCTCGAATAGAGAGATGCTTTATAGCAGCTCTATGTATCTACATAGTCTTTAAATAATACACTCCTTAACTTTGATCTTTACCTATATCACACAGATTTTCCTTTCATGTAACCTTAAGTCACCGTACAAGTCATGAAAATGAAAAATAACCTGAAACATCAGAGCAAGATGTGCCTTATTTAAAATACAAAGTCAGATCTGATTACCTTTAGCAAGACACCTTGATCAGAAACAGGTTGTTTGATCTACCTCCTAACCAGCACACTGTATTATCCTCTTCTATAATGCACATATTAACGGGAGGACAGGTGCACTCCTGCAGCTCAGAGAGACCCAGAGGTGCTAAATGAATCAAGAGGTTAACCTCGGGCATTTCTGTTGGCCGGGCTGTTGGTGGCTTCTGCCTTGCCCACTCTTCATTAATATAGCATTACCTCAGAGACATTAGTAGCCACTAGCCTTTTTTTTATGTGCACACAGCTACTGATCTATATTTTATGAATGACAATACATCAAGAAGGAAGCAAAGAACACCAATAACAGCCACTGACTTATAGTCTTGTTATGGTGAAATGGTTCACATGGTTGGCAATCTAAAGGCGGAAAAACATCAAAAGAAGAAAAATGAACAAATTCACATGGCTTAAATGTAAAAATTAACTAATAATCTCCCAAATTCAGAATCCTTACAAAAAAAAGAATCAAATAAATTTTTCACAGACTTTATTTTTTTTGCACCCTGCTCCCAAATTATCTGTCACATTCTCTGTCATTCCTTCCAAATCACCACCTCACTAGGTCCCACTAGGTCCCCTCCTCCAATGCTGAGTGTGCTGTCCTGCCTCATATAGGTCTCAGTGGGATTGTCATGGTGGGAGATGAGATATGGCCAGAGCATCGTGGAAATGAGAAATCTGCCTGTTATGGGGCTGTTCTGGTTTACAGCACATTGGATGCCTGTCCCATGGGTCTACTCTCCTCCCGGCCTTATACCATGCTCCATCTCTCTGTCCATCCCCCTCTCTGGCTGCTCGCATCATCCTCGAGCCTACAATGGAAACCCCCCAAACTCCTAAACGTCCTTGAATGATGGAAGGAGAAAACTGAGAGTGAGGGATATAGAAGGATGTAGTGGGGCAGAAGAAAGAGAAGGAAAGGACAAAAGGAAAAGGTTGGATCTTGATGCATTCTGCTTGATGTGTGAATTTTTTGTTACCACAGAAATTCAGCCAATGGGATGTAAGTTATATACTGTATGCATTAACACATTTACTCATTCATGCACAGTGCACAACCATAAATCCAATAATGCTCGTAAACTACTGCATGCATGCATGCATGAAAACAAGCATCCATAGGACCCTTGGTACAGTTGGATGCCTTCCTTTACATCTACTGCATACTGCCACTCTACGTGACATGCCAAATGTAAATAATTCACAGGATCAATTCAGCAGAAACACAAATAAGCTACTCACAATTTTATAAAATGCTTTGAAGCTGTGTTAAAGTAGATGAAAGTAATACGTTCCAAATGTGTTCTTTTCATTGAATTAATGAAGCTATTAATTGTATAAAATAATAATGTTCAAATAATTGAACCAATGTCAAGTTTGGGCCAGCATTTGTACTACTATCACTTGTATTAGCAGCATCTGAACATTTCATTTATCCATTACTTTTATCTCAGTATTTCAGCTGCTTCTAATTTAGCTATCTATTTCAGACATTTATGCAAAACAATTTAGACTTCTCTGCTCACTTGCTAGTTCATTCTCACTCTGTCTCTTTGCAGCATGTGGTGTTCAGGTGTTGCAGCTGACAATCTGAGGATATTTATTAGTATTTCGAAACAAATTATCCCGGACTGTAAGCTTTTTCTTGTGGGCTTACATCAAGAGGCAAACAATTATAGTAAATAAACAAACTTTTAACGACCCCAGCTTGTGTTACACCAAACAATGTATTGTACTGTTATGGAGTAAGACCAAGAATTAATCAAACGATGATATTGAATGTTATGAAGCCTTCATGAGAAAGGATAACTTACAAATTAGGGTTAGCCAGCATTTATTTTTAGAATATATGGAGGCCCTTGACTAAGAATTTAGATTTAACAGATGATTAAGTGAAAGACTAATTTCTGTGGACAGTGCAGGTTCTGGCATTTTTTTGTTTTTTTTTCAGATACTCTATTATAATTACTATATATCCATTTTGTATAGATTGCCATTTGTTATTTGTTAAAAACAGGAGGGGCTTTCTTCTTTTGAGTTGTTTGGTTTTCTTTCTGAATTTTATGTGTGTGAGTTTTACTGTATATTATATGAATGTAAAAGGTTTTCATGTCTTTCATGATGCTAATTTTTTAGTAAAAATATTGTGGAAAATAAATATGTGGATATTTATTTCTACTCAAATAATTATATAGAATTATATTTTTTTTCAAATAGGGAATCACTACTTTAAAAGGAATAGTTCGACATTTCCTTGCTGTCTTGCTGAGAGTTAGATAAGATCTGTCTACAGTAAATGTGAAGCTACTGCCAGCTCTCTAATTTCACACATTGTCTCTAATTTGTTTAATCTGTACAAAAACCAAAACTACATGCACAACATTTAATACATAACGGTTCAGACTGCATGAGACAAAATGGGGCACGTGAGCACACAACCTTAATATCCATTTTCAAGCCCATCACATAAACACACCTTACACAGATTGCACATATTACCTCCCCATTACCACCACACAGCTCTCCAAACACAACCCCCCACAGCACAGGCACACACACACACACGCCCCTGTATCATAATGCCGAGAGCTCCAGCTGTGGTCTGCCGGGGCAAATCATTAATCAGCTCGACAACAAAGGACCACATTCCTACACTATCCTTTCTTCTTTGTCTGGACCTCCCACTTGATCCTGTGCTAATTTTGCCAGTTAAACACACAACAAAGCTCTTATTTTTGATTATTCTCAAACCAGATCATCCCCATTACATCATGCCTCTCTGCATTAATACTTGTCGTTGTGTATGCAGCACTTTCAGTCTATCAATATGAGTCCATGTTTAACAAATAAAAACAAAATGACAGATACTGACATCAAAATTTCAGTTTAAATAGAATTGGGTTGTCTTAAGAAAGTATTTAGCAGCTGTTAGATTGTTTGTTAAAGTATGTAGAGGCCTCGGTGGACTGAAACAGTCTCACTCCTAAGATTTCTGACCTTTTTTAGCAGCTCAAGTGTCAACACATAAAAAACCTTTTGAGGATTCCTCAAAAGTCTCATTTAATTCATGCCAGCTCCTTCTTTTCATGGGTTCTTTTCATGACACAGCCTCCTGTCTCAGGTCTATGTTTTATCTCTGCTGCTTCATGCTAGTCATAAGGAATTTCTTGTTGTCTCGGAAAATGCCATTACTGACAGACCATGAACATAACAGCATGAGGGCAAGGTTCTGCAAATATCAAGGGGGGCCTACGGCAGGTGTTTCCCTCTTTCATGGTGATTGGAAAATAAATTCCATCTCATGTGATTTGATTTCCTGAGCTGCAGTTGGCTATTATCACCCCCACCCCTTCACACAGGATCCAGTGGAGTGGTCCCTTGGTCCTGTAGGCTTGCTGTAAACCCCTCAGGCACAGAGGGAAATGATGCATGTCATTGTGAACACACCAGATGGGGTCCTGAAGCAGAGAACAAGGAGGTAGAGCAGCAATCTTTTCATAATGAGATGTAAATGGAGGCGACTCCAGGCTGGGGATGGTGACAGGGAGGCTCATTTCAGTGCATGACAGTGCAAAGTAATGTAAGTGACAGGTAGCAAACCTGCATGAAAATAAATCACATTTGTCAAATTAGGCTGAGGACACAGGCCTTCTTAGGCTGGAGCTATTATTAGAAAGCCACCAGCCAACAGCAAAATGTGATAAATCAATGTTTTTACAATAACAACCGATCAAATTACTATTTTTCATGTGAAAGGGCTTCCTCACAGAAATGAACCCACAAATTATCACCTGACTTTATGGTTCCGCTCAGCTTTCCAGAGCTTTAAAGCATCTCAACTGCTTTAATTTTTGGCAGAAATTGAATATAATATTCATATTATATCATATATAACTTATAAGTAAGTACTTATAAGTTGCTACCTCAGAATGAGCCCTTTATAACTACAACGACATGTAATACCACCTAAACAGAAATTGCCACTCAGCCTTTCTCCCAATTTTTCCCAGTGGTCGCTCGCACTATTGCAGCGAAAAATTACCCTGCAGTCCAAAAAGCATTTTCTCCATAAGCCACCACTGTAAAAGAGACTGTTGTAAAACTGTAAAACTGTTGACAGAGCACCCCGAACTGCAAACAAGCTCAATTATGACTCTATTATAAATTTTTGATAAATGGAGGTTATATAGTTGTAAAACTTTGCTACAGCCAAGAAAAGTGAATATGTAATATGTAACATCAACACAATGTAATAAGTCTGTGGGCCAAGTGGGAACTTGCAGGCGTGGCCTGTGGGAGAAACACTACAGTGCGTGTTCAGTGGGCCGCATACCACAGAAGTAAAAATGGAAGCTAGCGCATGTGCCAGACAAGCAATTCTTATTGGACTGAATGGGCACCATGTATCCATTTCTAAAAAGTACATCCATGTGTCCTTTTTCAGGGAGGCTGTCATGTTGCACCACCATGTTTTTACAGTAGAACTAGAATGGACAAACCAAACATGCAATATGCAAGTTCACTGCTATATGCCACTGGCTAAACTCTACACACTGGCCCTTTCAACCTCATTGTTTCATAAAAAACTTTTTTTAAACTCAGATTTCATAGATATTGTGGTGTGTTCTTTGTACTGACAGTTTTTCTAAGATTTGATGAAAAAAAAGCAATATATCACCTTTCTTACCAGTATTGCAATATATTGAATCATAACCCCTGTATTGTAAAACAGCATAATGGCTGACTTCAACAAATAAATGACTCCGCTGATGTTGTGCAGCACTTTTCTTTAAATGGCAGTTTATTAGCAGCGAGCAATGTGATCCTGTAGCCTTAAAAAGAGATGCAGTGGAGCTTTATGTCTGGGGTGTGGCGCAGTATTTATTAGCTGCCATCAATACCTCTCAAGATGTCGAGCAGGTCCCATTTCAAGATGTTCAAGAGGTTTTCATTTTTGTTTGTAATGAGTGTCACTATGATTGTCATTATTATGACTTAGTTTCTAAGTTGTTATTTTAGGGTTAATAATATTAATTATTGTAAGAAAGTTTCTCATTATTTTGAGGTACTTAATATTTTGAGAAAGTATGTTATCATAATGATAAACTGAGTCAATAGACTTAATTAAGGGATCTTTTTTCATCACATCAGTATAAATGGATTGCGTGGCCATGTTTAAATTAAAAGAAAAAAGACTGTTTATAACATGTGCTGTCATTTGTGTGTAACAGCATACCTGTGACTGGCAGCAGAGAGTTGTTGGGATGTTTGTTGTTCTTCCAGCTGGTCTGGAGTTTGTAGTAAAGTGTGCAGTATCGATGACAGGAGTCTGCAGCGCCACGATCTGGTCTGCTCCACTTACACACACATACCAGGCTGAAGTCACTCCCACCTCTCAGTGAACTTTTCGGTCAGTTTGGGCTCCCTAAAAAGCCTCCGAGTCACGCAGCACACAGTAACACCTGAGATACTCTTTGCACAGATTTATGAGTGCACACTGAGCTCATGCAGTCTGTTTGCAACCCGATTCACTTAGTAAAAATTCAGCGTTTTATATTTAGTTGCTGTGAACTCTACCACCTGCAAGTTGAGAAAGGTAAGACGCTTCATTTGTTATTGCTTATTCCTGCTTAACAGCCAATTATTTTGTGAACTCTCTGTCAAGGGGTCGTTAGAAATCTCTAATACTTCCACAAACAAGCACGAAAATATTTATTCCGACGATTCGTGTCTGAGGAAAATGAATGGAAGATGCAAAAATACATATTTTCCTCTTACCTGTGGTGCTATTTATCCGTTGTTGGCTGAGTTGCTGCGTTTTGGAGATATCAACCTTCTCTTGAATATGACTAAATGGCATTCAGCTTCTGGTGGAAAAACTCAACAGCAGTGTTTATCTCCAAAATCACGACCCTGTCACTCAAAATAATTCACAGACCTGTCTTGAGTAGATTCATATAGGAGCCACTTTTCATCAAGTAGAAAGAAAGTAGTTCCAGTAGATTCAACAGGAAAAAGTAGAGTCCAACCAATATACTGACTGATGTATAGGACCAATATTGCAGCTATATTGGTGACCAATATGAAAACTTTTTTTTTAACAGAACATATTACAGATTGTTTTTATCTGTTAACTTTATAGGCAGCATTATATATGTATGTATATATATTTAAACATATAGGTTTTATCTTAATTTAGGTCTAATATATACATGTATTTTGTTTCTATTTATGTTTTTTACTCAGTTATTTATATGTATTAAAATACTGGTGAAAGTTTATTGTTTCAAGTTTATAGTATAAACTGTAAAATGTTCTGCTATGTCACAAGTGTTCACCATTTTTGAAGGATCCATCCATCATCACGTGCCGCGGAGGTTCCAGCAGCGGACCCCAGACATCCCGTCCCCCGGCTAGATTAACTTTTGAAGGATCATTGCAAAAATGCATGTTAAAGTATATATTCTCTATTTTGTATATTATATTCTGTATAAAGAATATCAACCAATATATAATATCAGAACTCTTATACTCCCTAATATTGATATCGCATTGGTCCCAAAAATCCAATGTCAATCAGACTAGACGGAAAGTAGTTCCTACATTAAACTGCTCACAACAAGGTCTGTGGATTATCTTGAGTAAATGAGTCATGATGTCTGGAAAGAGATATTCATGATTAATTTTTCAGATGTATTTTTTGGTGCTTTGAGCACCACAAGCCAAGTGCCATTTAATCCCATTTTATTCTAAGAAGGCAGACATCTCTGCATCCCCCAAAATTCAGCAATTCACACCAAAACAATGTAGATGGATAAACAGCATTACAGAGGAAAAATATGTATTTTTGATTTTGGGAGAAACTGTCCCACTTTAGGTTTTGGGGATAGATACAGCATGCAACAATGTCCTGTCAAAAATGAAAGGAATAAATGTGCAGTGAGGTCCCTTGAATATTTCTGATATTCTTGTACAAAGACTGTTGGCACAAATAAAATTACACTCTGCATCCAGATTAGCTGTTTTATTTGCAGTTCAGACCACACAGTAAACAACAAGTCATTCATGGGTGACTTACTGTCCAATGCATCCTCACCAGTCGACTCCCCTCTAACAACAAAGACCTCCGTCCATGGCAGCAGACAGAGTTAATATGACCCAACTGTTAAGGAGACAAATTGCTGTGGGACACTTTGTCTGTCACCCAAGGCGCAAGAAGTCCATTTAGTCCGGTTGCTTTTATTAATGGTGGTGGCTGCAGTCCAGGCACACCACCACCGCCCCCGCCGCCACCACCACCTATCAGCATCACTGTCAACATCCTCATCACTGCTGCCACCAATTTGGCCCCAGCTCTGTCTAACTCCAGATATGTGCTGTTCCTGCTGACAATGTCTGTCATCCAACTGCTTTCTCCTCTGATGTCTGTGGGAATAATCAGCCACTATGATGAATATTGTAGGCTCATTTCCACCAGATTATGCTAACAAGTGCACAATTTGTTTGGCAGGTATTAATTGCTTAAAATGTGTTACTCATACTGTCGGGCATTGATCAACAGAAATGTCTGTACTGTTGATTTTTTTTTTCTGAGACAAACAAATGTGTGATTAGCAATTCTGTCTAAGATGAAATGCTGCCTTTTTTTTCCAAGCTAAAATTTCTTATTTATACTTTTAATGAATGAAATATATAAATATCACAGTGGTGAAGGAGTATTCAGCTACATTATAGTGTTTCTCCTACCATTGTTTTGAGGGTGTGGCACACCCCACGAATCTCCAGCCCCCCTTGAAAGAAACAAAATATTTTATTTTATGATGAGAATTCTTAACATTCTGATGTTTTTTACTTTTATTTTAAAGTACGCACTTGTTTCCTTCCCTCCTGTTTCTCTTCATTCTCTCTCTCTTGACTCCTCTCTGTATTTCATCATGTTTCACTGTTTTGTCATTGATAAGTGTATTTATTGGACCGCTGTAAGTCTGTAAGGACTTTTTTTCAGTTATTAGACTGTGGAAATTAGCCTAATCAAGTGATATTATATATAGATTTTCAGTGTGTGGGTTGCTAGCTCGGAGGTTGTTTCATGTAGCCGTTTTGAATACTGGTAACATGCAGCTAGCAGAAGGGGAAGGGAATGCTGCCTGAAATAGGCAGCCAATGGCAGTGTTATTTCCAGAGTCTATATCTGGTGATACTAGACATTCATATACTGGAGTGGTCATGTGAGAGGCCTGAGAGGTAGAGAGTTTATAATATACTAGATTTAATTTGGAAAAACAAGGAACTGCCATATTGTGTTTACTTTGGAGCCGCCTGTGGACAAAAGCGATAGTGTTTACACTGTAATAACCACAAAATATGACATCAAAAATCCTCCTGCTTCATTCTAACTGGCCAACGTATTACTCACTGTAACTTTGTCCAAGAAAACACAGACTCGTTTCATCTGATTCCAGATTCTAATAAGACAGTCTTCTCTCTGATGGTCTTCTTTTGTTATGTAGGTCATCTAGAGGCATCGGTATTAAAATGAGATGGTTTCATAAGCAGTTAAAGTCAAAAAGTCAAAGTCAAAGCTAGCTTGCTAAAGAATCGTATCACTTTGTTGTCAGTCCAAACACCTCACCAATCAAGGGTGACAGTGTCATCATCAAATTATACAATGCACGAAGATGAGGTCCTACTTGGTAATGCAGTGTAAGGGAACCAAATATTTATCTTCTTAAAAGAGCTGTAGGCTGGACAAGGGAAGTGTGTGTGCTGATGCATTTGGCTGAATGTGTTTATATGTGTCTGCATGTTGGAGCAGTCTGCAGGCAGACTGAGAGACAGAGTTAAATCTGCAGCACACTGAGGGCCTGACAGTGTTACAAGCATCCAGATTGGCGCCCAAGGCTGCTGAGACTCACTATAAGACACCCACATGCTGAAGCGGAGCGCCTCATTAGGTAGGACACGCAGCGGTGGGGGCGGAGGACAGAGAGAGGTTGGGTGGGAGAAGGAGAGAGATGAAGGGAGTAGTTCTTCACACTCCATCTGGACAGAATCTTTAAAAACGCTCCTGTGGTGTTAGGACTTTACACGGGCAGTTCAAAGTGCCGGTGACACGGAGAGGCGGGGTGGAGGGTTGTAGGTCACCGTGAAAATCCTCTGAAGGGGTATCTTACAGAAAATGAAGCAGGATCTGAACCATCAGACTTGAACTGCCCACAGTTGGCCTCACCACTCCATTAGGCACACTCAAGTGCATAATGGCCAAAATGTCAAGTACAGCGAGTAACAGAGTGGTTAGGAGGTGGTAGTATTCACAAGGTCAGCTTTTATCAGTGTTTTATCCTGAATGGCGTCACATTCTTTACAGAATGAACAATTTCCACATTACTGTTCTCATCCACTGATCTTAACTCTCAACAGTTGAGATCATCACCTTGAGCTTTGAGGAACACTGATCAATTTTTCACCATTTTCTGACATTTTATGGGCTCAATACATTTTTACAAACAGATCTAATTTCATTTGAACTTGTGGAAATAAGAGTCTGTCTATGAGCATCAACTCAATTAACACCTCCCTTCTCCACCCTGCTTTGCTCTGATGTGTTATTTTCCCCAGGTTGAGGAAGCTGACACATTTTCACATAATTACAAAGACAGCTCACTTTTTATGGATACTTTTGCATTAAGCACTAACCTGAACCGCCCCACCCCTACCACGTCCAGGCTCTTTATGTCCATCATGTGGCTTAAAACAGTTCAAGAAGATGCAGGCTGACAAGCTGAAAAAAGAGCCAAGTATTGTTGGGGCCTGCAGCGCACCATGAGCTGTCAGTTTATGACCTGTGAATCAGCTCTGCAACATGACGGATAGACACCACTGGGACACAAAACCTCTGCCCTGATTTTGTGGTTTGGTTTATTTGCAGATAACAAAGCCATCATTTTTTAGACTCATTACAGACCAGCAAACAATACTGTTCACAGTCTCACACGCTCAATCTCCTGCTTGTCACAATCAAATATCTACCTCTTTCTTTGTCTCTTACTCTGCATAATTTATGAGGCTCTCTGTCCCACAGACCCATTACTCTCTCATCAGGTGACCCAGATATGAGGGGGGAGCCTGCAATGCAGATACGGTCAGTGTGGGGCTCATAAATCAACATTTATGGAAACATTGTCCACTCATTCGGATGTTGAATGTGCAATCAGAGCCCACTCTAGTTCAGAGGTGAAGATGATGTAGTACAGTAATGTTATTTTAGTGACGTAGCTCTGGAAATTAAGGTCAGAATCAACGACTGCACCCAGATTTCTGACCTGTGTGGTACTTTTCAGGGGCAGATAAGGTCTGTTTCCACCAAAAGGACCCAAAACCTTTTGTCCCAGGGACTTCTTTTCAAAGAACTAAATGGTTCCTGCTTCCCATTGTTGTCTGCTGTTTCCACTACGGTCTAAAGGCTCAGTAAGGCCTGGACTTTTCCTCTGTTGTGTAATCTGTGTCTGTGTTGCCTTTTTTGTAATCTATAATAAATAATAATATAATAAATATATAATGTACTGATACAATACCATCAATACCATACTGTAAAGAACAACAACAAAAAAACATGATATAAATTTTAGCCTCCTATTCAATACACAGTATGAAGTCAGCTTTCTTAGACAAAATTCCCAAGACACAACAGAAAATTGTCATTCTTTTACAGTGGATGAGATCAACTGTGTCAAACTCTGCTCTCTAATCCAATAATACTAAAACTGAAACATCACCACTGTCACTATTTACTTCTAGGTTATTGATCACCTTAAGAAGAGCTGTGGTTTGCACAGAATCCTGACCGAAATGAATCAGGAAGCTGATTAACGACACAGTAATCAACTAACTGCTTAAGGACAATCTTCTAAATGACTCTGCTATGGAACGGGAACATTTGCTTACAGCACAACATATTATTAACCCACAGTGTTGTCAATTTTAAAAGAAAAATATCTCATTATTATACACAGTCAAGGGTTTTCATGAGGAAAATGCTGTGTAATGGCTGTGAAGATCATTTCCATCAGCAAAGTGATTGGATTATGATAGCTTCTTCTTCCTTCCTACATTTAATTAACCTAATTCAACCTTTAGCTGGATAACTCCTCTGCTGCACCTTGTGTCTCTCTAGATCAGTGTTTAAACCAAGTCTGGATTCAAAAATGGGTCACAGGCCAGTTGCCAGCTATTTGTATGATTTAATGAGCTCAGGGCCAGAGAGTGAGATGATTTTCTTAAATGGATCCCAGGTTTCTTGTGGTTGAGAGCCTGTGTGACCAAACACTTCACTGCTTCACGGTGGAGTCAAGGCTCTAATAACAGTGGTAGTTTGTTTTACATCTTAAAACAGGAAGCAAGGCAGATGAAGTGAAGTGGAAATTAAATGAGGTAGAAATATGAAGTGATCTGAGGAACACAGACACAGAGGGCTATTTAAAGAAAGCGCATCAGCAGAGGCCAGAAATATCTTTGCTATGGCCCAAAATAGTTTTTCCTCACTCCCATTTTATTACTAGTTGAGACTAGATAGATAAAGGATCATATTTCTAATAATCCAAAAGAGGAAAGAAAATCATCATTAACATGCATAATTCAAGAGCATATCATATCTCAAGAGTATTCTTTACTGAACTGGTATCTCTGGCTGGTATAATAATACTGTACTTGAAAACAGCTAACCTCTGACAGGGAAACATATCATCTGTATGGACACCAAACAAGTGGAGTCACATCATTTATTGTCAGCCCGTTCTCACCAGAAAAACAAATGCATGCAGCAAGAATGCAAGCAGCTTATTCCGACTGATATCAATCAATCAATCAAAACACTTTATTTGTCCCCAAGGGGCAATTTAAAAGGCATGAGGAGCAGCATCACAAGACAAAACAGAACATCAACTACAAATACATTAAATGCTACAGTTAAAATATTCCAGCCACTGTCAAGTCAAAGTGCTTCTGTGCGTAATGTTAAGGTGTTAAAGTGTTAAAGTGCTGTGTGCATTTAGTCAGTCACAGGGAGGATGGGAGGGGGGGCTGAGCAATGATATGTCCGTTTATAGTTGAGTGGTGTGTGGTGGCAATAGAGAGACCCCCTTGTGGACATAGTAAGTATGAAAGGAGAAGTATAAGGAGTGAGGAAGTCTGCATTTTGGGGAGGTGGGGTGGATGAATGAGCACAGGACTTTCATCCAGGAGGCCAGGTTCGAGCCATGTGTGAAGCGAAAAGTAAACAGAGTTTTTGAAAGTTTTGGGTAACTTAAAATTTTGCTATTGACGTCATGTTCGTTGAGTCACTTCTGTTGGATGTGTTCTTTTTGTTAGAGAGTCTAGATTCAAGAGGCTGTTTCAGTGTAGAAGTGACAGCGCTGAAACTGATGCACGGTACGGTTTCAGTAGCCCTAAACTTTGTTGCTGAAGGAGTATTTAGCAGCTAAAGAACCAGATATTCCCTCATTGGTTGGTAGAGACCAAACTCAGTCAAAAAGAGGGTGAATATTGGACCAACATTCATCAGTTGTGTAGAAACAAAACTCTACATGAATGATAATGTTGCTCTAAAACTGCTGAGTCAGTAAATTATTTGTATCTAACAATTATTTGCTAACAACCATATCAACTTAAAAGTTGGTGGCATGTCGATAATGTGTTCCTAGCTTATGTCTGCTTCCCCCAAGTGGCCAAAACAGTCAGTTATTGCAGGTTAAAGGATTACATACGCTAAAGGACCAGTGTGTAAGGTAGGTTGTCCTATATGCTTGGAAGGGGAGGGGGAGATGAGTTGGTTGCAGTCTACAACCTCACCGCTAGCTGCCACAAAGTCCTACACACTGGTCCTTTAAACTTTCACATGAACCTTAAAAAAGTATATTTTTTTTGTTTGTTTAACGAAAGTACTTTTAGATATTTGAACCATGGACTGTATGATCTTAACCAATAAAGTATTGATTATAGTCTTTTAAAGCACGTATGTGCTATGATTGGCTGCAACAGGATTACACCCGCTCTGCACCTGCCATTCGCTCAGTCAAGCCGCATGTAGCACCCTGGGCTGATCAGCCACAGAGAAACATAGGTTAGCAAAGCTAACAACAAGATTCAAAATGTGTCTGTTGAAGCAAAAGAGACGTGAAGTTGAATTTGTAGTTAGTGTGCAACCAGTGCATTGCTGTAATGAAAGCATCTAAGATGAAAAGCCACTACAAGTAAAATTAGGGCAGTTTTCCTATTTCGTTTAACTTTATACTGTAAGAGTTATTTGTAGCGATTAATTGACAATGTATTCAATGTGGTCTCTGAACCCCCAGTTATTTTCTTTTTTTGGTCTGCTTGCTATTGAATTTGGATAGCCCTGGCATAGGGCAAGCTATATGAATGACGTATAGCTGGTGCTTATAAACTAATTCTGCAGTGCAACTTGATGATAGATCCTCTTTTTTCAGTTCCGATCTGTTTCCAATATTTAAGATAAGATTACATGAGGCTGAAACTTAACTTCAGTCTGGAAAGCTTGCGTAGTTTGTGTAATGTAACTTGTGTAACTTCAACTGTTGTGGGGCGCTATAGGGTTCTGGTTTCGTGACATTCCCATGTGCAGCTGGCTGAGAGGCCGCCCATGTGCAAATGTTATTATTTATTAGTTTTTATACTGTTTTGTGCTTTATGTTGATAGTTGTCATTTTTTGCTGGGTTATTGTTACATAATGAGTGAGATGCTAGTACATTTCTTCACCCCAGCTGTATCTTTTCATAGTGATTTGAAACGCAATTCCATATTATTAAATGCAAAGACAGAGTAGCAGTGAAAAGCGCTATTCAGCTCTCAATTTGCACTGCATAGGATCGTGTTTACAAATAGAAAGCATGTGGAAAGCAAGTGAAAAAACACACGGTGTATTTGAATTTAGATTGGAATGCGGATCGGTGTGGCAAGTCCAATACCTGATGAATGCCAAATGTCAATATAAGATACCGATCTCTGCTTGATGATTATGTAACTTGATATATGAGTAGTTACACTATATCAAACAAGCATTAAGCCTCTAAAATTTGATTCTCATACCACACTGAAATGACTTGAAAGTGTGAAATAATGTATACATGTATGGTATGTGTTACAAAATGGTCATCATTAATGTGTAGCATATAAATAAATTTAACAGTGCTATCACATGTGTGTTGTACTGCATATGGTCCTTTAATCCCCTTTAAACTACAATTAGCCCCATATATTGACCTTCAGTAAATGGTAATCCTTTTTCATGCAATGTGAACCTATTATATCTGACTGTAGGACCGTCACTGATCCCTGCCTCCCCCCTCTCAGGGGAGGAGAGAGATGTGTGAAGGGCAGAGGCGAGGAAAAGAAGCTTCGAACATGGACACAAAGTAAAAATGAAACAGAGGAGTGTTGTGGGCTTAAATTGAGCCTCTTGTTTATCTCTTTACCTGGGGCGTTGCTGCTGTGTGTGGATTTAGCTCACAAGCAGCCAGCAGCACAGTGGAGCAGTACAATACATACAGACACATTCCTGTGTGTGTGCCCCCAGCACTCCATGTCCCATGTTGAATAAACAAGAATTAAGCAGTGCTGCCAGATAGAGTAAGACAGAGCTCAATCTGCAGTTAGAGTGGGAGGACACAAAGACAATGCTGCATAATTGCTCCTCATGTGTGTCATGTCTATCAACATCAGTGCATGCTGCATGTTCTTGCCCTAAGCTGGTTAAGAGCCAGCATGCCACGTCCATCTTGGCTACTTTGTGGGTGGATCAATGTGTGCACATTTGGTGAAATCATATGTTTCCTTTGGAGAATGTGGGTGAATCTGTGTGTGTGATCATACTGTGTAGGCCGCAGCAGCTCTTTGATTTCCTTCAACAGGAGGGGAATATCCCATGGAGTGGTACTGTAGGCTTATAGCGTCTTAGCACAAAGATTAGCTATATTCAGCGGCAAGCATATGAAAGATGGCTGATTAAAGCCGAGATGACTTTGAAAGCAAGTAAAGACACCTTGATATACTGTATGGTAATAAAGCTGTGGGCTTTGTAAACAGAAGATTATGTTGTATACAATTAAGTCTTCCTAAAAGTGGGGCGGATTTAGTGATTTGGGGGCCTTTGACAAACCCAGTATGAGTTTTTCCTTTTGCCTCATTCTTACTCTTTGGCTGATTGGAAATGTCATCGGTATCAAGGATCTCAGAGTTTTCCATGGATGCAGTCATATTCCATATAGTCAGACTGACTCAGTGAGAAGTAATGATTAATCGATTAATCAATATGTCAATTAAAATAAAATTGGTTGTCAACTATTTTCATAATTGACTGAAATTTCAGTCATTTTTCAAGCAAAATGTAAACGGGTTGTGGACTATTGATTGGACAAAAAAAATTAAGATGTCGCGATAAGTATTTTTAACAATTTTTTGACATTTTTTGATTAATGAATTAATTGTGAAAATTAGAGCCTGATCAATATATCAAACCAATATTACTGGCCTGATTTATACTGTTGAGTATTTTAATCGACAGCAATGCATCATATTTTTGCAATATCATATGTTTACACTAGAGCCTGTCTGATCGGTTGACTGATATTATTGGCCTGATATTTGTCTATCATAGTTAATACTTACAGTTACACTCCAGAAATATTTGGACAGTGACACAGTTTTCATGATTTGGGCTCTGCATGCCACCACATTGGATTTGGAAATGAAACAATTGAGATGTAATTGAAGTGCAGACTTTCAGGTTTAATTCGAGGGGCTGAACAAAAATATCCTATGAAACGTTTAGGAATTGCAACCATTTTTCTACAAAGTCTCCTCATTTCAGGGGCTCAAAAGTAATTGGACAACTTAACATTACCATAAATAAAATGTTCATTTCTAATACTTTGTTGAGAATCCTTTGCAGGGAATGACTGCCTGAAGTCTGGAACCCATGGACATCACCAAAAATGCTGGGTTTCCTCCTTTGTGATGCTTTGCCAGGCATTTACTGCAGCTGTCTTCAGTTGTTGCTTGTTTGTGGGTCTTTCTGCCTTAATTTTTGTCTTAAGCAAGTGAAAAGCATGCTCGATGGGGTTGAGATCTGGTGATTGACTCGGCCGTTGCAGAATATTCCACTTCTTTGCCTTAAAAAATTCTTGGGTTGCTTTCGTAGTATGTTTTGGGTCATCGTCCATCTGTACTGTGAAGCGCCGTCCAGTCAACTGTGTTGCATTTGGCTGAATCTGAGCTGAAAGTATATCCCTATACACTTCGGAATTCATCCGGCTGCTTCTGTCTTCTGTCACATCATCAATAAACACTAGTGACCCAGTGCCACTGGAAGCCATGCATGCCCATGCCATCACACTGCCTCCACCATGTTTTACAGAAGATGTGGTGTGCTTTGGATCATGAGCCGTTCCAAGCCTTCTCCATACTTTCTTCTTCCCATCAGTCTGGTACAGGTTGATCTTAGTTTCACCTGTCCAAAGAATGCTGTTCCAGAATTGGGCTGGCTTCTTTAGATGTTTTTTGGCAAAGTCTAATCTGGCCTTTCTATTTTTGAGGCTGATTAATGGTTTGCACCTTGTGGTGAACCCTCTGTATTTGCTCTCATGAAGTCTTCTCTTTATGGTAGACTTTGATACTGATACACCTACTTCCTGGAGAATGTTCTTCACTTGGGTGGATGTTGTGAAGGGGTTTTTCTTCACCATGGAAAGGATCCTGCGGTCATCCACCACTGTTGTCTTCCGTGGACGTCCAGGCCTTTTTGAGTTCCCGAGCTCACCAGTGCGCTCTTTTTTTCTCAGAATGTACCAAACTGTTGATTTGGCCACTCCTAACATTTCAGCTATCTCTCTGATGGATTTCTTCTTTGTTTTCAGCCTAAGGATGGTCTGTTTCACTTCTATTGAGAGCTCCTTTGACCGCATGTTGTGGGTTCACAGCAACAGCGTCCAAATGCAAATGCCACACCTGGAATCAACTCCAGACCTTTTACCTGCTTAATTGATGACAGATTAACAAGGGAATAGCCCATGCAGCCCATGAGATAGCTTTTGAGTTAATTGTCCAATTACTTTTGGTCCCTTGAAAAAGAGGCGGTTACATATTTAAGAGCTGTAATTCCTAATCCCTTCCTCCAATTTGGATGTGAATACCCTCAAATTAAAGCTGAGAGTCTGCACTTTAAGTCCATATTGATTATATAACTGTATCTTGAATATGTTTTGGTAAACAGCTAAAATAACAAAACTTGCATCAGTGTCCAAATATATATGGACCTGACTGTAATTTGTTTAGTGTTGTTATTATTATCAATAATTTAGTTTAGGCAGATTTGATTGAGGCAGATGGCTACCTCGCCCAGTAGTAAAGTCCATCTCTGGTTCTTTGTGTCTTTGCAGGCAGCTTTAAAAAGGAGGGGTCAGAGTTCAGGGCAGATGTCAGCTAAGTGCCAAAATAGCTTGACCAAGGTCAAGTCACACGCATGTTTTCTCAAACATGCAGCAGATGCCTGATTACATTTGCTTTAGTCCCGCATAGCCAGACCTATTTAATCAGTATATTAATTTGTACCATATTTTACACAGTCAGCGTTGCTTATAACTTGTAACTTGATTGTGTCGACTAAGGCTTTGAAAACAACTTAGTGTGAGTTCAGATCTTCCCATTTTGAGCTCATCTGCTTAACTACACAAACACACACACACAAAAACACACAAATGCACAGACTCCTTCTGCTTTTTAATGTGCTGGTAAATAAATGTTTATTACTTTCACTGCTGATGTTTCTACTTTAATAAATATACTACGGCACAAAGAGCAACTACTAATATTGATATTAGTGATTATTGATATAGACTAATACTGCTTGTGCTTGTTATTTTAGCTTGACTGGAAGGCACTGTAAATTTAATCTAGTTAGAAGGAATGCAACATAACATCTGTGTTTTATAGCAATGCCACAGAAATGATGAGCTCCTTCTGCACTCATTTTCTGCACTGTTGTGTATTGATTGTCAATGTAAAGATCAACTGAAACAAATTAACAGGCTGTTGCCGTGTGATTAATAATGTGACGGAGAAGTCTGGAATGCCAAGTTCTCCCAGCCGTAGTCGTGCATTATGAGACTTCAGCTGACTCCTAAAAAAGAAGGAGCACTGGGGGCAAAAAGATTAGGCGGCTTGTAAGAACTGGGCCAGCATATGAGATTCGCCCAGTCCTGCAGAGGTCAGCTTCTTCTGACCAAAGCAAAGCCATGGTTATTTCAGGAGACTAAGAGCCAGAAAAAAGTATGTACCCACATCTCTGAAAGGTATTTTTTCATCAGTTTGTGTTAAAAGGCATATGACAGGAAAAATTGGCTGGAAAAGTAAGTCCAACATTCAAACTAGGACATTAGCTACACATCACTTTGCTTGATATTTAGGTCTCATAATCTTTTGCAGCAGTCTACTTTGCTGGAAATATAGGACATTTGTACCTCCCCCAGTGTGGTCCAGAATAATTTCTCCTATGAAGTACGCTGCTTTTATGAGATCATTGCAGAGTGTTGAATTAATCTGTTCTGCACAAACAAGAACCCGCTCATTATCTTTAGATTGGTTCACTTATTGGACTAAGCTCAATTTGCTGTGGTCGGCATGTCACAGCAGAGGAGGCACGAGCATGAGATGCAACCGTGGCAACATTTAAATAATGGCCCGCCTGAGGTGATACAGTGCGAGAGAGTGAACATGGTGATCCCAGCGTCAGTTATGACACCACCACTTTAACACACTGCCATAGCATTTTAAGTGTGTGAGCTCTAGCACAACACACACACAGACTCAAACATGCTAAAATCTGTCCTACTGTCGATTTGCTGAGACTGTAGCCAAGGCAACAGTTTGTTCTGAAAAACTGTCACAACTTTACAGTCTTAAATATTTCTCCTGAAACACATGGAGAGATCAGTAAAAACTCAAGACAAAGACAACTATATGACTGAGACAAATAATTTCTTCTCACTGACAAGCATACCTTGGTCTTTTAATCCTAAATAACAGAAACAGCTTTAAGTGTTTCTCGACATGCTGCTCTACAGTAGTACTTTGAAGGTAAACCAGCAGTAACTAGGAGAGTTCAATCAGTAGAGTGCAGATCCCTGCCAGGCAAGAGATGGTGAAGCACCTACTGCAATGGCCTACTGCCAGATGCAACCACGGAGATGTGCAAAGTTCCTAACCCAACATTAACATGAACCCCACATACATTATCTCTAACTGAAACAAGAGTTTAGATTGAAGCAGTTGATGATAACTTCTGCCCCCTAGCAGCCAGTTAAGAAGACTGAGAAGTCAGCTGTCAATGGTCGTATAAAACAGGGCAGTCACAAAAAAATGACTGCCTCACACTGGTTGCAGTTTGCATTCATGCCTGACCAGACTCATATAATGTATGTTGTGAAGTCTTTGAAGGAATTTAGCATGGAACTTAACCACTGTAACTCTGAAGGGATTTAATAAAAAGGTATTAAATGTGCTTTTTGGGCTAAAAGGAAGTTCTCACTATGCATGTATGATTCCAGTGAATAATTTCCAGTGAGAATCATGCTGTCATCAACTCATCATATTATTCCATTAGATATTTGTGTGTAATTTTGTCATAAGCAGCATATGAAATCTTGAGTTATGGCCTCTGATCTTGACCTTTGACCTTTGACCACTAAAATCTAACCAGTTCATCCTTGAGTCCAAGTGGTGATTTGTGCCAAGTTTGAAGAAATTCCCTCAAGGCATTCATGAGATATCGTGTTCACAAGAATGAGATGATCTGTAAATATAATGCCTCTGGCCTCGGCTGTCACTGGGGTGGAAGCATAAAAAAAAAGGTTGTCTAAAGTTTTTCAAAAATTTTGAATCATAGTGGTCCTTCAGTATGCAATTATGAATGTGCACAAAAAAATAGGCTGATCCAGGTCCAGCAGTATTTGAGATCAGCTGCCAACAAGCTGCAGGTTCTTTGATCACTCACATACACATGCAAACGATCGCATAATCCCCTCCAGGCTGAATAAACAGCAGGGAAGTAGATGCTGTGGTTATGTCTAAATCCTGGGGTCAGACACTTAAAACTGTTTACTTTTATGACTAAAACAGTTTACATAAAGGCAGAAATAGGCATAAGGACTGTTTGTGTCACATTTATAAAGCAGCATATCCATAGCTCCGTTTTTTAAAATCTCAATCATCATGAAACTGGGTGTGCAGACATGCCTTTAACAAACTATTTGCATATTAATACAGTTGTACCATCAAAGACAAATAGTAAGTGCAATTTCACTAATTGTGTTGTATAGGCAAGGCTCTCCAGCAAGGCCAGAGCAGCCGTCCTTACACTCACCCATCAAGCACTGCTGTGGCTATTTATAGCTTCAGCTTCAGTATTATCATTAATTCAACACATGCATTCATATACCATCATCAGTAGTGGCAGTAGTGATATCTCAGTCGTCATCTTTAAAAGAATAGTCGAACAGATGAGAAGATTTATCATTGCTCAGGACCGAGACTGAAAACAGGGAAACAGCTAGTCTGGTTCTGTCCAAGGGTAAAAAAAAATTGTCTACAAACACCTCTAAAACTCACTAATTAACTAGAAATGCTTTTTAAACATCAGTGCAGATAAATTATTCTTTGATTAATAAAAATTTATATTATTTATTTATTTAGAGGAGTACAGAGGACTGATAGAGAGCTGAACATTGTGAAGTTGACCATTGACCTTTTGGATAGAAAATGTCATCACTTCATCATTTTATTATATTAATTTGAGTGACATTTTGTCATAATTAGCATATGAATTCTTGAGTTATGGCCAAAAACGTGTGAGGTCACAGTGACCTTGGCTTTTCACCCCCAACATCTAATCAGTTAAGCCTTGAATCCAAGTGATATAATGAAATTTGTTTCAGGTGTTCCTGAGATACACACATTCACTCCTATGACTGGGGGTGAATCTGACAGCGCGTCATAAAAATACTTGCTAGCCACAGTGACAGGCAGGAAAAAAAAGTTCATTTCAGACCATGGTTATATTACTAGTTTCCCTCCCTCTCATAGGTTTCATTTTCACTTCTCTGTTGTCACACTGGCTCATTCTAGAAAACTGTGTTAGCATTTGGTTTGAAGTGTGTGGGTGGCTTTTGTTTTTTGTTAGTTTTTTTTTTTTCCTTTTAATTCTCACTGCTCTTTTTTTTATAAATACTAGTTTATGTGTGGGAATCATGCATGCCTGTTTTTTGTGCACGCACATCCTTCATACATTTGGCCCTTGAAAAGACTGATCAACAGCATCCCACAACTGAGTGTTGACTGCAGTATGAGATTTGAGACACATTCTAGAAAAAAATTTATTTTTCTTTCTAACAAAACAGCAGAGCAGCAGAGCATGTACACTGAGCAGTGCTTTGAGAAAGTTAGAGCATGCAGAGGGGACCAAACCAAGACAGAAAAGTACTCAGCACATAGTGTGCAACAGCGAGCAACATTATATTTCACTGATGGGAGAAAAGATGGGGTTAAACACTGAAGGCAGCACGGGGCAGCGTTCACCGTGCTGGGAAGCACGGGCGTCCCTTCTTTCTAATTAACAAGTACTTGACAGAGCCGCTCAGACAAACAAGGCAGCCGAGCACACAGCAGCCATCTGCAGCAGCCTCGTCTGCCGGGGCTTTGATGCTGATTTGAGCCAATGATGAAGTAAGTCGCACTGACATCAGGCTGCACGCAGGCCTTTGAAGGGAGCAGACACACACGACGGCTTGCAATCTGTGCCGCAAGATGACAAGTCCACACAGATAAAGCCATCTGACAGTGGAGGAGGACCTCGAAGCCTGGAATAAAAACAGAATATAGACATGAAACAAGACAGGAAGCACAAGTACCTGCATGAGAAGCATGTGATGATGGTGATACGATGTAAGTGTGCGTATAAACGTATGCACACACATATGCTCACACCTGCACATGGAGAACAATCACACCACAAACACATTGGATGGAGAAGCAGTCAGGCCTGAAAAAATGAATGAATGCAAGTGTGTGTGTATGCACATATGAGTGCCACAGGAAAGTCCCCTGCTCAGAGCTCATTGATCTGAGTCACACTCCCTATCCCCTCCACGGCTCTCTGGTATCAGCTGAGAGGAGGCTGATGGTCTTGGCTGCCACCCAGTCTCCCCCTACGTCTGACAAATGACATGCACTGTGGACCTGATGCTAAAACTCTGCCATTACTGGTCAATACTGAATCATTACTCACTCCATAAAAACTGTCATGTCGGTTTTTGCATCAAACACAATATTCTCTGCATTATGGCAGTGTAAGATTAGATCCATTACCTGTGTGTCACTTTTCTGAGTTAATCTTTGGATTCTTTTGTTGATGTAGTTGTGCTTCTTTCAGATGTGACAGTAACTAATAATACACCTGACATGCTTGTTAGCTCAAGGCCCTTGTTCATGTATTTAAACTGTATTTATTAACTGCAAAGTCTCTCTATAAGTTGCTCTGTTAGTCTGTCACTCCATTGGTCGGTTGGTCAGATTGAATGTTGCAAATTGCTGATGTTCTATGTCCAGAACAGAATAGCTTGTTCAACAATATTTCTGTCTTTCTAGCTTCACTGACTGGCCACATTGGAAGGCAGGGCGAAAAGCTTGCTGTCCTAGAGCGGGATAAGACACAACAAATTGTTCAAATGGGGCAGTGCAAACTTTTAGACAGTCTCTTCTGGAAGGCATGCATAGTGTTGCTTTTGGTTGTACGCATGAGTGATGGAAGTACTCGCATGAAGAATGAAAAAAACAAAAAAAACTCTTGAGAGAGACGTTATTTTCTGTAAATTGTTGGATTGTTGGTTTGAGGTATACTGGCATCTTAACATTATAACATGATATATATAATTAAATACATTCACCCTTCAAACATTGTTTATGTGTGGTTGAAAATGTCAGTTTATTTCATGCCAAAGAAAGGTCAGTCCGACCACCTTGCTTGAATGTTTATAGGCTCAGCTTCTAACCTACATGAGACAAACTTCATCAGGTGGAATGGCTGCTGTCTGGGACAAAGAATAGCTCTCACTCAGCCACACTGCAACAGTGTCTTCCCTCAGAGCAGGCTGGGTGGTCTAGAGGGACTATCTCCTAACCAAAGCCCCTTAATTTTGTATGCGCACATCAGCCAACACGTCCATCAGTGACGAACTGTACTGTCAAAAATGTTTCATGTTAAAAATGTAGTTCATATTCAGTCTCCTTTTGGCTCTGTTTTTGCCATGACCAACTCTCGAGGGAAATATCAGTATCACTTTATGTGAAGGAGTGTGTATAGGACTGTCATTGCACTGTCATAACCACGTAACGACACCTGTCAATCTTTATAGTGGTTGGTGGTTACTCATCAGATGAGCCTTGTTACATTTAATGACATCTTTAAGACAAGTCCAAGTGGTAGAACTTTAGTTGAAGTCCAGGAAATTATTCATGAAGATCGTGTATCATTCGTGTAGAAGGCATTATTGTTTGATTAATGTCAAGTTGTCATAACAAAGACATTTTTTTCTTGGGTAATGTCAAGTTATCATAACAAAGACATCTCAAACAATGTCAACTTTGCATTAAAAATAACAATCGGATGACATTTATTTTTTAAACATTAATTAAAATGCCTTCATGTTCATGACATATGTTATGACATGGTTATGTACAGTGTAATGACAGTCTAATGCACACCCCTTCAAAGTATTACCAAATATCTTTAGTGGCTAAATGCTCCACTGTGTTCATTTGCTAGTCACTAATTTTGTCTGTCTGCCATTTGTGGGGTGGAAGGATGGTGTGCAGTTTCTTAAAGGCATAATATGCAGCATTTTCCTAAAAAACACACATACACACACAATGTATAGATTCAGAAACATAATCCTCATCAGTTATGACCCACTAGAAAAGTGTGGTGGTGTCTACACCTGCAGAGACCCTGCCCTCTGTGTGTATTTCTCATTATTTTAAACTATATTTCTGGTGCATTTACAAGCAGTTCAGACAAATCCAACTGATTCTACCTTTAAAGTTTTTTCCACTAGAAATAGCTGCCTGCTGCTGAAAAACAAACCAGTGAGAGTGTACCAAAACATTATATTATATATATTATATATTATATTATATATATATATGCATGCCATAAAACCAAAACATGAGCTAAAAGATGCTCCAATGCTGAGTGGAATTATAGTTGTGTGATAATGCTCTGTGGGTTTGTCACTACAAGCAGCGCCTTTAACATTACACCGTTATTTGATTATTATAAAAATATTGGTTAAAGCCACTTTAAGGCTGGAAACAGTGTCGCAGATCTGGTTTGTATATTTGAGATCCCAGTTTGAGGAGAATGTGGAACAACACAATCTTAACACGCCAAGGAGTTGTTGCCCCCACAGACGCTCAAACATCTGCATCCTGGCCTTTCCCCTACTTTTTAAACTGACCTGGCTCAGAAAGACTTTACAAACAAACTTGTGCTGACATTATCACATGCGATAGCACAAGAGGTAACAGAAAAAAGTCAGTTTTTCTTTACAGTATGTTGAAACAGAATACAAGATTCATTCCTTTGGGATTATCCTTCTCTGAAGATTGTTCTAAAGATGAGTGGTGTTTCATTCCTTTTCTTTTTTCCTTCTAAGAAGAAGAGCAGGTGCTTCTGTTCTTATTTACAGAAGCATAAAGTGCCTCATCTCTTGCGTACCACTGATGGTCAAACACTTCACACCCACTCTCATCACTTCTCGGTAGACCTAAACAAGTGAGTCGTGTGCTAAAAGGAAGTGACAGCTGTAAAAGGCCATTTTGAACCCCCCTGGAGAAGATAAGGCTAGAGAAGATAAGATGCCGTCCCTCCTGTAAGTGATACAGGCTTTGAAATCCATGCTCTGCTTTTTGACTTGCAGAAAATGCATCTCCTTTACAACCAGAGAGAACTCATACACTGTAAGTCATGACTGGGCACTAAAATGGCCAATTCATTTTTACCTCCCTTGCAATTTGGGAGAACATCCAAAAGCTCTAGTAGAGGAAGGCATATAATCATTTTCCTTGATTTCAATTGTTAATGTCAACATCAAAAGCTGCCTGAGCAAGAACGCTGAGCTTGAAATGCATTTCCTACCTATCTGTGTGTCACAGTACTTCCACTGCTGTGTTCTTCTGCTCCATGTGCACTTTTAAATGTCCATCAGAAGCCTTAGTAAACATTTTTATCTATGGAGAAAAAGTATGTATGAAAAGATCAAACCCACTGGAGGCAGAGACAGCAGGCCCTGTGAGGACGGATTTCCACATGTTGTCCAGCTTCTCCTGCACTAAAACAAAACAGCAGACACACTGGAGCGGGAAACAAATAGAAATGGTCAATTTTTGTTTGCTGAAGTAGAAGCAGCACAGCATGTTTTCTCTTCTATGTTTCTCCTGCTCACACTACATATGACCACCCTTGTCAGATGCTCTATGATATAAAATTTATCTGCCTTAAAACTCTGCAGAAAATAAGTTCCTGAACTAATTTCTCAGCAAAGGAAAAGTATGAAGGAAAAGTCAAAAATATTCAGTCTAATCAGCCAAGTTTGTGTTATTTTAGTAAAGCACACGTAGTCTTGCGCTATCTGAGTAATTAATGATGTTCACTTTTGCATTCAGGTAGCTTCTTGTCTCTATTGTTAATGATGAGGAGAACTGTTTTTGAAGTTTATGGATTACTGTGTTAATGAATGAGACACTTATATTTTCTACTTTGCTAATGTATAAAGTAGAAACTGGGTACATAGTCTGTCAGCTCCATTCAAGCAGAATAGCATTGTTCTTTACTGGGTGATGCATGAAAGCAACAGCTTGTGTGAAATTTACGCTTTGACAGATAGATTTAATTTTTTTCTGTCACTTTTTAACAATCTGTCAAAGCCTTTCAACTTTCAATTACAAGTTAATTTTCACCACAATTTGCATTATTTCTAGAAAGAATGCATCTCTGTCAACTGCTGAGCTATGCTGCTGACTGGAGTTAGAGTCCTACTTGGAGCTGTTGTTTCTCAGCTCGGTACAGTACCCTGTTGTCAAGCTGGTTCCTCTCAGTCTCAGAGACTGTGTTTGGTGCCAATTCGGCCGTGTTGAGCTGCTGAGCTCAATTCAGTTGCCCAGTTTACAGTGTAAATTATATGACCAGACTCCAGTCATATAAGGGGCTGTAGCTACATAGCAAACTGAGCTAACAGTAGCTAGGAGGCCAGCTACAGCCAGAGAGTTACAGCAGAGTAAAGCGAGCAGCAGTTAGTTACTCTGGTGATTTGCTGCCTTTGCTAACTTTGACAGGTGGCCTTCCGCTTCCTCCTTGCCGCTTCCTCAACCTTGTAAACAATGAGAAAACTGTGTGGATATCTTGGCAACGGAAGTATGGCAGACCACAACAGCATGTCAATGGGCCACTGCAAACACAAGCAGTTTTGATCGTGTCCTCAGTCCAGTCAACACATTTAGTAGCTTGCAAAGTGCTAGTAAAATGTTTACTTCAACATTTGCAGCTTGATAACTCATCTGGATCACTGGGGGAGAACGCTACTTCTGTTGCTGAAATGCGTTTTTTGATGACGTCAGCTGTAAAAGGGTCTATAACAACGTCATCATGCAGAAACCTACATCATATTTGAATACATAATAAATGCTACAGGGAAGATACAGAATAATATAAAAAAAAACTCAAAATAATGGACCGGCCCTTTAAATTTATACAACTGAACAGCTGCAGCTCTAAATGTGAGTCATGTGCATGATGCAAAAAGACTTTCTCTTCTGTTTTTCAGACCCTGGGGATTTATCCTGGGTCATAAACCTCCATGGAATTCAATCCACATCTGTTCGACTTTCTTTATTGTTACGCTCCAAACCTCTTCACTGTTAGCTGGTCCCTTCTTGTCATTAGGCTCTATAGCTATGGGGTTGTCTCACTGTCTCTCTGTGTCCAGAAGAAGTGATACGTATGGTCTCATATGATTAACATCCATCATATAAGCCTGTTTCCACAGGGCTGCCATGAGAATAATGATGTCTGTGAAACACTGGCTACGCTGCCAACAAAACATCAACCACCACTGTCACTCATATCTCATCTCATTAACCTCCAGGCGACACACTCGCACACCCACCACATATACAGTATCATATTCATATTCACCCGCCCAAGGCAGTGTGTTGGCTGCTGTTTTGCGTTGTTGCGGCATGTGTGTGCGTGTATCGGCTGCTGTCATGAGGAGATAGCAGTTCCCCCGGGGTCGTCAGTGACCTTGTGCTTCTCAATGAGCTTCTTTCTCATGTTCAAACAGAGCGAACACTCCCAGCAGTTCTCCTGCCTCCTGAACAGTCGCAGCTCCTCATTATTCCTCCTTCATATGTCACAGAGATGCAGTACACTTCCCACCTGTGGCCTCGCCGGATGTTGTGTGTCGCAGATCGAATTTGTCTTGATCTTCGCGTTTCCTCTGATCTCTGCTGTGCTTTGTTCTGTGTATGAGCTCATTTGGCTTTCAGTGACAAAGTTCTGTCAGCGAGATTATCAAGTAACACCACTATACAACTGTCACTACCGTCACAACTCATCCTCCTGCTGCAACTTCTGTAACTCTGGCTCCTACTGTCTTTCACTGGGGACTTCTACCTCTTTCATATTCACATGTACACCTGAACATTACACGCACATGTCATTGTTGAGCATCTCATTCCAAATCCATGAGCATTAATATGGTGCTATAACAGCCTCCGCTCTCCTGAGAAGGATTTACTCCAGACTGCAGAGAGTTTTATTATGCCTCCATGCCAGATTGTCCGTCCGTCTCTACATATGTACGTCTGTCCGCCTGTCCGCCCCATTCTTGTTAAAGTCATATCTCAAGGCCTTGACAGAATTTATTCAAATTTGGCACAAATGTCCACTTGCCTCTGTCTTTGGAGAAAAACTGGAGACACAGAGAATTCGCTGAAGCTTTGACAGTCAATAGAGGCTCATTTTTGGCCATTTTTTCCAAATAATTTAGCTAGCAGAGCTAACGCCAGCAGCTCAAAGGCTCTGATAGGCTCTCCAGTGCGCATGTGCATCTGTGGGGTAATGTCAGTGCGTAGCCGTATCCCTGCTGTTTATCATGGGATCATCATCAACACAAAGAATGTAGTCTAGGAGTGCTTCTGTCAAGAGCACCAAAATCCAAAAATACTAATAGAGGATTAAAACAGTGTAAACTCCTGTGAACGTTGCACATTGATCCGCATATATTTGACAATGAGCGCTGTTTCACTGACTCGTGCTCAAGAGCAGGACTGGAGGAGCTGGTCCACCCAACTCTGATTCACGCGCACTACCTTCTTATATAAATCTCATGACGTACAGCAGTCTCAAATGGTCGACTCTCTCTCAGTATTGGCCCCGCAAATTCCAGCATCATTTAAAACAGTGGGTGGCGTTCTGAGCCATTTTCTGCCCAGGAAATGCAATTAAATAAGAAATGTCAACATGAACACCAGCACTGATGTGTTTTATCACAGTGCAGTAATGTAAAGTTTACAGCTCAAAAAACATGTCTAAGTGTGCAGGACCTCTTTAACAATCAGAGAGTGCTGTAGGCAGGACACTGAGTCAGACTGTGGAGTGATGACTACAGACAGAGAGAAGCAGTTGATCAGAGCCAAAGTAGCACGTTTTTCAATTAATTTATTTAATCAGCAATCGGATAAAACAATTATTTTGATAACTAAAAATGCTGGATACTGGAGGAGTCGAGCAGTTGACCCCTCATAAATTGATCTAATTTGATATATACAGTATGAACAATGAACCAGTTGTATAGAATGAAGTATAAATGCAACTATATGTATATGTGTATACGGCTGGGCTTGAGGACTGGGCAAGGATGCAAGGCAAGGTTTGTTCATTTCCATATTCACAACTGATGTAGATGTAATTTTTCAAATTGTGTGCCAGGTCTGCGTTTTCCCCAGTAAAACTGGGCTACTTTTTAAATGTTTTCATGACAAGTTTTTTGTCTGCTGGTTGGGTCGACCTACTTTGCATGCAAATCACAATAATATCTATAAACACACATTAAACCAAATAATGACACCAGATAAATATGCACACCCACATAAACACACACAAATACGACATGCCTATGCTCTCCACTTGCCGGCGCCAGCTTTGTTGGGTTGGTTTTGTCACATACACCTGGCAACCCTGGTCACAAAATGTCCAATTAAGAAGCTTTACCAATGAAGCATATGTATATTTTAAGGCTGGATAGCATTACACTCTATTGTGCTGGCATTCCTGTTATTGTAGTCACCCCCTATAGCATATCTCTGATGTTATTGTTATTCCCCCTGGAGATAAATACCAGCCGTCCCTGCACAGAGGTCATAGTGATATCTAATCCATATTATTCCCTCTAGAGGCTGACATTTTTTGGGGAATCCTGTGAGATTCCTTTGGGTTTGGGAGTCAGTTACACTGTTCATCACATGACTGGGATGGGACAGGAAAAAAAAAAAGTCCACAGGGGCAAAAGATATGGGAATCATAATAACAGCAGATCAGTTCTTATATATAAATATGCTGTTCTAATTTGAGTAAAAAGTCATTTTCTTTATTTTAGCATAATGCTAGTTGTGTTGTCTTTTTGGTTGCAGCCACCTGACCAGTACATGATGTGTGTGGACTGTGGACTACATGGAAACAGGATGAAATGGGGGTCATTCTTCCTGGATTGGAACAGGACTATTTTTGCGCAGTAGTTTTGTGTGAGTGGGATGGGACCCAAGTGAAAACCCACTCCCCTGTCACCTCTAATCCTCTCCTCATGCTTGAAGTTATCCTGTAGGGCCAGAAAAGAGTACACAGGGACACCAGAGCTGCATCACCTCATTATCAGATACGAAATAGAGATCTAAAGTTAACGCTCTCTTGTTGGGCGGCGCAGTGACTCATCAGGGCGCACGCGGGGGCCTGAAGCAGATAGTCCCTTATCTCTTGTGAACTAACAAACAGTCATTAATGGTAAATTATTATACATCTCAAAGGGTTTATAAGCCAGGATGACTTCAAAGAGACGGTCCTTTGCAGCACGACGCTTTGATGTAAGGAAGTCTGAAGTCTGTCACAGGATTATGAACCAAGGAGCATTACTTTTATATTAAGCTTCTGTGCGTATCCTAATGGCTTAGGAGAAATTGAAATTGAATAGATAACATCATGGTTAAAGAATTGGTTGGTTACAGTTTAAAGTATAGAAGCATTTAATATATTTTAATGCTTACATTGCTAACTTTGCTTCACTTACAGGCATCCTACAGGCCAAAGATGTCTCTAAAACTAATACACTGTCAAGAGTTTGTTGTACAGTAACTCAATCATTTTGGTTGGGACCACAGGGATGAAAAGATGATTTCAACAGGTGGAGCTAAAGTACACTTTACAGCCTGGACCACATTAAGATAAGTTCAGCGAGTGCAAAGTTAAACGTGTGAGGAATGTGAGTGATATCTATCTACAGCTTCACACTACAGGATCCACTCCCTTTCGCTCTGCCTGTCTAAGCTGTGAGCCTGGTCTTGGCAGTGGCTAAGATATTTAATCTGTGAGTCAGGGTCAGTATCTACTGTGTGTAGCACAGCACGGCCTCTTTATCACTCCTCCTCCTCTCTGTTTCAGTGAGTCAGTTTTCCTCCATCAATCAATAATCATTTGAATTTGCTTCCTCATTAATATGGAGGGACAGTCAGCTCTAAGAGAATGAATTCTGGCAAAGTTTGTGCCCCTCGTCACCTTCTCTTTTTAATGAACTCTGTCAGGGTTCATCACTGAATCAGCTGTAGCAAACAGACCTTCCCTCTCATCTCTGTGTGGTTCATAATGTGGATGATGCTGTGAAGTCCAGTGCACAACAACATCCAAAGGAATGGTGGGAATCCGTACCTCATCAGCATACTCACACTTTCATCCATGAAAAATAAAGCCAGGAACATTCAGCATGTATGTAGTGATGTTTAGCAGGTATAATGTTTAATGTTCACCATTTTCGTTGAGCAAAGGCTGATGGGAAAGTCTTTATTTTGCAGGTGTTTGATCATAAACCAAAGTATTGGACAATTACAATTTGACCTGACGGTTGCACGAGATGGAGGGTTAGAGGATCATCAAAGTTACTACAATTCAGCTTCAGGGGGACATGAACATCTCTTCCTGATTTCACAACAATCCATCTAAACACTGTTGAGACATTTCACTGAAACCGCAAAGGTCAAAGGTCAAAGGACTACAGTATAGCCATCACCAGTATCAGTAGGATCAGGACGATGAATTTTTGTACGAAACCCATCTAATACTTGGTGAGATGTTTCAATATGGGCAAAATTGGTGGACTGACCAACAGACCGATACTGCTATTCCTAGAGCCGTGCCACTAGTAAGGCTAAAATTTAAGACAAGCATGAATTCACAATAGCTGTGATTATTGCGACATTTGTGTGTGCATGCATCCACACACACACACACACACACACCACAACCACACAACCACTTACCCTCTGTGGCTACAGTATAAGCAGTGGGACTAAGTCACGCTGATGAAAAAAGGAACTCCCTGCCAAGTCCAATGATGCCTGCTGCAAACTGTTCATGAGTTATTAAAGTGAGCGTGGCTAAAGTGTTGACTAACCTTCACCAATGAAAAAGAAACTCTGCGTAGTCCAATGATGCCTCCTACAAGTGCCTAAAACAAACCGCTTATGAGTAATGAAAGAGGCATGGCAAAAGTATAGGAGGCAGGGTTAACTCACACCATTGAAATAGAAGCTCTCTGCTGAGACCATCGATGCCTCCTACAAGATTCTACAGCAAATGGTTCATGAGTTATGAAAGGGTGCATGTCTAACATTGCAGGGGGTGGGGCAAACCGTCGTTAATGATAAAGGAACAATGATGCCTGAGTCTACAACAAACAGTTCATAAATTTTGTCATGTTACATGAATCCATTAAGAAGTTATGCACCTATTTGTTACAGGTCTCTTCATTTGCCACACCCTGTTTTTACCAGTTGGCATGAATCAGCTGTCGTTTGGCTCATGAACAACCTTTCCACTAAATCTCGTCTGAATTTGTGAATCAGTTTGGAAGTTTGAGATAGGCGCTCCCATTGCCATGCCCCCTTTTAACCAACTGCCATGAACACAAACACACACCTTCATAAACACACACACACACACACACTTGGCCTCCATGCCAAATTCCAGCCTCCTAGGGTGAAAACTGGACACCAAAAGGTGGGAAATTTTTGTAGACCAAACAACCAAGAGACCAAAAGAGCTGCTGCAGCTAAAAACTATAGCCACATTTTGATCATCTCCAATCTTCAGGAATGGCAAAGTACAACTACGGTATTGACAAATTGAGTTAGATTTTTCCTCATAAAAAGTTGCAAGCTGCTTATGGAGAATCATGTAATACATACTGGATCACTAATCCCACACACACACAGATCCAATTCACACCTTGTATTTTGTTGCGATCCGTGTCCGAACACCTAAGCCAGATAAAGAAAAGCACTTATTAACGCAAGGTGTAAATGTTGTTGTGATTGTAATGTTATCAGATCTGCTTGGCCACATCTGGAGGTTGTCTGGGCCACATTGTGTTCTGATCTTATGTAGGTGTAAACACAATCCTGACAACATGCTGGCATCCGTACACAACATAACATTGGTTCAGCTAACATTAAGTACACAGTAAGTTATTGTTCACATTTCTGGAGCGAGCGAGCAAGAACGCTGAAAGAGACGCGCCTCTAATTACTGATTATACGTCTGTTCTGTGCTGTGAAAGTGCCAAAAGATGTGATATTCGACAGAAATGTGTGAAAAATGAAAGAAATACGGATGGGAAATTAATGACATACAGTGAGAAATAACTGCGTGTGTGTGTGTGTGTGTCACACTGTGTGCTGTACTCATCTGTGCAGCTGCTCTGCTGTTAACAAGGCATATAATTTACATAGTCACAGAGTTGTCTGCACCCTGACACTGCAACACACTGGGACATACTTACACAATATTTTTTAGACAAAGAAAGGAATCATTCAATGCATTACCGTTACAGAATTTACAAGAAGGGACAAATAATTAAGAATTTGTCATTGACAATGCTTCAGCTTCACAGAACTGGGTTTGTTTTCAGGGAGTCTGGGGTTAATTTGCCGCCATCTCAAATTACTCACACGCTGGTTTTGCTCTGGAGGACAGAGATCCGATCTCCATGAGGATAATGAGAATGCATTAAAAATACCAGGTGTAAACGCAGAGCCAAGATTGGATTGCTTATTATCCAGACTAGTTGATTTCCTTCCTTTGCAGGTGACTCACCACACAACTTCTTCTTCTCCACTGTGTTCAGTTATACATGTCTCCCACCTCTGCTAGCCGGCTAGCTTCAGCTCTGTCAGTTAAGGAACTGAACAGGAATATCGTTCCTGGACCTATACAGGTGGACAGGCAGTGCCCCTATAAATAGTTCCCTACAATACCCAGTCCCACCACAATTAAGTTACCTTGCGAGGCGGGTGAAGAGATTACGCAAGAATCCATCTTGCCAGGATTAAAGTTATCCATTTGTGTCCGTACCAATAGTGGTGCAACCAGTCAGTGCCCTAGAACGGACTACTGGCAGCTCGAACAAACAGTGGCAGCTCCTGAGGAGGTTAGCGTAGATACTGTGAGAGCATCAGTTATATCAGAACTGGAGAGTATTTCTTCATTGAAAGACCAAAAAGAATGGACACTGAAGGCTTTTCTCGATGGAAAAGATGTTTTTCGCTCTTCTCACGACTGGCTTCAGCAAGAGTTTGATCTGATTGGTTGTTAGCTCGTGTTAGACATGATAGACAGATGGTTCATCCTGTCACCTGCCAGGTGTTTTTTCAAAGTGCCTGCCCTTTTCCAAAGAATTTCTAAGATTGACTCCCCTGAAGGTTCTGTGTAGCAAGTCATCTGGCGTGTCAGGTTTATAATTAAGGTCCAATATCCTCAAAGCCAAAGTTGATGTTGTTTAATCAAATTGAAAACAAGTCAACAAACTGGCATAGGAACAAATAATTCAAACTTTTCACAATGATACAACTTGCGAACCACATCTTACTGATGGTGATTTGCACTTCTTTTTAGACATAACAAAAACATGTTACCAGTCCAAGTATACCCATTTGATGTATTCTGATCACTGAAACTTTTGTCCTCTTGTTTTCTCAAAAACCTCTACTTAACAACGCTAATTGTTTCTATTTCATTTATTTTAAGGTCCAGCATGGATGAGACAGAGTACCAACAAAGGCTGCAAGCCATAGTGGTGAGAATGTCTTTCATTCTGTCTGTACTTTTGCCCTTTTACTGTCCACTTCAGTCTGCCTTAAACCAACTTGAACTTTCACCTCATGTCAAAACAATCTTATCGCACCCACATTGTCTTATGTCACTTCAGTGGAATGGTCTCACTTGATCTGTAATGCCTGAAGTGAGCATGCAAAGTACATTCCCCAGCTAACTTTGTGGCCAAAAATCACTGATCTGTGAAATAAAAGGTTGGAGGGCCTGAGTGGAGCCTGCTTGACCTCTCTTGAATGTAAAATCTGCCCAAACACAAGTGACCCACTTCAGCAGAGATGGTGAAGGCCTGGAGTGGACCTCAGCGTGTTTACAGCTTGCATTAACAGTACCGATACCGTGTCAGCATGCATCCAATGTGCTGTGTCACTGAACAATTTCTCTTGGCATCCATGCACTCGGCCAGCTGTATCTCCCTGCTGTAATCTGTCGGTCACGTCTCCTAAAAATACGCACCCCCACCCTCCCACCCCCCTCCCCCTCCTCTGTCGTTCTCGGTACTCTGCTTTCACACAGAAGAAGTCCTTGTCTTCAGGGACCATGACTGCAAAGGGGTGTTACCAAAGAATTATATTAAAAAGCGGGTGTAACCCACCACCGTAACTACAGAGTTCTTGGATCAAGTTCTGTCTGTTGTTAGAAGAAGACATTTCAGTTGTTTCTGTTCACATTAGTCTGCTGTTTTTTGGGGATTAATTCAAGTTTTTTGTTATTGTTGTTAAGAGGTAACTTACAGGAAGACTCTACAAGTGAGGGTAAGTAGTGATAACATTCTTTTGTGTGCATTAGACCACAGAAATGACTTTCAAGCCATGTACATCCTCACATTATAAATAAAATAGTGTCAAAACATTTTCATTAGTTTCATTAGTGTATACATTCTATGTGATAGCTGCAGCAGGTAAATGAAGGTAGTTGGGACTGAAGTACACACTGAAAAAGAGAGACTTTTTCAGAGCAGTGGGCTTTTGACCTGCCTTATCAGCTGCGGTACGAGATTTCCTTCCACAGTGTTGTCACTGTCTCAATAAACTTCCAGAGTTTTCCCTCTGATCGTGCTTTAACTGCCTAGTTATCGCTTTTTGATGACACACCTCAAAAACTGAGACAGGAAATACCAAGCCGCTCCAGTTTGAGGGTGAATTTTCTTTTCTCCTCACATTCCCCCTTCAAAGTTTTCACTTTTTCTTCCCGTGCCAGGAGATACGACAACAGCAGGAAGAGGAGAAGAAGCTGAGGAGGGAGACAGAGGAGGACTGGTTGAAGACAGCCCAGAAAAAGGTGATTTAAATAACATTGCTTTACCTTTTTCAATGTTCTTCTAAATGAAATACTTAAAACTATTTTTAAGTTTGGGAAATAGGCTTATTTTCTCTTACCAAGCATCACTTGAGAAAATTATTACCATTCTCCTTTCTCTATGATTAAATACAAACGTACTGCAACAGTTTGTTAACTTACCTTAGCCTAAAGACTGCAAAAGGGATGAAGCAGCTAGCCTGACTCTCATAACACAATCAAATTTTTTTTAATCTTAATTTTAAACCAAAGTGTCAAAACTACACATTCTGGTTCAACTTGTAGAATTTTGGGGACATTTTGGGAAAGAGGCTTATCCACTTTGTTGCAGAGTTAGATGTGAAGAACAATAATAATGTACAGTAAGTATTTAGTCGTGGTAAATATAAAGGTACCGCCAACAGCCAGTTAGTTTACTTTAGCATAAAGACAAAACAATTAAAACCCTGACATTGGCATTTTTACACTTCAGTTTTTGTATAGATTAAAGGAGAACTGTGTAATATATTTGCTGTAATAGATCAGAAAATTACTGTCGCGTCATTAGAGGAACATGCTAAGCTGAAATACTTGCTTCTCTGACAACAACGCTACAGCTGCAGCATCCTCTTTTAAAATTTCGATTACAGTTTATATCTTCTGTCATTGTTTTCCCGTTTCACATTAATTAAAGCTGAACTTGAACTGCAACCTGTCTGAGTTTCCTCAAGTCTGTGGCAGGGGCAGAGGAAACAACTCAACCAGAGACTGTATATAAAATAAGATTTCAACCCATTTAAAATACCGTCTATGGCACCAACTCACTATTTGGACTGCAGTATTTCTGGAGGCAGGGGGACATGCAGATGTAACGTATAGCTCCTTTAAGTAAACAATATAAAATGCAGTAGTTAATGAGCTTTGGAGGTGCTGGTAGATGGATTTTGGGACCAGAACCAAGATAGCTGTTTCTCCCTGTTTCCAGTCTTTGTGATACACTAAGCGAACTGTCTTCAAGGGGCAGCTTCATATTTTTCGAACAGACATGAGAGTGGTGTCAATCCTTTCATCAATCTCTCAGTCACCAAGCAAATAATGTCAAAATATGCCTTTAATACAGAGGGCCCTGTGCTTTAAATGCTGTAAAAACCGACAGCTGAGATCTACCCATTTTGTTTTCATTGTTTTCCCTCATTTCCAGCTGCTTCATGTTAAAAATTGACCACTGGTGTGTCCCACCCTCATGTCCTGTCATGTCTTACGACTGTTGCCAAGCTGAGCTGCTTGTTAGTTGACGTGTAGCTCAAGTGCTATGGGTGGGGTCACTTACTTCACTCTCATTTACTCCCAGCAACACATTAGGAGGTTGTTTTTAGTTACATATGCAGAAAGCTTACTGATTTCCTGCTCCAGATCGAAGGATTCTTTGTTACTATGTCAACCTGACCAACAGGAAGAAATACATTTAATTAAAACTGGCTGTTCCACTGGCAAAAATATTCAAGCGCTGTTATCAGAGAGGACCTGCCAGAGGGGAAGTGGTGATGACAGGAAAAGGAGAAAAGGAACATTATTTTTGTATGGGCTGGGGATTCCTTGCACTGAGCCGTTATGCATCACATAAACTACTTCACTGTTCCCTGCAGGACATGCTCTTTAGAAAGTAAACAACACATAACAACCTACATTATCTATGTAGCCCAGCACTGCATCATGCACACACATTCTAACATCCTCCCACACAAACAGTGTGAAAACACATTTATGCCTCTCTAACCACCCGCTGCCTCGGGGCAAGTGCATTGCTAGCGGCAGGGACAGACCATCACCGCCGCAGTTGAATAAGTTTAGCCTGAAGATACAAAAATGCCTCCTTAATCTTTGTCTTGGTTAAATGTGAGAGAAAAAACCATCACTTTCTAACACTGAGAAATCTGTAATATATTTACTGCAATAAATCATAAAATGACCACGATATGTCATCAGTGGTTAAGGAAACACAACAATGCCACAGCCGAGGTGTCCTCCTCTGAAATTTATTCTAGTCTGTAACTTGTGTTATTGTCCAACCTTTTCACTTAATTAGAATTCAGATTCACCAAATGTTTGTAGAATGAGCAAGTGTCTGTTTATGAGTTGTAAGAAATCATTAATTATCTTTTAGATGTTTATAACAGTTAAATTCAGTAGTATTTTAATGGAGTCTGGCAGGCAGAAGGGCAGGCAGTCATTGAACTCCAGAGTGTGAATTTTCAGAGCTGTGGGCTTTTGTTGTCAGGAAAATGTAGTTTGCTTTACATTGACAGACAACTGACAGTTATAAACAACCGATCAAATTGTGTAGTGGCCCAGTATTGATATTGTCCAATTACAATGTTGTGCTCGTCTTGTGCTCCTGCAGCCTGCCTGAGCCTCCTCGAGTCTTGGGTAGAGGGGGCGGTGGGAACCAAGTCGCTTCAACCATAGACTGTATTTTAAAAAGGATTTCAACCAATTTAATATGCCATATATGGTTCCAACTTGCTGTCTGCACTGCAGTACCCATTTTTGGATGCGCAGTTGTCATATATTTTTCCTTTAAGCCCAAAGGAAAAGATGGTATTCTCAGCATCTCTGCTGCAACTACTGTCTGTTTGTTTTCTCCTGGTCCCACCCACCTGCAGCAGGGCTCATGCATGGATACATGGTTCAGATCAGCGTGGAGAGGTGGATCAAACAGTTTGGGGGTTCAAGTGTTTCAAAAAAAGGCATTGGTCAGGTTTCAGGTTGTCACACCCACTCAAGCCATAGCCAGGCAAGAGTGACAGATGTAACTCCAGAAGCAGGATGTCTGGGGCTCAGGGTTGTGGCGCAGAGCTGTGACACCTTTTCACTGTCACTCTCATCAGACAACAGCAGTCTGCTGGCCTTACTCATCCTCAGCAATATCCAAAATGGCAGCACCCCAGGCCTTGTTCAGTCTGTAGAGGAGCCAAAATGGCAGAGGACCGTTGCCAGGTGGCCGGCTGTGTGTCTTGATCCCCTGACGACCACTTCTGTTCTATGTGTCAACACAGGCAGAAGGGTTGGTGTGCAGGGTGTTTGTTTTGATTATGCCTGTTTACTCTTTTGGAAAATAGTGTAAGAGAATCAACATTAAACCCCTCCCTGGAACAGCGACTGTTCAATCATTATCAATCAAGCTTTGCTTTTCTCCACATTTTAAAGCAGAGCGCATGGAGCTGTAGTAAAAATGACACTCTGTATCCACAGTGTTGCAGTGGATTAAACTGTGCAAGCTGCAATCGTTAGCATGTCCAGCTAACTAACTCACTACCTTTAATAGTCACCTAGCATTACTTCCAAGGACTGCCTAACTAACTGACTAACTAGCTAACTAACTAACTTTGTGCAGTTACAGGTTACATGAAAAAACATCCAGAGTGTAAGAGGGCCCTGAATGAAATCAGAGTTTAGACAGTTAGCAGCTCTGTCCTGCTCTTTACTGAATTAGTGACACTCCAGCAACAATCTAGCATTTTGCTAACCTAAGATGTGAATATGTCACCTTTAAAAGTCCCCCACCAATATCTTTTAACATCTAGCACATAGCATATTTAAGTACAGGGTCAATTGAGCCAGCAAGAAATGAGCTACAAAATGAAGAATGAGCACAGAGTGCTCAAATGGCACTGTATGATTAATGTTAATTAATTTTTTTAATTTTTATTTTTTCTCTCTCATATTCTCATACAGAGGAAGTACTTGAGGGAGCAGTGGCTCAGTGGAACAGCTCCAGCTCCTGTCCTTCCTTCACCTGACATCTCAAAGCCCAGTCCACACCACAGGACGAAGCAGGCGAGCACACAGCACCGTGAGCCACATTTTACATTTTAGCAGTCTTATTCAGATGCAATTTTACTATGTCAAAGTATTTAAGACATTCATGATGGGGAAGGGGCACTGGAACACTGTGGTTTAAAGTTACACTCTGCTGGCACACAGATAGAAAATATGCAGGGTTCACATGTCCATTTCTAAAGATGAAAATATGAGCCATGAAGCAGGGAGAACAGTGTTTTTTCGTCATGGATAGATTTCTATGTTGACCATGACGAGATCAAATAGAAGGCAGCATGTGACAGATGATGTGATGGATTATAGACTCGGACACATACACACACCCACACGACTCACAATTTTTTCCTTTTTCTTGGTCCACTGCTCTGAGTCATTTATGTTATGAACTCTAATGTGCATCTTTTTGTGTTGACACATATTACGTGTGTGTGTGTGGTGTGTGTGTGTGTGTGTGTGTGTTGTATGTGTGTGTCAGGGAACAAACCAAAAGTCAAAAGACGCCTGAGGACAAGGAGGAGGAGGCAGCTGATGCCAGAAAAGAGGAACAAGACTCCCAAGAAGAAAACAAAGAATCTGTCAACTGTACAGCCACAGCCAGAACACACTACCACTATCAGGTAAGATAGGCAGATGTGTTTAGAGTACCACAAACCACACACACACACGGGAAAATAGCAACTTATGAGAGGTTTTATCAAAAGCAGCACAGAATTTTATCCGACAGTATGCAGATTTTCTGCAAAATAAGGGTTTAAATTTTAGGGACAGATGTAGACAGAGATAAATAAATAGCCTGAAAACATTTGATGATTTGAGATAGTGTGAAGGCAGTGAGAAAGTAAACACAGTACCAAGTCCCCCTTTAGCTAAAATTCTCCTTAAAGGGTCAACTTCTTAAAATCTCATTATAATAAGTGAATTCATTAGTGAATATGAAATAGGGGTCAGAGGATGCAAACAACATTCAGTTTGGCCTCTTGCCACATCCCAGGCAGAAGGCCGTTAAATAAATAAATAGTACAACAAACAGAAAATAATCCACTAGCCTGTACAGCTGGGATGTGAGTGTTTCGAATTATGTGTCATGAATAAAAAATAGATAACAGTGCTACCACATAATGATTTAGCTCTGCATGAGCAAATCAAACCAGAGCTTTACCCTGGATTTGGTGCAGAATGAAACTAATATTCTGCTTGTTTTCATGAATATCATATACTTTATCATTTAATTCATTAACATTACATCCCCTTGGATATATATGGTTCTATCTGTGTTCTGAGTGGTTCTGAGATACTGAGCTTCAAAGTTATTGCATTCCAAATAACAAAACTGATATATGGAACAAGTCTTTGTTATACATAAAGATGACAGACATGATGAATGTAAAACAATTAATGCAAAACATACAAAGCAATGATTTTCAAGGAACAGTTTAACTCATAAATTCTTTTAAACCATTAACCAGAAATGTTGTCTATGACATGTTTATGAGGCTTTGTTTTATGGAATTAGTATTTATGTTGTGATTAAGACCCCATCAATTCAAATGTAGACTATTTAATGAACTTAATATTGGACTAAATGTTTTTAAGAATTAAGACTTTTTAATCTACAAGAAGACAGACAATGCTTTAATAAAACCATTTTTTAAACTCAATGTTTAAATAGTTTTAAATTTTCCTGAGAAGTTTATTTTCATTGTTAGCTACAAAGCTAGCCAGCTAATGCTAGCTACTTAATGTTACTCTGGCAGCCAGGATGGGACATTTAAAAAAAGATCTACCAGCCACTGACAGATTTATGTTCAAATTCACCAGCCATTCAATAGTAAATCGTTATCTTTGTGTCTGAAATGTTCCTGCCACTTTCATTTACCAGCATTTGGCTGATACCAATTTTTATTTAAAAATCTGTGACATCATCACAAAGTAAAGTCGAAGGACCAAGCAGGAACTCGCAGGCGAGGGAAGGGGGGAAACACTACTGTGCATATTCAGTGGGCCATATAACCAGAATGTAACACGGAAGCTAGAAAACTTTTTTGGCAAATGCACCCGGCGAGCAACTCTCATTGGACTTAATGGGTTTAATGAGTCTTTACATACACTATCTAGTTCATTATAATAAATCTGTGAAATAAACTCCTCAGGGAGATCTAAAACAATGAACCCAAACAAAAATGTCAGATAGAACCTTGTAATTCCAAGGGGAGGCTTATATTTATCTTATATTGTAGCCTTTTTACTTGCACGAAGCAGATGCATCATTCAATAGCATGTGAACTTGGAACTCCAGCAAATATTTGGCCTTCCTGTTCAGCTCACATGTAGCTCAGTCCAACACTGGCAGCCAACAGCAGGAGTGAAACAGTTGTTTGGCAAAATAACCTCAGAGTCTCTTGATATGATGAGACTAAGCTTTGTTCAACACTTCCGACGATGACTGTGAAATATTTATGGCGGGGCACAGGTTGGGGAGGGCTCCAAAAGAGGCGCCGAGGCATGTGTTTAAAGTTGCAGAGTCAGTGTCTCTTTTAAGTGCCTGACCATGGAGAGCACTTAGAATTGTCTCTTTCCTTTACCCACAGGCTGGCACTGACGAGGACGTACAAGGTAAGAAGTCAGCTGGGCTGTAATCGTCATCGGCTTACCATCAGCTCCCATCTCTTCTTTGTCACTCTCATGACTATGCCTGCCTAGAATCTATTCTCTCTTGACAGATGATAATTTACCATAACTAAGTCTTTGCGTGAAGAATAGTCATTTAAATCAGGGTGACAGAATGGAGCCACAGCTCAGAAACAGCTCTGCGTTGACTGCAATGACATTACTTACGTTCTGCCTGCATCACTCATTCTGCTGTCCAAGAACACCACGAGGGCAAAGGTTTATCCCAGCCCCTGTCAGCTAATTCCATGTTCTTGCACAAAGTTACATAGATGTTGGAGGGGAAACAAAGGTGAACAGGTATGAGACTGTAACAGAACAGCATTCAAAACATCAACTAAAAGTATAGACATTGCAACACAATTGATATTTCAGTAAATATAGAGATGTGTAATAACAGCTTTCTTCCCCCCAAACTTCATTCAAAGAATGTTAGGTATTGGGTTTCATGCTTAAGTCTTACTAGCACATTAGAAGTTCCAGGAAGCTTTGTTTTGCTCTCTAAATTCAAATTGAAATTTAAAATCTTTTCATTTTTTGCTCAAGAAATATAAATTATAATGATACTGCATTTATTTTGCATATTTTCCATTTTTCAGAAAAGGATGAAACATCTTTTGACATATTTATGGACGCAGTGTCTAATCTTTCAGCTTCTGTGGAGGCATTTTCCACAGCAGTGTTTCACAGACAGATGAGAGTCAGCAATGTTAAAATCAAAAATACATATTTTTCCATTCACCTGTAGTGCTATTCATCCTTCTAGATTGTTTTAATGTGAGTTGCAGAGTTTTGGAGATATCGTCCAGAGAGATGTCTGCCGTCTCTTGAATAAACACAACTAGATGGCACTAAGCAATGTGGCGCTCAAAGTGGGACTTTTTTTTTTTCCTGTCCTGATGGCTACACACAGCCTGCTATACATTTCATTACAAGTAGGCAATAAATGCTCAGATTTATGAGGAGGTCATATGGCCGGATGACACCTAATCAGCCACAGACATCAGATTAAAAAGACAATCTTTGGTACAAGTTACATTCTGTGTTAACTATCTTTCAGTTAGCCAACAACTAGTTTAACTAGCTCTGTTTGTTGTGTTCTTCACAAGCTTGCTCTTTGTTCTGGAATCTGATTTATCTATTCATCCAAATATGTAAAATGATGTATTTTTTATGACTACCACTTCCAGTGTAGACAGAAAGTTAGAAGACAAAATAATGGCAGCAGAGCACTTCTGTATCCTGGTAGCTGAAATGCATAAGGTCAGTAGCCCTAAAAATGCTGATACATGAGGTATTCTTCAGGTTCTCTACATAACTACATAATTTTGGTTGTGTACCAGACATCTGTCCTTTACAACATTGAGAGGACCGACAGTACTGTACGGTTCGATTGGAGAGAAAGGTCTTGCTTGCGTGAGCTGTGTCTCTTTAATGGGTCCATTTGTGATGATGGCCAATGACCGCACCATCAAAACTCACAGGAACAGCAGGTCCTGTAAACTCAACACTCCATATGTTACTCTGTGATCTGAATCACAACACAAAGTCATTAATCAGAATCATGGAGTAACGTAAGGAGTGCTCAAATCACAAGTGGGACTTAGCAACAGCGAGCAGCATCAGTTCCCAGCTGGTCAACTGTGTCTGTGTGGCAGGTGGACCTGAAATGATTTTATGAACTATTTTTAGTCCACATAGATGTTATACCAAAAAAAAAATTACAGTATCAACACTATAGGTTATAATCAGTTTCCACAAGTTAAAACAAACATTGGGGATATACAGTATATACTAATTTCTGAGCAAAAATGCATTGTGACTTAAATGCATACAGAACAACGTATACATTTTTTTTTTTCAGTGAATAAAGAGGCTGAGGATCACTTCTCCATACAAATGGCACAAAGGAGGTTTCATGACAGTCGGCAAGATGGCCGATCAGGTGAGGCACAAGAGAAGACTATTGTAACTAAAAGACGTTCGGTATATAGTATGGTGTACTTACAGGACTGGGATACAGTCAGGTCATGTACTCTCTATTTTTGGCTCAAAATTTGGTGGTTTGAGTTCCTTGAAGAGCAGATTAGCCCCTATAACTGATACCTACCTGTCTGACTACAGCCCTTTTATTTGGCTTAACGGTGCTGCAACAGAGGCAAAATGTTTTACCGTGGAAAATGTTAAATATACAACTTGATAAAGAAGAATTGAGGCTAAAGATTATCAGAATATCATCAGTCATTTGCTTATTGCTCGATTCTCCTCTTGCAAATGATGACCCCTTTATTTAATGTGGCTCTGCCCTCGGGGTACGACTTAACGATGGGACTGAGGTGAACGCCCGAGAACAATGTTATATTTAGCCCACTTTGTTATTTCTGTTCGTTAATTTTTTATGCCTGCTGGATGGCTGTGTGGAGTAAAAAGCTGCTGCGTTATGGTTATTGCATCTCTCTATATTGTCTATTGTGCCAGCTCACATTGGTTACACAGAGTTCTGAGCCTGACCTGACATTAACCTTTCACCTTTTAATTACACCCAGGCCTGTGATACATTTGAGAACAGTTTGATTAGATAAAATTACGTCCTGGACTGCAAATGGCTTCAACTGCGGAGAATTTTAATATTTATATGTAATTTAGCCTTGAGAGTTGTCTTCCCTCCTCTAATTTAAAATGTGTTCTGTCTCCTGTATTAACAGTTCTGGGAAAGTTGGCAGTGCAGGTCGAGAGAGACCGTAGGACAGGTGCCAGCGTGTCAGGTCAGTGGCCCCTGTGTCCAAACCGACTCGTGCTCCAATGGCTAACACTGTCTTTGACGATGGCAGGAAGAGTATCCATGCCGTCGGTGGGGTGGGAGGTCAACCCTCTGACCGAAGAGCTCGGGCAGATCTTGAGCGTTATCGATGGGGTAGGGATGAAAGTCCTGCTGGATGAAGTCACAGTCATACCAAATAAGGCAGAGACAAAGACAGAGGAGTAGATTTCCAACAGAGCCTCAGAGGAAAAATTCCTGTCTTTTTCTACCCGTCACACCATGTCAGAGGAGGACAACAGGCAGTTAGACAGCTCTGGAAGCTACGACTTGGAGGCTGGGTTGGGAATAGAGGACTCTGCTCTAAGTATGGGAAACAAGGAGGATAAAAAAGGGACAGAAGCATCACAGCGGTTAGAGACTTTGCAGGAGAAGTGGGTAATGTGGAGAACCAACCCTCAGAAGAAAGCCCAGTCACTCTTGTGTTCCTGGGATACACTGATTCTACAACTGACAAAGGTCATGGCCAAGAGGACCATGAAGGAGGCATGCTCACTGCGGAACGAGTGATTATAACCGAAGATGGAGAAGAACACGTCTTAGGACCTGCAACGTTTGCTTCACCCAAGGCGGAGAAAGAGTCCCAAGACCAAGTGTTTCAAGAGGATGGAGAAAAACACGTCTTCGGACCTAAAGCGCTTGCTGCACCTGAGGCAGAGAAAGAATCCCAAGACCAAGTGTTTCCTAAGAAAGAAGAAGGACATGTCTTCGGACCTGAAATGTCTGCTGCACCAGATGCAGCAAAGGAGTCCCAAGACCTAGTTTTTCAGAAGAAAGAAGAAAATGTCTTTGGACCTGAAACATCAGCTTCAACTGAGGCAGGGAAGGAGTCCCAAGACCAAGTGTTTCAGGACATCCCCCTGGAGGGAAATGGGGCAGCAGGGGTTAAAGTCCAGGCAGAAGAAGATAATAAGGAGGTGCATAATTCATCTTTACCCAGTATAGCAGAGGGAGGAGGTGCTTCCAAGCGCAAGACCTGTCAGTGTTGCTCTGTCATGTAAGAAAATAATTGAAGGGAGAGACTCCCTCATCAGCTTTAATTGAATCATTTGTAATATTTGTGCCTTCCATTAGACTCTATATGCTGCATTGCTGCCTTAATGACTAATATGAGAGAATATACCACCATCTGGTATTAAAGTGGTTTTGGCTTTGAGCATCCACTGCTTCACTTCACTTTGCCAAAGAAAAGAGACATATATCATGTTGTAGGTCTCTTACAGCAGCTGTGGACTGACAACTGCTCCGAGGGACTATTAAAATCCACTTCCTCCCTCTGGTGGACAAAGCTGAGAATTTCAACTTGCCCTCCTGCAGGCATGCAGATACTTCTCATCTCAAATCCCTCTCTTCCTTATGGACTGTGCCTTAAAAGTATTCCATGTTCAGCATCATTTGCTCTAGGAATAGAAAACAGGCAAAGAGCAAAAAAAATATTTTTTTTTTTTTTTTTTTTTTTTTACAGCTTTGGGCATAAATATTAGTAAACAGTCATTAACATTCATGATGTCTACTTAAATGTTAATTTGAAAAAGTAAAAACATTTGTAACATGTTTTGATCATTTTAAAATTGTACTTTCTTATGCACTACTACTCAGGGCTTTAGCTACTACTTTGGACACAGAATTTGGGGGTTTTAATGTCATAAAGTTTACATGTTTCTCAAGCCTGATTCAGGTGTATTTTGGTGTCAAAATCCTTAAACTAATAGTTTGACATTTTTGAAAATACCCTAATTTGTTTTCTTGAATTAAACAAACAACATATCATGTGTTAATTTGCTTTAGAAGTGCTGATAGGCAGATTTTGTTACTTTTGGGCACAGCCACGCTAGCGGTTTCCCCATGTTTCCAGTCTTAGTAGTGAGTGGTATCAATCTTCTCATCTAACTCTTGGCAAGAAAGCACAACGTATTTCCCAAAATGTCAAACTAAACTTTTAAAATGGACTATTTTAGGCTTGAAATATACACCAGTAATATATTCCTGGAATTCTGACAAAGGCTTTGAAACAGTATTTAGGCAATAATATAGTGAGATACAATTATATCTGATCTCCAAATATAATATGTTAATACGATTTAGCTGTTAAATTACTATATAACGTGGGGAAAAGAACATTTTACAGACTTGTTTTTGTGGCTAGTTTAACATGTTTAGGGCAGTTGCACTGGGGGAATCATCAATATTGTCGGGCCTGCTACAGCACAGCTATCTGCTATCTTGCATCACTGTAATTTGGTAGAAAATTGATTCATTGTGGATGTTAACTGGAATGTATGATTATAAAACAGAATATAATTAGTATGTTGTTCGTGTCTACTTTCTTTAAGAACCCACATTAGTGTTGAACTAATCACAATTACACACAAACACAGAAAAAACACTGTTGTATGCAGACGTTCCACATCTGTATGTTACACAATGAAATATAACTCACTGGTCACTTCATTAGACTTTTTAATTCTACTGTGATCCAATACAACAGCTCTGCCATAAATTCTGCCTTTACAAACATACTCATTTTCTTTTTTTTAGTTTTGATTCACATCTCATGTCAGAGAAGTATTAACATAACTACATATTTATTATTGTTATCCTGGACAAGCACCCATTTTTTACAGCCCAGCTCTTAGACTGCAACAAAAACAGGAGACATGAGTGTAAACTATATCAAAAGGAAATGATCAAAAACACAAAGAAGACAATGGGAGAAATCTGTGGAGCCAGTAGTGTAGGGAGTGGATGAGTGAAATGTGCTGTATTGATGTTGTGCGGTAAAAACAAAGACACTAAAGCAAAGGTGTTTGAACGAGGAAATATGCAACCAAAGACTGGCTGCAGCTCTGGCTTTATCTGCACAGGGCACACTGGGCCCAGGTTTGCAGTGGTGTTAAAATGGACTGCATTATATTGAAAGGTGTTTCTAATATTCTGGCCGCCACATTTATGAGAGGGGTAGAACACGGGACACTCTTCAACATAATGCACTCCAGTACAACATCACCACCCACAACAACCCAAATAATAAACATTAAGTAGTATTATTTCCTTTATGACGGTGTCAAATAATAAGTTTCATAAAAGGAGAATTTGTGGCAGAGCATTTGTATTGGATCACTTTTGATTGTTCAAGTGTACCTATTTAAGTGGCCGGTGAGTGTACATAGATACACTTGAATCACTACAATGTGGATGTGGGTCATTTGAACTGCGTACTCCTTCTCAAAGAGGAGGATTGTGTTTGCTCACATGACACAGAGGACAGGAAGGTACAGGTGCTAAGTAGATCAGCTGGATCATTCATATTCCCATTGAGGTCGGTACTATCACACACTGAAGATGACTGCAGCACTCCAGTCAGGTGAGCCTCTTCCTTCAAAATTTCTACATTTGTGTCTACACCTTTGTACTTGTTTGCTCTTCTATCACTCTTTTCTCTCCCTGATTGAGTGCCAGATATTAGTAAAGCTTTATCTAGTCGTGGCAACATAAAAGCCTCAGTTCATTTAAAGATGTCATAATCACCAAAACTTTATATTCACCTTAAATATAAATAAGAATGAAGGAATTATACAATTTGTATGTGTGCTCTACCAGCACAACAGCTGTTATCACATCTGTGCTAAAATACTGGATAATGGAAATCATGAAACTGCATGTAAGATGTCAGTAAAGAAGTATATTAAAGTGTTGTAAATGTAATATTTTTGAATAGCATTTAAGTCATCTATAAAAAACCTTCATAACAACAGCGGAGAAAGTGTCTCTTAAAAGGAGGATGGAATAAACAGGTTAAGCTCATTAAGGCGCATTAATATGTCCTGTTGCTTGAGCTTTATATAATGTATGATGCTGCTGTTGGTAATCCTGAAATGCAGTGGGGCTGGCATTAAGCCCCCAAATGCAGGTGTAATTATAGACTCATATATTTAAACCTGCAGCTCAGGCAACCAGATAACACCAGAACTAAATTTGTATTAATGAGAACATATCTTGGAAAAGTATTCAATGACACTGCATAGTGTATTCATTTTCTCCATGATGCATCAGTGCAAATACATGTGCAATTAAAGAAGAATAGTTGTTACAAGGCTGATCACAGACCATTAGCAGTTCAAGTCACTGTGACAAGATGAAAAAGAATAATTCTCACCAGGCAAACTGGTGAGATGGCCGGCCAGGCAGGCAGATACTGCACATAGTGTGTGTACCAAAACAGGCAGAGCAAAGCCGATTACTCTTTTCCTTTGTCAGCACAATTGGCTATGCTAGGTCACAGCAGGGGAGAAAAGTCACCAAAACAACACAGACGCTGTATGCCCTTCTGGAAACAAAAGAAAAAGTAATATATCTGCCAATTATTTTGGTGCTTCTTGAACATACATCCTAAATACTGTTGTTGTGATCACTTCAACAGAAGACTTTAAGACAGGAGGCTCCAGGCTTCCAGGGCCCGACTGGTTTGTGTTCATGTAAATGCCATGGTAATGGCCTCAAAGAGCCCTGTGGAGTTTTGGTAAACAATCAGAGTTTCTGTTCCCATTCAGTGTTGCTTGCAGTTTTCTTCATCACTGCCTTTGTTGTGAAACTATTGGCAGGATTATGTATCACATTACCCCTGGGAATGCACATGCATCCTCAAGCATGTGCAATCAGAATGAGAGTAGGGTGGATAATGACTTTGCCACAAAAAAATTGCAGAGTAGACTATAATCTTTATCCAAAACAACTAGTTCTGCATTTTGCAAAAGCAAATGGTATAAGCAGTGATACAAAAAATGTCAGTGTCAGTCAATGTCAGTGACACTTTTTCACATGTCTCTCAAAGGGGAATAGAGAAGAGACACCCTTAAGTGCTTCAGAGGCTCGCAAACATGGACACAAGAGATCCCAAACCCGCCATCAAGGTCCAGTCTCTCAAGATGATGGTGATTTATGCATGAAAATGGACTCCAGCGCTCTGACAGACCCCATAGGCAGCCCATCGGTAACCCATGGTGAGAAGCCCCAAGATGAAACCAAAGTCATCCCCCATGCCCCTGCACTGAAAACTAAGTACTACAGTGTGATGGATGATGAGGGTGTAGATGATGTCTTCATCCCACCACCTCCATCCCGCGGGGCTCCTTTGCTGTCAGAAGAGGGCAGCACAGATGCAATGGTGATGAGTAATCCCACTGTGACCCTTTCAGAAGGGGCAGCTGACGCCACAGAGGCTAAAGCTAATCCAAGTGGCTTAGACTGGCATCATGGTGAGAAGCAGTTAATGGCAGCACACAACGAGGTGGATGAAGTGAAAGCACAGACTTCTAAGGAGTCCATGGATCCTGAATCTCTGTCCAAAGATCACAACCAAAAACCCATGGAGGTAAAGGGTAGTCTGACGGAAACATGTCCTGATCCATCTGGGGGACACCATCCGGATAATAAAAGAGGAGATGGAGAATCAGCTGCAGAAACTGAGGTCATTTTGAGTGGAAGACAAGAAAACTGGAGGGAATCTGAAGAGGAGAGAGACAAACACCCAAAACAGGTACCTTCAAGCATTGAGGACAACTCTGAAAACAAGACACATTTTGACAAAGAGGCAGACAAAACCAAATCTGAGGATATTTGTGGTCCTGCAGAGACAGATTCAAAACTAACAACAAAAAATGTTGACTGCAACAGTATGGAGACAAATGCCCCCACACTGTCAAGTCTAAGTAAGAATAGCGATGATCTTGAGTCCTGCGGGCCACCAGAGCTCTGCAAATGCTCCCAAAACAAGATGGAGGCAGCAACAAATCAGCCACAGGTACCAGAGATCCCAACAGAGGTGTCCAATGATGATGAAGAGCATGTTGACACCAGGTCTTTGGACTATAACCTCACAAAGCATAACTGGGTGAGGAGAGAGAGTGGTGAAACACAAGTGCCCCAACTTCCCATCTCTGAAGGCTTTGAAGAGACTGTGGCAAAGGGAGAGCAGGGAGATGAAAGCAGGAGAATAGCTAGTGAGATCCAACAAGGAGAGCAACTGCTTCAACGTCTGCAACAGGTGCAGCTACGACAGGATGTACATACCTCCCAGGTTGCTGAGGTAGATGACGTGAAAGCAAGAGAGGGGGATCTGACAGGTGGAAATGAGAGAGAAGAGAGTAGATCTCACACTGTTGAGGATGATGGAGGAAAGATCAACCTGATGGAGAAAGAAAAGAATGAAAAGAATCAAAGTAAAGACCTTGAAGCAATGTCCGTAGAGCCAGAGCATCAGACAATAGCCAGAACAGAGGTGGGTGACTCTGATGATGATCAAACTGACAGCTGGGTGCCTGCAGATTTGTCTTCAACCAACCCCCATGAAGCATCTTCTGCTGAAAATCCTTTTCCATCCACCCACCACCGATTGTCAGTTGCTGAGACTTCCATTGAGAAGCAGATCCATGAGGCAGCCCAAGAGAAGCAGAACCTGCAGAGAACTGGTGGTCTCTTCAACCTTGCAGATAATCCAGATGTTCTAGAGATCCCATTTAAGACCAATGTCTCTCTTGAGCCACTTACCACCTCGGTTGTCCCAGGCCAGCGCAGCGACTGGCAGTTCTCTGAGCAGAAGATGCAGAAGGAGATAAGTCAGGAGATTCAGAGAGAGCTGGTGCTGGTCAACCAGGGGAAGATCCCTGGAGGGTACAGCAAAGGAGAAGTCCGCCAATTAAAGGAGACAAAACTGCTGTTTGAGGCTTTCCAGCAGGATAACCCAGAGGGTCCAACAAGGCACCGGAAATCCCCTATACTGATGAAAGGTCACGTTTACCCATCTGTGCTAGAGCGCACACGTAGCCTAGAAATGTTCTCACTCAAAACTCGCCCCGTTGCCAGAGCACATTCCCTCAGGCTGCACAAATCAGCCTCTGAGACTGAGAAAAGTCCTGAAGACTTCAGATCAAAAAGCCCAACTGGTGGTTCTCGAGACAAATCACGTTTATTCCCCTACCCAAAACAAGACAAACACACACGCCTGCACAGAAGCATGGACTCCATCAGCACTGATGCCTCTACGTCAGCTGAGGAGACTGGGAGCAAAACTAGGGGGAAAAACAAATCACATGAATCTCCCATCCTCAAACACAACCCCTTCTGCAAGTTGCGACCAGCCCTGGCTCTGCAACCGGAAGTAGAGAAGGACATCCGCGAGGCCAAAGAAAGAGAGGAGGAGCTTCGCAGACAGAGATGCACTCTGTACGGAGAGAACAGGCAGAATAGTCAAGACGGAGAAAAGGCACAAATCGCACAAACACTTGAACCAGGTTAGTATGTGTGATCACTGCAAACCTTTAAAATGACTTTCAACGGTAGAATGTAACTAAATACTTCTATTTAGGCACTGTCATTGAGTACAATTTTGAGGTACTTCTTAAAGGAAAAGAAGTCGAAATACTGGCTTCTCTGACAACAGCACTACAGCTGTGGTGTTGTCCTTTCCAAAATTTCAATTCCACGCCAAAATTACCATTTTTGAATGTATTATTTAATATTAATTAAGAGTTCAAATTAATACAGAATGTTTGTAAGTGTCTCTTTATAAGTTGTAAGAAATCATTAATTATTTTGTCCTCTTATTTAGAAGGAGTAGATGTTTATAATGGTTAAATTAAGCAATATGTTAATGGAGTCAGGCAGCCAGAAGGCAGGCAGTCTCTGAACTTCAACTCCAGCATGTATTTTTCAAGATAACATTTCATTGACAGACAACTGACAGTTATAAACAGCTGAGCAACGTACAGTGTAGGGCTTGTCGTCGCTTGTTATCATCAAATTACAGTGTTGCGCTCGTCTTGCGTTCCTTCAGTGTTCCTGCAGCCTGCCTGAGTTTCCTCTGTCTGAGGAGGAGGAGGCGGGGAAAACAACTCTCTTCAACCACAGATCGGAGATTAAACAAGATTTCAACCAATTTAATATACTGTCAATTGCTCCCACTCACTATTTGGCCTGCAGTACTCATTTTTGGATGCTCACTTGTTACATATTCCTCCTTCACATTTATTTTACATTAATACCAATTTAGTAGAGACAGACTTTACATAATAGATTAAACAACCTAGTAGTATATAATATATAATACACTGTATGTACCACTCAAAGGGGAAATTATTTTGAATAACAAGTAATTTGACTTTTTACTTTTAACTATAAATAGTGAAAATATGTTTTTTTTCTTTCAGTACATCTGTATTTTTACTTAAAGGGTAATTGCAGTATTTTTAAATTTGGGTCCTATTTTTCCATATTTTGGGGTCCAGTACATCACCTCAGCTGGCAGATATGAAATGGGCGACATTGGCTGCAACGTAAACCTTGGGGACAAATGCACCCATGAAAGTCCAACATCCATTAAAAGTGTTTCTTTTTGCCACTGGCAAAATCAGATTGTTATTCTTAGTGTCTGACTACGGATACAGGCCTTTTTGTTAATGAGTAAGATCCATTTTGTTTAACCAGAAACAACTGTTGTATTGCTCTCTTCAAAGCCACCAGATTCCATTGACGGAATCCGTAATTTCACCTCGCAGAACATGGGAGTTGCTGCTCTGCTGCTGCCTTGATCAGTTACTTTGTTTGTCTTACTATGTGACTTTGGTGTTTTAACATGTAACACCAAAGTCATGCAAGTTAACCATTAAAAATACTGGAATTACCTTTTAAGTAGAAGAAACTGAAGATCTGAGGACTTGTTCCACCACTGATGATGACTATTTGTATTGTGTATGTGACTGCATGCACTGTCATAAATGGAAAATATTGAAATATTTATGGATTATTTCCATCAGGTTGCTAAGATGTATCATATAAATACGAGTAAGAGTCATTTAGATCTTTATTCATTGCACATCCCAGCCTTCTGACACTCAGTCTGAACACTTTAATGAATGCCTCTCTCTACATTAGCATCACATAGTGTTATCTAAGGAGTCTTATCGACAACTTAGTGTCAACCCTGTCACAGGCGGTTAAGGGCACATCACTCCAGCAGCAGCCTGATCTGAGTCAGTGGATGCCAGAGGGCTGAGTGACAACATGAAGGCTACTATCTGCACTCCAGCTTGAGCCAGTGGCAGCTCTGGTTTGTTTATAGTGTCGTGTAAATGCAAATGACTTAAGACAGTTGGAAGATCTTGTTAAAGCATGTATGTGTGCATTTTTGTAAGTCTGCTGTTGTTGCCTATATGCACAGCAGGAGAGCTCGGAGGCCTGACAAAACAGTGCAGCCGGCCAGGGAGTGTGTCATTATGTAGCACCATGTTCATATTTTCAGCCACAGTGGCTGGATAATGATGTGTGGGTTGACTCAAGGTGAAGATGATGAAGCTACATGTGACAGCAATATAATATGTCCGGGGCTAGGCTAAACTGAAGGAAATGACTCATTCTTAAGGTCAAATAAATTGCAGTGTGTTATCCTAACCAGCCATGACACAACACTCTATGAGAATGTATAACCCAAACACCCCATGATATCTTCACAGACAACACTGAGAATTTTCAAAACAATACAGACATGATTTTATACTTACTGGTCTCCAAAAGTGCTGCTCTCAGCATTCTCGAGAACCGCTCATCAGATCAACTTGACACTCGACACTGCACTTTCTTAGGAAAAAAATAACTTTTTCTAGCTTGGTCCAGAGATGTTCTGCACCAAAATTTGATGATGAGGAGTAGCAAAAAATAGATGAACAGAATTCAAAAAGGTGGAAAAATATTCAATGTGCAAACAGGCGAGGCTTATACAGATAGAGTCATCTTGGAAAAAAGAATTTTGTTTCTGAGACTTGGAGTTCAAATGTTACAGGCCTAAATTTGCTCCCTTGGGTCCTCAGCAATATACCTGCCAAAGTGTGAAGTTGATTGGATGATTGGTTCTCGAGATTTGAGAATTACATGCATACATTGAGACAGACCCTCCCTATTAATCTGCTCCTTTCTTCTTCCTGTCCTTAAGATATCAGGCGACAGTCCAGGGGGAAACTGGAACGGGTTTGGCCACCGCCCTCCAAGAAAGACCAGACAAAATCTGAGCAAACACAGGTGATGTGTCAGGTCTACATACTAAATAACTTCTTTCTTGCTTTCTCCATCCCTCTGTAAGATTTGTGCATGTGTTTTGTGGGGGTCAATCCCAGGGTTCTATGTTCCCAGGGTCCCATATTATCCATATTGATATGGCAAATAATGGGAAAATGACAAAGGGTCCTCTGTTCTCCATTTCTACATATGTCCTCTCCCAGGGTCCTGTGTTCCCCAGCGCTACTTAGCACATAATGGGCTAGGATTAAGGGTTAGCATAGACCTAGCACCTAGGAAAATTGGGACCCTGGGAACTTAGCACCCTGGGGACATAGATGCACTCCCACAGCCTGCACAACAATTCATCATATAATGTTCAGGGTGGGAGACTCAGATGTCGTACTGCTGTGTTCCAAGTTGCAATTAATATTTAGGGAATCTAACAAATCATTATTTTATCGCTTATAATGAAAATCTGGAGGGACAACAGGCTGTATTTCAAGATGAAATAACAGCTATAACATAACACAGCTAACATTAGCATTCAGCCACTTCTTAGCTAATGGTACTGTTTGAGTGTAATGTTACATGACACAATAGGCAAATATGTTTTAACTTGAAATATGGCTCGATCTCCCTGCAGATTTTCACATGAGGTCAAAGGGTCATGGCTGCCGTGTGAATATGGTGGATGGCATGAACATGGTGTGACATGTTATTACAAATCCACTGAAACACTACAAGCTTGATGAGTAATGACAAGTAGGCCTACTAAAAGTGAGGTTTTCCATATCAGGAAAAAATGTTACACTTAATTATGTTCCTGTAATTGTGGCTTTCTGGATCATGGGCTAAAAAAACATTGGATTTGCAGTGTTTTCAACACTATTAGTTTTACAAATTCTTGGATTAGTACAAATGGTTCTGAAATTGATCTAAATTTCATGAAAAGGGAGCTAATCCCCCACTCTAAATCCTGCTCTTTTCTCTGTCTTAACTCTCAGCAGGAGCCAAAAGTTCACAGAGCAGGAGGTCAGAAGGCTCTGTGGCAGCGCTGGGAGGCCGGCCTGGTAAACGGACAGCCATCAAAGGAAAAGAAGTGATACTGGCCATCCTGATGTCTCAACACTTCAAATAGAATATCTGTGTTTTGCCATGTTAGTGCTGCAAAAGTCCAGGATTAATCAATATAACCAAAATCCTGAAGGTAGTTCCATCTTAAATGCTTTCTGGCTCTTCTAACTCTGCTTTGTATCTGCATCAAATACACTTTTTTTGATATCTTAAAACACTAGTTTTATTCAGCAATTAATAAAGCAAAAAATATTGCTTCAAACATTCTGTCCGTCCCTTTTCTCTCATGATCTCTATCAACGAAGTTATGTGAACAAGAACATTACTTTTACTGCAGTCACACTCTTTATGAAGTTTTGATGGGATGTCAAATTTCAATATACTGTTCGAAAACTTTGCAGACAATGTGTGGAACATGATCATGATTTCCCATTTCAAATTCCAGTTGATCTCTTGCCACTGCACTACCACTGCATGGTACAGCTCGGCTCGACTGAACTCAAATCAAGTTGAGCCATACCGTATCATGCAGTAGAAACATGGTATATGTAGCTGTGGAGGACACCTTCTAACTTCTGCAAAAACCCTGATCACATCATGCTGTGATGCCATCATCAGCGATTATTTTGGCTTGGGGCTGGAAACTATAAATTTAGAACGGAGCCTGGTTACAAACTGGAAGTGTGGAGATGGCACGAACAATCTAATGAGAGACACTGTCCAGTTGCATTACTGGAAATGCAGGCTGCAGTGTTTTTGGGGCTTAACCCGTATTAGGTACTGAAACTTATATTATAACTAATACTTTAGACTCTTCTGGTTTCAGTTTGGACCATCTTTTATTTGACCTGTCTCTTGTAGGTTCCCCACCTTTATGTAAGTGCAATGATAAATCACAGGAGTTCCCCTTTAACAGGTTTCTGAGACTGGTCCTACTGTATGTAACACATGCGTTTAATAAGCTACTTTTAGAACATTCACCTTTGAGAGCACCCAGATTGGATTAAAGTATATCATAACTAATTTTCTTTCTATATCTAGCTTTTAAGGGTTTTTGCACTTTTTCTAATCAACCTAAAAATGATCTCAAGACAGACAAAACTGCCAAATTGAGATGGTGAAAAACAGCACTACATTTGCCCTATACTACATGAAAAATAAAATCATTGTTTTGGTGCCCTCTAGAGGTCCAATCACTAAGTTGATTGAGGATTCAAGTGGCAGCAGAAAAGCCTGTTTTGGTAAAAGAAAGAAGTCCATGGTAAATGAAGCCATCAAAAAACTCCCCTCGTTGAGCAGTGATCACGTTTACTAGAGAGGGCTCAGTTTCTGATCTCCACAGACAGAAGTGCACTGCTTAGCCCTGTCTAAGTACCATCTGTTAGCCCCGGTGACTCTGCCAACGAAGGATGGACTTTCGCTCTGCCCTTCCTGGCTCGGATGTCCCAGTGTTAATTGGCTACGCTTCTCACCAACCCACGAACAGCAGGCACAGCCAAGGCCTAGGTTTCAGCTGTTATGACATTTTAAAATGGCTTTCCTTACTATCCTTAATACAGATCCAAAATACCAGATGTCAGTGTTCGGTTCAAGTTGAAAATTCCTCTGATGGAATTTTCCACAAGCTTCATACATGAAGTCCAGGTCTTGCTTTGTATAAATCCATCCTTAATGTGACAATGCTGAATAGTCTAGATAATTGGAACAGAGGGCTGATGCAGATCAAGTGAGCCTGAGCAATCAAAGCCGGGCTGCTCTTGGATGGATCAACAGCACTGGGTCGTAGGACATCTTCAACACTCCCGTTGTGTCCTGTTAAAAGCCACCAGCCTCACTTCTCCTGTTGACAACAAATGTAAGGTGAGAAGCACAGTCAGGCTTTCTGTAACCACCAGTACAATTCTGAAAGGTATTCTGAGGTAGGAAACAGTCTAGTCTAGTCTTGTCTATGTCATGTCATTGTCATTGCGTAATCTTGGTAATATTTCAATACTGGTCATGACTATCAAACAGGCTTTGGGTGATTTTTTGCTATGATGAAACTAAAAAATCTGATTCTTCTTATTGTTTTAATATAGGAGAAGTCTATGCTTTGTGGAATATTTCTTCCTGTGCACATATTAGAATGATAATTAAACCAATTTACCCATCTAGTGTGGATGTGAAGACTTTGTATAATTTACCAGAAGGGGGCAGCATAGCCTTAATAATCATGAGAAAGTGTGTCCAGACGAGACAACATTGTCTTTGGACATGAACTAGGCCATTAAATTCCATGTTCAGTCATAGTATGCAAGCAATGAAGTGCTACCGTAAACAGCTGAATTTATACAGGTGTTTTAATAAAGATTTTAAGATAAAATGACTGAAGATAAATTACATATCTCCAACGGGACAGTAAAACCCAGATCCTTTGACCAAAACTTATAACATAACAACACGTCATCCCAGCACACATACGGTTATTTCAGTTTGCTCATATTAATGTTTAGGATTCCTAATACAATACCAGTAAGTCACTTGGAAGGGTAAACATATGCTGAGAAAGTACAGTAGTTATGTAACCTTTGTAATTCATCCAATGATGAGTCATTTACTTCACAGAATTAGAGCCATCAGCAACATGTATTATCAATTCAGCGAACACTAAAACGAAGAAAAAAGTTGCTTAAGAGCACATCTGCGTCATTTTATGCAATAGCATGTGGGTGGTAATTTCTTCAGATGTTTGGCTAACACTCTGAGTCATTCATGAGGGCTGTCATGTACAGAGCGCATTAAGGCTGTGTTGTTCTAAAAAAGAAACAAACTCTGTCCAGTGAAGACACAAACAACAAAGTGAGATGAATCTCCCAGTAATGGTTTTTTGAAACTGTACTTAAATCACCAGGATAAGGATCCTCAGTCTGACAACACGCAAGCAGGCAAGAGCAGAAGTGGAATAAACTTTTCCAGCGATTAGGAAGAAAGAAATCTGCTGGGGATGGATATTCAGGGAATGTTCCAACAGTTCATTTTCATTGCTTTATTCAGTTCAACTTTTGGCAGTCTTAATATGTAAGCATCCAATCAAAAAACAGCTAAAAAAAAGGTTGATAGCTGAGGGAAAAATGAAACTATAAGGCTAATAGAGCACTTACAATACAGTGACTGGGGACTAAATGCAGACAGTACTCTCTACTCAGTGCTATTATTGTATTTTGCCCTGCCTTGAGTTCACAAATACCAAGAGCTTTGTGAGTGGGTGCTGATGAGAGAGTAGAACAGTGACAGCTCTGACATCACCGCTCCTTCAGCGCCGTGAGATGGGGCTCGACTCGGCTCTGCACCAGCGGCAGCAACTGAACGCAATGGACAGATGATGGATGACTCATTCTTTCCACCCACACAACTTCCCATCGTCAGAATCCATCATCAAGGACCTCTCACTTGGCTCCAAATTAAAACCTTCCACATACTTAATACATTATACTCAAGTCTCACTCAGGGGAGGGCTAAATACGGATTTAGATGCTATAGAAAGTAGGAAAGTGACTCCTAAGCAGGGGAGAAATATGACTAGACTTAATTCCACATAATATGACTGTAACACCTGAACATCATGTGTTGCAATTCAGAGTGCAGTTAGCAAGCGACCAGAGAGGTTGCAACAGTTAGCAAAAAAGAATAAACAGTGGTGACTGATTTAAGTAATGGATAAATGGTTGAAATAGCTTAACTCAAAATACAGAATAAATTGTTGAAATACAAACGAATAAGAGGTTGAAAAAAGTAACACAGAACAGCAGTTGAAAGAATTGAAATGCTGATGGATAAAAGGTTGATACTTGGCAAAAAGTAATAGGTAAATGACTGAAATTGTTAGCAAAGAGTAGCTAAATGGTTGAAACAGTTATAAGTAATAAGCAAATTGTTAAAATAGTTAAAAGTAACTGGACAACTGGTTGAAACAGATGAAAGTAATGCGTAAATGGTTGACAGTTAGCTAAAAGTTTTTTTTAAAAAGTTAAAAGTAATGAGCAAATGTTTTTTTAACAGTTAAAAGTAATGGATAAATGTTTGAAATAACTATAAGCAATGAGTAAATGGTTGGTTGGCAATAAATGCTTGAATTATGTATGTACAATTGCAAAACGGAAGCAACGCAACAGTCAGTAACAGTCCCTTTATGAAATAAAAAAGTTATATACCTCAGCAAGTTGCAGCTTATATCCAAGTGAAGATTTTGAAGGAATTTAATAAAAGGTATTAAGTGTGTTTTTTGGCAAAACAGTAGTTACCACTAATATTGTATTATTTGGATGATTGTGTATGATTGTGTATGATTCCAGTGAATAACTTCGAGTGAGAAACATGTTGTCTTCACTTAGAGATAGAGGTGGGCCGATGATATTAAGCATGAAGAATATTATGTAACCGATGACGTCTGAAGCTTCAAATGTCACTGGTGCTTCAGAAGGCGTTTCATTCAGTTTAAGAGTTTTGAAAGTTTTACAGCTTAACCATGCGGTTACACATTAATGGATTAAGACGTGTGGTGATTTTGGCTAGCATTAGAAAAACATAATCATACGTTTGAGAAAATTTTTTTGTGATACCAAGTAATGATGTAATGAAAGTAAAAGCTCATGTGAAATGTCACCACAGTGCCCACAGTGGCACTCAGACTAAATTACACCAGTACATTCTCTTTTTTTTTTTTTTTCTGTTTTCAAAAATATTTTATATCCAGGCAAAAGATTTGAAGCTTATATCCAAAGCTTCAAATCTTTTTCAGCATAAATAGAAAGAAAGCCCCAAAGCTTCATAAAGCTTCATCCGTCCATCATTACTTAAAGACTCTTTTGACAGAGTACAGAGGACTGATAGAGAGCTAAACATTATGATGTCACAGTGAAGTTGACATTCGAACCTTGTAAAAAATCAGTCTTCATGTCATGTGTGTGAAACTTTGTTATAAGCGCATGAATTCCTGAGTTATGGCCAAAAACATGTTTTATAAGGTCACTGTGACCTTGACCTTTGACCTTTGACATTGAAATTCTAATCAGTTCATCCCTGAGTGCAAATAGATGTCTGTGCTAAAACTGAAGAAATCCTGTCAAAGTGTTCAAAAGAATGGGACAGACAGACAACCCGAAGACAAAATGCCTCTGGTCACGGCTGTCGCTGGACGAGTCATAATAATAACACAATTATTTATTATTATCTACCAGGTTATTTATTAGATATCGCCACAGTCTGGTGCAGTATTGAGATATTTTTTTATTGCAATATTCGATATATTGTTACATCCTTAGTGTTTAACATAATCCAGTTTAAAATCAATTGAGATGAACATACCTGGAACATGCCAGGTGCTGTTGATGAAGAGGTATCTGAGTCTGAACCACTAAAATACAGCAAGTAGAGAATTACACTGCCCTGTGTGTGTTTACAGAAACTGTGCATATTTCATCATATTTTCTCATTCCATAGATGCTCCACGCTCTGAGTGTTTATCTTACCCGTGCCTCTCCTTGAATTACTGAAGTGAAAATGAATGAATAAACATTGAGCATGAGGTAAGAACAGAATAAACAGACCTCAGATGGCCCTGCTTAGTTGAGCTATTGTCCTCAACAAACCCTTCTATTCGCCTTCACACTCCTCTCCTCCTCCTCCTCCTCTCGGCTCCCGCTACGTCTTTTTGCACAATGAAAACTCAATTGTCTAATTCAATGATCGCACATTACAACAGTCAACAGTAATATAAAGAAGTTGTGCATGATAAGATGATGAGTGTGTTTGTTACGTAGCCTCAATCGTTCTTTGTCTCCTTGCCTTGGGTTTTCTATTTTCAGAGCTTCTTCTTCTGGGGTACACTGCCGTCATCCCTCTGTCTGGAAAGCAGAGTGATTTTTCTCTTGAAATACATTTTTGAGGAACTCTAGCAAATTAGCCACTTCTTCTGAGTTTGAATTGTATATTTAGCCAACCATTATGTCAGTTTCACAGAGGCTGTACACTGCAGTGGTGAAAGAGTTCAGAACACCATTCTGTCACTTGACTTGTACTGCTTCTGATATTACTCAGATATGAATTATTATTCAAAAAACATAGAAGGGATTACAGGCAAACTATGCAAGGACTTAAACTAAATGAATGAAAATTCGGCCAATTACAGAAGGCAGCACTGGGAAAAATAAGGTCATGGTGGGTAAAGTGGCTTAAAGTATAGAGACCACTTCTCTAGATTTCTGCTGGAAGAATGTTATGGTGTTATGGTCTTTTGGTCCATGTGTTAAGGATTTTTTGAAAGGAGTGGATCATTCAGTGTCAGAGATTCTGGATCTGAAATCTGATTCCACTTTTCTACCTTGGAAATATTCCTAAAATGACACATACCCTTTTGCACAATATATTTTACAGAATCCAAATGTATTTACAATGTAGGTTTCCAAAAAAAAAAATCATCCAGTTATAAAAATCAATTTATTTGAATTTGAAGCTTAATGCAGTTGTTCATTACGAAACAGAAATACAATTACTGTGAGCAGGACAGTGAGGTTGTGGGTTTAACTTAGAACAATGATGTGGGCGTGTAACAGCATAAATAACCAAAAAATGATGAAAAATTTAAAAAGTGCATCAAAAAACTCAAAGTAACTAAACCTTCAGAGGGAAAAGAGGTTCAAAGCGAGCTGGGGTGGATTATCCTCCTGACTGGGCCATGAAAGCATAACCACAAGCTACTCTGTAATTCTGGCTTTTCCAAAAGTAGCTGGCACTTAAACCACAATCTGCTTCAATGACAGTATAATTAATGATTTTAGAAAGTACTCTGTAAGTGATGAGGATAATTATTACATTTAATTAGTTACTTTGTACTCCTAATGAGGGTAGTAAGACAGACATGGGTCCTGTCAAAATTTAAAACACTGCCTGCCAACTAATTTTCTTCACCCTATCAGCTGAATTCCAAAAGCGGCCTGATTTATAACTCATAGTATCTTGGAATGACATAATTTGTGTAATAATGAAGAAAAATGTGAAGTCTCTGCAGTTTTGGGGGGAAAAGGTCAGATAAGTGGGTGAGCCGGGTGGCCTACGGTCTCAGAAACTTCAGAGAATCCTTTTACTGAATAAGATTCTGATCTTTTAAGTTTTTCTTCCGTCCCTTGGCTGCTGGCCTGGCTGGTTGGCTTTGAGAATCAGGAGCAGTTCACTCTGGGTTAAGCTCTTTCAGCCAACTGTTCAAAACCCTTTTTGCATGGTTTGCCTCTCTGGTGTTGGTGGCTGCTGCTGAACTCCTTTCCATTCTATTTTAGGATTTAAAGGAATGGCAGTATTCTCGCATGACTTTCAGAAAATCCTTTCAATCCACTGTATGGAACACCGCCGGGATTAGGATGCAGTCTGCATTACATAAAAGTGAAGATCCTTAAACCAAAAAAGGAAGCCTCCCATGAGAACAACAATAACCACTCTCAGAGCTCTCAGTATTGTGGGGGCTGTGCTGGAAATTAGGTCTATGACAAAAATGCTTGAAATTTCAAGAGGCGTTGACAACAGAATGGTAGTCAGATACATACAGACTGTAGACAGCACAACAGCCTATAGGGTTCCTTCTTTGCCTTTGTAAAAGAGAATGAAAGAAGCGTAACCAATTATTAATGTTTTTGCTGCGAAAATCTAAAACAAATGAAAGGATTACTTGCTAAATGGGATGAAGTCGTTTTGCATCAGAGCATATAGGATGTTACATAAATATTAGAAAATACATTCAGCATGGCTGCTGTGTCAGGATTAACTTAAGACTTAATGAAAAAATAAAAAAAATAGCAAGGTCAGGAAAAGTACACTCTGCAGCACACTGTGTTCTACCTTTTTTTTTTTACCTTTGGTTCCTGGGACTGGCCTAATCTTCATATTATGAGCATATACAAGGCTCCATGTTGCTTTTATTTTAATCATTTTTGTTCATGTATGTTTCATGATAACTGTGAGAAAATATTTATATGTAGACATAAGACTTTATGTCACATCATAAGAAACTGCATGACTTATCTGTCATCTATGGTCTGCTGTATTCTCAATGTTTTCAACGTGGATTTAAAAAGGAGATACAGTGAGCTTTGAGCGAAAGGGATTTCACAAAACCTGACCTTAGTTGGTCATAGGAGCATGAGACTCATGCAACAAGATCCTCTTCTTGTTATGAAACATAAGGCTTAACCTCACATGAATTTAGCCTTTTCTGTTGTAAACCATGGCATTATGATGCAGTAGATGACAGAGAAAGACAACCTTTAAAGGTGCAATATGTACAAATTGCCCATTCAGAAATGAGTACTAACACTGCAGTACTACCAAATAGTGAGTTGGAGCCATAGATTTTATATTAAATAGATTGAAATCCTATTTAATATACCATCTATGTTCAAAGCAAGTTGTTTCCCCAAGTCCCCTCCTCCCCAGACTCATGGAGGCTCAGGCAGGCTCCAAGACCACTGCAGGAGACAACAAGACTCACTGTAAATCGATCAGCTGTCAATTGTCTGTCAAAGTAAAGCTAAGCCTGTTGTCCTGAAAACAAAAAGCCCACTGTTTTAGAAAATGCTCACTCAGGAGTTTGAGGTCAGTGACTGCCTCCCTAACTGCCTGCCAGACTCCATTAACATATTATTCAATTTAATCATTAAAAACATCTGCCCCTTCTAAAAGATTATTTATGATTTCTTACAACTAAACAGACGACTAAACAATAACACAAGTAACAGACCACAATGGAAATAACAAAAGACCCCACAGCTGTACCATTGTTGTCAGAGAAGCCAGTATTTCAACTTAGCATGCTTCCTTAATCTCCGATGACATATCATGGTCAATATATGATTTATTTCAGTAAATATATTACAGATTTCTCCTTTAGCTACAACAAACAAAATAAAGAAACAACCACACAGTTTCAAATTTATCCTGTAATATTATTTTCAAAGCTTTCTGAAATGTGAATCTAAGATGCTGCTGTGAACAAGAAAAAACATGACAGATTGTAATCTTTGACATCATATTCACAAATTAAAAATGTAAAAGTTGGTGTCTACTGATCATTAGATACCACAAGGTTTTTAAAAAAATCCACGTTCATGACATGTAAATCCACTTTGTAGTGTAGCTTGTCCTGAACGTTAGTGGCTGTGTCCTGCTCTTTACTGAATTTGGGAAAGTTTACTCCACAGCCAGCATTACCTGAGGTCAGGTTCTGTTTGCTAAACACACTGGTTAAGCTAGGATTATACTTTTCCACAGATTTGTGTTAAGTTTCTGCAAACTTACACAGAGAGGGGTGTTGTTGGTAACCGTTGGTCTTACAGGCAGGAGAGGAGCCGACCACACACCTCCCTAATCTCAACAATATGTCACGCCTACCTGTGTGTCAAGTCAGCTGATTAGCTGAATCAAGTCCTGACAGGGAGTCCGTTTGAGATGAAAACAAATGTAAATGTACTACTCGCAGTACAAGAATGAAAGAAACAGCAACACAAATGTATTCAAGCATCCCCTGTGAAAGCTGGCCCGTGTGCAGCCTGGAGAAGAATACTGTAAATCCATACTGTTCCACTTTTTACTGGCAATACAAACTAATATGTAAGCTAAGCAGCCAAACAAGGGTATGTTAGGACAATAGAACAGTCTGGTCTTTCATCATTCCCTATACTTATAGGATTAACTAGTGCTACACTTCAATACAAGAACAAAGTTGTTGACAAATGTTTAAAACACTTTCCCACAGTCAAGTCGCACAAAGGATCTGCAATATTGGATCATGAGGTAAAAATAAGAGGTGTGGAACATCAGTCAAGGTTTACATTTCACTGCACAACTAATCAGGTGAGAAATGAAAAAATTTGAGGATGAACCACGCTGAATGTCTGAATTCTTAAAACAATCTGTAACTCTGTTTTTGTTGTTGTTTTTCTTTCACATATTTGCATTTCTGCATATTGGCAAATCTGCATCATCTACTAGTACTTACAGTTCACACTGTCAATAACCACCTGAAATATTTTGATACGGATGAAAAAGTCTGAACCTGATGATTTTGAGCAAAGATGCAAGTTATAAGAAGCACCTCTTTTTGCTGGATTAAAAAAAAACAGATATTATGGACACTTATCCTTGATTGGCAGGTGCCATGCCATTTTTCAGACAATTATCCCCAAAACACCATCACTTCAAAATAAAAAAATTTCTCTGCAGCAACATGCAGCAACATGCAGTGACCCTAACCTCTAACACCATGGGTGTTTGTTATCAGGATAATGGGCTGTCAGTACGGCTGGGCAATATATCGGTATTCTTCTCCTGGTCTGCTGCCATCATCTGTGGAGTACCCCAAGGCTCCATTTTAGGTCTCATATTATTTGTTTTGTACAGGCTGCCGTTAAGTTCCATATTCCAAAAACACAATATCTCATATCACTGCAACGCAGGTGACATGCAGCTATACCTCCTATTAGAACAACAACACGGTCAGGTCCCTCTTTGAAAGTCTCCAGCGTGTGAAATATTTGATGGCTAAAATCTGTCTTCAACTAAATGACAGTAAGATCAAAGAGGTCTTATTTCGTCCTTTAAAATTTGACAAACATATCAAACGTTTTTTTCCAGCTTAGAAAGATTTTTATTTGGGTATCAGCCAGTCATCCATGCCTCACTTGCAGCTGGTGCAGAATGCTGCTGCTAGATTATTGACTGGTACCAGGAAGTGTAACACCTGTACTGGTGCCCCCTCATTGGCTACCAGGACATACTTTATTTAATTTAACATATCTGAGATCCTCTGCCCCATTCCTGGCCCCAGATAATTTCAGATCCTCAGACCAGACTCTTGGCTATCCCTCGATCGAGGCAGAAAGGGCTCTAGCTCTGCTCTAGCTGCCCCAAGGCTCTGAAACAATCATCCATTTTTCGTTTTCTGAGGCTTTTGACGATTAAGGTTTTATATTTCACTTTTCATTCTTCTATGTTTTATACTTTTTACTATCTGTTCCTTATTTATTTGTGCATGGGATGTTTTTTTTTTTAACTCAACTGCTATTTTACCATGTTATATTTTTTAATTTTTGTGATTTTATTGGACAGCACTTTGGTCAATGTGCTTAATAAATAAAGTTGATTTGATTTGATTTCATGATATCTGGATACTCGTCTTAGATTTTGAATATTGTTACATTGTGATATGGCATAAGTTAATACCCGCATTACAGTGATGTATAATTTTCTGAACTTACCAGACCATTCAAGCTATTCTTTACATAGTTTATGCATTCACATTAATAATGATTAGTTATCAAAAACTGTGCTAATAATTTGTGAGAGCACCAATAGTCATCCCCACAATATTGTTGCAATAAGTATTTGGCCATTTACAGCAATATATCATATTCTATAAGATTATCATATGTTTGCACAATTTGAGAATTTATAGTACGTTATTTTAGAGAAATTTATTTATCAAGATATATATAGTATATTCCAGTATAGCCTAAAAGTTTCAAGATTTTATTTATAAGATATATCACCCAATGAGACACTTTTTTGATGATTAGGGTTTCAGAATAATGGGCAGTCCTCGATCAGCTTTGGAGATCAGATATCAATGTATATAGTGAGTTAGTATGTGTTTTTATTTGACAGAAATTATGTCAGTGAGGTGACAGGTCAGTCTTGTTTGTAGCTGTGTGCTGTATTATAAAATAGTACAACAAATGACTTTGAACCTGCTACAAAAACAAAGATTAAAAACTAAAAGGACAAAACGAAAGGGAAACATGAGTATACTATGTGATCTGTAAGTGGCACACTGAAGGATTATACGCACAGTGCAGAGCCTGGGCAGTAAGGAGACATAACAACATTGTTTATTATGTTGCATGTCTAACGTGGTTATAATCTGTGTGACCTGGCTTAGAGGGGTTGTACTATGCTGTGTATACTGTGCAGTGTCATGACAAAGGTATTGAGAGACCGGAGAAAATATCAAAAACAAATTATGACTCACGCCAGAAACATCTGTCTACATTCATGCTGTAAGAAATACAAACATACGCAGCATTAATTGTCTCTTCATGGGAAGTGACCGTCGAGCGCTGTTGTGATGGCTGAAGTTCAACAATATCAGACCCTGTGCCAAGGCTGCCTCGGGTGAACCTGAGCACTCAGGACACTGTGCCACTGTCATGCTGGAATGAACAAGGTGGAAACTGGGCCATCTATATCTGTGCTACCCTCTGATTATGAACAGATTACGCAACCGCAAAGCATGCTTTACATAACCAGCTATGGCCATGCACTCCTCCTCTATACACCCTTTGTTCCCAAATTGAATAATTAAATTGCCCCCAACCCCCCTGTATCCAAGCCAGCTTCCTGTGGCACCTAATCAAATGTGTTATGTACCCCTGACACCTAACAGCTCATGCTGGGATTTAGATTTGTTTTTATTCTGAATTGAACTTAATTATGACAGCCATGTAAAGCAGTGCCTGAATGAGATAAATGGTGTGTTTACACACACAAAACAGCAGCTTCGTGGATGAATGTTGTTTATTAAGTGAGTTAGCACTGTTAACATTGTGCTGTTACAATCAATTTTCACTAATGTGGACAAACAAGCACTTTGTCTCACAAAGCAGCACCGTGTGACTTGCCAAATCTCCTTTCAAATCTTTGGTCAAAATACACTTTGATAAACTTGTTTTTATTGCTCTGGCTGCACTTATTTTTACACCTTAGTGACTGTACGGAAATTATTAGGGAGAGTGGATGTTTGTATTTATTTGTTTTCTCATCTTAGATTCATTCTTACCATTTGAGATTAAAAAAAAAAAAAAAAAAAGATCAAATAGTTACATCACAAAGAAGGCTTTCGTTTTGAAATGTAACCGTGCCCTCTTTAGAAGCTGTCTGGAGCAAACATCTTCAACACTCTCAGCTGTGAAACTCGAGCATCATGGTTTTTGATATGACAGGCAATCAGACATCAGAACTCTGCAGTGGATCTTAAACTTTTGTTATTGTTTGCCCATTTCACAATAATTAGAGTTCAAATGAATGCCAAGTGCTCCCAGAATGAGCAAACGTCTACTTATAAGTCTTAAGAAATCAGTGATAATCTTGTAGAAGCAATAGATCTTTATAACAGTTCAACTGAGCAATATGTTAGTGGAGTCTGGCAGGCAGTCACTAAACTCAAACTCCAGACTGTGTATTTTTAGAGCAGTGGGCTTTTGTTTTCAGGAAAACTGGCTTAGCTTTACAACTGAGAGTTATAACCAGCTGATCAACTTAAAGTGGAGGGTGGTTTTGGTGGCTCAGTTGGTGGAGCGCCACACTCTTTGCCGTGGGGTTGACTGCATCTTTTTGTTTTGTGTGTCACCTCCCTGCTCTCTCACCCCTTTTCTTGTCCTCACTTCAGCTGTCCTATCTCAGAAAGGTATAAAAACCTTTGCTTCTTATGCTCCTGTAGTACAGTACAAATTTTTCGACACAGAGTTGTTACATATTGCTCCTTTAAGACCCCTCCACCCACCATGAATTTCCACATAGTCACTTAAGTTTAACAGTATTTTTCTTCCTTTTTGTTAATGTTTTATGTGATTTTTAAACTAAACTCTGGTTTTGGATAAATGACTCAACACTAAAATTCATTATTTCTTTTCTTACTTTATTGCACATCAGTGCTGACTGTAATAAGCGTACAGGGAGACAACAGGAGAACAGCAGACTGGAGCGTGCTGTAGCTGCTCTGAATTCTGGGTCAACGGAAGAAAACAAAACAAACTTATCATCATTATGTCACACAGCTCCTCGCTCACATCAGGATACAACTCGACCCTGTCCTGGTGTCAGTTATTATGACAGATCCGACAAGAGAAGAAACCTTCCACGAACTTTATATTTACTTGATTACAATTTGAAAAGGAGTGTTTTTTAAATAAAACCTGACAGTTTTGTCTGTGTGTGTGTGTGCGTTGTGCAGATTTTCCTGTTATTTTGATTAATCATTTCACATTCTCCAGAGACATGTCCCGTAATATATGTAATTTGTTTTATGAGCATTTCATAAGCCACCCCACCCCCCCTCCCCAAATGATCAAAAGTGGTTGCTTTGGAAACAGCGTGACGTATTTCAGAGCCCAAGAATAGAAGCATGAGGAGGAAAGCGGGTCTGAGGCTCTTGGCTTCTGCCTCACAACCGGTCTGAGTGCCTTTCCAAATGTTTTCCTCTAATGTGTGTCGGGGGCCAGTGCTCAAATGATGCGGACATTTTTGTCTGATTACAGCAGACAGCGGGGTGTGTGTTGACACAGTGTTGGGGAGGTAACTGCTTGTGGTTTCCCACATAAAGAAAACATCACCTGGCTGGTGGAGTGTGCAGCAGACTGAGGTCATGACTGAAAGCTGAGCAATCACTGACATATTTGATAGCATAAGTAAATGACTGCACTGACACCAAATTATCAATAAACATATATCCGCATGCGCACAGACACACACACACACACACACACACACACACACAACCACACACACACACACACACACACACACACACTGTGCTTGTTATGAAACAGCCCCCCAAGTCAAACAAACTGAGTCATAGCCTATTTATAGCTACCGCAATACATCTCTCATGTGTATGAGCCTAGGATAGAGGCTCAACTCTGTGTGTCTGTGGTATAGACAAGCTGTTACATAAATGTGTTTCTGCATACATGTCTCAGGGGAGCAGTGATTCATAACATGTGGATAGCTCTCTTTTTAACTGCATTTTTCTTAGTCACCAGCCAAACACAAAATAATTGCCAAGACACCTAAATTTAGTTGTAAGTCAAATGCTTTTACACATTTTTCCGGATATAAATGAATGTATAGCAAATAGGGATGTCATGGTTCTTTAAATCCATGATTCAATTTGACATTTAATTTCAACGTCACGATTTGATTTTTTTTTTAAGCTTTGATGACTAAGCCATTGGTGGATTATCAAGTCTTGATTTCTAAAGATCAGCAGATCATTTGTTTGATTCTCTGACAACTGTCATTTACATTTTCAAATTCTTCTTTCAAAAGATATGCTACATGGAATCACATATAAAGGTCCGTGAGCTACATGTGTCATCTTTGAAGTGCTGTTTTTTTTTTCTTTCAGCACATACTGGATGCCAAGAATGGCCAATTCTGCCTTTAATTTCAAAGACTGAAACTGAAAGCTCATTTCAATTGATTTCTGATTCTGATTCTGAATTGTGACACCCCTAATAGTAAAGAAATAAAAAAGACCATGTATATATATTTAACTTTGTATTGATGAAATCATGACCTTGATTATTACAATAAAGTGTTCAATAATTTTTAGCCTTTTTGCTACAGTCGTGACTCCTTATTTAAATTCAAATCCTTAGGAATACAATTAACACATTTTTTAACACAAGGACCACACATATTGTGTTATATTTGACACAAAATCCAACAGAAACCTTGTGTTAAAACTCTCGATACAGTAGTTGCATTAAAAGTAACACAAAATGTGTGGCCCTTATATTGACACATTAATGCGTTGGGGATTGACAAAACTTTTGTCATTATTAACAAATCTATTTTAAAAGCGCAGTAAAGCAGATTTTGGAAAGAAAGAAAAGAAATTGTGTACTTAAAGCTACCACATAGAACTCTGATTTTTGTAGGCCCCTGTGAACAAAAGCAGCTTTGTTTCACAGAGAATCTGACCTGGTGGCAGGCATCAAGAACAACTAGAGAAATAACCAGTGTTCTTGTGGATGGTCTTGTTTGCTTATGTAGGTCATATAGAGGGATCAGTATTAAATTAAGACTATTTCATAGCCAGTTAAAAACTCCTTGTAGTAGCTTTAATATTTAAATGTATAATTTGTCAAAATACATTATGCTTTTTCTCTTTCTTGACGAGACTTAGATGAGAAGATTGGTAAGCCTAGGACTCTCACATCTGTGCAATCAATATGAGGCGACAGCCAGCAGCCAGTTAGCTTAGCTTAGCAAAAACACTGGAAATCATAGATATATTAAACACAGGATACCAGACACAAAGACGGCAGCTATTCAGTCCAATAAGAATTGCTCCCCTGGTGTAGATGTTAAAAAAGTTTTTCTAGCTGCTGGGTTTACTGGCGCCACCACAAGTTCTCTCTCAGCCCCTAGAGTTTACATAATGATGACATCGCAGATTTTTAAATCGCTTTTCCTTGGCTGTAAGAAAGTTTTACAAATATAAAAATATCTTCAAATATCTTTTATAATAGTGGCTCACTGGGGAAAATGCTTTTGGGCTGAAGGGTAATCTTCTGCTGCGATACCATGAGTGGCCACTGGGAAAAAAATGGAGGCAAGGCTGAGTGGCAATACCATGTCTAGATTTTGATCATATATATATCTGTGCTGGAAATACAGGTGAAAAGCCTAGCTTTGTCCAAAATTTACAAGTATATTGCGTTTGCTTAATCTGTGCAAAAACTGAATAGTTCTAAGAATTGTTAACTAAGCTAAGCTAACCTGCTTCACAGCAAGGAAGCATGCTAAGTTAAAATGCTCACTTTCTGACAGCAGCGCCATGGCCATGGTGTTTTTCCTTTGAAGTTTCTATTCCGCCCTGTAACTTGTGTTATTGTTAATTAGAATTAGAGACAATTGACAGTTATAAACAACTGATCAACTGACTGTGTAGGACTAATCATCACTTGTTATTCTCAAACAACAATATTGCACTCGTCTTGCGCTACTGCAGTGTTGCTGCAGCCTGTTCTGAACCTCCACAAGTCTGCAACTTGCTTCAAACATGATTTACATTAAATAGGATGTCAACTTTTTAATATATTGTCTATGGCTCCAACTCAGTATTTGGACTGCAGTACTATTTTTTGGATGAGCATTTGTTACACATTGCTCTTTTAAGGGGAATAGTTGAGGCATTTTCACTGTTGCATGTTCAAAAGTGACACAACATATGTCTCAAGAGTAAGGTGTTCATAATGCAACATGTTTGTGTAATTGTAGAAGAGCCATGGAGCAGAGCCAAGATAAAAGAGAGGAAGCGGGTGGGTAAACAGCTAACTTGTTTTGATGTGATAAACATGTGCAAGATGTCTTAATTATGAGAATCCATTTATATTCTTAATAGTTTCTAATATTACTGACCGTGTAGACGACAGCTCCTCTCATCTTTCATAATGCCGCTGGTTGGGAGTGTTATTACATTAGATAACGTTATATAGCAGGTGAAAATGAGGCCAAGCTGGCATGCACTTTGATGATACTGTGTTGGTGCAGCACTCTTCCGCAGCAGCACACTGTGTTGCTGCTCAGGGATTTTCTCCTGAGCCATACTGAAGCAAACATGAACAAATGATTTTCCTCAACAACATCAGACTGCAATTAAAGCTCAGAGACAGCAAGGGGTTGTGAGGACACTGCAAAGGGAGCACAGAGTGGATGGGAATAGAATAGGCATCTTTGGAAATGCGTGTAGAGATAAAATAATGCACAGAGGCTGAAGAAAGGATCAGAGAAAGTGGTGTTGAGCTGACAGGTGACACTCAGCTGAAGGTGATCTACATCTACGTGACCTTCTTCCTGCAACAGCTAACTGTGTCAGCCAAGTGACCGCCTCCTCCCCTCCCTGTCCTCCTCTCCGGACTTCCCTGCAGTCTGGTTCAGAGTGTATTTTAAGCTTGTCCCCTCCACCTCCTGCTGGGCACTTTACGTAACATGCCTTTGCCCGTCAACTTTGACTAACACCTCCCAGCTCATCTGTCTGACTCCCAGTGGCTGTTTTTCTAAAGCCGGTCAGCTGATGTAAACAGTCTTGCTGTGAGTCTTGTCTGTGCCACCCACTTGGCAAGAACAGGGCACAGATATTTATATCCGCCCTGCTGCCCACCACTGCTGCAGAGAGAATCCACCCCAGAGCAGATGAATTATGAAGAAAGCCAGGATGCCAAAATGATACTGTCTGACGCTGCGGAATATCATTCTGAAAGCATTTCATAAATGTTCATGTTATAAACAGTTGTGTTTACTGGCAGCCTGGCAGAGCTCTCCTCTGGGAAACTTGTGGTTTTACAACTTCTACCATTGTTCTGAAAGCATTATTAAATTATATTTACAGTACTGCTACAACTGCAAATAATCAAAATTTATTACAGCTGACTGCACAGCGTACATGTGATGTAAGTTTCTAATAATTACCAAGGAAGTTTCCTGGAAAGAGCTACATGATTTTATAAGCAGTTGAGCCTTGACAGAGCTGCTTAAATCTTGCATGTCTAAGAAAGGGCTATGACTAATGTTAAAGTTATTTTCAGTGCTGATTCGTCTGCAGATTTTCTTGATGAATCAATGACCTTTTTAGTCTTTAACAGGTCTATTCAACAAGCAACCTGCAGGCCCGGATATGGCCCTTTTCAATGGCCTGTAAGAGGCTGCCTACCAGGCTGGCATGTATGTGATCTCATAAACCAAACTAACATATGACCTACTTTAAGACATTGGAACCATAGACTGTATTATCTGAACCAATATAGTATTGGTTATGTCTTTTTAAACCTATGCACTGTAATTGGCTCCACCTTCCATTCGCTCAATCAAGCCTGATGTTGCCTCTGAGCTGGTGGGGCAACAGAGAAGCTAACATTAGCTAAGCTAACAACAAGCTTTAAAATGAGACGTAAAGTTTACTGTGAAAATCGCTTATTCCAGAGAAAATAGACAAGTATTACTTTGCCAGCCCAAGTAACACATCAGTGTGTTTAGTGTGCAACAAATGCATTGAGTGATGCAAGAGGCACTACATGTCAAATCATGGTAAGTTTTCTGCCAGTTTTCCTGAGGGCTCAGAGGATTATACATATTAACATTATACTATATAAGTTTTAAATGTATCCATAAATTGACAAAGTATTCTGTGGCCAACAAACCCCCTGTTATTTTCCAATTTGGCCCACTTGCTATTGAAGTTTAATAGCCCTGGTCTATAAAACAGGTCTTCAACAGGCGAGCTGTGACCCCTTGGAGACCCTCAGAGTTACTGCCGGAGGGCTGCAAAATTATTGTTTGAACATTTACACAACACTGACAGAACCTAGCTAACCTACTAAATCTATCCTGACCATAACAGCTAACTAGTTAGCTACGTGTTATTGAAACTTATTGGCCAATTAACTGTATTACGATCCCAAGTGTACAGACACTCTTGTGCAAAATGGATTGTTTTGTAACTTCATGAGCAAGAGACTCTAACACAGGCCTACCTTCCACCTCAGAAACCACTGGTGATCTATCAGCTAAGGGGTCCACGGCCTGAAAAACACTGAAAATGCCTGGTCTATAAGATGTAAAAAAATAAATAAATAAATAATAGAATAAGCAATTAATAATCTGTCAAACAAGAAATCATTCAACTCAATCAACTACTGTAATTGTTTTCGCTCTATAATCATTTATTACTAACAACTTAATTAGCTTCGATTTTTGTTGAATTGTATGCTTGCCTGCAGAGAAATCAGCCAAATGAAATTTGACCTCTGACCACCAAACTCTAATCAGTTCATCATTAAGTCCCAGGGGGATGTTTGTACTAAGTTTGAAGAAATTCCCTCGAGATGTTCATAAGCTGTCGAATTCACAAGAATGGGATGGTAATGAGGTCACACTGACCTCGACTTTTGACCCCTAAATTTAATCAGTTCATCCTTGAGTCCAAGTGGACATTTGTGACAAATTTGAAGAAATTCCCTCCAGGTTTTCCTGAGATATCATGTTCACAAAAACAGGATGGACAGGTCAACATGACCTTGACCTTTGACCACCAAAATCTAAGCAGTTCATCCTCAGGTACAAATGGGCACTGGTGCAACAGCTGGCAGATGTGTATGTCTTGCAGTACAGCACTAGTTTGTACCACTAAGTATGATATAGAAAATGTGAGATTAGCATTTTATTTCATTCTCAGGTAACTGAGAGTTTTAATCTCAAGCTTTGCTTATTTTATAGATGCAGAAAGTGTTTAACTGGAGAAAGCAGAACAGAATTGGTCCATTTTGGTTGATCAAAATTCATTGCCCTGCCCTTATTCAGTGTACTCTTCTGTTGAAAATTTTGAGGATTAAGTAAAACACAGGAAAACAAACTTTTAGCTACTTTGCGCCTGTGTGCAAAAGGAATAAACTTCAATACTTTTATGTTACACACACAGAGTTTATCGTGAGTGTTGTACTACCAGCTAAATGTGTCTTTTTTATCTTGTGCATACTGTTGAGTTTCAGCTGGCTGGGGCCTTTCTGTATGGAGTTTGCGTAGTAAACTGTGTGTCTGTGTGGGTCTCCTGCTTCCTAAAACAGTCAAAAGACACCAGATTAATTGGCGACTCTAAATTAATAATGGATATTGGATGGATGGATGCTCAGTTTCGAAGCATCAGGCAGCCAGTGTGACTAGCCAGTGTGAAACTCCTGTAAATATTTGCAACATGCTCCCCTGAGACATGAGATGTTTTTCAGATTTCAGTCGTGCTCTGTTTACAGGGTCATGTGCCCTCTGTTCCCTGCAGGTCAAAGCTACAAGGTGAGCCGTTCCATAACAGGCTCTGCTAGAATGTCAAGAATTCAGTTCGAACTTGTTGAACTCGTGGTTCCTCCTCTCTTTATGTTGTTGTCTAAGTGAGCTGACTGCAACACAGCCCTGACTCACTTGTTCATGCTTGTATTGGGTAATGTACTACGAGGAAATGAAAGAATCCAGTAACAGCAGAATCTACTTTATCTGAATATATGTTTCAAGTCTTTTGTGAACATCTTACTAAACAAATATAAGAGATAGAAACCATTTTGCGACACTTTTTTTGTTTCAACTTGAAGACAAGTATTGTGCTAAGATCCTCTTTGACTTTCAATTCCAAAGAAGCCTAGGGCAAAAGCACTTTCACAACTAGATGTGTTACATACACGTATTTCAAAAGCTGAACTGATGGCGTAACTCACTTCCTGTTGCATTAAACCCTTTGCTCTTTTATTTCCCTGGCTCATTTTTCTATTCACCCAATGCCTCCCAAGACTCACTTACAGTTGTATCTTAAAAGTAATTGATCATTTGAAATGAAAAATGGCTTCCACAGAGTCAGTGGTAAAAACGGAAATTCTTCCATCTATACATGCGGAGCCAAGAAATTCTCAATAATAAGACATAAATTTAAGATGAAATTGAAGGTGGAGTGTAATTTTATGTTTTTGTAAGTACAACCCCAAATCCAAAGAAGATGGGACGTTGTGTAAAACGTGAATAAAAACAGAATGCAATGATTTGCAAAAACCTTTTGACCTATATTCAATTGAATACAAAGACAAGATATTTAATGTTCAAACTGATTAATTTGAGTGTTTTTTTGTAAATATACACTCATTCTGAACTGGATGCCTGCGACACGTTCCAAAAAAAGTTGGGACAGAACTCAGACTCAGACTACAGCACACTTTTCCACTTTGTGTCAGTCCATCTCAGATGAGCTCAGGCCCAGAAAGTCTGCAGTGTTCCTGGATGTTGTTGATATATATGGCTTTCACGTTGCATGAGCCTTAACTTGCATTTATAGATTCAGCGTCAAACAGTGTTTACTGTCTACAGTTTTCCAAAGTGTTCCCATGCCCATGTAGTGTCCTTTATACAATTATTTGGGTTTTTAATGCAGTTTGTAATGCAGTGCCCCCTGAGGGGTCAGAGGTGACAGGCATTCAATGTTGGTTTCAGCCTTGCCTGTTACGTGCAGAGATTTCTCTGGATTCCCTGAATCTTTTAATATCATGGATTGCAGATGGTGAAATCCATCAATTCTTTGCAAGTGGTGAACCTCGCCCCATCCTTGTTTGTGAATGACTGAGCCTTTCGAGGATGCTCCTTTAATACCATTTTGAATGTTCCAAACAAGTCTTTTTTGACCAGTCCAAAACTTTCCTCGTCTTTTGGTGCCCCGTCCAAACTTTTTGAAACGTGCTGCATCAAATTCAAAATGAGTGTATGTTCACAAAAACATTAAGGTTTATCTGTTTGGAAATTACACATCTTGTCTTTGTACTGTATTCGAGTCAATACAAGTCAAAAATGATTTGCAAATCATTGCATTCTGTTTTTTTTTTCACATTTTATACAATGTCCAAACTTGGAATTGTGGTTGTATTTAAATGACAGAACCAGTCTTTTCTTAAGCTAATAAATCTTAAATTTCACAGTTTTATAATATATCAGCTTTGACTTCCTGACACTTTGGATTATGAGACATCCAGGTGCCAGAGGGTCAAGTCCAACAATATTAATGTAATTTCCCAATCTATCATGTTATGAGTGTGCCTGAAGGCAGTAGCTTGGCCGGCAGACTGGATGACTCCATTAAATAAAACTATCAGCACATGGTTTGTTTGCTGTTTGCGCCAGCGATCCATTTTATTGAGCTGGGAAGCTCATAAAGCCTGAATGAGACATCATTGCACGTGGTTTAAGCAGCTTTCATGCATAGCGTAAGGTTGTTGGTGCAGGGGATGTACAGCACGTACGAATCTGATGCAGCGCCACGTTAATCTCTGTCCTCTGCACTCAGTGACGTTGCTAAGCTGCTATCATTTGCACCCTGTTGTTAGGCTGCTACCAGGAGGCCTTTCAGGATCAGATCAGTATCAATCCATTGTCCCCAGTAAATGGCATTAGCTGGACACAAACAGCAAAAACAAAAAAATAGAGAGAAATATCAAAAACATATTAGCTGTGGTTGCAGTGGTTTGAAATGACTGTTGTCATGGAATATATTTTATTACAAAGTTAAATGATTGGTTATTTGTAGGCAGGCTACTGATTCTAATCTCTGAGATGAGAAATTAATCTAACTTTGCTGTTTGTTTCAATAAAAAGGTCATGCAAGTGAGACATCTGTAAAGTCTTGAAGTCTTGAAGAAAAACACATTACTTAGTTTCCTCAACTTAAAGAAAAAGATCAACATGTTGGGAAATATTTGCTTAAATAACCAGAAAGTATGAAATGACATCATATCTTTACCCTACATGGTAATGGATTGAATGGTATCCTTCTTTTCATCTAACTGTATGCAAAAATTTTTTAACATTTTTCAAACTGTTCATTTAACTAAGGCTGGAGATACACTTGATTTTAAAAACGCTTTTGCATCACACACATCATGGCTGCCTCCCATATCCTGTGTCAGTTTGGAGCAATGGTTGTGTGTGTCCTCAGAAATGAACACTAGGCAAACGTGTGGTCGAGTATATCTTTAGCGTAACTGTCATTAGCATTACACAAACACTGTCAGACATCCTCGTATTGCTGTCATTACTGATAACATCACATTAAAAGTCATAAAACTTAACCAAAATCATGTTGTCTGTGATGCAACATCCACGTGGAAAATTCCACATTAACAAAGTCTCGTTTGGAGCAGCTATTGTGCTGTGACTGTACGGCCACATGGCTTCTGTCTCAATCAGAAACCAAAGGTGGCCAAACAGTGAGGGGCAAGGGGCTCAGAGTGTATCTCTCTGTCAACTTGAGCATGTTTGCTCAGGGGGTTTACATATGTGATATGATACAGTACATGCAGTTCATTGTCTCCTGTGAGCACACAAATGTACTGAAAAAACACAGGTCACTTGAGGATTTTGGCTGAGGCCCTCATGCTGCTTTCATACTCGGCACACGTGTTGCATGCTGCCCAACATGCAAGTCTAAGTACTTGCAGACCAGCAACAAAACACACACACACACACACACACACACACACACACACCACACACACACACACACACAGACACACACAATACAGTATGGTGTTATCTTCCTAACTCAAAGGCACTACAGAATACCAATCACAAACTGGAGTAACAATGAGTCAGATGTTGTGTAATGCACAGGATACTACAGAAATAAAGATTTAAACCCTTGACATCTGTAACCATGGAAGTGCTGTCAAAACCAAACGACACATTTTAACTGTTATTCACAGTGTTGCAAATTATGACTCATTGTGCATTATAATTTGCTAGCAAAGGAGAAATCTGTAACATATTTACTGTGATAAATCATAAAATTACCATGATATGCCATCAGAGATTAAGGAAACATGTTAAATTGAAATACTCACTTCTCTGACATCAACGCTACAGCTGCGGTGTCCTTTGAAATGTCTATTCCACTTCATAACTGCTCCTTTAATTCTATGTGTATGATCAGTTTTCATAACATAATTTTACAGGGTTTGATACTGAAGCAGCAGCACCTCAGCCAGAGACTATCTGACCTCAGTGAATCTTTATGTTACCTTGAACACACTATTTACAGGTCACGTAGTTTGCTAATAATTTCACATATGAACTGATATCACGTGGAAAAGACTATGGCTCTAACCATAGAGGAAAGGAAACACTGTTGAAATGAGACACTTCATGCTTCATAAATGCCTCAAAAATTCCTTCAAACCTGCTTGTGACACACCGGATGACCGGACTGACCTTGTTAGGAGGCCCTGTGCAAAAATGTTCACCTCCTAATGTCTTCTCCACTTACCGCCCTCTGAGCAATGTGTATGCACCCTGTCGCCCCTGAGCTTCTGAGTCCTGCGCAACAAGTAATCCTATGCTGGAATAATTTGTGTTTGTGATAACTGGGAATATGCACAATGTAAATGAAAATAATAAGGCTCATATAATTCATTGTAACACAGGGATTGGCTTTATTTGATCTTGTACTAGTGCTTGTATATTGATTTTTCTTCCTCATTGTTTGCAGTCCCACAGATCCCACTGCAGCATGCTTGAACATAATTGCAAAGTCAACTAAGTTTTCCTGTAAATTTGACTCTCTGACATTATTAAAAGCCAAAATGTAAAAAGGTATTAAAGAGATCTTCCTTTCCACAAAAACCGGGCTGGCACAATTAATGAACAAAATATGAGAATGACCACAATGCATTGTGATTACACTAAATAAAGACATATTTAATGTTTAAATGTTTAAGGGCTATGCATGAACAAATATATATCAATCCTGTTTGCCAAGCAGTAGAGCACAATGTTATCCTAAATACTGTTAGTTATGTTTGAGGTCAATTAGTTATAAAACCAAATATACTTATTATTAGTGATTTGGGAAATAAAAAAGTAGTTTACTTCAGTATATTAGAAATATAATTAAAGAATACGAACATTATTACAAGTATACTTGCACTATTTTTGTTTGATTTAAAGTATATTTTAAGTGTATTTTTTAAAAAGCATAAATTCAGTCTTAATGTACTAAAAAATAAATAAACTAATTCTGAAGTACTTAAAGTGGTATTTCAGTGTACTCTATTGTATAGGTATTGGAAATTGTACACTAGTGTACTTTTAAAGAGTATACTAAAATGCAAATGCTTATAGTGGTAAGTCTACTTTTGAAAAGTGTAATATTTTTTCTTCATTAAAGTGGACTTAAGTTTCACTTCATTAGAAGTGTATTTAAGTGTGCTTACAAAAAGTGCACTTCAAAATAAGCTTATTTAAAGCTGCACTTCAGTGCGCTTTAAAAAAAAGTAGCACAAACAAGTTTAACTTTAATTTTATTAATCAAGCATGTATATAACAGCACATACATGGTGTACTAAGTATGCTTTAAGTTATGCGTTAAAAAAAGTACTAAAAACACACTGTGATTTTCTACAGTTAAATTACAACTAAAATATAGCTACTAGCAAACTCCAAGTTAATTTAATTATTAACACACTTTAAGTATATCGATAATTATTCTGGCTGCACGTACACTCAAACTATGCTAAAATTAAATATACTTGTAATGTCACGACCAATCACAGTTAAGAGCTCAGGAAAATCCACTGCATCAAATAGTTCTTTCTGGGCACCCAAACAGGAGGAACAGAAATAATGTGCCATTTACTGTGACAAACCTCTGAAACATGTCATCATTTTATTAAAACCAGGTCTGTGAACAAAACAGTCACGCAGCGTTTAGCTCATAGAAGAATAATCTGTTTCGTTTTAGTTGTTAAAAAGGGACTTGAGTCACCGGGACCCCAACCAGGACATTATAAAGCACTATAATCACACTTCACTGCGCATACTGTGGTTTATATACTGACTTCTATACTTATCTCGCAGGACTGACTCACTAAGTGCCTCTTTATACCGGGGAGAGAAAGGCGCAACATTACCTAATTATTATGAGACGATTATCCTGTCAGAGAGGGCGGGGCGAGGGAGGTCAGATGATGACGACGGTGGTGATGATGATGATGATGATGATGCCTGAACTGCTCTGTTATGTGAAAGCCGATAGGAGCTTTCCTCTGGATGGCAGAGGGAGGGCCCCGCTGGTTCAAGTGAGGATAGGGACCGTCCTGAGCTGAACTCCGCGTTACAAATAGGAGCTGCGGTATTCCAAGTGGAGCAGAGTGGAGGTGCGCCACGCCGATGATAATATTAAGTAACAGCAGCTCTGAGTGGATCTGACTGCAGTGTTAAACCAGAGAGGAGAGGAGGCAGAGAAAAGCGCTTCTTCCTCAACCGGACAAGAAAGACGCGTGGAGGAGCGCAGGAAGCGTGCGCACCAGCGGAGAGAATTCATCAATCTTTAGAGGTAAAATTAGTTTGTTTGTTTGTTTTTTTCAACAGAGTTTTCAGTATTTTTAGATTTCCTTTTCAATAGTTTCTTTTTTAATTATGACGTCTTGAGAAGAACTACGTTAAATTAAATAACAACATGAGAAATGATGCATCAGAATAAGCGCACATTCTCTTATAGGACCTTAAAGCCTACCTTAAATTAGATGTAACAGTTAACATAAAGTCCTTTAATAGCTTTTTAGACATATAAACAGCTGTTATTTAAAGCTGATGTGGTAATAAGTTTCGTCATTCTTTTATGTTGTTACTCCAACATTTTATTTACTCGTTTCATTTCTTATCCTTCATTTTACAGAAGACTTATAAAAAAAAACCTGCTTACTTTTATATAATTTGAGTACACCGAGACAAAAGTTGCAACTTGTTTAGAAAAAAACCTTCAGCCAAAAAAAAAACTTCCCAGGTGAAAGTGATGCTGCCGAGTTTAAGGAGGAACAGTTGAGTCAGGTCAGCTTAGATATTTGAAAGCCACCGACAGGAGATCAGCGTGTCCCTGTCACACATGTGGGTCAGTGCTGATCAAGCAAATAAAACATTCAGATCGGAGACCCATTATGAATTACTTATTCTGTCATAATAAATATGACAGATATAATATAATTAAGGACAACAAACGCTACAAAAGATGAGCACATTCATTTTTGGTTAGGTCCTAACTACAAATATCGGTTATAATCTCAACAGATTAATGTCATGTAATTTTATTTCATCTTGTATTTAAAACAGGTGTTGTGTGTTTATGTTGATGCCAAAAGTCTGCTATGGCTGATTATCTTTGTATTTACAACAGGCCTTGTCCCATATTGAACGTATAATGAGGCTTGCAAGGTTATGGTACAAGTCGCTCCAGTTTTATTGGAGAGATGTAATGGGGTTACATAATATTGTGTTGTAATGGCTCTTGCATAACCACTAAATCCCTCTTCTCCTTCCGTCCCTGTGATCACTAGGTGGCACTGTTGCTGCATCCTGAGAGTACAGTGAGCACTCGGCACCACACGGCGGTCCTCTCCACTCTGATCAGAGAGGAAAGACTCACTCGAGCTCTGATGTTTGACGAGGAGTCCCAGCAGATGAGGGGGCAGCAGGAAGCAGCAGTGCTCCAGACTCTGGAGTCACCTACAGCAGTGACTCCAAATGGAGGTGGAGGAGGTGGAGGAGGAGAAACAGGAGCAGGGGCTATGTCCTTCACAGATGAAGCTGTTTCCATCTTGACCTCCAGCAGCCTGTTGGCGCGCTCACTGCTGGGTCGCACCACAGCCATCAAACGCAAAGAAAGCCCTCCCTCCAGCATCCGACGCAAGCGTGAGTTCATCCCTGTTGATAAGAAGGATGAGGGCTACTGGGACAAGAGGAGGAAGAACAACGAGGCAGCGAAGCGCTCGCGGGAGAAGCGGCGTGTGAACGATATGGTCCTGGAGAGCCGCGTTCTGGCTCTGCTGGAGGAAAACGCTCGTCTCAGGGCCGAGCTGTTGGCACTAAAGTTCCGCTTTGGCCTGGTCAAAGACCCCTCCAACGCTCCCATCCTGCCGCTCACTTCAGCTCCTCACCACAACTCTCAAAGCTTGACTCCTCACTATTATCTTCACAGAGGGGACGGAGGCCTCCACAGTTCCTCCGCCTCACATCCTAACAGTCAGACGGGCCAGCTGAGCACCCGGGGCTCCAGAGACACTGGAAACACATCAGAGGACTCGGGGTTCTCTACGCCAGGTGGGTCCAGCGTGGGCAGTCCGATCTTCTTTGAAGACCGTCTGAGCGACCATGGGAAACTTTCCCCACACAGGGCGGAGGAGCTGGGCTACGACCTCCACCACTCCCCTGTTGATGCCCACCACACCACAGGACTCACCGCAGGGAAGTTGGACCAAGCTGAGGCGATGAAAAACCTTCCTCACAAGCTTCGTTTCAAGATGCCCGGCAGTGGGGACACAGGTGATGCCACGGGGGACAGCAGCAGCGCCAGACGCAGCCCCACGCTCCCCACAGCAGGTATGAGAGAGGCCCCTATTAAAGGACTGAGTGGGGGTGAGACAGGCTCCTGGCTCCAGCAGCTGGAGGGGGAGGACGGCAGGAGGGGGAGACAGTCCCCTCAGTACAACGCTTCCAGCCTCCAGCCTCCTCCTCCACCAACACAAGGACAAACTGAGTTCCAGTATAAGAACGAGAACACTCACCTGAAGTCTCAGCTCAACTCTCTGAGCGAGGAGGTGGCTCAGCTGAAGAAGCTTTTCACAGAGCAGTTCATGGCCAAAGTTAACTGAGGAGCAGAACTGTGAGTCTGCCAGTGTTTGCCAATGTCTGGACATAAATGGACAAAGTTTGCTGTAAGTGAGCCGAGAAATGCAGTCCTGGACCGTGCAGATGTCCACAAGGACTGAAAAAACTTTCAAGTCTAACCAACTTTTGACAACATGTTGTTTTTATTTTGAAGACTGTATTATATTGTAATAAATGTCTATAAACATTCATCTCATAACCTACTGTTTGAAAATGACTTAATCTCAGTCTTAACTGCAATAGTGTTAAGTGTATAATACTTTCTCTACTCCATACACTGTGACAACTAAAAAACTCACAACATAAAACTGTTTACGTCATCATTACAGTGCAAGTTTAAATTATTCTCCTCACATCATTATGAGACAAGAAGTTTTGGTGGTTCTGGAGCCAGATTAAGCTCAACTGGAAGTCAGCCAGCGAGAAGGAGGAAGTGTTAGAGCGGTATGACTTACTGCACAAGTTTCCCACCGCTGAGACAGGTCTGTAAACACAAGCAGAGACAGACAGTAAATACACACAGAAATAAGACTATTAGCTGTCCAAAGCTCCAGTGGTCTTACAGGCTAAAAGAAAGAAACCGTCTGTTCAAAACATCTGTAAGGCTTGTTTGTCATCACTTGTAACGTGTCACACAGTCAAGACGCTCCTTTTAGACACTGTAAATGTTTTTGGTGTTTCACATCTCACTCGAGTCTCTGTTCATGCCCAGTTTGAATACATTTTATTACTGTCATGTTTTCTGAGGTGATGACGAAAATTTAATGTCTGTTGTCTTTCTGTACATTTTCATATTAAAAATAAACACATTTGACAGATTTGATCATGGCGATGAGCTGATCATTACTCAACGAAACCTAAATGGGCCACTTCACCACATCGTAAAGACAAAAAAGTTAAGGAAACAAAACATTTCTAGGTAACTTATTTCAACAGATTTTTGAGATTTATAGCCCAACTCAAACTCTTAAGGTTTACCAACTGATAATGTTTTGTTGACATAACTTACTTTTCTTGTAAGCTTGAAAGAGTTTTAGCACCCCCTGCAAAAACATGTATTTCAAAAACCGAGTAAATTCATTAAAGTCAAAATAAATAATGTATAAATATTTATTATATATTAAACATATATTAAAACTAATATTATGTTGACTTAATTGTTGAGTGTCTATGGGAACAAATAACAATCATGATCCCAGCAACTGAGAGAAACTAAGCAAGTTAACAGTCTCAAACTTTGAGAACTCTGGCATACAGCAATAAAACTAAACATCTGACGCAAACACACAAGATGTCTGATTGCTCAAGTGAGCCTGGATATAACCTCCCTGATAATAGATCAAAAGAGGGTAACAAGAGATGGGTAAAGCTTGGCTGACAAGTGCTGACAAATGCAGGCGCTGAAGAGAGGGGCTGTGCACTTGGCAGGTTTGTCTCCCACAGTCCCTGCGGGCGGTAGGACAGTCTCACAGCCAGACAGACAGAGACAGAGACAGTGGGTGTGTCTGTTATTACTCAACAGTTCTATTAGAAACCTTCAACATGAGTGCTGTAATTATAACAGCTGGAGGGGAATTCATGTCAATGAAGAATGGATGACATGAGCTCGATGGGGCCACATTCAGTCACATTAAATCTAGATTAGAATTCTTGTGGCTCTTTGCATCTATTGACATTACACACATTGATTGGGTTGCAAGGATTAATTTAATCTAAGATGAGTATTAATCAGAGTTTAGTAAAACTAGGTTTAAAATGAGTTAATCCTGATTAAAAATTAAGCAAAGCTCTGTTGCGCAAATTAGAATTAATCTCTGTTTGGTAAAGCCAAGTTTATTTGTGTAAATCAAAATGGAGATTAATGAATAAAAATAAATAAATTTGAGTGCTGCTGGGACCCTAGTAAGAATAAAGGAGGTGGGGAAACCATTTTGGTTTCTTAGCATTCCTTTACAAAATGTTGTATTGCTTGTTTGCTTGGAGAGGTTTAAAGAGAGGTTTAAATTTAATCTGTCTTAATTTCAAAGTTTGGTGCAACATAATTTAAAGTTTAACTATTACTTAATCAAGTTTTAAAATTCATAATTGTTGGTGCAACCCAGCCATTGTGTCATAGTGCCTGAGTTTCAACACAAGTTACAGATCAACTCCAGATCTCACCACTAATTCCCTTTCCTATTGTTGAGAATTTGCAAAAACACTGTTACTTTAATATCAGCAGGGGGCAGCAGAGACAACACCTTCAGCTTCGCTATGGAGCCCCATTTACCACAAGATATGAATCATGCTATGGAACACTGCAATTTTCTATTGTTCCTGCAGGTTAGTAAGTTAGTTGGCATGGAGATGAGTGATAACTAAATTCAGCAACTGTGCACGCTACTTTTTTTGTGTGTGTGCAGGCAGGAACATGCAGAACCTTGAAGAGATGTTCAAGTATAAAAAGGTCAGTTGAATTTAGAAAAAAATTATCTGATGTAAGGTATATCTCATCATCTCAGGTCATTGCTATATGGTTATGAGCAATCCTCTCATAATTTATCCAGCTTGGTATGCGTCATAATTTTATCAAGGTATTTATTCTGGCTTTTCATATCTATTGTAGGTAAGACAAATATATGCTGTAATTAGATAACCTGTTTATAACACTGGAATTTAGAAGTATAAACACTTATTTTGGCTGCAATCCTTCCCAAAAACAGATTATAAAAGCAGCATTTTGCAAGTATAAATAGACTGGGAGTAAATTGGACAAGCCTGTGGTGAAATGGAAAGGTAATAAGGTAGAGGCGAGGCAGGCGCTGCAGGTGTGGAGCAGAGAGAAAGAGTCTGATTTAATGAATCCACTGCAACATGCTGCTGTTACGCTACCGTCCTCACTCACATCCATGCATCCATAAAAAAAAAATCACAACCCCCCTCTTCTCCCCCATTCTGTTCCCCCCTTTTTTTCAGTGAAAGGATAAAGCCTGTTGCTAGGCAGGCAGTGCGACAGTTGCCATGGGAACGCTTGCAGACATGGCTGGAAGGGGGGGAAAACGTTGGGTAGGGTAGGGTGGGGATAAGGATGGGGTGCAAAAAGAGAGGGAGTGATGCGGAGATGGAGAGTGTGTGTGTGTGTGGGTTTTTTTTTTTATGGGGGGAGGGGGACCCAAGTTCATGGCCAATGCCTCTGCTCTTTCAGTGCTGTTTGTCTCCTCCAGCTAAAGAAGGAAACAAAGAGGTGCAAAGGAATGGTGATTCATATTTAGTTCAGACTGGAGGCTCCACATTCGGGGTTACCCTCTGATAATACGGTGTCACAGGACGGAGGTGTGAAGTAGATGCTTCACAAACCTGGACTAATTTATTGGCTTGAACAGAGTCTATAAAAGAACAAAAACATAGAAGACCAAATCAAGAACTAGCAACATAAAGGTCACTTTGCATAATTGAGACAGACAGTTATTGAGTGTATTCAGCAAGCTAGAGCACAAAAACAAGTAATTACTGCAGTATCAAAGGTGAAAAGTCCTCAGCATCCTTCAGGGACACAAAACAATCCAATTACACAGAATAATCGCTGCAATTAATGCAATTAATACAATTGTATGCAACGAACTCATAAATGTTACTATAACGTGCTTACGTCTTTGTGGGAAAGAAGAATTGCGAAAAACCAAGGGCACAAGTTTTCTGAACTCACAGTTGCACACACCCCAAAGACAGCACAGCCTTGAAGATAAAAGGAGATAATGAACACATCTGCAGCAGACGTCAGCCTTCAAGGCATCAATTCAGGGAGTTTTTTTTTTTCCAGTTTAAATCAGTCTGTGGATAATGCAGTGAACCAAAAACGCACTGAGAAACTAAGCAGATCTTTACTATCACTGTAACTGGAGCAGGATGGAGGAAGATGGTTATCTGACATAGTGGAGTTGCTTCAATGACAATCTAAACTGCACAGTGTCTATTGTCCACTTTGCAAATCGCTATGCCCATGTGCAATTTATATGCTGTTTTTCCTCCCTGCAAATAAATGGGAGCTTCCCCAAAAAGAATTGAAACAATCTCTAAGCACATAGGTCTCATCCAAATACACTCTCTGATACACTCTCTGCATGCCAGCATGATAGATACCCATTCAAAAGCCTGCTCAATTACTCAAAGGATGGTGTCTAAAATCAGAGAAGTGACATTAACAAAATAGTTCAACTCCCTGGCTCTTTGTGTGAGTCTCTTCCACACTTTGTTTCCTGCCAGCATGACACATCCCTGTCTGTGATAAAGATGAATCAAAACACAATGTACTGTACAGTTCTTCAATTACACAATATGGTTGCATTCTGGCCAGCTCATTCAACCCGCTTATGCATCACAGCGTGGCAGAAGTATTTTCAGCCTATTGCAACAATACAATAAGAGACCATGTGAGTGCCAGGCAACTGTTAAATCAAAATGTTCCACTTGTATTCATAGACTCACAACGATGACAATAGTGTCTGTGGTTTCTTCCTGGATGCCAGTGTCACAACAGTTGAAAACACAATCAGTCTTTTCCTGGTGGTGAAACTGCAAAAACTCTGTGCTGGTGCATTAGTGCAGTGGGTCAGGGCCATGGGTTAGTGATTGATTCCTCCCGCTCATACACACGTATGTGGATGAGTACTTACGGGTTGTGAGATTACCTCAGTATTTTTTCATTCAAACCTTTATTTATTCTCGAAAGGACATTGAGGTTTCCCTCATTTCCAATGCCATCGAGATTACAGACACATTAAAACCACAGCACATTAAAAAGTACAGAATAATCACTGTGAACAACAATCACATCAGTGACAAGGTAGATAGAAAATCAGATAAAACAGTTGCAATGTGAAACACAATGGCTAGAAATCAAAGTCCTGAACTCTGAAAGAGAAGGAAGAACATGAATTTTTAGGGAGTGTTGGAGGATGTTCCATGAACTTGGAGCATCAAAAGAAAAAGCTGTTTTACCAAGTTCAGTACATGCTCGAGGAACTTTAAGAAGTAACAGATCGGTAGAGCGAGTTGTATAGCTACCAGCATTCCATTCTAACAAGGTTGAGATGTAAGGTGGTAATTTTCCAACGAGGGCCTTAAAGATATATAAAAGCCAATGTTTGTTGCGCCTCTCTTCCAGAGAAGGCCAACCTTATTTCTGTTACATACTACTTCAAATCTGTGGCCGTTTATTCCACTACATTTTGATTTATCTGCACATTTTATTGATTATTTTCAATTCTAAACATACGATCAGCCTCTAAAACAGGATGCATAAAATCTGTCAATGTAGTGACACCACTTCAGCAACTTCAGCGCAAATTAACTTCTTCATAAATGACTCTTCCTAAGTCTCACCTGTTTTTGCTCTGTGTTCCAAGTTGAGCCAGACTGGTACATTGGTCAACTTTTTTCTTTCTTGTTTCTTATACATCTTTGGTGTATTTATGCTGAAAAGAGCCAAATTTTGAAGATTGTAAGAGGATGTTTCTGGTTGACTTGGCTTGGTTAAGTTGGCTAATGTTAGCAAAATGCTACCTACTCAACATCAGCTAGTTAGTCACCTCTTTGCTAACATTAGCCAGCTAGTTGGCTAGTGTTTTGCTAACATTAGCTAACAACCCTTTATGTTGTTTTTACAGGAGAAAGAGAAAGTTGACTGAGGAACCAAGTTTCCTCAACTGTTGGAGCACAGAGCTAAAAGGGGGTGGGACTTAGGAAGGATCAAGGATCACTAATTAATGCATTACTTATTTTTTGTTTCATTTGTACAAAACTGACATGTAAAAGCAGCTAGCCAGGTATTTACTCCTTTTCCAGGCCTTTATGCTAAGCTAAGCTAACCAGCTGCTTATATGTTAGTGCAATGGACAGTACATATTTTTACATATTTCTTATTTTCCATTTTATTACAATTTCTCTATTATCATATATAAATATTTCTATTCTTGAAAGGCAGCAACTGTAACGGGACCCCATTTGCCCTCGGGGATCAATGAAGTGTTTCTGATTCACGCTGATTCTGTTGGCTGGGGTCACATGAGGCACGTATCAATAGGTACTGTGTAAGCTACAGTAGATGACAGTCGGTGAGACCACTATTTGGAGAGGCAGAGAGGAGTACTGGCAATGAAGCTAAGCAATGTAGTGCTGTGGTCAAGGTCAGCAACAAAGGGTATTTTAGTCACTTAAAAAAGGTCCACCTAGAAAAAAACTCAATATAAGTTTACATCTATCGTATATTTAGAATAATTTCACAGCTTTACTTTGCCATCAGACAGTTTTTTCTGATGGGAAACCGCCATTATTATAAGCCAAATATCACTCTCTCCAAACCTACCAAACTCCATTAGTGAAATCGATAATTTTACCTTGCAGAGCTCGGGTGTTACTGGTCTACAGCTGGCTTGATTTGCTGGTGTGTTTGTGTTATAGCCTGATTTTGTGTTTTAAAAGCATAGTTCGGGTTCAGCAAGGTCTCAATGATGCAAGCAATTTAACAGATTGAGGCAGTGGCGTACCTACGACTCCTGTGTTCTGTGAGGTATAATTACTGAACTCACCTGTGGAGTTAGGTTGGTTTGCAGCGAGTGACATTTTGCCTATAAAATGGCAGTTTCCCCACAGAAATGCTGTCTGATGAGAGGTAAAGTGGTGGAAATAATATAAATATAGTGGTTCTTAGGTGACTTTTTTCCATGCTGGTGGCATCTACTGTAGGTAATACACTAACTATTGATAAGAAGCCTACCTCATACAAACCCCAACTCAAATTACTCAAACTTTCTTCTTAAAGCTGGTGTACCAACAGAGAGAAAGAAGATGAAGTAGCACTGTTACTCATAAAGCCACGTGAGTCTGTTGGCCAAAGTCTGGTAAGTGAAGCTTGCACAAACAATGAGAATCTGATTTTCCAAAAACACCGGCTGTGGTGGGCCAACCTGCTTCCTTTTTATATTTCTCTGCTACTCACGGCTTGTTTCTATGTGTGTTTCCACTGTGCTGCTTTTTGTAATGTCTAGTAACCTTATTATGGGTATCACAGACCTTCATCTGACTGAGCCTGGCTCTGAGCCTAGTCCCTCCCCCTCCAGGCCTCTCTCCTCCCCCTGCATCTCCTCTCCTGCAACAGGATTTGAAGGCGAGCAGAGAGGGAGGGGGCAGAGCCGAGAGAGAAACAAAAAACGTGACTAGGCACCCAAAGCGTCCTGTTATGCAACAACTGACCTACTAACATACATTTAGAGACTCAGAGAGAAGCAGAGAGAGAGGGAAGGAAACAGAGACTCAGAGAGGAGAGAGAGAGGAATTGGAGCAAACATGAGCACTGAAAACAAGCAGCCACTGTGTTCACACTCTCGCATGTACCTGCACTAATCGGAGAGCTGCTGTGTTTAGTAAGTGACGGACGGTGTGTGTGAGGGCGGATTGTTGGACAAGAACAGCGCTGTTTGGACCCTCTGTGGATTTTTTTAGAGGAAAAGGGTAAGTTTCTTTCATTTAATAACTGCATCATTACGTTAATTCTAATTTGAAAATGTAAGAGACGGCGTCCTCTGTTTTTTTTTTTTGCGGCATGTTTTTTGCATCCCCCCCCCCCCTCTCTCTCGAGCGTTTGTTTTGGTGCATCTTCTCAATGTCAAGGCGAGGCTGTTTCCCTCCTCTGTGAGGGTCTGTCTGTGTGTGTGTGTGTGTTTTCTGAGCGTGGGGAAGGGGGAGGAAAAGGAGGGGAGGGGGTAGCCAGAGGTTATGGGATTCCTTCAGAAAAAGGTGGAAACTCTCTGAGGCGAATGTGGCTTTATTGGAGCGGTGCCATAGTTGTAATGAGGCAGGGTCAACACATCCGCGCTGTTGTGTTATTATTATGGTGCATAACCCAGTCATACATCCACATGCTTGTTGTGGTGCGTTTATGGGCAAGTTTAGTCTGTTTTGGTCACGTAATGCACCTGTTTCAGATAATTGTTATTTTACAGTAATTATTAAAGCTACTACAATGAGTTTGTTAAACCATTTCAATGTATGACTGATGCTACTATATGACCTACATAACTTAAATTAGCCAGAAGTTGAATTTCTGTATAATTTTTTTTAATGCCTGCCATCGGGTCGGATTCTTCCTGAAATCAGATGAAAGGGCTTGTGTTTACATTTTCAAGAGACAGTGAGTAGCATGTTAACTAGGTAAAAGGAAGCAGGAGGAGATTTTTTAGATTATTTTTTATGTAATATTTTGTGATTATTATTCCGGAAAAAACTCCCACTTTTGTCCACAGGGGACTCCAAAATCAACAAAATACTGAATTACGAAAGTTCATTGTAGTAGCTTTAAGCTAAGATTAAATAATCCTTTATTAAATCATTCATTGGAAAGAATATATTTCATTCAGTGTCGGGGTTATTTTTATACTCGGCTTCTTTTGGGTTAGTAGTCCGTGCCGACAGCTGGAAAAATCCCATGCAGGCTCCGAGGACACACTTCTCTCCGTCACGTGTAGCAGCTCTTTGTAAAGGTTAACGCGGCTGTGCAGCCCTCCGGGTTAACCCTTTAGTAGGCGAGCAGTCTGAAGGAGCACAACACAATCCAGAGCGCACAGACTAGGCATGATCACCCGACCTGGATACATGTGGATATCTGCGTTTTACTTCTTTGTTTTACATCCTCGGCTCGGACGAAAAACTAGGAGAGGATGAAGAATGATGTTCAGGGGCTCTAATGAGTGCAGCCGCTGGCCAGGTGAGGCGTGGATCCAGAACATCTGGATCAAATGTGGGTCAGATGTGTCCCTGTGTTCGTGAGCGGCTCAGTTGACAGCTACTATAGAAATATACATTTTTCATAAAACAGCAGGAGAAAATCTGCAGATTGTTTGTTGAGACGCGGCTATTTTTTCAGACGGTGGGTGAATTTCACGGCATGGAAGGATCCATGCAGTCGCCTCGGATGACTGGAGATCCGATTAAATATGCATGAAGACGATTTGTCAGACAGGGCAACAAAGGAGGCATGCGGGGTAACAGATTTCTTACAATGTGTTGCCACGTGAATTATAAGTGGTGTTTTTTTTTATTTATTTATTTGCATTGCGTCCAGTCTACGCAAAGGTAAACAATACATTATGGCCCTTAAATTGACTTAAGCGGCTATAAACAGCTGCGCCTGGCTGCAGTCCAGCAGTGTTTCAGTAGTGATGTAAAATTTGTTGTAATAACTTGGAGGCACACAGATGACAAATTGACCATTTAGGTGATATTGTACAGTTTGTTTTGAAAGAGAACACTCATATTGGCTTCATTTTGTACACCGGCTTTGTGGTCAGGTTATACACACTACACGTGGTCCATCTATTGCAGCTTTCCTGTGCGTGAAGGCATCACAGGCCATTTCTGTCCACATAGTGCACACATAACAGCAGTGTGAACAAGAGATTCTCTTGGGGAGGAGAATGATTTCAGATTTTGTTGTGAAAGTGTCCAGGACATCCTGTCTCTCCTCGGTGGATTGAAGCACTGGCTGTGCGCATTTTACGCATTGTAAGTCGTGAATGTGCCGCATCTGGAGCTGAATGAGGTGTAGGAAACATTGAAGGGGTTATGCAGGTTGCATAATAAATGAATTAAATAATTAAAATGGATTAAAGAATGGGGGAGATTATGCAATCGGCGGAAACCCATAGTCTGTGGCTATGCAGCGCTGCGCTTTGCTGCGGAGCGGCCGCTGCCAATTGGTTGGCGCACACACTGGGTCTCTATGCCAGCTATGAATGTAGGTCACATTAGTCCTGTGGGAGGGGGGTGAGGCGCACCACCGCCGCTGACTAGAAAGGCAGAATCAAAACCCCACCAAAATAAATCCTCGCCCAGCCATAACAAAGAAACGAGGCAGGCATGCAGAAATGGAAGATCTGCGCCCTGATAAAAGCCCTGCACAACCTAAATAAATATCATTTCACTTATCAAAACTTAGATTATTTTGAACAAACAAAACAATTTTTCTCCAAGTATTTTTTTAGGCTGTTGCATCACTGATCTGAACTGCTGTGGTTATTTAGGCGTGATTACAGATAGAATCAGAAGTCTGAGCTGTTCATAAATGCACCAGAAAGACAGTCGATTGTTGAGTCTCATTCCCAGGACGTTTTGTCATTTTGTGTTGGCAAAGCATCTTGAGCAAGGGAGCATGGGGAATCCAGGCAGAGGGCTGGGTCTCTGCATATAGAGCCACCACCACACACTTCTAGTGGGTCATAATTTATAGTCTATATATTATCCTGTTTTTTAGGAAACTGTTGCATATTATGCCTTCAAACCCTACCTGTGTGCAGCTCTACTAAATGAAACCCTGCATGTGAGAAGAGTTGATGGGAGCATGGAGCGACCTCCGTTCTGTCCTACTTTGTGGCCTCTTGACTTTCTCGGGGTTTCCTGGCACATGTAAGATAATAAAAGATGAGGGCCGTGCTTTGTTATTGTGCTGTGGTTTGGAGCCAGCACAGAGGCGAATTACAGCATTTAGTAGGCCACGGGAGCACATGTGACTGGTGCAACACATGGACTGAGTCACTCTGCTTTTTTTTCCTTTTCCAGCGAGAGGGGTTATATGGCAGTGTGTTCGTGGAACAAGGATCTTGTTTGGATAGGACTCCGCCTTGCTGGCATGCTGCCCAATTTCTTTGCCCCCCCTCTTCTGTCTCTTTTTCTTGGGAAGATAAAGTCAGCCCCCAGACTTGGAATTCAAGCAGACCCCACCCATGACCCCCAACCCTGCACCACGTGCCATACATTGCATTCTTCCCAAGGGGGTGGGGGGCAACAGTTTCATCATTCCCCCTCTTCTCTGAAGCATGAGCCCCCCCCCCCCTTTTTTTATTTTAGACCTGCTCCCATTTCCTGAAACACTCCACAGGAACACGTGCAGGGGTTTGAACTCAGTCCACTGTTTCCAAAGCTCAATGCCACATTTAGACTGTGTGGTTGTGTGAGCGAGTGCAGCTCGGATTCTTTTACTGTGCTATCATTCCACAAGTGCCACAGAGACCCAGTGATGACACGTGAAGAGTGTATGATAAATTGGAAAGAGTAATCTAGGTCAAGGAAATGTGTGCAGAGGAGTGGGGCTGTGATACACTGCAGGTTCTCGCCTGCTTCCCTGGGATGTGTTTGTGTGTTTGAGCTGGAAAATTTGATTTATGCGTGCAAATAAAATAGCTACATTTTAACATAGCTCTTTTGGCAGTGGTGATTCATTCGTCATGTTTCAGCTGTTTTGGCTCGAAGCGTCTCCAGAAACCTAAACGTGTTGTAATTTTGATGACAAAGAGGGTGAATGGAATGGATTTACAGGCTGAGCTGCGGAGGAGAACACGTCGTAGGTCGGTGTGATTCAGACTCATTCACGTGGTTGGATATTGAGGGGTTCTACAGAGACAGACAGTGAGACAGACAAACAAGGCCAGGCGATATGGCTTAGAAATAATATCAAGACATTTTTTGTCTATTCTGCGATATATGATGAATATCTTGTAATACAACTTTTCTCTAAAATATTCTGTTTAGGGCTGGTCACAATCAAACTGCACAATATTTATATATATTAACAAATACATCATGATTATTTATTGATATTGCAACAATATTGTAGGGATGACTATTGATACTTTAACAAAATATTAACAAAATGCAATTTTTGACAACTATTTTGCGAATCGATGGATCTTTTTGAGGCTTTTTTTTTTTTTTCAGAAAAAATGCCCAGAATTTCTGTTTTCAGATCCTCAAATGTGAATATCTTTTTCACAGCAAAATGAATGTCTTTGGGTTGAGGACAAAACAAGACATTTGGCATCACAATGTTTTTTTTTTTTTAACAAACACTGATCAGCATTTTTCTGACATTTTATGGGCCAAACAACTAATTGATTAATCAAGGAAATAATCAGCAGATTAATCGATAATGAAAATAATCTTTAGTTGTATGTAGCCCAGCCCTAAGACAACCCTACAGCAAAACACACGAGGCACCACTGTGAGTTAATTAAACACACGATTCATTCATGTGTCCACCTCATCCTGACTGTAAGACAGATATGCAGTATACGCACTTAGTGACGTCAATCACCCTCCTTTTGTTACCAAACGTTGTTTTCTCACCATCTGCTTTTGGCCATGTCAAGCCACTGGTTCAGAGGAAGGGAGAGAAGGTCCGATATGATTGGCTGCCCTTTCTGTTTCCCCCCTTTTTGTTGCTACGGGTGACACATTCCTTCTATTGATGCAATACCAACATTGTCGCAATTGCCTCTGGTTTCCCCCCTGCCCAGCAGCTCCAGTATAATCTCATCTCCAGCCCTCTTTGTTTTAACTCTCCCTCATTGATTCCCTCCGTTTCTTTGTCTCCGCTCCACTTGCTCTCACCTCCGTCTATATTTAGACAGTGCTCTAATTCTCTGCGCTTCCTTGTTCTTTTTTGTCCTCCCATCTCTTTTTGTCTTTTTTTCTGATCTCTCCCTCGTCTCTCGCCGCTTCACCTCTCTGCAGCTCGGCTGACCTATATTCCAGCGAGCCGTACGGTGGAGGCAGCGAGACTTGTGTTTACAGAGTGCGGTTGGTCCCCAGTTTCTGGGTCACTGGGACATGCTGAGAAAAAAAAAAGTCTCTCCCTTGATTCTTCCTTTCTCGTGCCCGACAGCCACATGTCAAAGGCTCACGAGGATAAACCATTCAGCCAAGCAGAGGGGAAAAAATCCAGACAAACAAATACGGTGTAAATATAATGTAGATTCTTAGATTAGATTCTTTGTCTGCCATTGTCTGCATTTTAGAAGTTAAAAAAGAACTCCTTTTCCCAGAATCTGGGCTCAAATCCATATTCACTGCGAGGATACGCCTGTAGTTACGTAATGGTGTCAGATTGTGAGGAAGAGCAGAGTAGAACCAGTACAAACACCTTGCCAGATTATGAGATTACAGATTCAGACAGTATAATAGTGCTTATGCAGTTGAACCCAGGAGTGCAGATGTTGAGTAACATGTTTACTGCAGCTGCTAAATATGGATGGGATCCACTGTGGCTCGAATTATGCATACACTGAAATATAAAACACCAACAGCCTAGATAGGAAGATATGAATATTTATTGATTTGACCCTCAATGCTTGAGTCACTTTGCCAATTGAGCATGAGTGCAGGTTCATGGTAATCTAAGTGCAGAGAGACTTATTTGTTTACATTTCTGGAAGAACAGGTTGTGCAAAACCACAATAACACCAAATATAACTAGGTACATATAACACATATCTAATTATTTTTTTTCAGAGTCTATCCTGTGATATCAAAGGGACATGTCACCCCAAAATCAAAAATACATATTTTCTTCTGACCTGTAGTGCTTTTTTATCAATCTAGATTGTTTTGGTGTGAGTTGCCAATTTTTAGAGACACCAGTTATAGAGATGTCCACCTTGTCTTGAATATAATGCAACAACAGTAATGTCATCTTTCCAGAAATCATGACCCGCTTAATTAAGATAATCCACAGACTGTTGTGAGCAGTTTCATGTAAGAACCATTTTCTTTTCTATAGAGAGGATTACATTTATTTGGGTCTATGGTGATCGCCAAAGTCACCAAAGCTAACATGGCTAAAAAAAGAGAACATATTTTAAAAGGTGACTTTTCTTTTTAATTTGTTGGTGTTAAGCCCTAATACTTATAACATCACACTGGTTTTGTCTGGAGGTACAACTGTTCAGCTCATTACGGACGGCTCCCTGCTGTATTTGAGCTCTGTGTCACCATTTCCATAGTTATGAGACTTTCCAACCACCCTCGTGTTTCACCCAAATGTTAACAGGCCATGTTATTCCTGCCCGTGTCCCGCCTACAGCCTCCTTTCTTTCCAGGGACCCTTGACCTATATTTATCAATGCCCCACCTCCCAGCTGCCCCCACACTTCCAAATCTCTCGCTCCAGCCCCAGCCTCTTCATCCTTGACCTGCACTGGCTGCTGTCTTTGTCTGCCTTATCTGCTCACTCTGCATCATTGATTTGGCATTGAGTTGTTTTGGCGAAGAATGCTGCCACATTCCTCTGCGGATGAACGCATAGGGGGTAGCGGTGTTTTGGTGGTGTTTGTGGATGAGGTTTCTTGGTGGAAAACGGGGTTGGGTGTTTTTTTTTATTTTTCTTTTTTTACTTTTTTGTGAAGTGTTCTAAAATGAGTCCTGGGAACCTCACCAGCCATGCATCTGACTCACCCGTCGCTCAGTCTGGCCCAAATTCTAGCTAATCCTTAAAACAGTCCAGGTTTGTGCACTCAGCATATGTCAGACTGATGCAATTTCTATGCTGTTACACTATGTGTTTCATGTCTGCATTTGCCTCAGTTGCCACATATGCCATTTCTAAGTACTAGTATTTTATTTTTGCCTTCAGCTGCCTCAAAACACGTGAGATCAGATATTTCTGCATGCTTAAAAAATTATATGATGCCTTTGTAATAACTGGGTGATGAGATGTAACAGGATCATCAGCCTCTCAATGAACTCAATGCCCTCGTTACATCACAAAAGTCAACATCAACCCTCCAGGCTAAGGGTCAGGGGTCATAGGCTGCAGACGGAGCAGATCAATAGCCCGGCCAAAAGGTCAGACAGTAGGTCTAGTGACCATTTATTGGTTGCCAGGGGCAACACATTCATTTAAAGCCAGACATGCCAAAACCACAAAGGAAAAGCTGCTCAGATGTAGATGAGTGTCTTTGATCATTATGCGTGCCAAAAAGAATAACAGCAACAGGAGAAATGACAAAAAATGCCTTAAATGGAATAAGTCTGATATGAGAATGTATAATGGAGCACCAGCAGACCACGTGGATTAACGTCTCTTTTTTTGTCTGTTTTTTGTCTCTGCAGCCTTTCATCTCACAGTCAACCGCAGAGAGGGGAAAGACAGACAGAGGGAGCGAGAGCAAGGCTCCCCAAGAGACTGACACACTGAGGTAGACGGGCCGACCTACATCCTGCTGTTTGCACGGAGATCTAGGACACTTCTCCGCCAGCTTAGCTCAGTGTGCCGTTCTTATTCTAAACCTTTAACAACCAACAGCAGAACAGCAAGAGGAAAAAAAAAAGAAATTTGCTTCATCCACTCAACTTTAAGGACATTTGTGCTTTTTCAAGACTGATCTGATCCACTTAGGGTCTGTGATACTTTGAAGAGTCTGGACACTGAACCAAAAACCCTTCAAGTGGATAAATGAGGGTTGCTAATGTTGAGCTCCAGCTGTTCTTTATCTTTTTGGCTAATTTGGACACTTGAGTCCCCATAACTACACTGAGCCTGCAATAAACAGACCGAGAACTTTGGGAGAAAACTCTCAAAGGTTGTTGTCATCACCACCCCTCCCTCCCCCTGACCTCTGACCTGGTTCTTCTCCAGTTGCCCAAGAAACATTTCAAACTGGCTGCCACTATACAAGAATGGAAAATCTGACATCAGCTCTCAAAACATTAAACAAAAACTCAGGGAATAACCTAAACTGCCTTGAGACCTTCAATGGATTTGAAGAGTCTCCTTCTGTCCAAGGAAGTCCAGCTCGCCTGGGGCGTCTCATCAAACCCAAACCCAACATGGCCTGCAGGCGAAAGCGTGAGTTCATTTCTGATGAGAAGAAGGATGCCTCCTACTGGGAGAAACGACGCAAAAACAATGAGGCAGCCAAGCGCTCCCGGGAGAAGCGACGTCTCAATGATATGGTTTTGGAGAACCGTGTCATTGCACTGAATGATGAGAATGTGAGGCTCAAGACGGAGCTGCTTCAGCTGAAGCTGCGCTTTGGCCTAATAAGCACTGCCTCCTACATCGAAAAGAGCCAGCAGATTGGTGGAAGCAACAACACAGGAAACGGGGGCTCATCCTCTTCTACTCAGTACTACTCCAGCGGTTACTCTAGCGGTTCTCAGGTGATGATGAACTCTGATTCCTCAGAAACAGAGCAGTCGGGACGCGGTGAAGGCCACAGGCAGCTGGTGAAATACTCCCCACGTGGCTCCCTCTCTGACATGTCCGACGGCTCCTCCAGGGACAGCCCTGAGCCGATTCCTTTTGAGATCAAACAGGAGGGTGACAGGCTGGAGATGGACATTGCCAATGGCACCACCACCCAGATCATGTTCAACATCCATCGTGGTTTGGCCTCCGTGCCAACTCACCACCAGATCCAGCAGCATTCTCAGGAGCTGGAGGCTGCGTATCACAGCCAACAGCAGCAGCACCACCTTCACCAACAACAACAACAACAGCCCCATCAGGAGCCTGTAACCGCTATCAACACTGTCAGCCAGCCTGCCCCTCACCCCCCTGCTGCCCAGAGGAGCGTCATTCTCTACGGCTCCAGCAGTGCCTCCTATCCTGTGGACACCCTGACGAGGCCCCAGGACATTGATCTGAAGGCAGCCCAGAAGCAGAGCAGCAGCCGACTGTCCCAGTCCATTACTGAGAGCTCCACAGAGACACTGGCTGAGGTGACAAAACAGCTGGAGAGGAAGACATTAGACTCCCCACCATATGAGCTCTCAGACAGCCGTAATGAGGCTGGAGACAGACAGGTGTACAGAGTGTGCCCACTTCCCCAGCAGCACCTGCAACAGGAGCAGCAGCAGCATGAGCAGGAGAGCGATACGCCTGCAGAGCTCCTCCACAAACAGTTGGAGGGGGTCAACCACTCCCAGCTGTACCACCATCTCCAGCAGCCTCATCATTCATACCTCAGTGCCCAAGACGAGGAGCCGCCTGTGCTTACCTATGAGGGTGGACCCAGGAGCGAGCCTTACTACCAAGGCCAATCAGGCTCCTCCAGCAAGGACACCTCATCCAGTGATGGAGATCCCCGCAGCTCCGACAAAGAGGCCTCCACGGATGACGATGAGTCCCCCTCCTCGTCCTGCTCTGATATGGGCAGCTACCACAACCAACATCTTACCGGCATCCACCAGCCTGCCTCACCTCCGCTCTCCTCCCAGGCCTGCTCTCAGGCGCAGGGCCGAGATCCCCAGGGGGAGGTGAAGGGCACGGCGCTGCCTCACAAACTCAGACTCAAACACCGGGCCATGAGCACCGGGAGCAGCGGCAACTGCTCCGGCCAGGAGTCCCCGACAACCCCACCCTCCGCCACGCCGCCTCCCCTGCCCCAGCACCCCTACTTGTCTCTCCTGCCCACACAGCAGAACATTAAACGGGAGAGTCCAGGTGGAACCTGTAAACAGGCGGCCTCAGCGGGGGAGGGGGCCAGGAAGGAGAGCGGGAAAAAGGAGACAGGTGGACGACGAAACAAGAGGCGAGACTAGGTGACACTGGCTTTTAAGGACTTGTCACAACTTAAAAGACATTTCTCCTCTAAGAACTACCCTGCCATCATGCCTTTGCCCTATAATCAAATCCCCTCCTTGAGCCGTTTGGACAGGAAGCTGGGCTTTTCTACTCCCTCACCCCAAATATCACCAAAAAGGCTGGACATCATGTAGGGCTGTATCATATTTGTATATATTGTACAGATTTGTCATTTCTTACATCCATTACATACATACAGAAGCACTTTTGTTTATGTGATGAGAGGAGGAATGGAACTGCCTGCTTTTCTACTTTTGTCATTCAACGATATACAGCACAGTGCATCAGCATACATCAACATTTTGAAGACTTACAAACAGGAATGTAGGAAAACTAAAAGTTTTGAGCTTTATCAGTACTATGAATTTGGTACATATCTGACTGTAGACAAACATACACATGTATGGCTATCTGCCTTAAGTAAAAATCAAATGCAAACGTACACTGGGGACATTCCCTCGACCAAAGAAGCACTAACACTACAAATAAACAAGTTCCATACCTCTTCCCAGACCCTACCTCTACCGACCCATACTCTCCCCAACCATCTCCATTATTTCACAAAAGATCGCCATCACCTTTATTTTTTAAGCACTTGGTTTGTATATTACTGTGATATATGAATATATGTATCTATTATAAATATATATTTTACAAAGAAAATTTGAATACAAATTCAACAAAAATGCGACAAACCTGCAATGGTAAAAGAGGGTTTTGAAAGTGACCATCCTATTATGAATTACTGTACAGCCACATTGTCCGCTGTTGCTACAGGACCCATTCAAATTAAAACACCTCTCTCTTGATTGTTAAGCTTTAGCATTAATCATTTGTTAATGCCCTGTTTACACAGAAATGGCCGTCCACTTTGGAGCGCCAACAGCACTGAATGGAGAACATGTTGTTTCCTGAGGCAAGGTCCTCATTAAAATGTTTGGATTTCTTAACCTTTAACCAGCCTTTAAATATTCGGTGGAATTCACCAGCTGCAGGCTCTAAGCCTTTAGTTTATTTGAGCTTTATCAACCATATCTTGTTGTTGTTACCATTCACTGGCCCAATGTATTTATTTCCCTCTTCTCCACACGCCCATCACTGTAGAAAAGCCCACAGGAACATAGACGGAGAATGTGTACAGACCTTTTTAGATACATACCGCAGCCTTGAGTTTGAACTGTAATGTAGGCATGGGATGCTTGGGGGCAAAAGCAGGAGGTCACATTCATGCAAATGTGCACTGCGTTCTAAACAAGTTCCTCTTTTGTAAGAGAGTTCTCCAATAGATATTGTACATTTACTGACACGAAATGAGGTTTTGTAGCGTGACCAAGGGTGGCCCTCCAGGTTTATATTAGACACCGGATGGTTGAGTTATTGTGATATAAAAGCTAAAAATCTCACACCCTCCAATTGGTACCAATGTTAAAATTCCCCGACAACAATCTGAGCTTAAATTAATACAGAGAAGGACCCCCCTTGTTTTCCACGTGCCTCCGTTATTCATTTCAGGGGTTATTCATCCCTTTCTCATGGTAGTTCTGCTACTGGGCAGTGATGAATTGCCTGCACTGGATCTTAGTTTAACAAAGTCTATGTACCATGTTTGGCTTTTTGGTGCTTGTGTATAAATGTAAAGCTCCCCCCACCCTTGAACAACACTGTAATGTTTATTTCATTGGTTTTATATCCTTTTTTTCGTCGAGGTGTTGTTCTGTTTTCCTCTATACTGTGTCTTTTCTCCTATTGACTGTGATGACATGTATTTGCCTCATTCCTCCTCACCCCTCCCCCCCTTTTTTCAGTGTGTATTAATCAGTAATGTTTGTGGTTTTTGCTGATGGTTTTATGAAAAAGACAAGAGGACAAAAAAAAAAAAGAAACAGGCAAAGATAGTGTGGTGTTTAGAGATGGGTGGTGGTTGGTCTGGTTGGTCATTACCATCGCTTCCTTTTGACATGAATATGTATGTAAAGACACTAATGTTCATTGTGGAAGATGGGAGCATTTCAAGATCGAAAAATAAAAATAAAAAGAATGTTGACCCTATCAACATATCATGAAAAAGTCCTGTTTTTTCTGTCCTTTCATCAATGCTACAAACGCACTCATTGAATAAGATAAATTCAAGAGTTTTTAAGCAATATGTAAAAATTGCGTGTGTGAGAATGAGTACAGCAGTCCAAAGAGCAAGTTAGAGCTATAGACTATTTTAAAATGGTTGAAATCCTATTTAATATGGTTGAAGCAAGTTGCTTTCACACACCCCCTCTTACCCAGACTCGAGGAAGGTCAGCCAGGTTGCAGGAGCACTGGAAGAGCACAAGACAGACACAACATTGTAAACTGACAATAACAAGCAACGTTAAGTCCTACACTGTAAGTTGATCAGCTATTTATAACTGTCAATCTTCTATCAATGTAAAGCTAAGCTTGTTATCCTGAGAACAAAAGCTCACTGCTCTGAAAATACACACTCTGGAGTTTGAGTTAAGTGGCTGCCTGCCAGACGACATTGACATTTTGCTCAATTTAATCATTCCAAACATCTACTCCTAAAAGATTATTAATGATTTCTTATGACTCATAAACAGACACTTCTTCAGCAAACATTTATTAATTTTAACTCTAATTAACCTGAAATAAATTCTAACCTGAATTAATTCTAAATGGGCTGCACAGTTTGGATTAGTGGTTATTGGTGCAGCATGATCAATACTAATTTTCCCCAAAACACTTTTAAAAGTGAGACTGAAGTTAATGCAACTTCATAAAGGTAAAGGCAACTCATAATCCACTCAATTTTGAAGACCTGTCAAAATCATATTTACATTTTAAGGCCTAAAATTCAGATGATTGGATTTTAGACTTTGTAAGGACCCATGAAAACCCTGATCAACCGACTTTCACAGCCCACAAAGCAAAACTAACATTGAACTGGGCAGCCATTTCGATCTGTTCAAGACTCTTCAGTTTTAAGCAGCAGTGAATGTTAACAGAGCAATCACACTCTGTGGGCAGCACGCTGGCAGCCTGGCTCGTCATCTTTTCTGCTGTGAGGATGTTCTATAAACCTTATGTCAGATCCACCAGTTAGGTAATATATTGCTCACTGATTGACATAACAGAATGAGTCACCATCAGTGACCAAACACAATAAATTAGGGCTGAATAAAGAATTATACCCATACTTGCATTTAATGTTTTTTATTCCTCAAGACTAGTTAAAAAGCCATATTATATATAAGCATGCCCCTATGTCCTGTAAGGCTGTTTGTGTTTTGTGTGTTTCAGACCTTTTCGACTTTCCTCAAAAACTTCAGATTTAGACATATGTGAAGCTTAACAGGCACACCCTCTTTCCATTGTGCAGATGTAGCCTCGTATAGACCCATTCCCCACGGGTGACACGCTCTTTTTGGTAGCAGAAACTAATCTGCAATGAGAGGAGCGTCACAGTGACACACTTTGTCCGGTGGGGCCAGCACGCTCCCTGACAAGCTTGTCTGATGTAACACTGGCCTACTTCTACGAATAGACACGGGCTTAACGCATGAAAATGCCATCAAATATTACACTCACGTTAGGTACACACAGTCCTCTGATTATAGCCTCTGCACTTGATACTCATGTTTGAATCTCTTTGATGCCACACTCTGCATGACCTTAAGCGGACATTAAAAGGACAGCGCGAATTACAAGCCGAACATGAATAAAATCACTCTCCCTTCTTAAATGCGTCTCAGCTATAACACGATACTGGCCTACAAAGCCAAAGGATCGCTTTTGTTGTAACAACTTGAACAGGTGTGCCCCCCCTCCCCACCCCCTGAAATCCAGAATATTTATAGCAGAAGAACATCACAGACTGGCCCATGTTTCAAACTAAACAGCCTATATCCAAACTGAGAGAGTCAGCAGCACAGTGTGATGTGCAGGACAAAGCCAGGGCAGAGACAGTCTGAGCCTCTGACTGCTGCTGCCAGCTCAACTGTCCCGCCAGCCTCCTGGCTGAGTCCCACTGCATTCTTTGCACAGACACAGAAAAGGCTGCTGTGTTATCAAAGGAGTATGCAGCCTCCATATGAATTGGTTGTACTTTATTTTACAGTGCATAAAGAAGATCTAACCAGCCATACTTTGTATCAAATTAGACAAAAACTATAAATAATATTTTCTTTATTAGACCATCATTTAAGTTTATTCATGGGTAATTAGGGACAGATTACACTGTAAACTAAAGTGAAACCACATAACTGCTACTTGAGACACACCTTCTTTGGCTGGTCCTACACAGCTAGCGGAGGAGCCAAGACTGATGCCTACTTCTTTAATTCACATTATCACATTATCTGCCTACAGTATTACATGACTGCAAACATGATATTCCTCCACCTCTATGTTTACTTGGTAGACCTAGTTCACATATTGTTTTTAAAAGGATAAGTAGCAGATATGTGATTTCACTTTAGTTTACAGTACAGGTCTGTTTAATGTGTTCCAAATGATCCTTTAATAAAGTCTAATAGGGGTCTCATAAAGGGTCTAATACTGTCTAATTTGATACAAAGTACAGCTTGTTATGTCTTATTCGTGCACCGTTAGTAGTATGGTGTCTAATTAGAGTATAACTACTTTCTAATAAAGAACATATTATTTCCAGTGTTTGTCTAATTTGATACAAAGTACAGCCTGTAACTTCTTATTAGTGTACTGTAAAATAAAGTGCAACCAAATAATTAATAGTTAATAGTCACGTAATATTTTGCCTTAATTAGGGCTCACAGTCTTCTTTTTAATGCAAATTGTAGAAATTAATTACAGTACATGTGCAGTTCATTGCAATATCATATGAAATTGTAGTGGTGTTATTACACAACTGGTCCCTAAAAATAGGGTGATTACTCAATTAGTATATGCAGTGCGTCTGATCTTAAATCATACGTTTTTCTTGTCTCCTGCCCTCTCATAAACCAAAACGAGGTCATGTTCATAACAACATAAAGGGCAAAGGGAGGAGCAGTGAAGGGGGGAGGAGGGGCGGGGGGTATGAGAGGGGAGGGAAGTTAACCCAGTACACTAACTTGATCTAAGGCTGCAAACAAAGCACCTCTTTGAGGCTGACGCATCAATGCCCTTCACAATACTCTCAGTCACACACACACACACACGCAAATACATGCACGCACACACACAAATACCAATGCACATTCCCTCACACACACATACACACGTGCAAAAACAAAAAACACACACACACTGCTGTCCCAGAACGATTATGGTTTTTGGGGAGTCAGTAAACATGGAATTCCTCACAATAGCCACCCTACTGTACGCAGCACCCATGGGATTGTGTCAAGGTGACACTCCCTGCAGCATTTTGCTGCGTCTCCCATTTTCCTGATTTGACTTGAACGGCTGCTGCACCCGAGCTTGTATAAACAGGTCAGGAAGAAAAGTAGGTCAGAGCACGCGGGAAGGGAGGAGAGAGGAAAAGGAGAAGTAAAGAGAGGCAGAGGGGAGCGTGCTGGTGGATGGATCGATGAAGGTTATGGCTCCATCCGTGTCACTGTTGTTTGTCTCTGGCAGCAGAGACGCTCCTAGCAAACAGAGCAGAAATGGGGCTCTCGTGTTACCTGGCTCCCCATCGCAGCCTGGGGAAAGTTTAGGTTAGTGGAGCACGAAAGGAGCGAGGGGGCGGGAGTGGAATAGAAGGGAACACGGGGGACCCCACAACCGCAGAGATCTGGTTGGTTTCCAAGGTGACACACTAGAAGCTTCTGACACATTTCTGGGGCAGGATCCAGGATGCCTGCAAAGCCAGGTCAGATTCAGGTAACACGAGCAAAGAATTCCCCTGCCTGCATGCTGTGAAGTGCAGCCATGACCACATTTGCTTTGTATGTCACATCTGACATTACATACTGTACCGGGTGTACAGTGACCTGAGCTGGATGCTGATAAGGAGCAAACTCAAGCAGGAAAGCTGTCAACTTCAGTTTAAAATGTTTCCATCACTGACCCGTTTCTGGCCTGCACCTGTACAACGTTATTCTATAGCTTCTAAGCAAACACACCTGTGCAGACAAACCTGCACTGCATGTGCACATGCAAACATGCAGAGTACATATGTGCAGCGTGTGAAGTGATGATGACCACCGTTTCACCCAACTGATGTTGACATGACCTACTTGGCTATCATTCATGATCCTAAAGGCACAATTCCCAATAGTTCACCATACAACACTGGAAGTTCTCATTATAAAAGGTCTCCTAAAGTTACTGCATGGTGAATTAGAATTACATAAAGGGAACAAAACATGATGGTTTCATTCAAAAACAAAACGTTCTTGGAAAGGTATTCCAGTATTCCAAGCCAGTCAAATGAAAATGTGAAGATCAAAATTCTTGTCTTCTTACGTAACTAGCTTGTAGCTTGAGGCTCAGTACACATCTCATCCTTTGTTACAGGCAGAGGGAGTGTTGTCTGATCAGAGGCAGCAACAAGAAATAAGTAAAAATCTGACAGAAGAGCGATGAGAGGCAAAGTTAGAGGTGGATGAATACATTATAATAATGAAGTGAATGTAGAGAGAAAGACACAAATTAAGCACTGCATTGAAAAGCAAAATAAAACTAAGTGGGTTGTTTCAGTTAGAGATGAGAGCACAGCATCTTTAGTTTTAGCAAAGGGCAGCAGTGAGAGATGAGGTGGATGACACACTAAACGCTCTGCGCAGTTGTTCACCCATATTCAAACTGGTCTAAAGCGGCTGTTGGACTGAACAGAGCTGGGACAGGGAGTGGCCTTGCCCCGATTTAGCTTTGGGCCCACTGTAGCCCACCCCCTCCCTTCACTGTCTTCACACTCACTAGGTCATCCACACACACATACACACAGAAGAGTTGAGAGTTGTTTACCTGCAGCATCCAAAGTGCAAGTTGACTTAAAAAGTGATGTAAGAGGTATTGGCATGCCACAGAATGTTTTTTGTGCATTTATTCCTGATCAGACCCTCTAGGAAGTTGCAATGTTACAATTGCAACAATTGATGCAAATTCAACCAAGCTTTAAGACTTTCACACAACCTTGTAATTTTGTCCAATCACTGCAACTTTTCCACAAATTTGACCAATCATCATAGTTCCACCTATCATAGCAATTCCCTGTGCAAATATCAGACATATATGTCTCAATGAAGCAACTAAATGTTTTCTTACTTCCTGTTTTTTGTATTCTTATTTTTTTTTTTTACTTGAGAATTTTTGTAATCCTAAGCCTTTTTGGTAAGGTTACTTGAACACTTGAAAAGGGTGGGTTCTTTCACTTTAGAACAAATTGGCTTTGATTTTTAATGAATTATATGAAATATAATATGTGTCACAATTCTTTAGAATAGTTGCAGTGAAATCAGGCATCTTAAGCTGCAGCTATCCCCCCAAAAAAGCCTTCAAAATCCGGGAGGAACTGCCTGATGATAAAGTTAGTGGTTTATTTTCCATGCATAAACAAACAAAAGCAAAAAACTCAAAAGATTTCCGGCAGTGTTTGTGTGTGTGTGCGTGTGTGTGTGTGTGTAAGAAAAGAAATGGGAGCAGCCTGAGAAAAGAGAAGAATAAAACCTGACTCATCTATCAAGTAAGTTAATACTCAGTCTCTGATTCACTCGTCGTTATAATCATATGACCCACATTTTAACAGCCCCTCCAGTCCTGATATCAGTGGTGCCAAAAAAGCTATAAATGTTGCCTAAATTACCTCTCACCACCTACACCTGCAGTGCAGCGGGATCCCCACCAGTCCGCCCTCTTAGCAAAGCAGAATGCAAATGCAGCAGTGGAGCTTCTGCTGACTGGCACACAGCACCCGACCTGGGCGACGGCTGTAACTGCAACGCCAGGTTCTGCCAGCTCATATTAGAGTGCGGGAGAAAACAGTCCAGAGAGAGGCATGGAGAAAGAACAGACAGGTGTGTGAGCATGAATCTGCAGTAGTCCTAGGGGAAGTCGGTGAGGGGCCAAATAATGAATGATGATAGAGGCTCAGAGGGCACAGAGAGGGGGTGGGAAAACAAAGAGTCGACTGTGTCATTCGCCCAATGGGCTTCCTTCCTGTTGGACCACAAGGCCATCAACTAACTGCAGCCAGAAAAGAAAAAACTGAAAAATAGAAAAATCTGCTCAGCATACCACCTCACTGCAGCCCCACCCAAACACACACACACACACACACACACACACCACACAAAGAGCAGCCCCACCTGCACCTCCCTGCCAAACAGTGGGTTAACTCACAGAAGTGATGTAAGAGGTGGGGGGGGGGGATGTGACACAAATACCACAAATTCTGCTTTTTGTGCATTCATCCCCCACTGCAGCTCCTCCTGACCCCTCCAGAGCCACCAACACACTCACACCAAACACTGGGTGCCACCACCCAGGGAGTTACTCTCTTAGGTGGAGATGTTTGCACTCGTACAGCAGGGAGACCTGTGATGGACTGATACAGACAGACAGTACAATCAAGACATGATAGTATCACAAGGGCTGTATTCATGAAGCTTCATAGTACAATGGGTTTCTCTTAGAGACGAAATTTTAAGAACATTCTTAGTATCGTGGTGTTTTCTACAAATTTTCCTTAAAGTTAGGAGTAAATCCTGGTAAAAGTAAAAGTTATTCACAAAAAAGAGAAAAACTGTAGGGAATAGGGATGACGTTGAGAGTTTCTTAAGCAGTGGATAAAATGGCAGAAAGGCAAATGAGGTAGGAGAAACCCTGAGTTACAGTAAATTAATAAAACTCTACAAATTAGATTGTGTAGGGATAATGTTTGACATCGATCTTTAAGAATTTTTTAGGCTAAGTTAGGAGCTCTCAGAGAGTATTCTTAGAACGGTGGTGAATACAGCCCCACTACACTACAGCCCTCCAAAATCAACACAATATTAAAGCCGCTTTAACAAATGTAAAACATTACTAATCCAAATATATGAAATCAGCTATCACAAACTGTCACTTCAAATGCCAAGACAATAAATCACAGAATGAAAAAAACAGTGGAGATTACACAACTGGAACAACACTGAGAACTCATGCTGCCTAATATCAAATGGTCTGACATGTGTTGACGATAAAGACAAGAATACATGATTTTCCTCTCACTGTTTCACCTTGTTTTTATTACATAGCAACTTGAATAATTGCTTGTAAGTGTAAATGCGAGGCTCTTCTCTAATTCCAGCTAAATCTGAGAGGATGTTTGGAGCATTTACTATCTATACAACTTAATGGTTTACGGTTTCCCATAAGGAAGAACGAGCTATTTAAATCACTAAAAAGGAATGTGTTTATATTGTGTGATGATAAGCCCTAATAAAATTATTACAGAATTCAGCTGAACAAAACATTGACACTGTGAGCATTTGGCCTGAGTTCAGTCAGTGTGCTGCTGCTGTTGCTGCTGCTGGAGGACGAGAGCAGAGATAAAAAACAGCCAGTGTCGTAAATGAAACTGTGCTAATCTGATCTAAATATTGACTTGATGGCAATCAAAGGGTTTATGACACATCATAACAAAACTTTTACTGGTAATGTGTAATGAGTATTACAATACCACGGAAGTGCAGGGAGCTACATGCAAACAGATCAAATGTTTCCTTGTTATCAAGAGAAAACAAAGACAGTCCCCAACACTTTGGTTGTATTAAAGGAGCAATATGTAACATTGCATCCAAAATGAGTACAGCAGTCCAAATAGTGAGCTGGAGCCATACATGGTATATTAAGTTGGCTGAATCCCTATTTCATATACAGTCTAGGGTTGAAGCAAGATGTTTTCCCCCCGCCCCCTCCTCCCCAGACTCAAGAAAGCTCAGGCAGGCTGCAGGAACACTGCAGGAGCACAAGACAAGCGCAACATTTCAATTTGACAGTAACAAGTGAGGACGAGTCCTCTGTTGTAAGTTTATCAGGTGTTTTCTGTTGGTTGTCTGTCTATGTAAAGTTAAGCCTCTCATCCTGAAAACAAAACCCCACTGCTCTGAAAACACACACTTTACTTCCTGCCAGACTGCATTAACATATAGCTCAACTGAACCATTATAAACAGCTACTCCTTATCAAAGAATATTAATGATTTTTTATACTTACACTTACGCTATTCATTTGAACCCTATTTAAAGTAAAATGGCAAACAAAAACGGTTATTACCGCTGTTGTCAGAGCACTTGGCGTGCTTCCTTAATCTCTGATGGCACATCATGGTCATTTTATGATAAATTACAGTAAATATTTTACAGATTTCTCCTTTAACATCTGTTTCTAGTTGTTTTATGTTCTGTCCACTATGAAAACACAGCGTCTTTTTCTATTTGGCCACAAACACTGCTTCTACAGAGGACATATCTCAGTGTTGTGGTATAGGTTGGAAAGCACTAGGGAAGGTATTACACAATACTAGGCAACCTGCTGCCTGTAGTTATACTTGAGTAACATACGGCTGCCTGTGTTACTGTGGGATCCAGGCAGGGTGAGTGAGGAATGTTTGTTTTGATTTGAGAGGGCTCAGTCAGGGGGCCCAGGACTGTATGGAGTGTGTGCATATGTGAGTGTGTGTGTGTGCATGGTGGGGGGCTGTGGGTGTATGTCTGCATGTGCACGAGGGGAGGGTTAACTCACTGAAAATTACCCTCACTTGCCTCGCCTCTGTTTTTGTTTTCAATTCCTCATCCATGGCGAAAAATTAGGTCAGCAGTCACATGTGATGTGTTTCAGCCAGAGGAGCAACGAGAGACGGAAAAAGGAAAAAGAATAAACACGTGACATTCTCAACCTTTTTAACAGACATTTCCACGACAGTCTGTAAGCAAGCTTTAAACTCAAAATCTTAATGCTTCATCAGCTATCTGTAGACCTTTAGATTACAAATCTACTGCACCCAAAAGCCTTATGGATATGGCAGTTGGCCATGCGCTCTGCTTATTGTTGACTTTGGAAGGGCTCCAGCCTGAGTGACCTTGTGGAAAGTCATGATCACAGGTGTTGTTGCTGTGTGTGCAGGCTAAACGTCACATGAGATGAGTGTTTACAGACGATGGGAGTGGCAGGAACGAGGAAACAAAGAACAAAACATTAAGTGTCGCAGAGACCTAACCTAAATCTGTTGTCTTGACATCCTTTAATGATGCTAATTTGAGATCAGGGAAAACTGATGTCTTTCCTGTAAGGAAAGCATAAACACAAGCAAATAACAACACGTGCAGGGCCCGACATGTATATATTGACAGGGTTCAACATTAAAAGAGCAATCTGTCATCATAAATCACCATAAAATGACCAGGATATGTCATCAGAGATTGAGGAAACCTGTTTTGAAATTTCTATTCAGGGCCGGAATAACCATCTTAGTTTGCCTGTTTCACAATAATTAGAGCACAAATTACTTCTGAATGTTTGCTGAATGAGCATGAGTCTTTTCGTGAGTTGTAAAAAATCATTAATAAACTTTCAGAAGGAGTAGATGTTCATAACAGTTAAATTGAGCAATATGTGAATGGAGTCTGACAGGCAGTAAAGCAGGCAGTCACTGAACTCAAACTCCAGAGTGTGTATTTTCAGAGCAGTGGACTTTTGTTTTCAGAATAACAGGCTTAATTTTAAAATTGACAGCCAACTGGCAGCTATAAAACAGCTGATCAACTTCAATGTAAGACTTGTCATTACTCGTTATTGTCAAATTATGTCAAACGCTGTGCTTGTCTTGCGCTCCTGCAGAATTCCTGCAGCCTGCCTGAGCTTCCTCAAGTCTGGAGAGCAGGGGGCAGGGGGAAACAACTTGCTTCAACCATAGACTGTATATGAAATAGGACTTCAACTCATTTAATATACCGTCCATAGCACCAACTCACTATTCATACTGCAGTTTTCATTTTTGGACACACAATTGCAACATATTGCTCTTGCTCCTTTAACCATAGCCTGATCATTTAGGGCCACAAATAGTTACTCTGTGGCCACCAAGTATCCACTAAAAGCTTTTGACAATATGGTACAGTTCTGCAAACATCTAATCATTATAAACATTCTACAAAAACAGTGAACGATACTCGTCGCCTGCTAGCTACCGATATGACGGGGCAACTTAAGGTTTACTAAGTCTACTCGAAGTGCTAACGTGATCTTTTCGGAAGAAGAAAAAGGAAGACTATGAAAAACAAATGGTGCGAATGGGAGGAGGAGTTTAAGTGGCTAGAATATGACATATCTAATGGGGGAAATGCTACATAAAGCAGCAACTCTCTTGCAACTCTCTGCAAGAGTGACTGCAGCAGAGATCACATCCTGATCCCTCACTGGCTTCTCAACATACAAACATGTTTTCTTACTGAAACTATCTTCATTACCACACTGAGCAAATGCCTCTTTTGTTTCATTTTATTAATTCAGCCTGAAATCGTGTTCACTAGTCAGTAGCGAGAGATGTTTGTCAGTTTCAGTTCACAATGTTGGATGCGGTGCTAGCAGTTGCTAGTAGCACTTAATGTATCTTAACATTTTTCACCTTGATCAAAAAATATGTTGAGTAAGGAGATTTAATTGTGTAAGGCTGGTATATACTTTAACTACGCATTTGCATCACTACGCATCATGGCTGAGCGATGGCTGTATATGTCCTCAGACATTAACACTACACATATGTGAACACAAACATGTGGTTAAATAGCAAGTATGTCTCTGGCATAAGTCAGCTCACAACAACCTCTACAGCCGTGTCCATCTCATCCACACTTGTAGCCATTCTTCTGTCACTTGTTGTCATGATTGCTAGCTAGTCGGCTAACTGTGTAGAACAATGATGTCCCTATTCCTGATCCAACCTAAAAAAAACTCAAATATTTCTCTATTTCTTTGGGAAAAACAGCTGTCAGTGGGAACAACACCTACTTGAACTGCTAAACAAATCTGAGACGTGGGCAGTGGTTTAGGTGTCTGGAACCAGGCTACAACCTGGAAGCTCCTCAGCCAGCGTGGTCATGCACTATTTAAATCAGAACTGCAACAGAAACAAGGCTACAAGTCTAATGCTAACTACTCAGTGAATATTTAGGCAGCATAATAACATATCTTACAATGACAATGCTAACATGATGTAATGTACTATGTTAGCTAATGATCGCCAATTAGTACTAAACACAGCGGGTGATGACAGCCTCATAAACCAAAGGAACTTTTTTGTGCACTCTCCTGTCTTAAGTAATAACACTGTGCTTTTTTGGTCACATCTATCTCTGTTAAATAAAAATTGTGTTTTGGCCTCTTAAATCTTTTTTTTTTTTTTTTTTTTTTTTTGTTAAAGTAAGAACAAAAAAAAGGCTGTTACACGCTGAAATGCTTTCTCGAGCTACCAGATGGTGTAATCTTACATCTCATGATGCCTGACAGCCATAATTTGAACCAAAAATAGGTATTAGTCAATCAGCCCTTTGTGGGTATCCACACAGCGCTAAAGCTTGCACACTGGAAGCAGCTGGCGAAATGTAGGTCAGCTCCTCCTACTTTCTTCAACACGGTCCCGCCTTGCTCTCACCCCTCCACCAAATAATTTTTTAAGCAACGGATCCTCAAGTGAACCCGCACGCCATAGCAAAGCAGCTGAGGGCTGTGGGGTAACAGCAGGGTAAAGGGGTGCAGTGGGGGTGGTTGATCAGGCAAGGAGGGTATGCTTAAAATTCAGATTTGTCCCTCCTAACATGGCTCTGCCTCTTTGCGACCCCCCTCCTCCTTTTTTTCCCCTCCCTGACTTCTGAGGAAATCTCCTCCGTGCTCCAAGAATCCTGACCATATACAGCAGCCTGTGGGATCACAAACCAACAGACTAAACTGCAGTCACATGTCTCAGCTGGCTTTGATTCTGCCTCAACGGCCAACTGCAGGAATGTCATGTCTCTGCTGCGACCCCTCTTAGGGGAGCGGCCGTTATCTATCAGCATGTTCAGTTAGTTTCCCCGAGCGTTAATGCAGGACCATGACTGTTTGTCTGTGGAGCAGAAGCAAGGCCACCTTTTAAGGAGACAGAAACAAAGGTGGTATTTGATGTCTGGTACAGGAGTAGTGGGATGGAGTCAGAAATGGGGTGATTTTTATTTTCTCCTCAGACTGGAATGCGAGCAGAGACGCTGTATGGGGCCCCCCGGCAGCAGCTGACTGCACCAGTGTGGGTGGGTGACTACAGTCTTCCGTTATGAGTCTGCTGTTCAGGGCAGTGTGTCACATACTGGTGGAAGCACACTTTCTCTCCATCACACCACTGGCAGATAAAGCTGCAGCGAGACGTTTCACAAAATAGGGAAGTTAAATCATACGTGATGCATCAACAGCTGAGCAGTATGAAAATCTTAAGGGGGAGGTGTACGTTGCTGAGGTAACAATGATGAGTCATTATCTTTAAGATATCATTTAGAATTTGAGGAAATTGAAGTAGCGCACTGTTTTCTGTCCCATTCAGTGATTTTAATATGTTTGGAAACAAAGCCAAGTTAAAATCCAGTTGAAATGGCATTACAAGAGTATCTAGCTTGCGTGTCACGACATCTTTCCGAGTCTTTCCGACACCACAGCTCCATACAAGCACTGCCATCTTGCTCTGAAGATGTGATTTGGAACCAGGGTCTGTGCTGTAGTGACCTGCGTTGGACAGCTGGCTGACTCAATCTCGAGCAGAGCTCAGATGTCAGTCATGACGTAAAACCCCATCTTTATTTCATCAAATAACTAATTCAAACCAAACTGATCAGAAAAATTCACAACTGAACAAACATCAGTGTGATAATAAGTAACACTGACAGAAACCATCTTTGGGAAAAATGTTTTTTGTTTGTTCTTTGATGTTAGTAAGTTTGGCCCATATCCTTGTCTATTAACACTGGGGGGGGGGCAGGATTTATGACCAATACTGCAGCCAGCCATCAGGGGGCAATCTAGATGCTCTGGCTTCACTTCAGGGAGCTCTCATGTTGTCCATTTCTATATATACAGTCTCTGGACATAACGGTCCATAACAGACCTTTGAATCCAACAACTCCACCAAGTTGACTGATGGAAATGGAGTCCAACGAGTTTACAGTTCTGTCTGATATCAGGCAAGAATCTTTGCTCTGTGCTGCTAAAAGTTGAAGATTGATTGGTGAATGGATGTCATGCTATTATTGGTTGAAATTGTGTAGTTGTAGTGAGCACACATCAAATTTTGTTTCACAGGAAAAGAACATGATTGGATTTTAATATAAGAATACAAAGAATATGTGCACGCATAAATTGTTACAGTAAATAGGTGCACAATATGGGGATGTGATCTGAAAGGGTTAAAAAGGTATTTTTCCTTTCGTCTCAACTTCAGTTATGAGCTACTGCACTGTCCCAGCAAGCCAGATTTAAAACACAAATCTTCCACTGACCTGCACTGCAGTAAAACAGAGAGGAATCACATATTGGGAGCAGTGACATAAGTGTTGCACACTTCAGCGAGGCATCAGCATCGCCACAGTTCACAGTGGAAAGGAGATATGGTGGGAGGGAAAAGGAGATAAACCTCAAGAAGGGTCTCTCAGAGAGATAACCAAAATATGATCTGAAAGCAGAGAAGCTAAACTGCATTCAGTGGCCTGTTACGCAACGTAGTACAAAAGGAACCTTTTGTATTAGACTGACAGCACAGAATGGTGCTATCTAATCCACAGTGGCCTTTGCATAGAAAAGAGAGAGGCTCAAAAACAAATGAAGGGTTTCAAAGGGGGTTGTTTACATTGTGTGTGACAGATTTACAGTGGTTATATTTCTTGGCAAACAGGCAAACTGCTGAAGCATTACATGTTGTGTACAGCGACTTATTCAGTTCACATGCATGTAGATAACGCTGTGACCTCCATTCAGTAACACACACACACACACACACACCGCAGCCCCATTGACATACATTGCTCACGTGGTCTGTTGCCTCCTCTCACACTGTTGTTAATCGCAAACACACACAAGCGTCCAAGGATCCAGAGTGTGTCACGGCGTAACTGATGCTTCTTCCCACACACACAAGCCACTGAACCTAGTTTCTCATCCAGTTCCATCCAGTTTGTCACAAAGCAGCAAACAACGGGCCTCAGGTGAGTGAGACCTGAGAGGATCGTGAGCGGACATACCAGAGAGCCTTGAGTAAGATTATTTCTGGAATCAGGTGTCAGAAGGAAAAGAAAAAGACACTGCCATTTCCTAACAGGGTCAGAGGTCAAAGTGACACTGGACCACAGGAGCCGCACACTGGCTCTTCTCTTCTCGTTCTTATTGTTGTTCTTCTTCTACTTCTTGTCTTAAAGAACAGAAACACTCACATACACAATTCAACACTCTCCACAAAATGTTTTAGTTTAGGAGGAATATATATGTTGTTTTTACAGACAGACTGGGTGGATACTAGTTGTTTCTGTTGCAAAGAATTAACTTCTATCTGGAGGTCAAGGTAATCCTGGCCTGCAAGCCTGGATTGAAACTGTGCAAGGTTTATGAGCAGATACATTGCAATTAGTCAGCCATATTGGAAAGCTGGATCGGAAAATGCAATAAAATTCATTTAATCTCTGCCACTCCCTCGCATTATATTCAGTTAGGTGCTTTGAGTTAATATGCTCAAGTTTTTCAGATAATGTTTACAATGATTCATCTTCAGGGTATATTTAGGGTATATTAGCATGCTAACATTTGCTACTTCGTACAAAACCAATATAGCTAAGGCTAATGGGAATGTCATTAGTTTTGCAAATAGTCACAAACGACAGAATTAGACGTCCTGTGGGGAAGATGAATGTGTGTACCAAATTTAATAGGAAATCATCCAATAGTTGTTGAGACATTTGGGTAAAAACTAGTGGCTCTAGAGGAACAATCAGGGGATCACTCAAATAAGGGAGATACGTCTTCGGGGTACCATGAATATCTGCACCAAATTTCATGGCAAACTGTCCATTAGTTGTTGAGATATTTCAGCCTGAACCAAAGTACAGTCCAACCTGCCAACAGGTCGACATTATGTTAGGCTATAATAAAAATTTAAAAGAAAACTCACACAAAAACAGATTCATAGCCCTAGGCATAAAGAATTAAGTATTCTAAATATGCTTTTATATAATAAGTCTGTGCTTGGTTATGTTTAGGTGTGACATCAAATGTTATGTTTAGGCTGCAGTTGTTTAAGAATAGCATAAGAGTCTAGCAGGGATGTCCGCCTCTGTCTCTAACTATAGGCACCCACATGATCACATAATAGATGCAGGTGCACAGAGAGGATCTGTGACTGACATGTTTCAGGATATGTTATCCCTCCCCACAGCAGCGATGGCTTCCTGCCACAGACAAAGGACTGGGCCATGAGCCTGGATTCCTCATAGGCCTCCATGTGGATCTGGTTTATTGTGCCAACCAGGCACTAGCTCTCAGACAATGACAGGCCTTGTATCTCTGTCCGTGTCTCTGTAGCTCACCATCGTTCACTATCACATGCTCTTCTTCTTCTTCCTCCCCCTCTTCTACCCCTCTCTCTCAGTCTCTTACTTGCACTGATAATCTTCCCTTCGCTAGGCCTGGTCCAAAAAAGATACATGCTGTAACAACTGGTCATTGTTCACAGAGACATCTGCAGGACCTTGGAGCACAGATGTGAGTCACTGTTTTGTAAGAGAGAGAAATATGAAAACAAGTCATAACAAGGGCGCAAGGACCTCTTGTGAAATAAGAAAATCCCTTGAAATACCTTGTTTGGTAATTTTGTTTTCAGTGGGTCTGTTATGCAAAATGCCTTCACAGCTTAAGTATATAAAAAGATGAGGTGAAAGGTCATTGCATGAGGCTTAAGTGTGAATCATTGTTAATGGGTTATTACAATAAAGTAACCTGTGACAATTGGTGACTGTCTTCTAATGATGAATCATAATCAGAGAAAATGAGAGTCTACCTGTGGTACCTCGCTCCTCCTCCAGCTGTGTGGCAAGTGAATCTTTTGCACCAAGGTCTTGCCGATATGTGTGCAAACAATGACCACCTGTTATATGTACCATCTTTGTAACAACACATAGGACCTTGATGGACAGACACAAGCCCTTGTTTTGTGAAAAACATTGTGTTCTATGTCTGCATCTGCCAGTGGACCATCACAGTAAGACTAGATAGATAACGCATTAATAGCATGTTAATTCACAACAGGATAGACTTTATGTTCTCTGCAATTAGCTGGGAAAAAAATGTGCATATACCGTGTCGCCGCTGACAGTGGATGGCACGCTAATGTAAGCATTTAGCTCAAAGCAACACTGGGCACTGACGCTGGGGACTTCTTCGGACTCGGTTGGCAGTTCTTCTTTTTGGGGGCTTTTATGCCTTTAACTGAGAGGACAGTTGAAGTGAGGACAGGAAAGGGGGAGAGAGACTGGGGACGACATGTAGCAAAGGGCTGCAAGCTGGAGTCAAACCCACTGCTGCTGCAGAAGCCTCAGTACATGAGGCGCACACTCTACCAACTGAGCAACCAGGGCGCCCCGGAAGTTCATCTTGAACAGTACATATAATAAATAATGATAAATAACGGCTTTAATCAGCGAATATTCATGGTTAATAATAAACTGCTATATATTGCCTATACTGACTGGGCTTAGGAAGAGAATACAATACGCCTATCTAGGTCAGAGCAATTCACTTATACACCACTGTCATAAATATGGACACCTGTACATGTGCATTTGTTATTACATTATATATGATAAGCTAATATGACTGAGAGGTAGAGTTGTCACGATACCAGAATTTTAAATTTTGATAAAATACTAGAACTAAAAACCAAAACACAACACCCCTTTGATACCACAACTGAAGAAAAAAAATCCTAGGCAGACATAATAAGATTATTTTTAAATTTTTAAATTAATAACCTGCACACAGCGCTAGTACAGAAACAGTCACACAAAAGGACAGTTCACATGAAACTTGTAGTGCTATTTATCCAGCTAGTTAGTTTTGGTGCAAGCTGCTGAGTTTTGGAGATATCAGCCATAGACACGTGTGCCTTGTCTCGAATATAAAACATAAATAAAAAGTTGTGAGCAGTTTCATGTAGAAACTATTTTATTTCTATGGTATAAAGAGGGTGAACTGACCCCCTCCTGAGGAAGTGACTATTTTTAAACCTATCTGGAATTCTGAGTTTGAGTTTTGACCCTTATATATGCCTGAAAGTCTGAGCACACATATTGTTTTATGTTAAACATGTGAAGTAAAATGGATCCATTTGTTATATAAGATATCACAGTGACTGCAATGCTAATTTATGTTAGCAGGTTAATGGCAGTTCCCATTATGTGTTAGCATCAAGCCATCAGACAAAGTGCAAGTATAATATATACCTATATTTGATTAAGACGGACTGAGGCTGCCACAAGTCAGTGCAGAATCAAAATGATTATGAAGCTTTTATGTGAGGTAGAACAGTTATATAATGCTGCTTTAATGACATTCATAGAGTCAACAGCTAAGGAGCACACACACCCAGTGTTTTTGTGGAGCCACATACTTACTGCCTCTTGAATAACCTTGTGACAGTTCCTGACTATTTTACTTTTAGTTTCACATTGCTTATGAGTGGTGATAAATAGGTAACTATAACTACGACCACAACGGCTGTTAATACCCACTAACAGTTTAATATCTTCATATCAATATGTGACAACATTATCATTACATACAATATTTTAATGTTTTATTAGCACAATATCCAATAGTCTAATAATAATGTCAGTATTTTCATTTTTTCATTGTCATTTTATTGGCAAGATTTTAACTGTAGCTTTAGTTTTATTATTTATGAACAAATGAATCACTGCATGAACGCACCCATCCACCTACACACACACACACACGTACACACAATTCAAAGGAGAAAGCACACAGGTTGACACACACACAATTCAGGGTCTTATCTCAACAAACTATTATACTATACTAAGACCAGGCGTGGCAGCATTACCAGCACACACACACACACGTATTTACACACACATGCACTGCATCTCACGGTCCCCTAAGCTTCTGGGAAAGAAACACCAAATATGCGTGGGCTTGTTTTAGTGCCACGTGAGTTGTTGGTTAAGTAGGTCAGTCAGTAAGTCAGGAGTGGCAGGGAAGGAGTGCACACATACAGGCTAACTCCATTACCTCATACAGTGGATTAGTGTCAACAGGGCCATCCATCTGTCTAGAGCCGTCCTGGTTCAAGTGACTGTAAGGAGAGCAGCGGGGACTCGTGTTCCTGCCCTCCTGTTTGCCCCCATGAAGACACACAACCACAAACTCACCTGTAAGCAATGCACACAGACATCCAAGTGTGCACCTATACATATGAGGATATACACACATACACACACAACGTGTGGTCTACAGCCCACGGAGTCAGGCCAGTAAGGTTACACCCGAAGCCCTCAATTCTGAATTAGTGCAAACAGCCGGCAGACAAAAGGAGTACTTCCTGTTTCTTGTATAGAGTGTCGAAGGACGAACTGAACTGAGAGACAACAACTAAAGAGAAGGAGGGGGGCTTCCTGGTGCAATAACCTCATAAACAACCCGTCAAGTGCATGCTGACTGCTGACAAACACATATACAGGAAGCGTCCAATTGCAACTTCTCCGGTTACGCAGGGAAGATGATAAAAGCTGCAATGAGGAAGTTCTCTGGTTTAAATGGTGTATAAATATTTTTCATAACCAATTTTGATGATTTTATAAGCAATTTTTTACCACTTAGTGACCACAGAAACATGTTGTAAACATGTGGCTCATAAGCACGGTATGCAGTATTAGCACCATTATTGTTTGTTTTTACAAATTACTTATGATTAATCAAGTAATTTGGTGCGGCAACGCTGAGTCTAACTTTATCTCTATTTCAACTCACTGCCCAGCAGGCAACTATATGGTGTGAGCAAGTTAGCTGATGGCTGCCACTCATAGTTACAAAGTGATGCAGTTTCACTTTTTCTTTTTTGCATGTCGCTATATGGCTATCCTCAGGGAATGTCAATAAAGCAAAGTTACTTAAAGCAGCAACATGCACACAAAGACACACCAGTGATGAGGATCATACAACAGTACCAGTCAGCAACATGAAAGCAACATGAAAAAAAAAAAAACTGGCATCAGACTTACTACTTCGTTATTTAGGTGATTTCAAATGAGGCTCAACGTTCACACAGTTTCTTTCGAATGTCACTCACTCACTATTACAACATTAGTCCAGCATCGCCCCAGCCTGTAGGAGCAAACACATTAGCTGCACAGCATGCTAACACTAACAACGGGTTAACCTACAAAATAAACAGCAAAACAGCATAAAACTTGGCAAAACCAAGTTTAAAGTTGCGTTACAAAGTTTGAAGTCATGTTACAAACATCCGTGAGCTTGAACCATACCTGGTCCCCATGTAGCTTGTTTAATATTGTGAAGCACTGATTCATTTGTTTAACACACACTGAAGTGTATAAAAAGCACCCAGCCTCCTGAAAAAAAAGAAAAAACAAGAGCATTGCGGTTGTTGCCATCCTCTGTGGTTGGCTTGTCGATCTCGAAATTGTAGTTATTGCAACAGCCCAAGTGAACCCAACACTAAAAAGTGACCTCCTTTTGCTCAACAGTTGCTTAGTTACGGGGCAACATTAGCATTAATTTGGAGTCCTGTTTATGTCAACTGTGAGGTGAATATCCACTGTTCACTCTCTTTTAGTTCTGTTTTGGTCTCCACCAACTCCACCAACTTCCAAATTACCTAATGTTCTTCAGAAATCTTTCTCAAGTCACCCATGCTAAGAAACTATACCACAGGATTATGACAATGACATGTCCTCAGTCATATTAATTTGTCAGATGAGGATTTCTGAACCAAGAAAATTAAAAACTTATTTTTTCATTCATAATATGTTTTGGTGGTTTATTTATAAAGGGCACCCTTTATAAATAGCTGTATGTAATGGATTTATAAATGTTTAATTATTAATAAACTATACTAAAGCTAAATAGATCAGTTATAAGCCATTAATAAGAACAGTTGCCAGGTTGTGAAATGCCCCTTTGTTTTAATTTGGACCATATGAACACTGAAGCAGAGACGGAGGATCTGGACCAAAATCTTAAAAATCTAACTTAATAAGCATTAATTTAGAGCTTGACCAACTAGTTGATTTAATGATTAGCTGATCAACAGAACTGTGATCTGCAACAATTTTGCTAATCGATTATAGGTTGAAGTGATTTTTCAAGCAAAAATGTCAAAAATGGGATGGATGTAAGATGTAGCTTAGATGATTAGTAGCTAGTTACCATGATTAGCTAATAAAACAGAGGAGAAGCCAGGTGCAGCTACTTAGAAATAGGGTTGGTGGGGTTTTTGAGCTTCATCATTTTAACAAGGTATTTGAACTTTTTAAAAAAAATAGCCAGCACAATTTATTACTTCTTGCAGAGCATTTATATTGTTCAAAACATGACTGGAGGTGGACTTTAAGAAATCCCAACGGTATGATTTTCAATACTGTCGTAATAAGAAATGGTCCTCTTGTTGCTAAAGTGTAATAAAGCTGGTGTGTTGCAGTCTGCAGCACACATCACCAGGGGTCATTCTCTGCACTGCAGTGCAGCAGTGCTGACAAACATGGAATCTGGGAGATAAAGTTACAAGACTAACTATTGAAAAGGAAGAAAAATGCCTCTGCCTGGGAGTTTTTGGATCTAGTCCTGATGACAGAGATGAGCCAGCAAACACCGCAGACAACCAGCTGGTCAAATGACCATATCACAGTGAGTTTGTTGGCGAGCATGAGAGAGGGTGACTAGCAGAGTAATTACTATGATGATCAATATGCTCTAATGGTGGAAAAGGTGAGCAGTGAACTTGTCAGTCTGGCAGTAAATGTACAGTTTAGGTTTGTCAGTGAATAAAGGCTGCGGCTTCTCAACACCAAAGCAAAGCTTGTGTGTGTGTGTGTGTGTGTGTGTGTGTGTGTGTGTGTTTTTTCCAGCTGTGGGAATAGTGTCGCTATGGCGATTAGATCTGCCTACATTAAGAGAGTACTATAGTAGAGTAGAGTACAATCAAGCTGAGCCAGGAAGTGTGTCAGGAAGGAGGTATGAAGGTATGAAAAAATACCACCCAAGCCTAATTGGTAGATTACTCAATTCTGAGTAGTCCTACATTTATCAATGCGTTAGCAAGATTTAAAACTACTATTACAAAAAAGAAAGACTAAACACTGACCAAAGTGATTTTTTCACAACCTGTCAACTAAAAATGCTTTGATAATAATTTATTATAATTGATCTATAAAGCTTTAGTAAATTATTTATTAATGACACTCTTGAGATTATATATCATGTTGTACCAATGTATCAGTGTTACATTGTCTGCTCAAGAGTGGAGTATCTCTGAGAGTTGGCATGTTAATATTTTCAACATCCTTAAAGAGAGCGTGCTGCTTTGAAGTCTTATTAAGAGAAACACACCTTAACAATTACATAACCTGCATCAAAGATTAAAGAGGTGTTTCAGTTTCAAATGAGCAGATGTTTACACCGTGTTTGAAATACACTGCTGAAGCCCCTGTTGGCTGCCTGTGGAGATGTTTATGCAATGTTGCATTCAGCAGCACTGGGTCTCACTGGCTGTCAGAAAAAGCTGGCTCACTGACGGTAAAAAAAAAGAAAAAACACCAGATAAGATAACATGCAGAAGAAGTAAAAGTCAATGCAGTCTAGTAAAAAAAACTGCTCATAAAAGTCAAAGAGCCTGAGACAGACAGAGAGGAAGAAGGAAGTAAGGAGGCAGAAGTGAGCTATAAGTGTACACAGTGACAGCAGAAGATCAGTTTACATTAAGGGCCTCTCTGCTCCTCCCCACCACTCAATCCTTCCTCCTCTAATCCAAACACCTGGAGGGGGGAGGGAGGAGGGCAAACAGCAGGCCCCATGTGAGTGGTTGCTCACATGCAGTCGGCAAGCAACGTGTTACAGTAACACCTTTACTGGGGCCAAGGCGGACGGTTACGTAAAGCACAGCCACACACACACACACACACACACACACACACACACACACAAACACAAAACAACAACTTTTATGTACAAGCGCACTGCCAAGGGCACGGGAAGAGGTGGCAGGGTTAGCAGGTGGGTACTGGAGCAAATTGGAACTGAGGGGATTTACAGCATCAGCTGTTGTTTGTGTTTCCTGTTTCACTGCTTACATGCTGCATTTAAGTGTGCCACCATAAGCTCCAATATTGTTAACACACCAAGTTGCACTGCCAAGGCAACACAATGTGCGAGTAGGGTTACATTCAACAGGTTTATTGGATGTGAGATGGGTGCAGAGGAGGTGACAAATCCCAAAGTGTGATTACAAGAATTTAACACAAATAAAAATTAATTTGCAGAGCCCTAAGAGCCCCCTAAGATTGAGACATATTTTTAGAAAATAACTTCACGTTGGAGTTCAAGGTTACGTTGTGTAACGCTGTGTTGACACAACTGGAGTGACAGAGCTCAGGGAGACAGACTGACGGACTGAAAAGAGACCAGACCAGAGGTAAACACACACAGGCAGCATTTCCAGAAGGCTTCTGCGAGTGAGAAAGACGGGTTAAGCTGGGATTTCACTTCGATTATGTGGGTCACTGAACCTGTAACACCAGGTTTTTCAGACCGTCTCATAATGCTGGCGATGACAATTACCAGCACAGCCCAAACACGCCATGAGCAAATAAATGCTAAAATACTAATCTTGTTACAGTCTCGTAACTTGGCAGCTGTGATACTAATGTTATGTACGTGAGCTGGGCAGGAAGCTTCACAAATTTGATTTGACGTCCAATCCTGTCCTCTCTCACCCGATTTTCTGAGAAGCCCTGCAGCTTCCAAAAAAAACCTGGCATGAGTTCATGGCAAAAGTCTTTTCAGGTCTTAAGCAACTCCTGCACAGACAGCTCCTTATTAATAGCAGCTACAGCACGAGCAGTTGGGACATGCTTACATTTAGCTCAAGCATAACTGAGTTGCACCAGAGGCGATTAAAATGCTCCAGCAGCAGGGTAATACTTCATCTGGACAGAAAGCAGTAAAAATAAATACTGCATGAAGGAAAATATGGATGAAAAAAGGAGAGATGAGTTATGTGAAATGTAAAATAGAGAAAACAGCTCATGTTTTGCTCGCTCCGCTTGTTGTTTTTCAAGAGAAACTAGGTTATCGACAGGTACTTAAAGCAGGGAATAATAATGGTTGCCATTGTCTGTGAAGCAACAGGCTGAGGAAATGGGTGGGTTCTTGGTAAAAGGGTGAAAAAAAAAGAGGAAGGGTGAAGGACAGCACGTGAAGGCAGGGAGTGTGTTGTCTGAGAGCCATGTGCTTGAGCCAGGCGTGTGTGAGTGACTGGAGCTGTTCACGTCACCGAATTACTCATACTGGAGGAGGCTGGCGCTCCACACATCTCCATTCACATACACACAAATCCATAAAGGTAAAGTGTTCAAGTACGCCAACAGTCTAAAAATAACACAAGCACACACAGGCACGTACACATACACACAAAAAGACACATCTGCAAAAACACTCAATACGCCAAACACACGCATTAACCAGCCAAGCCAGGAAAGTACAGCGAATACATAACCTGTCCTCCAAGAAAAATAATGTTATGAGACACACTGAAGTCTCTCCTGATTGGCCAGAATACAGAAGACGCACATCAGAGACAAGTCAAACAGGTCGCCACAGAGCTGCCTGAGCTAAAAACTGGCACACTTCACGACAAAAGCTATGTTAATGCATAAACATGTACTATTTTTTGTTTACCAGCCAAATGGCTAGTGAATTTTCAAATTTTACCAGAACTCAGATTACCGATGTTTCTTTGGCTGGTGAGTTAAGCACATCTACAAACCATTTGCATATTTTACCAGCACTTGGCTGGTGGCTGGTGCTAATTTTGTGCCCTGCATGTACTTCTGTAAAAAACTTATATAAAATAATAGAGGGCAGGCATGTGATGTCACAGTAGGCAGAGTCACTGTAGTTAAACCCACTGAGTGGCAAAAAGACGACCCAGTGGCAGCGTTAGCTTTCAGCTCCGAGAAACAGAAACACATCTAAAATGAGAAAAGAGCTGCAGTGTAATTGGCTGTACAAATGGATTCAGCAAGCAATTACAGTGATCTTTTCACAAACTGCCATAAGATACAGAAAAGAAAAACAAATGGATCACTGCAATTCACAGAAACAACTAGAATCCAGACAGTGAAACATGGATTTGCAGTTGCCATTTTGTGACAGGTACGTTGGATTTTTAGGTAGAATCATACCTTGAGTTATACACTATATTGACTAATGTTACTTATTGAGATGCTGTCAGCTCTTTTAATGACACTCCAGCAAAAAAACAAACAAACAAACAAATCAACCTGTTCTACAGTTCTTCATTAGAAGACATGCAACTGTTGGTGAGTTTTCACAACTTTATAAAATTTATCATCCGTACCAGATTTCAATGATTTGAAGCAGAGAAGATCATGATTTACACTATCAAAAGCCTTCTTCTCAGCATAAGGATGGGTAAAGGCTAGCATTCAAAGGATTTGTAAGAGCACAAACAGAGAAACAGCAAGAGATTATTACAGTGATAAAAAATTAAATCTTGTGATTTGAATTTTCTCAAAACAGAAGAATAGAACAGAACAATATAACTGAATGTTTCCAGTGAGAGACAAACAAATTGCCCCGTGACAACACCGGTCCTGGCGAGGAAAAGGTTAACTGTCCTGACCAACATCCTACATTCATTTCAGAGGTGAGGGTGGAAAGCCATGCATATCTCATGTGGGTGGCAAAACATCTGTATATGGGTTTAAATGTGCACGCAAACGCATAAATGTCTGCAATCAAGTGGAGAGTCATATTTAGCTCTTCATGCATATGCATGAGCATGTGCACATATGGCACAACCAATCTGCACCCTGCCAAGAATATCGAGGGGTGCATGAGTGCAAACAGGCACGACTGTCACTCATGGTGATTCAATGTTTGTATACACAGTGTGAATTTTTTTCTGTGTGCTTACGTGTGTGTGTGTTTGTGAGGTCAGTACGCTTCCTTTTCTTAGAATGAGGAACAAGGTTTATCAGCAGTGCGCAAAGCTGCACATGCATATTGGGCAACAAATATCTATTATTTTTTTTGTTGATTTATTTGTTGATTAATGGATAAGCTGTTTGATCTATAAAATGTCAGACAATGGTGAAAAATGTTTTACAAAGACCACAATCATGTCCTCAGATGTCTTGATTTGTCCACAACCTAAAAATATTCAGGTCACTGTCACTGAGAAGTAAAGAAACCAGAAAATACACACACTGAGGAGCCTGGGATCAGATTTTTTTTTTTTTTTTTATTATTATTCAAACCAATTAATCACTTATCAAAATAGTTGGTGATTAATTTAATAATCATTTCACTGGCTAATGGATTAATTGTTGCAGCTCTACATGGAAACAGAGCTTCAAGCTGGCTTTGTTGCAGCTTTTACAGCTAATAGCACATGTGTAACATCTACAAGGATGTTGAAAACATGGCAGTAACTCACTGACACACATGTAACCCCACACACACACGCTGCCCACACATGCCTCCTTTCTTCTGGCTCTAAGCTGTAAAAACAGCTGAATGCCTTTTTCTTCCACAGGGTGACAGCCACACAGGTGAGGCCGGGGGCATCTGTGTGTCGTCAGCTGTACAAGCTCAACTTGAGCAGAGATCAGAGAAAACGGCTGCCCAACATTTTTGCAGCTTCCACACCCTCACATGTGCCTGCAATCAGTGTGGTTAGGAAACAACCAAAACAAAACAAGACAGATATTTATAAAAGTTAAGTATACTTCTTCAGCTTTCACATGCTGAGCTTCATCTTGGTATAAATAAAAATGGAAGATGATGAGCTCTTTTTACTGTTTTTACACCAAAATTAGCATGCAAACATGCTAAAAATAGACGACTGACTCCATTCCCATGTGTTTTCATGAAAGCCCAGACTCACTGTAGCTCATGTGTGTGCATGAGAGCAGAGAGAAAGGCCTTTTAAAAATAGCCGTGTAAGAAAGTATTTTTTGTGATAGTGTATCAGTTCTCAAAAAACTGTATATTGTGATACGTGCAAAGATTTGGGGCAGTAGTTAATTTTGTGTTATGTTGAAACCCCTGACCGCTAGATAGCAGCGTTGTTACGTCACCGTCCTGATTGCATAAAAAAGTAAACTACTGACTCAGACTTTCTGCATGTGGTGGTGTCTTCTTTATTTTATGACAGTTTTGCTCAAATTCGATTAAAAAATAGCAATATAACACCTTGCTTATAGTATCACAATATACTGCAATATACTGAATCATAACCCCTGTATCATGATACTTACTGTATCGCCAAATTCTTGCCAATATTCAACCTACTTAAAAGTCTGTGTTCAGCTCTCAGTACTTTTGTAGCTTCTAACTGAATCTCTGTTGTTTAATATCTCTCCTGTGTTGCTGTTCGTACTTTGAGGTATCTGCTTTATTTTAGTGTTGTATGTTTGTTTTTAGCTGACAGGAGTTGTGTTAAGCTATTGCCAATGAAAACCCAACACTTCCTCATTTCGCTGCTTCATGACAAAAGCTTTGATTCAATAAAATAACATGAACTCTTGTTGTGAAAAACTTTTAGGAAAAGCCACTGCTTTACAAATGCTTGACTGAAGACGTGCGTGTATAAGTTAAATACGCATCTTTAGGCGGGTGCAAACTCCGCTGTGCTGGGCTGACGAGCCGAGTCAAACCAAGCGAGCACGTGTGTGTCGATGGAAAAGGAGCAAAAGAGGCTCAGAAGTTACCAACTGAGGCGACAAGCCTTCGTTGCCTCCATGAGAAATTAGCAAAATTAGCATGTCCACCCAGGTGTCATGTTGCATCATTGCCAATCAGAGCTGGACACGATAAATACCTGTGACTGCTGCAGAGTCATTTGTCCCGAGAATAGGGACATGAGGTCATGAAAAGTACTGCCATTGTTAAACTATCAAGTCTTTTTGAAACGATCAACAGATCATTGGTTTTATGCCTTGACTGCTGATTTACAATTGCAAATTCTTCTGTAAAAAGATAATCTATACAATATCAAGTGTGATATTTTTCTTGTTTTGTTTGGACACATGCCAGAAGTCCTAAGTAGGGACAGAAAAAGTGATTCTGCTTTTAATTTCGATTAGATTTTGTTCACTCCCAACCTCAGAATGAATGGCAATTGTACCCTTTGTCACTGATGACAAAATCCAGATGTTAGTGCAGTGGAACAAAGATAAATGAATATGTAGGGGAAATAAACAAACAAGTTTTTTTTTCTGATGCTATTATCAGTACTTCAGTACTGTACTTCAATAAAATTGAACTTTTTACGGCTTGTGACGGGGCTCATGCCAGAGAAAGTTTGGGAATCACTGTCTTAGTGGGTGTTAGAGGGTTTTTGTCCCGTGTGAAAGGAGCTATAGAGAAGTAACTACCAATGCAAGTAAAGCATCCTCACACAGCTTTGTTTTGCTACACTTCCTTCTTACCCAATACACAGGATCTGATGTCATCATGCCTTAGATGTTACAGACAAGAGTAAAAGCTGAGGGGAAAACACTAAGCCTTTAAATTTAAACAAACTGAAGTCAACATGGACATGTGAAGATATTAATATTACATTTATAAGGCAAGAAATGCTCAACAAGCACTGAACAGAGTGAAACTGTGCGGAATTATGACTTAACCACACGTTACACACCTCTCTTTAAGAATGCAAGCATGCGAGAACCGAAACGTCTCGACTTCCTCAGACACTCTCAGGTCAACAGAGGTAAAGATCATTGATTTTATTGACAGCTTAACTCCATGTCTCATCAGTCCTCATTAGAGACCTGCTACACCGATTTCCTGGACAAATTCAGATAAGACCTTGGATGTCTCATCTGGCCTGCAGGGCACCGCTCTAAAGGCAGATGAAGACCAGTTTGGATCTTTCAGAGAAGAGGACAGTATTGATACAATGTGCACATCTGTGGCTACATGCAGCTCACACACACACACACACACACACACACAGAGTCAAGCTCACGGCCGGACATTGCAGACATACATAATACATGAGAAAGTATGAGATGAGGGGCAGTGTCCTGTTTCTCCTCTAGAACTGCTGACATGTGCATCCCCCTGCTCCCTCTCTCTCTCTCACACACACACACACACATCATGAGGCAAGTCCTCATCTAATGAATCCAAACTCGTATCCCTCTGCTGAGTGTGCGTCTACTGCAGCCAAGTGCTCTGAGTGGGTAAATGGGCCAGCAACACTCAACAGAGGACAGACTCTTTACAGCAGGTGTATTCAGTTGGCAGCCTGACGGCCAAATCTGGGCCATTGACAAAGTGATTTTCAAAGTGGGGGACTCCAGGGGGTGCCAGGGGGGTCTGAACAAAATGCAAAAAAAATAAATAAATGAATAAATAAAAAAATGAAATTGAATTATCATTATGTGAATTATTATAAAATATAATTTATAGCAATATGTAACATTGAAATCTTATTTGGCATGCCATCTTTGTAATTGCCTGCCAGTCAAAACATCATTTATCATGTCATAAACTGTCAGCGTTGGCCTGGACTGCCACAAAGCTGCTCTGCTTCTGAAATTCAGTGCTAACTCATAGAAATGGACATGTTTATGAAAAGGAAAAGACCTGACAAGCAGACCAACTGCCCAGCTGACAAAAAAATCCAAAGAACTCCTGACAAGGTGAAATTTGCAAGTACAGTGCAGCATAGATAAATTATGGATGTACGCCACTCATAAGAGCGGTTATGAGTGTCCCAAATGTGAACTCAATCCCTCCCCTCAATTCCCCTTTCATAATTTATAAATATGAGAAAAAAGTATATGACTGTGATTTTATTTTAATAACAAATTTACATTCTAAGTTTCTGGGTGTTAACACTACTTATTAGAAGATGGACATTTTCTTAGTATGCTAATTAGTCCATTCATTGCTTATGTCTGTCATTAAGTGAAGAGACACTATTTCTAAATGTTTTAACTCAGGTTGTTTAAACTCAAGGAATTTAGGAGGTCAAACTGAATGAAAAAAACAGATTAAGGCGATATTCCACTTTGCCAGAATAATTCACTCAGTATGTCCTCACCTCTGTGCCGATGTGAAGATGGGTGAAGATCTTCAGTTCACAAAACAATCCTGGAGTTTCAGCAGGAAACAGGGTAGCAGCGTCATCCAGTACAATGGCAGTGAATGGAGACCACGGATAAAACGTTAAAAAAAGAACACAAAACAAACACTAAATGTCTCCATCCTGCTTGTGTGGTGTAATCCGAGTGTCCGCGAGCCGCGACATTAAAAATTAACCGCAAAAGACGCCATTTACGCCATGTTTTTAGCCGAAATGTCAACTGTAGCATGTAGCCGGTAGGATGCAAACATGGCGTCGATCTCGCGAGACTTATAAGGTATATATCTTAATGGACGCACGTGCGGAAGTCTCGCGAGATCGACGCCATGTTTGCATCCTACCGGCTACATGCTACAGTTGACATTTCGGCTAAAAACATGGCGTAAATGGCGTCTTTTGTGGTTAATTTTTAATTTCGCGGCTCGCGGACACTTGGATTACACCACACAAGCAGGATGGAGACATCCTTGGTCGCCATTCACTGCCATTATACTGGATGAGGCTGCAACCCTGTTTCTCCTAAAACTCCACGATTGTTTGGCTTATGAGCGGCTTATTCTGGCAAAGCGGAGTATCACTTTAAATGCAGCATTGTGTTGACTGAAACAACAAGCTACTTCTACTCTAGGATTAGAAATGCTCATTGCTTTTTTTTTCCTGTGCTTTTGTACACAGACTTTCTTTTGCAACTGTGAAAGTGGAGAAAAAGTAAAACAGACTGCAGAGATCATCCTGAGAGAAGGAGCAGCTGTTGAACTCGGCCCATCGACACGTTGTTATTATTTTCTATTTAAAACAGAATAACATGGGTTTACAAAATCACCTTCACATTCAGGTTTGATGGAATGAGGTGGAGCAGATGATGTTACGTTATGTAACGACTACTTGATGCTGGTGCACTACTAAAACATCCACACACAACAAACCTCACAACAGCAGTACTGACATATATTCAGTATAAAGGAACCGACTGTGCTCAGGCTCAGCAGAGTGAGCCACTACTGTCAACATGCTACTGCCCCCGCCTGGTGTCTACATGTCATTACAGTTTACTGGTAAATAAGCTGAGCAGAGGCGGAGCCTACAGCTCTGTGACGCCATCTAGTGGCGACATTCATTTGACTTTTACTGATTAGGGGTTTGTAAACAAGAGGTGAACTATTTTGACCTCTCTTTTTTTCTTTTTTTTTGTACTTAATCAAAAATAACACGATTAAACAAATTGCACATGTCGTGTAGAGTAAAAATCATACATTCAAACAAACAAGCCAGGGAGTCAACACAATGGAAGTAAGATGCACACAAAGTAATAAGTACTGTAATGGAAAGGGGAAAAAAAGAAAAGAAAAAAGGTGTGTGTGTGTGTGTTTGTGCATGTGTGTGGTGGTGTGGGGGGATGGGGGCTGTGGTTGTTGTTAATAATAAAATATTTGTGATGCACTGACCAAACTTTGCTGTACAAACATTTATTCAGTTACTTAAAAAAAAAAAGTCTCTTGATGTTGTGCTGTTGTATTTTCAGGCTGCTTGACACCATAAAAGAAAGCGTTTGGAGCAGTAGTGACACTTTGTTGCACGACACACGAGTCAACTTTTTTTTCATACGCCATTGTGAATAATGCTGTTTTTTCCCAATAACTTCTTTGAATTTTTTAAATAAATGCAAGTTAAACTTCGCCGTCATCGCTTCAGAACTGTTGAAAATTACACCAGTTTAAGTTGAGTGATGATTTTTATCTCCACTAACACAAAACTGTTTATGTGTCACACCATAGGACATTACGTCATGCATATAAAAACAGGATTACTGCTCACCTGACAATAATTCCAAGCAGCAAGAAAATAAGTAAGAAAGGCACAACAAAACTAATATAAATGACAAATGCAGAAGAAAAAAAATATAATATACATTTAAAACTTTAACTGTAAGGGGGTTTAATCAAGTAACTCAGAGGGTTTTAAGGCACTTCTCTGGAGAATATATTAAATAAAAATGACAGAAGCAAGTCTTATCAGAGTTGTTTTCTCTGTTGTTCAGTTAAAAAAAGAAGGAAATAAAGTTACAAGGAAAGTTAAAAGCACTTCCTGGAGGGACCCTCAGGATGTTTAAGTCTGTTTAGTAAATACAAGCAGACACATGAAAGGGTTTATTCACTCTAAAAATAGACTCAATCCTTTGGGAAAATTATTTGCAGATCAAATTATTTAGAGTTCTGTTTTTTTTGTAGATTCATACAAGTATTGGAACAAGGTTAAGCAAGTTCACTTTCACATTCATAATACATCCATTATGAATTGAGATTCCCATTTATCAGCATTTACTGACGTATCCAATGAATTAAGACACTTTTTTTGTTTGTTTACTTTAATAATGTACTTATATCCAGGCCATGAGATCATCAAAAGTTCTGGAAACAGCTAATAAGTGAGCTTTGAGTTACCATACCACAAGAAAAACATTTTGTTTATGTTATGACTGCTTCTTTATATGAACCCTGCATCTCAGTTATTTTAGATAATTTTTTTAATTTAATTATTATTGGAACATACCTCTGGTATATAATGAGTGAAGTATATTATGTTATATGTTGCCTGCACTGTGTCATAACTGAGTTTCAACAGAGAAAAAGACTACATTTACTCAAATTGTAAACCACATGCATTTTCTATTACAACATAGAAGAACTCATTGATTTGGTTGGGGCCTTGTCAGAGCTCCAACAACTCAAAAAAACTCATATTGTCCATGATTCAACACAAAAAGGCAACACAGATCCACAAACACTAATTCAAATATAACGCTATTAACTATAACATGTATTTTTTAAGCTTTGAAAAGTAATCAACTTCACAATAATTAATAAAGGAATCACTTAACCCATGACTGCCTACATTAGGCTTAATAGCAGAAACCAACTGACGGCGTAACCAACACAGTGTAAAAATACACATCGAATCCTGTATTTTTTTTAAGTTTATTTAATTTTGTTTTTACATCTGTGACATCCTTTTCAACTAATCACAAGAGTGAACAAAAAGTAGTAATATTTACAAGCCAAGCAGTATCATCCATTCATGTCTCAACTGCAGAGTGTGAGAAGTGAGCTTCTGAGAAAGACTTTAGTGTTTTCAAAGCCAGTGACAGTGTAGGACGAGGAGGTCAATGAGATGTCTGTTCCTTCCCTCAACATCTATCTATACCCTTGAGCGTTGCTCTCGACTCTCAAACAATAGGAGACTTCCAAGTGATAAAACATGTGATTTTACGGAGTGTGTCTGTTCACTGTGTAACTCTTCCTCTTTGCGAATGCTCCCTGGAGCTCTAACTGTAAGAAAATATGATTATTATCTCCTATCTCACTGGAGTCTTAACGTCAATTGACGTCATTGAAATGATTACATCTGGACTCCTCGTTAGGCTTTAAATCAAGCCATATAAGCACCAGTTACATCCAGGCTTCACAAGTCTGAACCTCATTTTTTAAATACAATTTAAAGGAACAGTTCACCCCAAAATCTAAAATACATAGGTTACCTCTGGCCTGTGGTGCATTTATCCATCTAGATCATTTTGGTGTGAGTTGCAGAGTTTTTGATATATCAGCCATCAAGATGTCTGCCCTCTCTTGAATATAATGGAACTAAATGCACTCTGATAGTAAAACAATACATTTGAAAATCTCAACATCAGCATCTCTTTCCAGAAATCATGACCCGATTACTCAAGATAATCCACAGAAATTGTTGTGAACAGTTTCATGAAGGAACTACTTTCTTTCTACTGTCCAGATAGCACTACAGGTAAGAGGGAAAATATGCATTTTTGATTTGGGAGTGAACTGCCCCTTTATTACAAATAAAGTAAAAAAAAAAAACTTTCATTAACATTTTAAATATTCTCAGTATTCATCAGCAAATAAGACATTTCTAAAATTACAAATTCACTAATGAAACTCTGTTTTGATTTTTGAAAAAGATGCTCGTACCTGTCAAGAGACAACTAACAGCCACCTGTGAGTGAGTCATCACAGCGTGTTAATCGGGTGAAGGTGCAATCAGCAGTGCGATCAAAGTGAACCACAGTGGTGAAAATAAATACAAAACAGTTGAAAAATTCTAAACCCTAAGAGCCAAACTTGCTTAGACATACCGTGAACACTGAATACCTTACTGAACCCTTATTGTCGTTCCAACTAGATACAGTAGCTATTTGCACATGAACATCCCATTCTGTCCATCAGAGTCTGCTGCTGCTGCCATGGTTACCCAGACAGGCTCAGGAATGCCATCCTTCCAGTTGGGGCGGTCAGTGGCACACGATGAGTATCACAGCAATGCCAGAGGAGCCCGGCTGAAACTCCCCCAGGAACACAGTGATCCCTGGTGAGAGCGTCTCCGCCCAGTCCTCAGATGGCACCTGCACAGCAACACAAGCTTACCAGGCGGGCGGTCTCATCTCGAGGGGCCAACAAGCTCATTAAAGACAGCGTCCGACCCCCAGTTCCCTTTTTAACACACAGGTTATTAATGGTGCCCAGCTGCGTTGGGAAACAGGCAGTCGTTTCTCAGTGTTCATGCAGAAGTAGGTGAGTGATGTGGGCACGTGTTGCTCTCTGCGGGGAGTGTGTTTGAGTGTGTGTGTCTTCATGCCTGCACAGTTATCGGAAGTGACATCTAGCAGCAGTCTCACAGCTAAAATCAATCAGTTTTCACACCTGCATCCATGCACTTAAAACCATTTGAGTGTTACAGACACTACTCTGGGAAAAAAAAGTCAAGGAATGGGCTTTTTTTGTGTTTGTTTTTTTTGTTTGTTTGTTTTGTTTTGTTTTCAGGATTAATACCTAAATTCATTCCAACAGGAAATAAAATCATCTGATCCAGATGTTTTTTTGAAAACACCACTAGCTTCTGTTCTTCTTCTTAAAGTGCTTTTTTATCATCTTGGCAGTTACCATAAAAATGTTAAGTTTTAACTCTTTGGTATCCATCGTGGAAAGCGTACTTTTCTTATAAAACAACTATTAAAAATAAAGACCGTTTCCGATGGAGCGTCCCATCAACTCAGTTCATCTTCCAGGTTGCAGAATTTGCAGACTACAGGTGCTACTTTGTGTATCGTCCCAGACTAGACGTGGCTCTCAGTGGTTTCTTTTGCCCTTTAGAGAACTGGCGCAAAACAAAGTCAAAGTTTGCAGTTGTGGACATGGCATAAAAGACATTTGCCTTGTCTGGTATGAGCAACTCTGAAAACAGAAAAAAAGAAGATTAAGTGTCAAAAAGGTTTGTGTTTTATTTCTCTCAGCACTATTTCAACAATTATTCTGAGCATAGAGTCATTCAGTCCTCACCTCTTTCCTGAGAGATGACCTGAGTCAGGGTGAAGTCTCTCCAGTTCATGTGTTCGAGGTGATGCTTCTCCAGTGCCCTTTGGATCACCTGTGCAGTTTTGTCCTGGCTGGTCAACTGTGAAGGACAAAGAATTACAAATGCTATTAAACACACTTTCACATGGAAGTTTTTGTTTCAGTTGCAACATTGAAGTCCAGTGTGTATTACCCCTTCAGCTCATTTTAAATGTTCAGAGAGAGGCACAGTAGTGGAAGAAATATTCAGATCTTGATATTAAAGGAGAAATGTCTAACCGCTGCACATCCAAAAATGAGTGCTACAGTCCAAATAGTGAGTTGGAACCATAGTGCATATATTAACTATATGCACTATGGTGCATATATTTAATATATGCATATGGTAATTGAGCTCTTGAAGCTCAGAACGGACAAAACAAATGCTAACTCTAGATACAACATTTCACGTTTTGCGCAAGTTTGCTATCTGAAACCTCACCACGAGATGTCACAGTACTTAACTAAATGTACTTAGTTACTTTCCACAACTGTAGTCGTAGGACACAAATAATTCTCACAGTCATACCAAATTGAATGTGATGGTGAAGCTCTAATACTTGAGGACAAACTCACCAGGATGCTTTTGTACATGTTGCCATTGTGGTGGCCCAGGTCCACGCTCACCCGGACTATACAGGAGTCGGCCACCTGACGGTTATACACCGGCAAGGAGGTCATGGACACGGAGCGCTTGTGGTGGCAGGCCAGGGTGGGCTTCGGCCGAGCCCCGCCGACCGTAGAGCCGAGGTCCGTCCGGCAATCACAGGAGGAGCTGAAAGGGGTAGGCGAGTCTGGAGAGGAATCGGCGGAGGAGCAGGGAGAGGATGAGGAAGAGGAGGACGAGGAGGAAGAGAAGGCCTCGGACACATTGTTGTAAGAGCTGTGAAAGGACTGCAGAGACAATAAGACAAAAACAAGAGAGAGAATATTGATGAGTGCCACAAGAAATATTCAGGGTTCCTTCACCAAAGTCAAATTCAACCACTTCTCAAGAATTTTCTGTCTTTTTTTACACCTTACAGCTGCAGGAAATTGCATATTTCTATACATCTAAGTACTCAAAATGATTATTTCACTTCTTCATCACATGAATCAGATGTTATTGGGCAATAAATACGTCTAAGAACACTGAATATTGTACTGTTTGTGTTTCAGAACTGACTGTTCTGCAGTGAACAGAGCGATGGTGCAGCAGTGAGAGCTGAGCTCCACTTAAAGCTCAACTAAGCACCGGCTCAATTGAAATTCCACTTGTTGAGGGCTTGTGCTAGTTTCGATGGGCCTTTAAAGAGGATCTTTTGTGAAAGAAGATTATGTAACTTTCCATTCAGTGTATTTTACTTCTTATTAGGAATGCTTTGGGCGTTTGTTTTACTGCTTTAAAGAGGACGATTGTTTGTGAAGTGTAAATAGTGGATGTTGTGCTGAACACAGAGGCCCATTAGATGAAGGCACAACCAGCACAATAAATGCTTTCAACAAAGACACCACTGTTAGCACAACTGAGGACAAAGGATAGACAGACAACAATGCTATGAGACAATCAGCCACACACACACACACACACAGCTGTTTACCTGCAGTCTGATGGAACAGGCTGAGTTTGGGGACGAGAGATCCTCCATCTCAGATCCACTGGATCCAGAAGATGTGACACTGATCTGGTCAGCGGGGACTTTTTTAGATCCATCACTCACTGTCAGGAGACTGAAGACAGATTAAACATGAGCTTAAGTCAAAAAAGCCAGAAAAAAAAACTAATTTTATGATGATAATAATACTTTTATACATAATTATTGAGGATGTAATAACACCAATAACTCAAGGTATGATAATCCCACGATAAGTGACAACTTGAAAAGATGACCTGTATTAAATAATTAATCTAATGTGTAAAGCATTTTTGTTCTAAATTTAGTTTTTCCTATAAACTTTTTTTCCCCTTTTTTATTTAAATAAAGCAAAAATAGTCAGCCATGGCCTGAGCATGTGCAAAAAGTTTGCATGAACTGTCTTGACTGTCCTGAATTATGTATGAACAATTGTATGTATGAACAAAAACAGTGCAGCAGTCAGTAGTAGTCCTTTTATAAACCAAAATAAAAATAATAAAATAATTGATCATAATATATCACAATAAACATCACAGTCTTGCACAGGAGTGAGACATTTTTATTGTGATATTCCAATATTCAGTATATTCTTACATCCCTAATAATTATATAACTTTATAGACTTTATATCATATTGATCCCTTTCATGTTGTGGCAGAACAGGAGGGTCAACAAATATTGTTTGTACCTGCAATGATGTCAGTGTGCATAGTAAAATGTGCATGTACTGTGTCTGTGTTTGAACATTCAAATGAGTCCGCAGCCTGATACTCACGACGAGAGTTTCTTTGTGAGCGTGCGGTGGCTCCAGGGAGTCGGCGAACACAAGTCGACTGGAGGCTCCAGCCGCCTCGACAGTTCATAGCTGCAACAGAAACACAAATGAGCTCTGCGATCTTGTATGACATACTTTCATGTACAGAGGAAAACTTCTGAGTTATGGTAACTTGTTGAAAAATTTGTTGTGGTTAACTCAACCTGACTGAGCATCTTTAGCAGTCTAGAAGTAAAGTAAGTTGGTCAAAAAACAATTCCAGTGTGGACTGTGGTTTTCAAAACCCATCCAGTTCTTGACCTGTGGAATGTTTATGGTTACCTTTTTTTTTTCATTTAGTTTCACAGGCTTTTCACTGACTGAATGTTGATGATGTAAATGAATATCCTCAAAAAAGTCTGATCACATACTGAATGTTTTTTAAAAAAAATTTCTTTTAACCATCCTCTACCAATCAGTTAAGCTGTCCATACATGGTAAAGGTTGTTGTCTTATCTTTTTTTTTTAACCAAAATTAATCATTGCCAAGAAATGCAAAGGCTCTGAATATAAATTGTTGTCAATATGATAAATCTAATGTTAATCTATTATTATTTCAGTGAATAGCAGATTTTCTTGAACATGTTTGAGTTGTTTAAAATAGAGTCACTGATCAGGTAAATCCAGGGTGATGCTGTTAATAACGGTTCAACAAAGAACAATTTACAGTAATTTAATAATTTAAACTTGTGGACATGGGCCACTTCACTCTCTCCACTGTGGGCAACACAACATTTACATAAACAGTGTGTCCACAATGATGGAAATAACACAAATGAACGTCTGATCTACTTCTATAAAAATGATACTGCATATTATGTAACTTTTTGTCATTTTTATTTGAAAATACCTTTAATTGTTTATTTTTTCATAAATGTTTCATTTTGATGGTATCTGTTGGAAGTTTTATTTTTGGGGGATTTACGTGTTGTTCTTGTTCATTAAAAGAAACGTGTAGTTTAATTTTTTTGTTCACTTTAAGGGACTAAAAATTAGACAAATTGTTAAAAGTGTACCTCCACTATAAATGGACACCTCTACTGTTTGGTCAAAGCTTATAATTTAAAAACTGCAGTTATTCGAAAAAGAATTTTCATTGTAAGAAGCTGCCATCGTTTTTTGTTTTTTTTTCTGCATGGGACCATGAACCAAAAATCCCCGTTGCATCAGTTTTGTGCATGTTGTCAGTTTGTGTATCAACATAACAGATTTCATGAACTGTGCGTACCACGAGCTGCATCACTGAGTTGGGTTACATAAGTATGTATCTACTTATTGCATTATAAATGTCAAACAACGGTTTCTTTATGACAAGGCTCCAACAGTAACAGGCTTACTCCCACGTCTCAGATGCCATTACTCGGTATGATGTCACATTTTGATCGATTATCGTGCACCTGACGATGTGTCTTTGAGTGGAATATTATTAAAGCAGCACTCCTTTTATTTGTGCACATGGATTATGAACTCCTTAAGGACAGAAGAAGAATTTTTACAACATATATATTTCAGATTATGTAACTAAACTTTTATTGAGCCTGCAGCAGTCTTCGTTCTGCTTGTGACCCAGGAATGTCATGTGAAGAGGTAAATAAAACTCTTTTGGCTCACCTCTCCTGGTCAGTGAGCAGCTTGTGTCCCTGCAGCCAGGCAGCTATTCTGGGGTGATGGGGCAGGTTGTACTGGGAACAGGACGCCTGCAGCACACGGATCTGTGACAGAACCTCAAACTCCTGTAGGGAGAGAGAAACGTCGGTGGATAAACAGAGTGACAGAGGCTGAAAGATGTCCTGACTCCTGACATCTGTGTGGTTGCACAACCTGCCTGGAGCAACAGGTTAAAACATGGCGGTGTTTCAACTCTTAAAAAGTAGTAAAAAGTTCTGTAAATGTTTACAAAGGATAACCAAAGGTCTGACAGTTTTCAGCTTGTCATGTGTCAGAAAATGTCTGTCTCTGTTTACTTTGACAATGCAAATATGCTGTACACGCCCAAGCACACAAGCATGTACAGTGCTGACAGAAGGTTCTGAGGACAGCTTTGTACTTTGTGTCATCTTTTATGTATTCCCCTTTATTTATGCTTTTTTTCCCCACAGTCAACAACAAAGAGGAACAACTTACCCTCCTCCTCTTCTCAAAGTTTATGAGCCCCCCCTGTCAAAAGAGTAGACTGTTAGTACAGTACTTATTTATGGCGTATATCAATGATTAATTGGATCAAGAAATGAACAAAAACATGTGGTGGCACTCGTTCAACATCCCCTATTTAGCATGTATAAGCAGCATGTAAATGATACATGGTTTATAGAACATTGTGATGTAGTTATAACCATAGATAAGAACCCTTTTAGCATTTATTCCTCCTGTTATCTGTAACTGTTTCCAGGGTCAAGAACAAACCATGCTTAAACACATTTATCAACAGTTTTTAAGTTACATTTGTACACGTGTATGCAATCATTTCTTTAAATGCTGCAGTCTGGGTAAGTAATTTGTGGATTTTTGTGCAGCCAAAACAGCTAAATCAAGACAGCTAACAAGCAACCTCGTGAGACAACCACAGTCAGCTTTAGCTAAGTCTAAACCTAAATCCCCTCACGTAGTTTTTCTCTAGCTCTGTGCATGACAAATATTAATTATGGTAAACCGAAAATCGAAATGAGTCAGTAACTAAATAATGATAAACTCTGCTAATGGTGGGTAGCAGCAAGGTAACTAACATTAAACTAGCAGTAAATACCATCTCTGCTTTTGACTGTGGTGGAATTTATATAATTTAGTAAGATAAGGCTACGTTTAGATGACAAACTGCATGTATTAAATTACAGTAGCAGAAGAAGTATTTGAATCATTTACTTAAGGAAGTAAAAGGGGATAAAACACACTATAGAAATACCTAATTACACATTACTTTAAATTTTATGGCTGGTTGAGGCGGAGCTGATTTTAACTACTTTATTTACTTCTGGGAAGTTAAATCTAAAACACAGCGTAACATTTTATAAAATGTTGTTTGTAAAATCTTAATCTGAAAACTACTGGTTAGATGATGCAGCAGAAGGTACCGTATTTACCTCTGAAATTAAGTATAAAGTAGCATAAAATGGAAATAGTACCTCAAAATTGTATAGAAGTACAGTACTTGAGTAAAAGTTACATTCCACTACTGTTGAATCATAAATTAATTTATTATTTTGGTCTCCATATAAACAGTTATTGGTAGATTAATGGTAGAAAAGCAGAGCAGAAAAACATTCCTATAAGGTATAGAAGAAAACATTTTGTTTGTAGATGGTGTTTTCCTTCTCTCATTCTGTGAAGATTACCCAAAAGTGCAGTATCTCCTGATTGCAAATACTAAGTGCTTACATACTGCTTATGAATACTAAAAAGGGGTTATAACCACTCCTATGCCCTGGAGTAAAATCCATAACATGAAATATTTTACTGGACAGTATATACTTAACCATTAAATGTTAACCCTGTCAAACATTAAGCAGAGGAGCTTGTATTATGTACCTCCACAGTGTCTGGCAGAGCAGTGTCCAGCATGGTGAGGACGGTCAGGTAGGTTCCCAGGTAAGGAACCACTCCACTGGAAGTACTCTGCAGAGAGACATGGAAGCACACTACCCATTAGAGTTACAGCACCAGTTTCATGTGTCACTGTATCTGGTTATTTGTGTCTTTTGAATACAGTCATTAGCTTTTTTTTTTTTTTTATATATATTAAATGGGTTGAGATTGGACGACAAGGCAAGTCCCAGTTAGCAGCACTGTGGGTTCATGTTACAGCCCAGGAGAATGTGCATATGACTCATAAAAGACCCTGGTCTAGTCTATTATTACTGTCCTATAATCCTGGTGATCTGAGGCCATTCGAAACTCGTTCAGCGCTGAGCAAGGCTAAAGATAGGTTTGGGTATCTGCCATGCCAGAGATACTCCACCCACACTGAGGGAAATCAGCCCTCTCTTGTGGCTTTTAGAGTTTTATAATATGAAACTAAACCCTGCCTCTGGCAAAACGACAGCAACACAATATCACATTTCTACTGTGAAACATACAATGTGGCAGAAAAAGAAAATTGCTGCTTAGTGTTTGGGCCGAACTGGACTTCAGTGATATATGGCACTGGGCTTCATCACCTCAAGTATGACTTACCATCTGTCTGGGGATCCGACACCGCTTGGATATCTTTGGAGAAATGTTATCCACAGTTGCTTGGCCTCCGTCCTGTCAAAGTAGGTCATACAAAGCTTTATTCGGTTGAAGGTTATAGGCACATTTAATACATCATCCCATTATTACAAAAAAGGGATTACTTTTTGTTTTTAAATATGACCATGCATGTGCGCTCATGTGTAAAAACTGTGCATGCACACAAGCCTGTTCAGGGAGCCGTTAGATAAAGGATGTGAACTGGCTTATAAAGCAAATTCTTCAATACAAGATGTATTACACACTAACTTGGATATCCTGTTGAATAATTATCTTGTGAAAGGGAGTGAGACCACTTATAAGCTGTCTCTCTTAAGCCTTTGTGTGCAGTATCAGTCTAAAAACAGTGATTAGGCTTTAAGTAAAAGCATGAGTAACTATGTTTACATAAAATTTTCTTCAGTGTAAGACAACACCTGCATACTGCAACTGTGAAAAGTGAAAAGGACGAGTTAACAAAAATGAGAAAAAATATTTTCCAGCGAGGAATGTGTTTGAATGTTATTGTGAAGCAGCAAATACTAGTTCAAGTTGTTTGGTTGTTTGCGCACAGAGTACCGATGATCTATTGACTTTAGAGTCCTTTCACTGTAACAAGACACAAGCCTCCTCTGACGCAGTTGCCTAAAGGAGACTGCATAAAAGAAAACAGGGAACATAATGTGACTGAGGCCTCTAGTTTCCCATTAACACTCTGGTAAACACTTCAGTAAATATTAACTAAAAAAATTAATATTTTTAATGATTAAAAAGAGAAGAATCCGTGTACCTTGAGTGCTGAGGAAGGCAATCATTTCGAAACATGTTTTCAGTATGTGAAACAGTCTTTGTACCATGATCTTAATCTGCCGTTCATATCCTGTTGTGTTCATGGTCACGAAATGTTTTATATTCAAGATGCAATCTGTAATTCCAGTATTCAAGTCAGGATCACCGATGCCCCCCACCCCTCATCTCAAACTGACTGCCACGATTGAAAGTATGTAACATACAAACTGCAGTGTGTTGACTCATTTGTGTTGGTAAACATTAACCCTTAGATGCACAGGTATTTACTGTAAACTACATTATTTTACAAAGTGGGACAATCAAGTACTTTTCCCCTCAGAAAAGTGAAATTACTTAATTACACAAACATTTACACACTAATTATGTAAAAGAGCATCTGTTAACATTACTGTAGTTGTGGATAAACTGTTGCCATGTCCGAGTAGCTTTGCCAGCTTAGTAGCTAATTAGCAGAACATAGCATAAGAGAGACTTGGGGAGCATCTACTATTAAAAATCAAATTACTCTACTTTATAGCTCACCAACATTCACTTGCTAGCAAACATTGATCGTGGATGGACTGTCGGCATAACTACTTCGTAGCTTAGCTAGCTTAGTACCTAAGTAGCATTAGAACATTTAGATATAGACTTTAATGGAAGTGCAAATTTGATGATGAAAAGCATTGTGCTTGTGTGGAATAGCAATTCATATTTTGAGAAAAAAAATAAGATTAAGATGGCATGTATTTATTATTGATAAAAATCCTTGATAGTAATAGGGGTCATTTTTGCTCCACTTACAGAAGAGTTTAGGTACCAATGGCCGATCCATCTAAAGGTTAACACTGTAGAAACTTGGTAAATCTAGCCTGTTTTTTTTGTGCAACTAGCAGATTTCTTCTCACCTCCACCAGCAGCTCTCTGTTGGTCAGAACACAGTTCTCATCAGGGAAGGTTTCACAGAGGTTATCAAACGTGGCCATGCTATCCCTGCAAAAAGAACAGAGATGATATGAAGTAAATCTGCAGCTGTTTGAACCAAAACCACATACTTTAATAATTAACTATTATATCCATAACCAGATGTTTATACCATAAACATGAAGTTATGCTCCAGTTATCCTTGACATTGCAATAGCTTGAAGCAGTGTTCATGACCTGACATTGAATATAGGTGCAAAAGCGAGAAATTTGCTGACTTGCTCTGTCAGTGACAGTGAATTGCACTTGATGCGGGTTCAATGTCCTCGTTAAAAGACAATTATGTAGAACACAATATAAACACAACCACAAAGATGGACAAAAGACATGGCTTTTGGCTATAATCCAACCCTACCTGCTGACGGCAGCCCAGGTCTTTCTCAGCCTGTAAACTGCGTTGGACTGAAGGGCCGACAGGATCGCCCTGAGAGAGGAGAAGTTCTTCAACCGACGACATTCCTGCAGATGAAACGACTTGCATTCAGTGGATTCACTTAATCTCAATCAAATATTCCAGCACTTCTGATGTCTTTTCTAATATCTAATAAACAGACACACACGGGTTCATGTTTTAATGCTGACATTGAAATGAGCTCCTGGAGTTGGAGCTCTGGCATTTTTGACTGACCTGTGCTACTCTGATCCACTTCTCTATGATGCGGGCCCTTTGAGCTGGTGTAGTGGGAGGCTGGCGAGAGGAAGTGGGACTGGAGGGGGCATCTGTCGGCTGGCAGAGCAGGGACATGATGACCTGGTTGGTAATGGCGTTGAACTGTGCAATGGTGGCTCTGATGGTGGGAGACATGTTTTCCTTCTTGTCTCTTTGCGACCACACGCAGCCCAGACACTGGTAACGCACCACTTTGACAAAAAGAGCCTGAAACGCCATGACAACCAATCATCAGCCTTTAACCATGCATGAAAAACTATAGAAATGTGTAAAATATAAAATATGTCCTACACGTACAGAGTCCATTCTAGTGAGCTGTTCAGCAATGGCTGCAGCAGAGAAATCCATGATGCCACCTTGATCCAGAGAGTTTTCACATCCTGAATCTTCATCACTGGACCCCTCATCATCCTGCAGTAGTTGAGCCCGGGCAGGACTGATATTTGTCTCCACTTCTGTAAAACACAGTGGGAACCAAGAAAAATTGGGTGTGGATATTTGCAGGAGTCTTTCAAAATGCTTACAGCTACCATGATGGTTTGGCACTTGGACAAAGGCCTTATCACTTTCTGTCATGTTATGCCGTGGCTATGTGGTAGTGCTTTTAATTTGATAAAGAGTGGGTCAGTTGTTTTTTTTCTGTAGGGAGGGTTTATTTACAATTCTTATGGATCTTTTTTGAAGGATGAATATTGGGTTAGTATTTGTTTTAGTATTTTCCCCACACTTCCACACAGTAGGTTATGTATGGAACTATGAAAGAACAGTATAAGGTATATAATTATTAGATTATTAGAATTATTTAATATATATAGTATTGCAATTGATTTTACTATAATTTTTTATCTATAATTACTCCAAGAAACATAATTCCAGTCACTCTATTTTTATATTATTTATAGTGCGTTTTTTAGTTAAACTATTCCCAAATATCATGAATGTCATTTAACTTCAATTCAGTGTTAATTTGTTACAATCAAACCAACTCTTTAGCATTTTAGTTCTTATTCCACAGTATAGAAAATATATTTGTGTCATCTGGAAATAATGTAGTATTTAGCATTTTGGAGACCTCACATATATTATTAATGTATAATATGAACAACAACGGTCCCAGTGCTGAGCCCTGGGGAACCCCAAAAGTTACCTGCCATAGTTGTGATTTGATTTGAGTTGATTTAATTTATCTGGACATACTGACCTATGTTACCCGGTAGCTGCATAAGCAGGAGGGGGCCACTGCTCTAATTCCATATTTTTGTCAGATGCTTTTTTGAGATCTTGGACTACCCCTGTTGCTTATTCTTCTTTTTCTGATGCAGTTGTTAATTTCTCAATAAATTCAATAAGTGCAAATGAAGTAGTCCTATTTGTTCTGAAACCATATTGCTGTTCATATGACATACACACAATTTTGTGACAAATTCATCTAATCTAGTGAACAATTACCTTCTTGCTGTAACCTCCTGAGTAGCTCCTCAGCCTGCGCAGCCAGAGAGCAGAAATTGGGCTGGCTGCGCAAGTTGTCGTGAACCGCTGAGCTGATCCTCAGGTGATCCAACAGCAGCCTGAGGGCCGCATGCAGGGGAGGATCTCTGAAGTCCTCACTGTATTCATCCAACCATGTCTGGACAAAGGCCAACAGGGGGCTGAGGAGACAGTGTTTATAGTTTAACCATTTAAAAGACACAGAGTGACACGCTAGAAATAAACTGCATGAGGGTTCAAACACACTGAACTGTGGCCTTAAGTCATCCACTTACCTCCCGTAGCATTCACTGTTGTCCAGATCTGAGGCAGCATTGTCTCTATAAGGGAAAAAACAGACTTAGTCATCCCTTTTTTTTGCATTTTTTAAAATTATTATTTGTTCCTGCCCTGCAGCTATCCTAAACCTGACCTTGATCCATGCCAACCACAGTCTAAAACCGTTCTGTGCATAATTGTTGTTGTCGAAAGCCTCAGGATAATGAGCACCTGCTAGGTACTTATTATTACATCAAAGCTGGCAGGAGATGGTTGCTTTGTCAGGGAAACAATGTATAAAAAGATCCTGACATAACATGGTGACTTTGGATGTGCTAAAACCAAAGTTATTTTCCCAGAATCAAGTGCACATATGGCTCTTCATCATGTTTAAAAGGAGCCTGTACTTTCTGATCAGGTGAAGATAACTAGAGAAAGATGCTGAACTATGCTAAAATGTTAGCATTTGGAGTGGCTATAAGAGACACAGAAACCCGCAGTAGACAGAAACTTGAACAGGGTGTGTGTTAATGGACATGTGAATTTGAATGCAAATGAGGGGAACTAAATTAAACCATTAAAGGTCCAGTGTGTAAGACTTAGGGAGATCTATTAGCAAAATATGGCAGAAATGAAATATAATATTCTTAAGTAAGTTTTCATTTGTGTATAATCACCTGAAAATAAGAAATACTGAGTTTTTTTACCTTAGAATGAGCCATTTATATATACAAAGGGCACGGGTGCTCTTCCCTGGAGGCCGCCATGTTGAACCGCCATGTCTCTACAGTAGCATAGAATGGACAAACCAAACACTGGCTCTAGGAAGGGCTTTTTGTGTTTTTTGTGAGTTTGACATCCACCGTAGTTTCTCCTACACGCTTTGAAGGGGAGGGTGAGGTGCAGGGTATTCAGCTGGTTGCAACCTACAACATCACCACTAGATCCCACTGAATCATACACACTGGTTCTTTAAGGTAATATAATTTGATATGTAGGGAAATACACTTGTTTGTTTCCTTGCAGAGAATGAAAGTAGAAGAATGATATCACTCTCATGTTTACTGATCAGATATAAAATGGTACAAAGCGAAGTAACTGTACCTCTGGAAGAGCAGCTCTATGAGCTCTGAGGTACTGGTGAAGGTTCGGTATGTAGAGAGAAAGATCCTGCTGTAGTCCTGGTCCTGACAGCCAGGGTCAAGGAGGTGGTTCACAAGCAGGTCCAACGTAGCAGCCTTCAGACGGCGTACCTTGCAGGTTCGGTACTGGACAAATGCGCAGCATGGACTGGTCTCACTGGGGCTGGAGGAGGGGACGGGCTCCCGGCGCAGAGTGACCCCATAAACTGCGCCATTCTCGACCTCCTCACCCCATTCTTGCACTGGGTTCTGGGGAAAACAGAGGCGGGAATTGTTTAAAGGCATAATATGCAACATTTTCCTGCAATCATCACTTACGACACACTAAAAGAATGTGGTGGTGTCCACACCTGCAGAGACCCCACCTTCTGCCTGTATTTCTTTATTTTCCTATTATTTTGCAGTGCTCGTGACACTTTATCAACCCACAAAACATCTGTATTTGACATCCTGAGAATGAGACTCAGCAATCAACTATCTGTATGGTGCCTTTAGGAACAGCTCGGACAAATTCCTCTGATTCTACCTTCAAAGTTTACACCGATACTCACGCTGAGGGAGTGGCTACTATCTAATGCTCTGCTTGTGTCTTGAAAATATACAGGTACGGGTCAAATACACAAATATATATCTAGTAATGTTACTGGTCACAACATCGGGGTCAGGCTGGGCAGTGAAGAGATAAAAATAGCAGCAAGCCTCCATGGCCAAACAGCCGGGTGGACCTACACACACATACACACAAACAAGTGACACAACACCACCGAGACTCACACTGATCCCCTATGAACCACAACAACAATTTGCTCATAACCATCATTCCAAGCCCTCAGTTACTGCACAAACAGGTTAGTGTGTAATGTTGATAATTATCAGATGTTCATGCACTTCACATGCTGGTGTTAGCCAGCACTTAGTCGTCAATTCCACAATTTGCCAGCCACACAGCAACATGAAGTTTCCCAGAATTTTGTAGGTTCACATGAGTGTTTATGGACAAATACAGGATTATCAAAAGGTTAGTACATCCAATAGTACATCAAAGCAAAACACCAAAACAAATGAATAACACTGCTTAAATGTCACGTCACTCATCCTAAAATGAATGATAAAAAAGAGCCTTGGAGGATTGTAGGCTGTTTATTCAGCACCAAGTGTCATGATTTTGTTCGAGCATACTGGTTTTTTCATTATATATTCAGACAAGAGGTCTGATCGTGTTTGATCTCAGTGACTGATTGTTCCTCCAGACTGCTCAGCAACACTTCTCATGACAGACACAAAGGAACTGGGTTTATCAAATATAAATACTGAACATCTTGTTCAGACGTTCAGATTATCTTAGATATAATGAGGACAGCTGTGATGCATAATTAAAAAAGATCCAAAGGAGGCACTAAACTCTATGTGATTTTTAAATGAACACTGCGCAAAAATCATTGTTCCAAAAACTGAGAGGGTTTCTCTTTTTTGTGCAGTTTACCTTTTCATAATCAAAATCAAATCATCATGACAACTTCCTCAACATCAGACACCCACTCATCAACTGTACACTCAATAGCTAGCAAACAATGCTAAAAAGATACCCTTTGTTGGTGCAATCCAGCCTAAGTGTGTACAGTCTTTGGGTTTGAATGCACATGTTGGGTTATGCAGTTGAAACTACTGCTGATGCTGAAGCTATCACACGGGACAGTAAGTGAAGAAAGAGATGAAAATTTAACAAAATGCTACATTGTTTGTTACTGTTATCGTTAAAAGTTATTCCTGGCTGTACATTACTATGATTTGTTAACTTTTTAGCTAGCTAGCAAACAATGTCAACTTTGTTTACACGCTTCCCTCCTATTTTACATACTATGTCACAGCATTTGGATTTACGCATTTTAAACTAACTAACTTTTGGTACAATCCAGTCTTTAGTTGATCTCTTCACTTACGTCAGTGCAATAGTTTTCTATTGCTGCTATTTCTAGTATGGGTGAAGCTCCAAATCTGCTAGATCCTACATTTCCCATCCTGCAACTTAGCAGCATCTGTCATTGCACAATCTCCTGCCTGGTAAAAGCCCACATCTTTCAAACTTCTTGGCTCACCTTGAAACACAGGCTCTCTGTTAGAAATTTTTAATGTCAAAACTGTGGTAACCCTGATGATATCAACATGACATCATCGGGATGATTTTCCCAGACTACTTCAGAGCAAAAGAGGACATGATACAGCAGTTTTCATGGGTTGACTCGCACTCCTCATAAAAAGTAGGCCAAACTTTATGTGGAAAATCGGTGGATTGCTTCTTTAAATGCCTAATGAGTTACATCATTACACCAAGCATCAATAACATGTCTTGCATGACTCCTGTTTAATCCTGATGGTAAATATGAAAATGCTTAACAAATCTTTAGATAGTCACGTGTGTCATGACCTTTTCAATCTCAACCGTTCCGTACAACTACAGATCCTCTTACATCTTAAAAAAAAGCATGAACTTATAGTTTTATGTCAAAATTATCTTTGGATAATAAGGGAACACAGAAAGCATTACTGACTAAACACTACAGAGGGGATGAAAGACACTGCCTGTGTTCAAAATAACTATTTGAATTCAATTATCTACATGAGAGGACTTGCATCCTCTTATGTAAATGACTATTTAAATGTCTTTATGTAATGTTTAGCTGCTGTGTTTGCAAGTGCTAACCAGTATCACACAAACCCTTTTGTCCCTCATAGAAACTAGGATCGTTTGTTAGCTACACAGATGGTAAAGTGTGCATTGTGTCAGTGTCACAGAGATGGTGGTACTAAGCACTACCAACAGCCAGAATCTAAATCAGAAAAAGAAAACTTTTTGGGGGGATGTTGGATTATCTAACCACATAGATAACAGGCCTGCACAGCATTTAATATGAATGAAGATGCAGATAATTAAGCAGCAAACCGACAAAGACTGACAAACAGTTAATACTTGATCTTTTGCAACTTCAATCTGTGTCTCCTGTTTATTAGCATTACATTTGAGTCACCGAGGTAAACATCTGATTCTCTGAAAATTAAATGTCTTGTAGAAAGACTCTGGAAAAAAAAACACTAATTCCTGAATCCTTAAAGTCTCTGGATGAAAAATATTAATAATTTTCCCAGCCTATAATCTTTTGTTGATATGATTTACTTTTATTCTTTCAAGACTCTTCGAGTTTTAGAAACAAATAAATTGTTGACTATTTAATTTTCAGTCACTCAAATAATGACAAATTGGGTTCACAGCTCACCTTGAACAATATTTGAAAAACTGAATTTTTGAGGAGGTTTAAAACTCAGAGTCAAGTTTATCTGGGAAGAAAAGTCAATTATCTCAGCAAAAGATTAAGTGTTGGATTTAGTTTTAATTAAAACTCACCTGCTTCTCTTCTTCCTAATCTAAATAAAGATGGCAGCTGACATTCAGTGAAAGTCCTTGCTTTTTAGTTTTATGTGCAACACAACAGATGTAATCTTCTTCATCATCGAGATGGCTAGAAGATTCAGATGCCTTCGGAACAGCATTAGTGTTTCTAAAAAGAACCTGTGTTTTTCAAACTTAAACAGGTATTTATTTCATCAGAAAAACTGATGAATCAACTCTGTGACTCAACTGTGATGTTAATACACAAGAGACACAAACTGACCAGCCTGTAGACTGCACACCAACTACAGATTTGCTGTGGAATTAATGTTATGCAGTGAATATAGAGGGGTATATATAAGAGGTATTCATATAAAAAAAAAAAGTAGCTTCAAGAGCCAACCAAGTGGAGAGAGAGTGATCACTTTACATATTAATGAGAATAACATTCATTTGCATCTAATACATAACAGAAACTGATCCCTGACCAGCCTGATTGGCTCTATGGAGATAAACTGCACTACAAATGGTCAGAGTACTGTGTCACTGACTTCATTTATGGATCAGTTTACTTGGATATGATCAAATATTTCTTACCATTGTTAACTCCCATTTTCCCATCTCGTCCGGTTGGTTAAGGAGTGATTTCCATCTCGACAGGAACTGTTGGACTGAAAATTAACTTCCACGTTGCGAGACAGCAAGTTTAAGGCTGCATCTTGATATATAAAAGCGTTTATTTTAATTATCTCGTTTTTGGACTACATTCACGCGTCTGTATTACAATTACAAAGAAGACTTTCACCGCAAAGTATTCGCTACATTTTGCGCCTGCATAAAAATGTGTAGTTCTGTTCCCATGTGACGGTAAACTGAGCGGACCTGAACTGTTTCGACCTGGTTTCTCTCTGAGCTCTGAGGTAAGAGAGTTGTGTCCTCCAGGATCCACCGACAGCTCCTCTATCTGACTGTGGACACTGCGGCTGAAACTCACTGAGCTTTATAGTGGGAGGCGACTTTCTGCTGCAAGTGTAGGAGGAATGAGAGGAGGTGTGGCTGTGTGTGTGTGTGTGTGTGTGTTTGTGTGGGGAGGGGGTGTCAGTAGTATGCCAGTGATGTCTTATAATTTTAAAGGAATGGTTTGGGAAATACACTTGTTCACTTTATTGCCAAGAGTTAGACGAGACTGATCCCTCTCTCACTGTGAACAAAATACCACTCTCAACAATATTTGTATTTAAATTTGTGAACTTACATTCACATAATATACAGTGAAACACAATATTAAATTGTTCCATTGACAGAAAGCTACAAGACAGAAAGGAAAAAAACATCTTTAAAAGATGGAGCATATTTATTGTAATAGATGTATCAGTTATTTAGAGGAAAAATATAAATTCAGAAACTGCATTATCCAAAGAAATTAGCCATTCACATGATCATCTGTTAATTTTCAATCCTTAACATAATCACTGAAGGGCCTCCATATTTTCTCAAATATATATTCTGTCAGCTGTTAATATTCTAAGAAAATATATAACTCAAATATAGATACACTATGTTGACAAAAGTATCAGGACACCCCTCCAAATCATTGAATTCGGGTGTTTCAATCACTTCCATGGCCACAGGTGTATAAAATCAAGCACCTAGGCATGCAGACTGCTTCTACAAACTTTTGTGAAAGAATGGGTCGCTCTCAGGAGCTCACAGAATTCAAGCGTGGTACCATGATAGGTTGCCACCTGTGCAATAAGTCCATTCGTGAAATTTCCTCGCTAATAAATATTCCACGGTCAACTGTTAGTGGTATTACAACAAAGTGGAAGCGATTGGGAACAACAGCAACACAGCCACAAAGTGGTAGGCCACTTAAAATCACAGAGCGGGGTCAGCGCATGCTGAGGTGCACAGTGCGCAGAAGTCGCCAACTTTCTGCAGAGTCAATAGCTACAGACCTCCAAACTTCATGTGGCCTTCAAATTAGCTCAAGAACAGTGCGTAGAGAGCTTCATGGATTGGGTTTCCATGGCCGAGCAGCTGCATCCAAGCCTTATATCACCAAATACAATGCAAAGTGTCGGCTGCAGTGGTGTAAAGCACGCCGCCACTGGACTCTGGAGCAGTGGAGACGTGTTCTCTGGAATGACAAATCATGCTTCTCTGTCTGGCAATCCGATGGATGAGTCTGGGTTTGGCGGTTGCCAGGAGAACAGTACTTGCCTGACTGCATTGTGCCAAGTGTAAAGTTTGGTGGAGGGGTGATTATGGTGTGGGGTTGTTTTTCAGGGGTTGGGCTTGGCCCCTTAGTTCCAGTGAAAGGAACTCTTAATTCTTCAGCATACCAAGACATTTTGGACAATTTCATGCTCCCAACTTTGTGGGAACAGTTTGGAGATGGCCCCTTCCTGTTCCAACATGACTGCGCACCAGTGCACAAAGCAAGGTCCATAAAGACATGGATGAGCGAGTTTGGTGTGGAGGAACTTGACTGGCCTGCACAGAGTCCTGACCTCAACCCCATAGAACACCTTTGGGATGAATTAGAGCGGAGACTGCGAGCCAGGCCTTCTCGTTCTACATCAGTGCCTGACCTCACAAATGCGCTTCTAGAAGAATGGTCAAAAATTCCCATAAACACATTCCTAAACCTTGTGGAAAGCCTTCCCAGAAGAGTTGAAGCTGTCATAGCTGCAAAGGGTGGGCCAACTCCACCCTGCCTTTAACCCTACAGATTAAGAATGGGACGTTACTTAAGTTCATGTGTGTGTAAAGGCAGATGTCCTGATACTTTTGGCAATATAGTCTATGTAAAAGACTCAATATGGTTACATTTTTTTTAATTTAAAAAGAATATTTTTCAGCTGACTTATTTTATTTACTTAAGGTGACTTTTATTTCCAAATGCCAAATTTATTTTGATCTTTTATATTCAAATGAATGCATGTGTTTATCTCACAGATTTAGACCAAAGCCAGAAAGACTGAACACAACCTATGAGACTGACAGCGGCTAGTCTGATGTAAGGGAGTACAGCACTGAGGCGGATTTCTTGCTGGGTTTGGTTCCTGGCACCCCTGGCATCCAGCTGTGCCTCAACTCTGTGTTTTACGGCGTTTCCTGATGGACAGATAGCTTTGGGTTACTTGGTGTGAAAGTAACTGCTAACTGCTGCTAACTGTAGCTGCCATTAGCTAGTTAATTCAGTTTGCCCAGTTTGCTGTGCCTGGTTCCATCACGTACGCACACAGATCTAGTTCTGGTGCCCACTCTGTTGCTGCTCTCCACCATAGACAGTATAATAAATAGTGGGTGGAGCATCCATAACATCACCCATAGGTTTATGAAGAGCCAGAGTGAATCTCAAAGTGTGGTGTCTCTGGTCGTCGCCATCCGGCAAAAATGCTAACATGTTCATTTCTGCTGTGAAGTTGAGCATTTTAATATGAGAGTCTACAGTTAATGACTTGGATTTGGAGCCAGCCTCAAGTGGCCATTTGAGGAATTGCAGTTTTTGACACTTCCACATGGCTTCATTTTTCAGCCCCAGAGGTTGCTGCTTGTTCCTGGCCAGAGTCTCAGAGTCCCAGTCTGGGCAGAGTCAGCTACAGTAATAGGATAGCTAGCTGCATAGCTAACAGAGCTAACTAGCTAATGGGAGTTACAATAAGTGGCAGTTAGCATTTAGCAACAAATAAAGCATTCTGTTCATCAGGAAACTGGGTAAATTACAGAGAGTTGAGGCAGAGCAGAGTGCCAGGGGTGCCAGGAGCCAAACCCAGCAGGAAAACCACCTTGGTACTGTATTCCCTGGCATCAAAATGGCCTCCATAATTCACTGACAAGTCAGTTCTCAGTATGTGTGAGCTGAAGTTTCCAAAACACTCTTGTATAAATTGCATGCTGGATCATGAATGGCTTCAAAACAAGTTGTCACAACATTACGTCACAAAACCCTTCTTGTGCATACATGTCTTGAACTCACATTTTAGGTGAGCACAAAGTAACTTTCCCCCTTCAGTAGATGAATGTGAAAACAGCCTTCAGGTGTCAAACCTCTACACATACATTTTCCACAAACATTCAAGTGAAGCAAAGAATAAGCAAAACACATTTTTGAGTGAAGGGGGACCTTCAATGCATTTTCATCTTTTGTTGACTGGATGAAAGGATCTGTCAATGATAACATGTTTATTTAAAGCTGTTTTAAGTAAAGGCATCAGCTAAAAAAATGTTATATCATGTTGTCCCATGGGTTGGTTGCAGGGCTTATTGAAATACAAGATTACAAACACTGACAAATTGGCAAAGCATTGTCCGGATCATATGACTGTTGCCTCTAGTGATCTATAACTGATAAGATGATAGTGGTGTATGACAGTGGAAATTACAGATTCCTATCTCTGACACACTGAATGCTTAGTTAAGACTACTGATATGTTCCTGCTCAGAGGAAAGAAAGTCGTAAAAATAAATTACAATACATAAAGATAAATGTCAATGTTTTAGATATTTTAAAAATTAAATAAAAATATCTCTCTAAACTATGAAAATCACAATCTAATAAGAGATTGACTCTGTGTGAGTTTGTGTGTTTGTGTGTCTGTTTCAGGCAATAATTTCCACAATCTAACCTACAGTCCATGGCACTGGCTTTTCCAAGAAAGTGAAAACACGCTTATCTTTTCTGTGAAAGATGCCTGTTCTTTCCTGAGTGTGGCCTTTTGCTTCATGCGTCATCCTTACAGCTGATGTGAAGTCCACCTCCTCCCGTTCAAATGTAACGGATAACAAACACATCACATGCTCTTTATTTAGTCAAGACAAGACTTGTCTCACCCAGTGAATTACTGAACTACTGAGCCACATGTGCAAGTTGTGCAAAACTAACGCCAAATGTTTGAATGTTGGGTTCCAAGTGATGAATTAAATAATCACACATCATACATCACAGGGGTCATATGTAAATCTTTGGTTTTCACAGTCCTACTGCAGACACAAGTGACATTCATGTTTCCTCTTCATATTAAATCTTGGCGCAGATTTGGTTTCCATTATCTCGCCTGAACAGTTGCGCCATTGCACCCACTGACGCCTTTGGGTGTGGCTCCCCTGAGTGCCTTTCACTGTTGATAGTAATGGCCTCATATATATTAGGCCAGGCTGTAAACACAAACATGACACCCTGCAGTGCGGCCCCACCTACACCTGCTATTAACATGTCATCTCTTTTAAAATGCTGTACTGGTTCAATTGAAGGGCATCTGAAGGTTTGAGCAGACATAGCTCATTTTGATCTTGTTATGAAGCTTTTGTATCTAAAGAGCAGTCAATCCATTTTTTCCTGCACGGGTGAATATTTTTAGGCTGATGTTTTTTCACCTGGGTTGCTGTTGCACGGGGGTTGTAAATAGCCAGTATGGCTATTATACCCACATGGCAGAGTCAAACCGGTCGATCTTTCCTTAAACCTCACCAAGTAGTGTTGTTTCTCTAACCATAAACAAGTAGTTTTGTTTCATAAGCTGTTTTTTTTTTGCCTCAACCTAACAAAACTGTGACTGAATGTCATAAAAAAAAAAAATAATGATCAAAGGTACTATTGACATGTTATTTCACACCACTGTCAATTCTTAGTCTCCTCTTAATCTTCTTCCAGGGAAGGACTTGAACCCTGTGCTCTCAACCGAAGGTCTTATCCTCACCTCTTAATGGTGCTGAATTTTTTGCTCTAAAATAAGGGGGTCAGGTGTGAAAAGCCTTGTGCCTATTCATACTGGTGTGCAAATAGACACTCCAATATTAAGCTGAGTTGAAGAACAACTTAGGCATCACATGAACAAGATTAAGAGTCTACAGCCATGCTAGCAGCTCTGTGATGCTGTACTGCTACAGTGGAGCATTTAGCTTAATGCTAATGTTAGCAATGCTAATATCTTAGCTCTAAAACACAATATGATATGTTCTATATCTGTAGCTAATATGCTGATTTTTAGCAAGTATAATGTTTACCATGTACACCATCCTAAATGAACACATTAACATGCTGACCAGCCCAATGGCAGATCAAGACCAGCCCAACGACCAATAAAACCGGCACAGGCAGGCGGAGAGCTTGGGCACATTGTATTTATGTGTGTTTATGTGGGTATGCATGTGACATGTGCCAGGTATCTGTGTGTACATGCTGATCTGGAGCCAGTTTGGTAGGATTTAGGTAGAGATAAATTATTTTATTTTGTGTGTGTGTGTGTGTGTGTGTGTGTGTGTGTTTGTAGATATTATTGATGTAATTTGCATGCAAAATAGTTCCACCCAACAAGTGGACAAAAAAATTAATTCCACAGAAACACTTCAAAAGTTGTCCAAGACTTGGCAACCCTGGTACCAGATTTCATGGCAGTGTATCAAGCAGCTGTTTTCATTCATCAGGGGGGCTCTGGGGATCACCAAAGTCAGTATAATTCATCCACTGAGGATCATTCAATAGTTGTTGAGATATTTCAGACTGGACCAAAGTGGTGGACCAACCGACTCCCAAGAGCCACACCGCTAGCATAGCTAAGAAATAGGCTACATACATTTTGACTCAGTCTGTAGGTATTTCACTGCTGAACACACTCCCACTTCTGAATGCCACCTGTCAAGAGATCTTCAAATTGTGCAACACTCCCAAGCACCAGTCATCTGACTATTTTCATGTTTGCTTTCTGCCATGTGAACACCTGTCAGGGATTACAATCATCACTTTTGATGCTTGCCGTGATTGGGTCACAGAGGAGCATTTATTACTCTGGCACAACCATTATGATCAACAATATTGGCAGACAGACTCCTGATAGTTGATTGGTATCTGACATAAAAAAAAAACAGCAATGAGGGAAAAACTGTTGACAAATACAAACTGAACATTTCAGACGTTTCATAAATCTGGCATTTGGATTGAGGAATTCAAGGACTTCAGTGGAAGGTTGACGCACAGCGGTTACAGAGGTGGTAAAGAATGCAGACAGACGGTTCTTTATCAACACATCGCTGCAGACAGATGCCTTTTGAAACTCTTAGCATTCGTGAGCCTCATGACAGGCACCTGCCTTTATGGTATAGCAAACATAAAAGTTCACCAGCAGTATGTTCCTCACTTGAGCATATTTGGATTCATTCTAAAGAAAACTGACCTATGCTGTTATTGCAGTGTCCTACAACAACCATATTTTAAATGTTACACCAGTGTTTGTGCAACAATTGTTTAAATGTAAATAAAAATTAAAATTGGTTGTTCCCAGCCTTAGTGGCCAACTGTTGAAAAGTGAAAAAGCTCTGACAAACCCGCTCCACACTACCTGTCCAGCATGTAGCAGCCAAAACAACATTAGCTACTAGCTAGTGGTACATAATGGAGGATTTAGCAGCTTAAGAGTCATATTTCCCTCAAGAGATGGAGACCCCAAAACAGAGCTATAAGTAGAATGAACAGTGTGTGATATTCTCTCTATAAGCATATTGTTTTCCCTCTCAATCTTCTTTGTCCGTTCCTCGTCACACTGAATACAATAACATATACTTAGAAATATAAACACAGTATTTATGCTACAAATTTTTAATTTTGATTTGGGGTTAAAAATTATTATATTTATTTGCTATTAATTAGTAGTTTGATACTTTACTGCCAAGCTAACCCATAAACCATACATCCTTCCAGGTTTTGGTAATGAGAATGTTAGATTTACATCAGTAAAACTTTTCTATAATGAGGAATGTTAACAGGAAATATTTAAATAATCTCCCTGGAACACTCATCTAACCTTCCCAGAACATTATGGGAATGTATCAACAACAGCCTTATATGAAAAACAAACAAACAAAAAAACCTGCCACTTTAACATCTAGGGACTGTTACAGGGAAATATTCAAGTAATCTTCCTGGAACATTCAACTAACCTTTGCAGAACACTCTTGGAACGTAACAACAGCATTAATTGTTGTTCTAACGTCTTGGAAACATTAGGCAGGAATATTCAATAATTGTTCCCATAATGAAAAAGCAAATGTTCCCAGAACATTTTGGGAACCAAAACAGGTGGGTGAATGTTTCAGCTTGGAAACGTCTGCTGCCACTCTGTGGACATGATATGAGTGAAACACGTGAAAACACGAGAGATTAAACAGCAACCTTTAGTTTCCTCTGGCTGAGAGTCAGGCTCAGACTACAGGTCATTGATGGAGTTTATTGCTGGTTAAGCTGATTTCACCTTAGGAGAAAAAAACAACATCATATCGATTTCTAAAAGGCACTGAATGGTGATTAAGAAAAAGGTTAATTTAGTTGATTGGAGTTGAGCTTGAAGCGTATTTTATATAAGATGTACAGTTATATCAAGTTACTAAGTCACTCCATAAACTAAAGTACATTTCTCCTAACCTTTTCCTTGTGTATATCATATTTATTGTCTGATATGGGGAGTTTGGATGGAAAGCAGAATGACTGCAAGCACAAAATGAAATGAAGAGACACACAACCTGCCAAGAAAACCCCAGTTAAAAATGTGATGTTGGTGAAAAGAAGGAAAAAGAAAGACATAATAAAAGTCAGTGTCAGTGCAAATAGGCTGCAATAAATGTATGTTTAATCATGGTGTTTCTGGGTTAAAGGCATAAAAAAACAATATTTTCCTAAAAAATATTGCATAGACTCATAAAGATAATCTGTTTCAATCATCACTTATGGCCCATGAGTGGTGTAGTGGTGGCTTTATTTGCAGAGACCCTGTCCTCTGCCTGTATTCTGTTCTCATTATTTTGCTGTGCCTGGAACGACTGGTACCAACCAAAAACACTGGTACTTGACATCTGACATCTTTCTGGTGCATTTACGAACAGCTTGGACAAACATTTAACAACATCTTTATGACAAGTGTCAGTGGTATGCAGACTGTTCTCACCTACTGTTCGTACTTATGGAAACATACTGAGTCTATTATCAAAAAGACTGTTGCCCATTGTTTAAGCTACATGGCACATATCAAGTGCATACCACTTCTGCTAATGACTCAAGCACTCAGGCTGTTCAGGTGTTCTCCATGGAGACAGGAATGAGAGAAACCTCTCACTGGCCAACAAGCCCTGTTGACCACTCAGGACCTCTGACGCAAAACTGCAAGGAAAACAGCATCTTTTGTGGGCTGACACTTGAATTATCGCTCACTGTTTGACTGCAAACATAACGAAATGAAGTCACACTCCCTGGGAACGCTGATGATGCTAATGAGTCTGCTGCCACCCTGAGTGTGTTTACTGTGTTGATGGAGTTTACTGTGCAAAGGTTAAAAATTGTCTTTGGAAAGGTGTGGCATGATTCCAGGCCAAAACACAACACAATAAAAGTGGGTAATGTTACACAAGTCACAGAAACTGCTGATCATGATATACCCGTGCTTTGTGTGACTTACAAACAGATTGTCACTCCCATTTGACTGGAAAATACCACTGTCCACCGGCACACCAGTGGTGCGCTTGGTTTGTTTCAGTGTCACATGCAGATTCGTAGCGGTAGTCCAGGTATGGCTGGGAATGTGACTGTTGTTCAGCTGGCACATAGCCCTCCCCACCAGCAGATGACGATTCTTACCGGCATTCTTATTACTGTTGACTGTTCCCATGCCAATAGAGAGGCGAAGTCCCTCCCTTTCTGATCAACCACCATGGAACCTTACTTCAGAAAAAATGTAATAATAATAATAATAACCTTTATTAATGGAGCACTTTTCAAACAAGCAAATTAAAACAGAGAAGTTGTAAAACTATATCAATGGTTGTAAAACTATTGAAGTCTAAGACTGTGAAGATACATAATTAAGGGGCCTACACACCCTGAAGTCGCATAAGTGACATCTTGACTTTCTCCCTTCAAAAGCTAAAGTTTGCCACTGAAGCTACAATGTCTGTGAGTTTTAAATTGACAACTACATGTAATTCACGACACAATTCAAACAGGATTAAACCATTATTTGTCCCTTTCCATTGACTGCCATTTATTTATTTATTTTTCTGATTTAAGGGGATGGACTCTCTATACTGTGAGCCACAGCATCACTTACGTTAAACTAACAGGTGCCACTTTTCACAGGCAAATGCTGTCTAAAACTGTTCGCCCATGTTGTGGCAAACAAAAGCTCACTGCTCCTAAGGCCTGTTGTTCTGAAAACACACACTCTAACTGAAGATTTTTGCCCTTAATATTTTAGTGCATTTTGATATGCAAACATGAGGCGACCTTTGTCGTTATGGGAACAATAACAAAGAAATACTTAATGTTGTAAGCAGTCACAGTTTGGTTAGGTTTAGCCGACTTAAATACTTGTTTAGGTTTGAGAAAAGATTGTGGTTTAGGTTAAGATAATAATATAATGATAATTATGCATGTGGCATAAGTTAAATAAATATGTTATGTAAATTATAGCAGGCTGGTATTTTCAGAGCAACGGACGATGGCCGTTTGTTTTTGGGATAACAGACTGTTAGACAATTGGGCTTTTCGGTCCAATGGGACATTTGTCAGTCTATTTGGAATAATGGGCTGTTGTAATGATGGCTTGGCCCTAGGCATAGCTACTATGGCTAACCACAAACATAGTAAGGGTAGATATTAACCATTTTTGACCACTGACACTAGCTACAGGCCAAGGGACGTGATTTTTATGTATGTATTTATTTAATATAAAAAGTAGTAAATGCAAGTGATATGCAGTATGCTAAGCATACTTTCATTTCAGGAGTGGCATACTGTCAGCAAGAGTTGTCATATGTCACTGGGGAGTGGCGTGTGTGACACTCAGAACAGGAGTGACATACCGATCTTAAGCGCCAGAGGCCAGTGATTAATTTCATTAATTGTGACTGGCACTCTTGGTAATGGCTTATAAAGTAATGACTAATACTTCTCACTGGAATTCAGGTTCACTATTGCAGCTCCCTCTGTGCATGTAATTCATTTTTTTAATACAGTACTTTCACATTTAGTTCTGTTCGAGGTCACAGAAAAAGGGAACATAATGTCTCTGAGTACGGAGAGAACCATCCTGTGCAGGTCATACGTACTGTGCTGTCAGAACATACTGCAAACATACACAGAGCAATGCATTATACTTCTGGATGATTTGGTGTCACAGTGACAGTAGTGTCCAACCACCAACACGAGTGCTGTTCTGCTTGTTGATGAGTTGCTGATACAATGACAAAGATGATTGTAATCAAAGCAGGGTGAAACTCCTTCAGCCGTCTGGCGACACTTGTCAGCATGGAGGCCGCACTTCAGATAAGGCCTTCATCTGCCGTACTGACCTGCACTGAGGACAGACTCAGCACATTACATAGTTTACACACTCCATCTCATGGTCAATAACAGAACAGCAGGTAGAATAATAGGGCTGTTAAAGGAGTGTTGATGGTGAGTCATGTAGAGGAAGAGGAGTGTGTGTGTTAACCAATCGACTGGAATGTACTGCAGCTTTGGAGTTAGTGCTTCAATATGACTGATCGTGTGGTTTTGAGCACAGATGTAGCTTATATGGAGCAACTATAAACTTTGTAAATGTAGATTATTTCCAATTAATGTCATGAAAACATCTAGCTTTTGAATATACCACTCACTGTAAACGTCACTTCCCTCTACAGAAGTGCTGGAACAAGCCCTCTGATATGCTGGACTACATTTTTTTTTTCCTTCTTCTTTTTTCAAATTTAAGAGATGAATCGGGTTTAAAACGTTAATATGAGGATTAGGGCAGTCACTTTCTATATTGAAATATATTTATATGTATATTACTCTACATTTGTGATACAGCAGGAAATGCAACAAAGAAACACCCAAGTTTAATATTTTAGTTATGTATTTTGAAACACGTGATTGATCGGTGGATTATTGGCCATAAGTATCACTAAAAAGATTAAAGAGCTTAAACAGTGACATATGGTTAAAAAAAAAAAAAAAAGGGATCAACTGTATTTTTATCACTATACTGACATGTATGATTCCAGTGAATAACTTCCAGTGAGAAACATGCTGTCTTAACTTAAGAGACTAATTTCACAGAGGAGTACAGAGGACTGATAGAGAAGATTATGGTGCACAGAACATCAATGCAAGACCAGGAGCAGCTCCAAGAGCAGTTATAAGCATTTGGGATAATGAATGAAATGAATAACTGGTTTAGGTAGAAACAGTCTCACACATTTATGTACAAAACTATGTTTTATTTCAAAAAAATTCTCAATTCAATTCCACAAACATAAAATAAGCACTGAAGTATAACCCTATACATCAATTACATTATAAATTTAGCTTTTGTTCTTATTCATAATTCTCTGTAACGGTTTGCTGATAAAAGTTTGATTGATGAGTAACAGTTTAATGGCTTTGGTAACGAGGTTAAATATTTATCCAAATATAACATGATTACACATTTAAAAAGCAACATATACAGGGATAAAAGCACGAAGCAACAGCTTTAATAGATTACATTTAAGCTTACCTTCATGTAACGCTTAAAAAAAAATAAAAATAAAACATGCTAAAATTAAGATATATCTTTAATTTAAAAAAATCAGAACATACTAAAAATGTGTTTGGATATTAACCGCATTCAAAAAAAGAAATGAATAATCTCCAAATTGTTTAAAGCCACAAATGTCTAAGTTGAATACCAGACAACACGAAAAACCAAAGTGTCTGACTCATAATACACATGACAGAGGTGTGGGAATGAAACATTTGGCAATAAAAAAACACAAATGGATGACACTACTAACTGTCACCTGAAGGCTCCTGGTGACTGACGGCATGAGGTTCCCGTCCAACCCCGTTTCCACCGAATAAAACCACAGTCACTTTCAGCTCACGGTCCCGCCTCACTGGGGCTTGTTAGTGTTTGAGAAGGCGCTTTACTCAGCCGGCTGGTTCTTGTTCTTCTTATTCAGGACTTTGCGGAGGCTCTCAGGCATCAGGTAGGGCCTCTCTGCACTGCCATCGTTCCTCTCAAGATCCTCCACTGCAAAGAGAATCAATAAAATGTAATTAAACTAAGTTAATTAGAGTCACAGTTTTCATTTCAAACAGTTTGAGGCAAAGTTTTTTTCTTTTTTTTTTGCCAAACACAGACATTCTGCAGCCTAAACAGAGACAATGACTTTTAAATGATTGTCAAGCTTCTCAATTAATATTCATAATTCATAAATCTGAACGACAAAGTTAACAAACGTATGTAGCTTTAATCAACAGTTTAAACAACAAGACAATCACCAACAACATGCATCATTTTCAATAGTTTAAATTTCTTCATTTTATGCAGTGGAGTCTTGTTGCCTCCATGACTGTTCATTAAACCAACTATACTAAAAAGAAATACTGAAAGCAAAACTATGCTGCTTTACTGTAAAAACATAAAATAATCAAAATAATACAGTACAAAGTACAAAGCAGCTAGCCTGAATACATCTGTCATGGTTTAGTGCTAACAGAAATAAAAGTGCATTGGTAGTGCAGCGTACTAAAGAAACAGTACTGATGATTCTGACAGCAGAAACTGTAAACAATTATGTAGCCTTAAGATTTTAGGTCAAAGGTGCAAACAGACCGACATTAACACTGTAAATTAGGCACATGAACGGCTTCAAGTTTATATTGGTGAGTGGCAGTGGGAGGAACCATTAAAAGGCTAAAACAGAGTTTAGACATGTCAGTTTACCTCAGAGGAAGCTGAAGATTTATACAATTTCCAGACATTTAGATGAGAGGGTTTTTCAACATGATCAAGAGTACCAAAAAAACAACTACAGTACCAACATTTCAAGCACCATGTCATTGAAATTAAGGGAAAATCTGGCTGTTAACAAGAGAAACTTTAACTAATTAAATTAAGAGTCCAACATTTCATAACCATGCAACAAATTGGCCATGTGCAGTATTCCTGTGCACATTTTAAAGCGCTCAGACATGTTTAAACGCCTGTCAAGCTTTCCGTTTTTACGTACCACTCAGCTGTGAATAAAGGAAACACTGAATCCCTGCTACTTTAAGGCATTGTGTTCTGTAGCTGTGCTTCAATCTGCCTCTGTGAAATGAGTGGGTTAGGTGCAAAGGAGAATTTTCCAATGGACAACAACAAAGTCCTTACTATAATAACTTAAGATCTTCAACTTAAAAGATCTTTTTAATTATAGTCTTTAACTATAATGGTTAAAAAAAAAAGACGACACTTGTAAACAGTGTCTTTTCCCACAAAACCCCTCTTCTCTAAGCTGTGTCCTCCCGAGTCTCCTGTTCTTTCAACTGGATGTCTTCATTGTCCTGTAGCTGAGCAGTAGATGCAGACGCTTCCTCAGCCTTGTTCTTCCACAGAATCTCATGGAGGGTTGAGGACATGTAATAAGGCCTTGCGGCTGAGCCGTCATTGCGCTCCAGGTCTTCACCTTATTGTGTGCGTGTGTGTGTTTGTATGTGTTAATGATGGAACAGGAAATTAGTGTTCAAGGTAAGAGGGTGTTACAGGGTCAGTAGGAAGAGGAAAGGGGAGTGGTGAATTATGGGAAGTGAGAAAAAAAAGGGGAGAGACAAAAAGAGAAAGACAGTCAAATAGCAAGCTAGCAAAGGCACCCACAGGCATTTCAGATCCAGTTAACAATTCAACACCAAGCAGCAGCAATGTCCACATTAACATACTGTAAGCCACAGACTGTTATTTTGAAGTGTGGCATGCCGGATTCATGCAATTTAGAATTAGTGACAGCCCGACACCAAAAGCAATGTGAGACTTGAGGAAGTGAGGAGAGTTTTGATCTTCAATTTTAAATTGAGCCCTTTCTTCGATGCAACATATCTGCAACGGTTGTTTAGAGTACATCTGACACTTGACTGGACAATCTAGTTATAGAAGGAAGTCGACAATGGCTGAGGAGGTGCTACTTACAGAAACAGAGGAACAGAGTGTCCACACACATGGCGTACACACTGAAGAATCCATGAGCGATGAGGTAGGAGCCAATCACCACTGTCTGAGAAAGACGACAAGAACCAACGCTCACATTTCATTCATAATGCACATATATTCACCAATCTGTCGTGTTTTTGATCAGATCATGTTTTTCCTGGGGAAAAAGGACCCTCAGACTCACCAGGATGGGTACCCAATAGTAGTGGAGATTGGGAGCTGTATTCTCAAAGGCCTTTCACTCTCCCAGAGAAGAAAAAGAAGGCAAAGATCCCTGTGGGAAAAAAAAAAAGACCACAGAAAACTCACACTTTGATCAGACGTCAAATCCTGTTAAATTCTTGGCAGACAGGGCTATGACATATATTATAAAGTACTTTATGAACTACAATCACCTTAAACATTCATTGTATTTCAGGGGTTTCACGATTCTCCAGATCCACAATTCATTATGACTTTAAATTTTAACGTCACATTTTTTTTTTGTACTGACAGTTACACTATTGTTAGACTATTGAGTCTTGATTTGTAAAGATCAACAGATAACTGGGTCTCATTCATGAATCATTCTTACAACAGATTTGATCTTGAATTGTTGGTAAATTGTGGCATTCATCAATACTTTTGTACTTCCTCTTTGTTCTTAGGTAAGATCAAATTTAAGTACCTTATACGACAAGAAAGCCAATACATATAAAAGCCAGTTAGCGATCTGTTGTTCCTATTTATTTTTATATATCCTCATGTTTACCTTGCTTGTTTACCAAAATACTGTACGTGGTCATGACAAAAAAATCAAACAGGTAGAATAAGAATTAAATAAAGGGACTCACCAACAAGCCCAACAATGAGCAGTTTGCCCAAAAACAAGAGGAAATCTGTCACTTGTGTCCAAGACAGCAACCCTACAGGATTAAAAGAACCATTAACCTTTTACAAAAAAGGGACTAGCTTAAAACACATCAAATATATCATTGTGCAATATTATACAATCACAAACACTGTGTGGACACACCTGATCATGTTCCTCATGAGGAGGAAGAAGGCATCTCTGGCAGAGGTGCAAAAGTTTTTGCCATAAATCGCCACCTAGAGGTCAAATCCACTCATTACATTCAAATACTTCAACATTATGAGTAATACATTTCTACCTCATTGATGAGTTGAGAAATAAAGGAATAATCCACGCACCATAATGTAGGCATTTCTGTTTAGGAACTTGACGAATTTCTCCAGACACCAGAAGCAGCACTTCAGACAGCACAACAGGAACTTGGCAAACTTATTTTGGGCTCCTGTGAATGATTATTGACAAATGAGTGAATGCTTAAATAACACTGGAGACAGATCTTCCATGTTATCGTGGGGATGGGGGGACTTGAATACAGATTTATGTCTGAGCTTTTTTTGTTTGTCATTAATAGACCATGATAGAGATATAAATACTGAGCAACAAATATACTTTTCATGACTAACATTTTTGTAGCCACTTTTTTCAGACATCTTTCAGCCAAAAACAGTACCAGACCTTTCAGCTTGTGGTCCAGATACTCCAGCAAAACCCGGATGATCTGAATGATTGAGAGGATAAGGGAGCCGAAGGCCAGAGTCCCTGTATGATACCTAAAACAAGATACAAGTGACTTTCAAGCAAGGTACAAAAGCACAGTGTGCTATATGCCACGTATATTTAAATTAACAAATGTTGGAGGTGAAATGTACAGAAACTTCCTCCAAACACACCTGAGAGATCTTCCAAGAGCAGAAAACACCGGAAAGGCAGGCATGTCATCTGGCTTGACGAAGGCCCAGTAGTACGAGGCGAAGGCCCCGGCCAGGGTCATCTGTCCCAGAGCCGTGACAAAATTGGCACACCAGAAAAAGAGGAAGACGTTGTAGAACTGCAGGCCGATAAGGTATTTGTGGTAAACAGTCTCTCCACCGTAGAAGGCAAAAAGGCACTCAGAGTCAGGGCACTCCGCTTTCATGGGGGGTCGAGTAGTTCTGAGCACAGAAACAAGTTAAATAGAGACTTTGTACACAGAGACACATTGGAAATGCAGAAAAATTCTGTTTAATGGGATGGCACAACACAAATATTCACTCAATATGAGCTACAAATAGCAAAGGATAAATGATGAAAAATTGTTTTCTAAAAACTGCAGTAAGATTAAAAATCTGCCCGGAGGTTCCAACATTACTTGATGAATAAAATCAGAAAACTTACAGCTGGCTCACAAGTCGTTCTTGAGTGGACGCATTCTGTCTCATTAAAAACTTTGTAGATGGGTTCATTTGAGGTAGACAAGAAGCTGATCAGTGCTGTCAAGGACAACGATCAAGGACTACTTTTAATGACTACAAATCCCAACCTCATTCAACATCCCATGATTATGACATTACATTCATTTTGGCACACTTTTGTCCTTAGTGACATATGTTTTCCCACACATATGAGGGAGCCATTTGTGATTCAGTGGTCAAAGTGTCCGAAAATTAATTAATTAGTTATCCACATGTGCTTCACCACATTTGCAGACTTGCAAACCTGACAGCTGCATTCCTGGAAAGTGCCTAAGGCTGTCCAAATCCCAATTCATCAAGGCCACAGAGGATCTCAAGTGAATGTTCTGCAGACTTCCAGAGAGTTCACTTGGGTTGCACACTTCTCCAGATTCTCCAGTTCAGGACAATGACCCACAACCCATAGCAATATGGTTGTGACATGTAAAAGAAGGAAAAAATAATAAGAAGAATTGCCATATTTATTTTTGGAAACATCTGCATTTTTCATTTTTGAGGTGTGAGTTTAGCGATGTAGTGTGGTTTGAAAATGCAAACTTACTGCATGCACATACCAATTTATTGGCATATCATAAGCAGTGTTTGGCAGAAGCAGAACCTAAACCTTCATAAATTTCCAATGTTTGTAATGTACAAACTACTCAGAGAAATAATTTGAAATGGGACACATGGTCATGAATTTTAATTCATATCATATCATTAATTCATGGAAACAATCAAGGTCTGAAGTCCCATCTTGAAGTCTGTTCAGTCTTGAAAGTTTGTTTTGTCGCCCTCTGCTGCCTGATCTGGACCTCCAAATGAACTGGATGGTTCCACTGCACATTTTTAAAATTACTCAAGAGTTGCCGCTTACTTCCATTACCACAACCGTACTGTCTGCCAAGGAAGGGATTGTTCATCTTTTCTGTTGCTGATGTCTCAAAAAATGCCTTGGTCATCAAAGTTCAAGCAGTTACTCATCTTTAACGTCTTAAGTAAAACATCAAGTTATTTTTTCTTAAATCAATCACTCCACTGTAGAAGCTGGTGGTTTAATGCCTGACTCATGGTCACTTCCACAAGTGCTGCTGACAGTTAATTTTCTCTTCCTGTTGCTCCTTTGTTTTTGACTTTCAACCTGAAACTTCACAGTCAACCCAAAATAATGACACTGACTGACAGTAATGTGAAGGATACACAGCAGTAACTGCCCAGTAGGCAATGACCATTGCCAGGAGGAGGAAAGTGAACAATGGGTAGAAAAGGGACGACATCACATGCCCGATGGCTCTGTAAACACAACAAGACAAAAAATACATCTATCATCACTTTAAGTTATACTTCAATTACTTCACCCAGTGCCTCTGCCATTAGTCTGACACTTTAATCCATTACCATGAGTCACAGCAAAAGGACTTTTAAGTCAGAACAATTTAACATCTTAACTGTCATTGATCTGTTTTTCTACTCCTCCCATCCTCTCATCTAAAAGTGCCTACAGCTCTAATGTGGAGTCTGACCTGCTGGCTTCTTTGATGAGAGCGACGGCAATGAGGATCCTCTTCCTGAGGAAGATGAGCAGGAGGATGATGATGACCTCCACGATGGCCAGGATGATCACTAAAGGAAAAGGGCGGCGGAGGGAGAGATCATACAGGTGTTACAGTTTTACAGCAACATGTCACAATTTATATAAACGTGCAGATTTTGTGCCGAGTACTAACTAAAGGCCAGCCAGGTCTGTCTGATCTGCAGGTAGACCGTGAAGTCCGTCTGGAAGCCCAGTTGCTGTAGAGTTACATCAGCACCTGGCTCTCCTTTCAGGGAAGCATACTCCATGTAGCAGTGGAAGATACCTAAACAGCAACAACACGTAGCAGTTTTTAAAAGGCAATAATAAGCAACTAAAATTTTTTAACTAAATGGAAGCAGTGTGCAACAAAGCAGAACCAGAAAAAACAGCACTTTGAAAAAAATGCAAATTGGGCAGGGAACATTACGGGTATTGCTTCTGGGCCTGAAAGACCACAGGGGTCTTTTCCAGAAAGCAGGTTCTATCAAAACTGAATTTGTTGTGAACTCTGCGATGAGGGAAACCAACTTTTCTGTTCTAGAAAATATAAATTCTCTGCATCTCAGCACCTCCTGTTGAGCCTGAAAGAGCTGTCTGACATCCAGTTGATACTGAAGCTCATCAATTTGCACAAATTTATGTTGTAAAAGGAAGATAAAAATCATAGTTGTCTATTGGGTCATTCCCAAACATGATCTTTTCTTAATTAAGGCTGATAAAGGCTAAGTTTGATTAAAGCCACAGGGAACCTAAAAGTAAGACATGACAGCTAAAGACACACAATAATATTGGCACATCATTGGCATCAGCAGATAAAAGCTTTAAAATGAAATATCAGCGTCAGTGATGTGAGGAGGAGCCTAATTGCATCCCTTCAACACAAATACAAATTTCATGGCTCTTAAGAGCCATCATCTCAATAATTACAATTAACTTGTGAAGAACAAAGAGCAACGGACACCAGCCAAAAAAGATGTCAGAAGTAGTTTTCTTATTTTGCGTAGCGAATACGATGCTGATTGTTTTCTGTTCTCTCACAGGCTGTATTATTGCATCACTGATGGATGCAAACTTTATCATCAGTTGAGGACATTCAGTAAACAATGAGTGAGTGGATTCTGCAAAAATAAAATCTCCACACTTCCCCACATTTGTCTTTTGCTGCAGTCACTGTTTTTTTAAAAGATAATGAAGAAGAATGAAGATAAACAGTCCGCATACTGTGAGTGTAACACAACATTATTCACCCATTACCAAGGTGAATCATGGCTTTCTTTCGTTTACCACCCATGTGCTAAATTCAAGGTTTGCCCCAATATCATACATCGATATCAATATCAAGTCACAAAAATAAGTATACTCAAAACAGTCAGTACAGATAATAAAAAAAATCCAGATTTTTGATTGTGCTGTTAATGGACACTATTCTCCCTCAAAGTTACACACAAAAGAAATGGAGGGGCTGTTCATAGTTGGGGAAAAAAACTATTTGTGTCTTGCAGTAAAAAAGCTCCAGGAACAAAACAAAAAATAGCGAGCATTGTATCCATTCCCTTTTTTTATACTAACTGCCAAAGCATCATGCTATATAGACTATAGTATATATGAACAGTGACACAGTATCAGAAACATTCAGAGTTTACTGAACTAACTCTGAATACTTTTGGTGGAACACACATTACATTCAGAATTGGTCAAACCTGCTTTCTGAAACAGGCCCCTGCAGTGCTGAACTACTTTGAGGTGAGTATATACAAAGATAATGCATCAGTGCAATGCATCATCTTAAGTGTGCTTTGGCCCTTACCATAACCTATGACCAGTATCACCAAGGCAATCATGACCCAGACCATGATCCCCGCCAGGAAGCGCAGGAGGACGATGAAGAGCAGGCTGGTGAGCATCGCAATAACTAACCCACTGCAGAGAGTTGATGGTGTGAGGAGGGGAGGTAAGAGTGAGAGGTGAAAGCAGCTGATGTTTCATTCTTTGCAGACAAACTGAATCAAAGTGAAAAGAGAAGCAGGTAACCGAGTGACTTACATCAGGATCCAGTACCAGGACTGTGTGTAATCCTCAAAGATTTTCATGACCACCTGACGAGCCTCAATAACCACAGTGGCATTCCTGTGGAGAGATTCCTGTGTGTTTATCGGATTAAGCGCTATGAGGTCCCTCCTGAGGTCCTATTTGTAAAATCTAATGTGACAGTTTGGGACAGGCCAGACCACAGCTATTTTCAAGCAGTGACAGATTAGTTTTATTCTGTGATACACTCACTTGACTCCATCAACAAGATCCTTGGCATCTCTCATCTTTCCACTTTCATCTTCGAAGTGAGAGTTGTTTCCCACCGTTATCACACCACCTCTCTCACCCAAAGCTGGGAAACACCTACGAGTGACTGAATGAAAGTAGAAGAAACGCCAAACAATGAAATAGGGGGCAGGTCAATATGATTTTTTGAGACCTAACAAATCCAAGAAATACAACCCCAATTCCAAAAAAAGTTGGGATGTTGTTTAAAATGTAAATAAAAACAGAATGCAATGATTTGCAAATACTTTGACTTGGATTTAAATGAATATAGTCCAAAGACAAGATATTTAATGTTTAAACTGATAAATTGAGTTTTTTGTAAATATACACTTTGTCTGAATTTGATGCCTGCAACACGTTTCAAGAAGTTGGGACAGAGGCTACAAAAGACTGGGAATGTTTTGGAGTGGTCAAAAAACACCTTTTTGGAACATTCAAAACGGTATTAAAGGAGCATCCTTGAAAGGCTCAGTCGTTCACAATCATGAACGGAGTGAGTTTCACCACTGAAAAACTGTGTGGGCAAATACACCAACAGTTTAAGAATGTTTCTCAACAAAAAAACTGCAAGGACTTTAGGGGTTTCAACATCTACAATCCATAATATCATTAAAAGATTCAGAGAATCCAGAGACATCTCTACAGGTAAGGGGCACGGACAAAAACCAACACTGAATGCCAATGACCTTCGACCCCTCAGTCAACACTGAATTAAAAACCCACATAATTGTATAAAGGATGTTACTACATGGGCTCAGAAACACTTAGGAAAACCATTGTCAGTAAGCAGTGAAAGCCATAGATGCAACAACCAGAAACGCCACAAACCTCTCTGGGCCCGAGCTCATCATGGACTAATACTAAGTGGAAAAGTGTGCTGTGGTCTGACGAGTTCCACATTTCAGATTGTTTTTGGAAATCATGAACGTTATGCCCTCCAGGCTCCACGTCCCTGCTTATTTCAGCAGAAAAAAGCCAAGACACATTTTGTACGTGTTACAACAGTGTGTTTTCATAGTAAAAGAGTTCAGGTACTAGACTGGCCTCCCTGCAGTCCAGACCTGTCTCCCATTGAAAATGTGTGGTGCTTTATGAAGCAAAATACTACAATAGAGACCCTGGACTGTTGAGCACCTGAAGTCATATATCAAGCAAGAATGAGAAAGAATTTCAGTTTCAAAACTTCAGCCATGACTGTCTTCAGTTCCCAAAAGCTTACCGAGTGTTGTTAAATGAAAAGGTGATGTATCATTAAATATCTTGTCTTTGTGCTGAATTCAATTGAATATAGATCAAAAAGGTTTTGCAAATCAATGCATTCTGTTTTTATTTACGTTTTACACAATGTCCCAAGTTTAATGGAATCAGGGTTGTGCACATTTTATATGACAGAACTCTCCAGATATATGGATAGAAATCGTACTCACAGGGCCTGCTAGGGATCAGCATGGCAGGACAGAGACCTAACCTGAGGATTTGTGGTACACCCTGAAACAAAGTATATTCAAAGCAGATAAGAAGGTGTTTGGACAATCAAAGTAACCGAGGTACAGAAAGAAAGAAGCATCCAAGGAGGTTTAAATTCAGGCTTTAGACTCACCATTGTAGTAGTCACACCTTCCTTGCAGAATTGCTTGTAGTAGTCAAAGTCATTTTTGTTGGTGACGGCTTTGAGTAATGTCATGGACTTTTCAGGGCACTTCTCCACACACATCTAAGGAGGAACATTTACAGCAGGCAGTTACACTGAGTGCAGGAAAAGCATTCACTGTTGTTTATGATTTTGGATGGAAAATGCAGCACAGCAGGGAGAGAGACCACGCTGATAAAAAGCGATAGTCATGTCCCAAATCCATACTACGTACTAATTCTGGGCTGATTTTGAGTTTGTAGTGTGTTCATAGTCACTGCAAGTGACTAAAAATGAACTCAAAAACAGTCATTCAGAGCAAAAACACTTTTGAATGTGCTGTTGATGGACATTTTTCTCCCACACAGCAATGTAAACAGGAAGTGGAGGAGCTGCTCTGGGAAAATATTAAATACACTGTAGATGGTGGTTGGACAAAGAAATGTTTTTTTACATTGCCAGAGGAAAATACATGATAAGAGAAAAGTGAAGTTCACACCTGTGTGGTCGGACATTGGAACTCCAGCAGCACCATGGGGCTGGCACACTTCATGATGTTGAAGTAGAACAACAGTCGCTTGTTCCTGTTTCAAAACACATTCAAAATGCTCAGAGGAAGAAAATGCTTCCAGAAGAACTGCTTGCGAGGTGTTACATGTGGTTTAATGAAACACGAAGGGTGTTTTTTTTTTACATATCTACATGTGTAAAAAAGGAATGTAGGAAAAATATTGAGATTTATCCAGCTGCAGCACATTCAATGGAAATTAATCATCCAGTTTTCTTCTCTTAATTAATATGTGGGTGAGAATGTGTGTTTATCAAAGGGAGGGGGACATTTACAGAAGGTAGGTGCACCTTCAGAGAATTAGACTTGAAGCCAGTTTTATAGACTTCTTGATAATATTTTGTTCTGGGAAAAAAAATCTTTTTTTAGAACAATTACTACACTTCACTACCTGTGACAAAGCATCAGGCTACAAGTCATTTTCGAAGGAAGCTGGCAACATGGAGCCACAAACCAACATCCGACACTTGTTGCTGCATGTGAGGCGTGAGGTGCTACAAATCAAAGTTGAGCTGGTATCAATTTTTTTCAGCACTCAATGAATCATATGGAGGTTTTTGCTACTTCTGCTGAAAAGAAACAGAAAAACGTATTCTTGCCATTTGCCAATTTCCAGTTTTATTTAACCCTGTCTTTTTTCTTACTGTGACATCAACAAAAATAATGCAACTTGACAATCCATGTTTGCTGTCTCTACATACAACTACTCACTGATGCCGAGGCAACACTTCACTGGCAGTTCGGTGACAGTGTAGGTGGCCACATTTGACCAGTTCATATCTTTGGCACTATTACTGTGAACATAGAGTAAGTGATGTGTTGCTTGTTTGAAAAACCACTTGCCCTTCTATTTTTGCAAAGTTTCACGAACTTGCTTAACCTTCAACCTATTTTATTTGTTCAAAATCAACGCAGATGTCCTTGATGTTTCCGTTTCCCCTTCAGTCAGCAGTCAGCATCAATGACAAGAGGCTAATTTACTAAGTTTAGAAGTGAAGCAACACTTATATAATCTACAGCACCCTTTTATAGGCCTATCATCAAAAGGAAAACAGGGAGTTGTTACATTGGTAAGGAATAAATAACTTTGTTTACTCATCTACAGAGGGATAAATCGCAAGAGACACCACTGCAACATCGCTCATCGTATATCTGGACATTTTTTCCCCCTTAAGCTGCTTGAGATTGCTCACTCACTATATGATAGGAAGCATAAAGTCAGGAAGTGTAAGAGTTTTGTAAACAGCATTTTTGAAGAAAAGGATGAAGGATGATCACATGACTGATCGATGGATTGTATAGCAGAAAAGAGGCCCCAGAATCTACAAGTGAAGGCAAGATGGCAAGATGGAAAGGTGGTGAAATGGTGTGCTGAAGAATTGTGGGACGTATTTTAATTTTGACTGACATTTGATGCATTGAATCTCACACAAGCCTGCACGGCATTGTGTGTTTGTTCTCAAAGTTACAAGGAAATACCCAGCAGAGACACATGGACAATTATAATTAAGATCTATATTTGGAAAACAACTCACTCGAGTGGGGTGCCAGCCTGCCCACAGAACTGCCCTCGGCTGTCTGTGGGATAGATCACCTTCCTGGGGTCACCCTGGGACCAGGCTGGAGCAGAAAGGAAGGTAGGAGGTAAAGGTTACAAGGGGGTTTTTGTATATCTATTGGTAGATATTTTATTGCTGAATAAAAAACTGCAGTGCTGTTTCCTTACCGAGTATTCCCACTGCAAAATAACCCAGAATGGCAAGAATGAAGAGGATGCAGCACACAATGTCTGTGCAGCCCCTAGAATAGAGAGAACAAAGTTTGAAGGGTTGAAAGAAATTCTTTGTTGCCACTTAGACACAGTAAAAGACAGAAGTACTGTAACATCTCACCTGTTCTGGATCGGGCCCTTAAAATTTGGGTCATACTTCCTTGGCTCACCTAAATAAAAAGAAAAAAGAAGTGCGTTAATCACTCTGTAACTCTTCACTTTGTGTGCCAACTGAAAGCGTGGCATGGTGAGAGGCCTTCACCTGTTCTTGCAATATGATATGTTGAAAACAGAAATGCACCTCGCGTCCAGTCTGAGTCTTTAAAAAGGAGAACTGCTTTAAGGTTAAGTGACAGCACGCCCCCCTCTTCCTCCCATTCTTCTGTCAGCTAACTTTTCCCTGCAGGCAGACACGCCTGGCAACCCAAGAAATTCCTCCCTGGTGACTAAGCAGAAGCAGATTCATGTGAAAGATGGTGCCAACATGAACTGTACTGCCACTAGAGGGTGTCTACGTCATTTATTGTAGTACATCTAGTTTGACAAGGCAATAACGTCATGTTGTCACGTGCAAGATTAATGCCATAACCAAAAACATTAAACCGTGCAAACTTCTTGAGGTAGGGTAAAAAGGGTAAAACTGAACTGAATTTAAATTAAAAAACAGACGTCACTCCTTCAAGCCAAAAAATCACTCAGAATAAGATATTGTCAAGACTTTGTCCAAATGGACTATCAGAAGCAAAGCTTCCCATCTGAGCATATTTAGCCATTTTCACCATACTAAAAGGTGTTTTAACTAGTATTGAAAGAGTGTCAATTTAATACTGAGGCCTCTATATGACCTACATAAGCAAACAAGACCAGCAAGAAGTTTGTCTATTTCTATATAGTTACTCTTTATGTCTGCCATCGGGTCAGATTCTCCTTGAAATGAGATGAAATGATTTTGGCGTGCAGACCAGAGGAGCCAAGCCAAGTTACAGAAACCAGTATGTTAGCCAGTTTAACAAAAAGCAGAGAGAGATTATTTTTGACGTTATATTTTGTGTTTATGGCAGTGGAAACAATACTGTGTTTTGTCCAGAGAAGCCTCCAAAAGCAACTCAGTAAAGTTTCTTGTGGCCACTCTAATCTAATCTCCAGTGTTACATGGCATCTCCATGGGATTGCAAAGCATAAAACAAAAACATTTGCTACAAAGTTTCACAATCAGGACTGCCATGACTTCATGTCATTTGAGATTCAGAGTAAACAAGTGATATTCTGTGGCTAAGTACTACTGCAGGCTCAGGCATATAGTAAAATTTGCTGCAGGTTATCTGAGGTCAGCATGTCAGAGCATCCATTATCTAAGCAAATTCATCCTGTGGCTTTAGCCTATAAATTCATCAGGAAACATTAGTGCCACTTAACAGGTCAGTGCTCTCCCGGACAGAAATAAGAGAGTGGAGCTGCAACAATTAATCGATCAACTATTAAATTAATTGCCAGTTATTTTGATAAAATTGGTTGTGGACAAAACAAGACATTTGAGAATGTCACCTTTGGCTTTGACAAGCAGTGAACATCATTTTTCACCTTTTTCTGGCATTTTAGGGACCAAAACAATAAATGATTAATCGAGAAAATTACTGAGAGATTAATCAATAATGAAAATAATAATTGGTTGCAGCCCTATAAGAGAACAACATGCCCAATAATTACAGAAGAGCAAACAAAAAATAAGTGATCAAAAGTACTCTAACACAAAGGAAAATGGTTTTATATCCAAAGTCACCAGTATTTTGACATCATGGCTGCCATGTTAAGGTTTTAAATCTCTCAAAGTACCAACATCCATCCCATACTACCACAACATGTATACTATGTACATATGTAGTATGGGATCCAGACACCTAAGAGTCTAGACAGAGGACATGATGATATTCTCTGTGGCGTCTTTGCATATTAATTATGTATGTGGTTCAGAGGATAATGCTGCTGCAAGCATTTACCAGAGAAGAGAAGCCACAGCTTCCTGTTAGACAGACCATGGGTGTTGAATTTCATACATATAGTAGTGTGTTGTCTGTCTTGTCACTCTGAGGTGCTATTTTTGAGAAGTTCAGCTATTATGATGTTTGACACTTTCATCTCTGCACATAAACACAAAGGAAAAGGAATCCCTTACAGACTCAAAGAAAACTTAGGCCTTGTTAAAATTATGTAGCTGGAGACACCAGTGACAGGATTAATGAGGCTTTGATTCCATTTTAGAAGTAAAGTCTGCTCTTTCAGTGGTAATGGTACACACAGCATGGTGATATTGTACAAGAGAAAACACTGATAACTGATAAAAGAGCTCCCAACTCCCACACACCTGTATAATCAGCAAAGCTGCCAGCAATAGCAGGTTCCACACAAACACACACACCCATTCTTCCCCCATAATGTTGACATGCTGATACTGCCACTCCAGTTTCACTCAAAACAACTTACACACGCCTCATGAGAGGGATTCACATAAGCAGTAAGAAAAGAAAAACCTTAAGATCAACCACTAATACTCCAGTCATTTGAAGTTTCTTAAATGCATACAGGCTGAAAAAAAGCTGTGACTCAATATAAAACTTAAGCAAAAAGACCAATTACCATTCTTTCCAAAATATTCTCCATCCTCGGGCATGTTGAAATTCCTTTCTGGGCCAAATGTTGAAGTGCACAGAGAACCCTTTTACTCTTTTCCCTTTTATCTGGTTGACTTCTTTCTCCCTCTCTGCTGGTATAAATGAGCAGCAAGAGCGGGGCAAAAACGGGTGTTGAGAAGGGAGAAACCAGTCCAACCAGTCCCTGAATAGCTGTGAGCCCGACCTGCCAGCAACGCTCCACCTCAGACTTCCCTACTGTGTTTGTCCTGAAACAACTGCCTCTTTCCAATCTGTGCCCCACCTGTGCATCTCCCTCTGTCTCCTCCCCTTTCCAAAAGACCTCTTTCTCTACTTTTTCACGTTGTTTCTGTCTCAAAAACTCCAACCAAACAAATGAACTGGTCTGCACGAGGGTGTGAGAGAAAGAGAAAAGGCGTGGACATGTGAATGACAGGAAGGGGACTGCTGTTGTATATGAGGAAGAAAACTACAGTCAAGTTGCTGAGATGTGATCAAAAACATGTGTTTGGAGAAAACAAGAGACATTCTGCCGCCTCCAGAGTTATGTTGTGTGGCTGCGGAGGAGGGGTGATCATATTCAGGTGTGCAGGATATTGTGTGCTGCAAATATGATCGCCTGCAGAGACCTGAACGCACACAATATGAAGCTGAAAAGACCAATAATTTGGTCAATAATTGCCTTTAAACTGCCTTGTGAAGCAGATGGTCAAATCTCTTCCTCTCGAAGTGACTGCTCCCATCTTGTGGAGACATGACAGTATTGCACTGAGATTGAACAACAAACACAAATCCTTCACGTACAAGACATTTTGGATCATCCCCTGTTCTGTATCCCACCGCCAAAGGCAATCAGAGTCTGTTAAATGAATTCATAATTTTAACAAAGAGTCTACAGATGGACTAAATGCCACAAATATTTTACAGGCACTGGCAGAAACAGAAACTTCATCTGGAATGACTGAAAGTTTCCATCCATTCTATTCTTGTTTTTTACGCCAGTGTTACTCTGCGCATGGGAATTCCTGGGCTTCAAAAACAAAAAACGACGAGTGACTGAAACAGAGGCTGGTAGTTTCTGTGGAATTTGATTTCTTGGATGACGACCAGGCACGGCATGGAGCAGACAGCACATCACAAAAATAGTTCTTACTTCCATCTATTGTCTTTTCACTGCTGAACTGTGGCAACTGATACTATTAATCCTGAACCTTTTGCTTGGACTGGCAGACAGCTTTGACGTTGGGACAGTGCAGTGAGTGATGTAAAGTGAAGCAAAACCCAACGGTCTGGTTTCTTAACAGGCTAAATGAATTATTGGTATTTTTTGGCAGTGAGCAACAATTTTAATCTGTTAAAAGCTCTCTAGCATATCTAATCTAATTCCAGTGAACCACCAAAGGGCAACCAGACAACCCTTGAGCAATCACTAAAATCATCAAATATATTTCATGTTGTGTAGGAGCTTTGTTTTAATTAGGAAAATTCCAAACGGTTTTTAAGACAGTTTTTTAAGTGCAGTATTAATCTATCTATTAATTTTTAACCTTTATTTATTCACTGAGAGGAAGCCTCTTTTTGCAGGAATACCCCGATCACATTGACATGGTTACACTCATTCACACTGGAGGCTGCTTATTATAACCACAGTCTGATCTGCCGGCCGCTGAGCAGCTCCACTGGTGTGATTTGGGTTAAGGGCTTCATTTTCCCACCCAGATTTATCCTGCCTGTCAGGGGGATGAACGAATGACCTGCCGGTCACAAACTTGCTACCAGTCACAAGTTCACTCCTCTAACCTTTTAGGCCACCGCTGCCCATTGTCAACAATTAATCATTATTACATAATCAGAAAAACGTAAACAGGTAAGGATTGTATCATCATAGTTTATGTTGTGTTGGAGTGTTTTTTTTTTTTCAGAGAAATAAAAGTGAAACTGAAGTCAAACCTGATGTCTTGCATTGTTCCCCATGTGTGTCTTCCTCAGGTACAGTGTTTATTTTGGACATCATCCTACATGTCCTGACATTCTTGAGTTTCCCTGCTTTCTTTTCTTGTCCCCTCCCTTCACATCCTTCGGGCACGGTCACAGATGCGTGAATGCAGGGGAGTGACCATCGCCTTGCAAGATGAACGCTACACGTCTTTGCTATTGCTTGAAGCTGTGACTTCGCTTTTCAAAGTTAACAAAAGTTGACTCCGTGCGAAGCAAAGATGCAGATTCATGCATATGTGTTCTTATTATTAATCTACAAGAAATCTGGTAGGCCTTTTTCATGGAGAAAACTTTGACATGTCACATTAGGAATATCACAGATACAAATAATAAAATTAATGATGGACAAATATCATTTAGCTGCTTCAGTTTCAGGATCTTGGTCACACTGCCATGGCTCACTGGGAAAAGACCACCACTGTTAATGTTATTAGTAACACCTGTGTCTATGACAAATCAAAATGTCTGCTGTGGCTGTATAGCACTAATGTAGAGTATCTAGTAAATTTCTTTTGTCATGCTCCTGCCCCGAGACACATAAACCTAATTACATTTTTATCAACTGACAGGAATACTGTGAATGGTAGTAACAAAAGTAGCCGAGTTGCATTTTTACTGAAATAACACTAACAGTATCTATTTCACTGAAAACAGGTTGACTTGTCAAAGCTGGAAAAGCACAGGTGGAACTTATAACACTAACAATGCAATTATGCACTGCTATGCAGCAATTAATGATATTATCCGTTACACCTGTGCTTAACAGTTCAAAATGTCTATTGTGAAAGAGATCTGTGCAACATTTTTGGTCATCACAAACTGACTTGTGTAGTTGCTTTTGCCAACAAACATTTTTGCTTTGTCTAATGGACAACCTTCACATAGCATTGTTAAAACCTTTCAACTCCAATTTTAGTCTCTAATATGCCTTAAAAGGCCACTGGTATCGTGTTGCACAATAGTATGACCATATGTTTTTTTGCTTTTAGTTACCTGAGAACTAACAACCAAAAATCAAGATAAAAAAATATTTAAAGTAAGTTCTAGATATCCAGGGGCAATATCTAAAAAAGCTGATATCATAGCCAGACAATACAGCAGGCAGAGTGTAATACCATCTAAAGGTTACAGCTGCTGCCCTCTATACCCGTCTCCCACATGTCTTTCATTACACTAAAAGGGTGTGGAGTGTTTAAGTCCAAGTTCAGATCTATTTACGGTGTTAAAAAGGAACACCACAATTACACATAAATCTACATTATACATCCATGGTAAAATGTTGTATCCTTACAACAAAATTTGGTACATCCGTCTCATAATATCAGAGAAAATGTGTTTTAGTTTCTAAAAAAGTTGACATAATGCCATACTTTCACACAACAGCAGGAATATGGAACAGTATTTTATCTAAACTAAATTCTAACTGCCTCTCCCACATAGTCTTATAACCCTTAAAATGTGTTATCTCACTCAGCAATGTCAAACTTTTGCTTCCATGTCTAATGCACTCATTACTGTGCAGTTATTTCTGTATTTCTGAGACACAAATGCTGGAAAGTGACTACTTACTGACACAAGTGGAAGACAGGAAGCAACACAAAGACATTTTCTAGGCTAAATATTCTCTTTGTATGTATAAGAGAAATTTCAAGGAACATTTAAAAGAAGGAAGTATAAAGCCAAGATCAGACAGAGCCAAGATCAACAAACTGGATGAAGAAAGTGACTAATGCAGCCGATAAATACAGACTATTGCTCACTGGTTGTGGTCCTGCTTACACATCTGAATTACTCTGCATGTGCATCTCTTCTTCTCCCCAAACTCATTTTTCCCTGACCTTAATAACAAATCATTCTCACACTGCTCTGACCATGCCTTTGTATTTCACACTGCTGACAGTCAGCAGAGTCACATGATCTGGTTTGGGTTGTTAGGGTATGATGAAGCACATTTAAGTGGAAGCGGGTGCTTGCAATGGCAGCGATGTTTTTGGCTTTGTTATTGGTAGGGAGGAGAAAACTGTAGCGTACAGGAACCGAACTGAACACAAATTGAACAGGACAAAATCTGCAAACGTAGCTCAAAGAAGCTTTTACAAACTGCATGAACATGAAAGAGAGGCAAGAGAAGCTCGGCATCGGGTTTCAAACCTCCTCTCCTAAATATGGCTTATAATTACACCTAATCTGCACCAGGGCATGGCTGCCCGGCTGCTTCAAATCCTGTCATTGAGGTTTCTTGATATATCTCAGCCTGAAATTACTCCAACATGAAACTGCGGGGGATCCTACTGTACAGTGTGTTCTGAAAGGCTCTCCCTATAGTATGTTTAGGTTATTATCCTTGTCTCCTTTTTTAGCTGGTTTTAAGTCTCAAGATGCTCTGGGAAATATCACTGCGTGTTTTGCACTAAAAGTTTCTCGAGGCTGTTATCTCAGACCACAGTCATTTCTTAAGTGAATTTGCGACCAGCCACAACCATCTCGTCCCACGGGTCTAAATACAATTATGCTCTTCCTCTTTTTCTCCCTATATGCTGTCTTCCTCTGTGTCAAAATGCCCAAATCACTAGCAAACTCCTTAGTATTTTTGTTATTACAAACAAGCACAAAAAGTATGGTAGTGTTTTCCCTGAATGGTTGGTAATGTGAGTCAATTAGCCATCATGTGGCAGGCAGAGTGGAGAAGGGTGTGTGCAGAGAAGAGAAGGAAAACATCCACATCATGAGAGCCATTAGCTGTTATTCATTCCTACTTGTCAACATCCTGACAAAGCTAAACATGCTCAACATTTTTCTGCAGAGCAATACACAAACTAATTGTGCCAAAAGAAGGCAGTAAGCATGCTTTTTATTTTGTGTGAATTGTTTAATGCTTCTTTTTTTTTTTTCAATGAAATGCACGGCCCCCGACAGATTAGCAAAGAGCTATATTTCACATCCAGCATAAGACAGGGTGTGTCGCTATATAAACACATTTATGAGGGATACCCAGCGTAAGGAGGACATAATTAAATCATCACAGTGGCATCTGAGCTACAATTTAAGATTATTTACAATATTGACTAATCTGCTGATTATTTTCATGATTAATCGCTTAGTCAAAAGCGATTAATGTAAAAAAAAAAAAAAAAAAAAAGCTTCTTTTGTTACAGTCAAAAACACAAAGATTCTTCATTTAGTATTAGGACTGCACCACCACTGGGTTTTTGGGGCTAATATTGAAATTTTGGGGGTCAAAAAATTCAGATATCCACTTTTTTTTTGCAGTGATCCCTCAAAAATGTTTAATATCTATGATAAAGATATGTAATGGACAGTTTAGTAACAAACATCGCCCTAAAATAATATTAGAGCACTGAAACATGAAACTTCACCAGTATTTAGGTATTATAAATATCTATAAATAAATATATATATATATATGTATATATGAAACCTTGATTTAGAAAAAGGATCCAATATACACAAAATGTTGCCAGTAAGGGTAAAAAAAAACAACAACTTGAATTGTCTTCTATTAAAAATGAGAAGTTTTCATATAGGTGCATATTGGACAACATATGCATATTCTGATATATGTCTTATAGTCAAATATCGGGTGATATCAGTCAACCAATATATCAGTCAGGATCTATGTAGTATCATAAATGATTTTTGCAGCTCTAATAGCAAACCAAGCAACTAAAGAGAAACAGTTTTCAACAGTAAAAAATGTGTCCAATGAGTTTATGAATAAGCATGAGCACGAGATCTCTAATAGGACACTACCAATAGAGACTGAACAGTAACCAGCTGACAGACGGAGACCGTCTTCACATGTTTGGGGTATTTGTTTCTAATAAGCTCTATACATAGCTCCTGCTGCCTGCCATACCAGTCTGAGGAATGTGGCAGCAACTGGACGAGCACGAGGATAAACTGGGACATTGTACACCCTCACAATACACGAGGCAGAGCCTACCCTGCTTACATACAGTCTGAATTTTAAAAAAGGTGACAGACAGAAAACTTTGTATTCAGTCTGAGTATCTGATTCACAAGTGGTTCACTAACGTTAGTAACAGCTAACTTACGAGAGAAAAGCAGAAGACAGTAAAATGTATTAATGTAAGTTAAATGCTGAAACTGTTTGCGCTATCACGCAGAGCGACGCTAACGTATTGCACCAAAACAACACTAGCTAACCTCCCGCTGGTGTTACAGAGGTAATGGTAAAGAGCGGCAGCTATCCCGGGACAAAATGAAGTGAAACACGCCGTGCTGGACTTCAAATAAATACCATATTTCGGTTTCTCCTCCAGTTCCATGATAGCGGAGTGTTTCTTCTTGGTCAAAGTTGAACGCTACAGCATATTTTCCAGTATGGACAGAGGTTTCCGTGTGACGCTTCTGTCAACTTGAACACTTGGAAGAAATCCGCTCCAAAATCTTGACTTGTCCTGCTAACATTTAAAGGGGAGATTCCTCAGAGGGAGAGCGCTGGCCAATGAAAACGCGGGACATCGCGACTGACAAGGGGATGAACCAATCAGTGAGCGAGGGCGGGAGTTTGTAGTCCTGGATACAGGGTTCATTTCCAATACCGTTAACTGATACAGGCGCAACTGAGCGGTCCAATGAGCAGTTATAACCGTCTAATAAGCAATGATGCATCAAATACAATTAATCTCAATTTTTAATAAAACATTACGAGATGTTTGTCCATCATTACTCATTCACAGTGAAAATGTGTCTTCATCCACCAAGCCTGCAGCAAATCAATGACATAGCATAACTTTTATTGGCCTGATGAAATTCAGGAGAACATTAATTATAAAAGCAATCTATTCATTCATAATTCAGCTTACAGGCCTAACATTGCCTGATCTGACTCTGCACTCTGTGAGTCACGACAGCTGCTGGTAGGATGCAGAGGTGAAAAAGGTATTTAAAAAAAGGTATAAAAATCCAAATCTACTCAAATAGAAAAGAACAAAAGAAACTCCACAATGTGACTCCATCGCATGTAAAAACCCTGCACTCAAAAATTACCTTAAGTAATAATACATAAGTATTATAAGCTAAATGTACATATAAGCAAAATGTACATATAGACAGTCATGTAGAGCATGGGTTGTAGGCTACTGTAGCTATTACAGCGAAGGCTGAGAACTGATTCAAAATAAGAATCAATTCCAAAATTACAATTCCAAAGGAATCAATACAAAATTTTAATTTTGATTCTGCTCATCCATTCCTACACAAATTTCACTTGTGCTAGTTTTAAACCATGTACTCCAAACGCCTACTGTAAATAAGCCCGGCTATCTGTCTGATGCAATAGACATGCAAGTTAGTGCATGCATATCTTCCCATCTCCTCATGCATTTGTAAGTCTTATTCTCAGTTAACTCACTCAGCCGTTGATTAAGTTGCTCGGCAAGCAGTTGAATGTCTTATAACTGCCACCTCAATTTAGCAAATACTACAAAATGCTTTACGAGGACAGGATACACCTCTATCATTAAAATAAAGTAGCCTACGTAAACCCCAAAATATTCAAGAAAGTAGAAAAGATGCCGTTATCTTGCTAACGTTAGCTTAGCCCACTGTTTCCACAGGTAACATTTATCCGTGGTAATCAGCATTTCATATAACTCTGGACGACACTCAAAGAAACTGAATCAAGAATCACATATTAGAACCAAAATCGATAAGCAGAACTGGAATCAGAATCTCTAAAATCCTTAATGATACTCAACTCTAATTATAACAGCATTAACGGGGCAGCCCTGCAATATTACAAATCAAGTCACTTTGTAAGTTTACTCACAGAGGACTAGTTAATCTGTGAAAACAGTTGTATAATGTCTTCTGTGGGTCTGGATGGAGCTTTCCACAGTCTGAAAAAACCAACCCTGAAGATGTCATCAGGGTTATTTCAGCATAGTTTTGGAGAATTTTTTTTTTTGTAGAAATAAAGCGTGTGCTATATTCTGGGGTCATGGCGTTTAAAAGATATAGGCATTTACAAAGTGGGAGTGGGCAGTGGGAGTGTAACAAAAAAACATTACGGGGTTGCACGATTGGAAACAGTTGTAGGATCCAGTGTTTTGTAATATTTGAGACTCTGCTGCTTTTATTTTTGTTGTAGCCAGTACAGACGAAGCTAATTTTAACTACTTAACATGTTGGATGGTAATGTATCATATTGTTAGAGCTGATTATGTTAAATAGTATCTGTAAAGTATCTACTACTGACAGATAGTGGAGTTAAATGCATTTTATTACGAGTCATTGTCAGCTATAATTTATGAAATGTGTTTGCACCTGAATTTATCCAAAAACACTCCTTGAATGAGCTGCTAATATATTTAGATTTCTAACATGCAAAAGTCAAAACCTGACATCAGTTTGAGTGGTCAGACAAAAAGGAGCTTACATAATACAAGCCAGTTGTCAAAGTATTCAGAGCCATACAAGTAGCAGAATCACACTGTAAAAATATTCCATTATCGCATAAGTCTTGAATTAATTTTTTTATTGAATAAAAAGTATCTCTAATTTAGCCTTTTTAAAGTAAAGAAATAAAAGTATCCACTATGCAGGCAAAATGACCTTTATCAGAGTTATATTATGTATTATAGTATATTTTATTACTGATGCAATTTGCAAGTATCATTTTACTGTATCTTGTATCTTGCCATGGAGCCAATTGTAACAGAGATGAAGATTAGATAAAAAGTAGCAGCTTGTACAACTCCAATGCTTTGGTTAAGTCAGAACTTTGGAATATCAAATCATTGATCTTTGTTCTCTACATCTTGGCCCTTATTTCCCTTAGCTGTCCATAAACTACAGGTTATACTGTATGTAGGGATGCACGATATGGACTTTTTTCAGCCGATGTGATAATTACCTGCGTCACTTATGGCTGATACCAATAAGATAACTAATGATTTCACATGTTTGTATTTTTAAAAGAAGTTCATGTGACCTATAGTTTTTAATTTAATTTAACAGCTAAAATTGAATATTCCACTGCTCTGATCAAACCAAATCTGACTAAACTTAACAAACACACTTTTACTTTTGCTGAAGAATTCAGATGAAATGCTTTGACATCTGAGCTGACAGCTGTCAAAAGGCCTTTTAAGCAGTGCCCACATTTCAAAGTGACCTGTCCAGATTATCAAATTTAGGCAATATTCCTATAATATTCTTCAATAATTCTTAATTTACCTGGCCAGGGATTACCAGTTTAAAACCTTGCCTTTTGGCTAATTCTGACATGTTTTCAGTAATGTTTATAAATATGTGTTGTCCCCGGGAAATTAATTTATTTATTCGTTTTAACTGATTAACCCCATGCCCCTGTCACCTGTCCATCCAGACAACCAATCACTTACAGGTTCCTGAGTAGCTGGCCTACGTAATTTCCTTAATATTGAGAGGTAAAAGTCGCAAGAAAATGTCTGAACACCAGCAGGTGAAAAGACGCTAAATCAGTCCTACGAAAAGTTCAGATATCTCCGGAACCAGCTGATCAATAATCTCCCTCCATGGCACGGTGAGTCGGCAAAAGCCAGGTCTTCATTCTTCCCTTTTTGTCATTTATTTTCTTCTTTCACAAACTTTTAGGGTTTGATTTTCTGTTTGAGTGAGAACTGAACTGAATTATTTTCAAGTCTTGAAGGGAACCCTTGATTTGTGAAACTGTTGCGAGATTTATGCGTTTGTTTCTTCATTGTGCACCTTGTACAAACCTTTTTTTTAATGTTGATAACTGATATATAAATGTGGTAGGTTTAAGGACAGAAAACAACCGGTTAGGATTGTGGAAAAATCATGGTTTGGGCTAAAAATAATCACTCTCGCGAGATCTTTTGTGGATCTGGGGTTCTCTTATTGGGTATATTTCCATGTTTTGACTTTGGTTTGCATTAGCGGGAATTCCGAAGTGGAGTTTTTGTGTTACCTTGTGAACTGAACTGAATTACATGGAACTGGACTGACCGAGTTTTGTGTCCTTTAATATAACTTTTAAAATTTAAGCTGACTGTGTGGGCTTGTTTAAACAGGGTTTAATTCTTGCCTCACAAATAATGAATGAAATAGTTTGTTGTGAAAAGTTACCCAGCAGTATTGTGTGTTTAAAACCTGTATGTCCATCCTCTGTGGGATTGATTCTGATTAGGCCCTTTTGTCCTGTGAACTTGAAGACAAACTGGTATCTGGAGTTGACTGTAACTATGTCTGAGATTTTGCTTTAAGAGATACATTATTAATTTATGAGATGTTTTAGGTTTTACTGTGTGTGAAAAACTGATTTATACTGAACTGACTTGTGTTGCATTGTCACCCTGAATATTTGCTGTGATTATTTGTGTCTTGTTGGTTGGGTGGTTCAGTTTTGTGGAAAGTGTATTTATGACAGTGTATTCATGTATCCCTGGGAGTTCAGTTAAATCCATCATAAAGAAATGGAAGGAATATTGCACATGTGTAAATGTGCCTAAAGCAGGACATCCTCACAAACTGAATGACCGTGCAAGAAGGAAACTAGTGAGGGAGGCCACCAAGACACCTGTGATGCTCTGAAGAAGTTAAAAGCTTCAGCAGCTGAGATGGGAGAAACTCTGCATACAACAACTGTTGCCCAGGTTCTTCACCAGTCAACGCTTAATGGGAGAGTGGCAAAGAGGAAGCCACTGTTGAATAAAGCTTATTAAATCTCATCTAGAGCTCACCCAAAGGCATGTGGGAGACTCCATGGTCTAGTGGAAGAAGGTTCTTTGGTCTGATGAAACCAAAATGGAGCTTTTTGGCCATCAGACTAGACGCTATGTTTGACGGATACCAAACACTGCACATCACCACAAACACACCATCCCCACTGTGAAGCGTGGTGGTGGCAGCATCATGCCGTGGGGATGCTTCTCATCAGCAGGCCCTGGAAGACAAGGGAAAGGTAGAGGGTAAAATGAATGCGGCAAAATATAGGGACATCCTGGAGGGCAATCTGATGCAGTCTGCAAGAGAAATATGACTTGGGAGAGGATTTATTTTCCAGAAAGATAATGACCCGAAGCACACAGCGAAAACTACACAGAAATGGTTTAAAGACAACAAGGTGAAGGTTCTGAGGTGGCCGAGTCAAAGCCCAGACCTCAATCCAATAGAGAATTTGTGGCTGGACTTGAAAAGGGCTGTTCACGCCCAATGCCCGTGCAACCTGACAGAGCTTGAGCAGTTTTGAACAAAAATGGAGTAAAATTGCGGTGTCCAGATGTGCAAGCCTGAATGAGACCTATTCATGCAGACTCAGTGCTGTGATTGTGGCCAGAGGTGCATCTGACTTGAAGGGGGTGAATATTTATGCATTCACGTATTTTACATTATATATTGTTATTTAATTGACATTACTTTGTAGAAATCTGTTTTCACTTTGACAGTAGAGATTTTTTTTTGTGATTTCTTTTTAGGCAAAAATTATATTGACCACAATTCCATTTATAAAAGCAATAAGAGGGGAAAACATCCAAGGGGGTGAATAATTTTAAAGACACTGTACCACAATAGAACAAGTGGCTGCAGCATCAAACCATCCTGGAGGTTTATTTTATTGAATGCTGCACCCTTCTGGTGGTGTTATGTCATGCTTGCACTTGTGGAAAATGTTTGCAATGAAAAAACTTGTTGGCCTGCTACAAGCAATGTTTTTGAGTGGAAAAGAAAATCTCAGACAGCTTGTCCTTGAGTATATCTGAAAGTGGTAAAGAATGTAAAGGTCACATCATCCTTTAGACAGGAGTACTGGTATGAGAACGATTTAAGTAGGGAAGATTGGAGATGGTAACAACAGTGGATGGTTGCAACAAGTCTTGTCACTTCAATCAGAAACATTAATGATACTTATACTGCACATGCTCAGATAGACCCTCACCCCACCAGGCAGACAGGAGACACATTCAACACCTACAGCTTCATTTATTGAAAAACAAAACAAAAACAACAACAAAAAACAACTTTACCTTTACCTTTTGTATTGATTAATCAAAACTTACTTAGTTTGGACCCTTGTTTTGTTGACTTGTAAGTGACATGTTTAACAATGTGTTTAGGCCAGTGTGTCTCCCACATGACGCGTTTCAGCTCATGTGTTTGGCTGATAGGGTAGGACGGTTGCAAAATGTTTGCATCCATCCCTAAGCTAAGCAGGCATATCAGAAGAGATCACACAATAGTATCTTTCAATATAAACAAGTAATGTGGGGTACTTGAAAGGATAGTTCACTCAGAACAATAGTTTACTTTTTTTAACACACACAATTCATGTGAGGTAAATAAAGTTATAAAATAGTTCACACATTGGAGTGTGACAAAACAGTTTTTTTTTAATAGATGCAGTTTTGTGCAAAAAATACATGTTAAATAAAAGTTGCTTTGTAATTTGTTCAATTCTTCCTGTCTCACACTGAAATATAGAGATTGAATAGCAACTCTAACATCTGCACATTGAGTCAAGGCTATATGCATAAACAAACAAAACTCCATAAGTTATTTAATTGATATTAACTAAATAAATACTATAATATTTATTATATAAATAAATAAGCTGCTATAATACTATTATAAACCAATGCTTATTTTCAAAATACTATGCTTATTTAGACAAAAAGAAGAAGTTAATTAGTGATATTTAACATATTTTCAATATGTTGCAACCATTCCCTGATTGTCTTGCAACTGTCCCCAGGGCTGGGGTCAGTGGGAACATTTAACTTCTTCCTTTCAAATAAATATTGTGAATGATGTGTCATGTAATCATTTTGGTAAATCATTTTGGTATGGGTAGTCTCTGAGTAACAGAGAAATGCAAAATGTGTTGCAACTGTCCCCAGCCTCCCCTACTTATTGTGTCTGCTGTCACGACTTGTGGTCTGAGCCTATTTGGAAAGTGGCAGCTACTGTCATCCTTCCTTGCTTTTATTCTGGGAATTGAAACATGATTATTATAGTCACAGATATCCACTCCGCCAACATTCACGCCTCCTCTAATCAGCCAATCAGAGTCGTTTGCACTGGCTGAAGTATCCTCTGAAGGCAGCCATCTTCAGTGATGACGGCTGGCCTCAAACAAAGAGCTCATTCATAGTTTTATGTCTCGGTCTCAGATTTTATATGTGCCTCCTTCACACAGACAAAATCATGGATTTTGTACAAAAATAGTTAAGCACAATTTTTGGCGCATAGTTCTATGAGGTCGCCACACTCAATATGGCACACCCGCTTTACGCGATGACGTCAGGTAGTGTTTTGACGTTCGAGCCGCTGCGCTGTCAACCTGAGAGGCAGAAAAGGGAAACCCAGGACAAGGATTGTTGTCACATTTATCACAGGTAAATGCTCCTAATACAACTTCCACCACGTTTTTACCGCTACTCTTAACACACAGAATTCATAGGGTACAGTGTTGTTCAGTGTTACAATGGTCATTTGAAAATGATGCCATTAACACCCAAGTTACTAGCTAGCTGTCGTGAGCTAGCGGTGTTAGCTTGTTGCTACAGTGAAGTTACCTAAGGCCACTCAGGTTAGCTGACCTAGCTTAGTTTGGCTTCATACCAGTTTTGGTTGACTCTCTGGACTTTAGATCTATTTGCTTGACATTATGACATGTTTCCTCGTTACTTATTACAGTGAACAGTTGACAGTTTGATCAGGTTCACACAAAACCCATTTGTACGTGTAAAAATGTTTTTGTCCTGGAGTGAGACAACGATCGTTTTAATAGAACGACTTCTTCTGATGGCATCATCTCCTCAGCTCCTAATTCTCAGTTTAGGAAGACAGTTGTGAAAGACAGGGTAAGATGCAGCTCTGTCAGCCTCGAAGGAAATTCTTGTGGTAGAAATTGCTCCAAAGTTGCAGTAATATAGAATAAAAAAAAACAATGGAAAATAACAGAGTAATAGATATAAAGTGAATAAGTAGTAAATGCAAAAAACTGTGCCTCATAGAATGACAATGGAGGTAACAAAAGTTAAGTAAAAAAGTGAGCTAAAATAAATAAAAATTGAAAAGCAGTATTTGCAGTTGCTGCCAGTAATACTGAAAAGTGATAAAAAAAAAAGTAATCTTGCACATGAATGTGATATTGCACATGATGATTATAATGAAAAAAATGAAAGGTAATTTTGCACATGATAATGCATGTTGACATGATACATGCAAGCCTCCAAGGCAGGGCGAGGGAGGGGGCAGACACTGAGTTTACATCGATGATGCTTTGTTCTCAGACACAGTCAAAGTTGATGGACAATGTTTTGTAGATCTTTTTGTGTGATGATATCGACCATATAATCATTATCGTCTTTTTGCTATTATTTACATTTAACCAGATGCAAATTAGAAAAATGAACGACAGAGTTCCTAGGTGAATACATGCATATGTAAACATGTTTAGGCCTAGATATCATTTTATTTTGTTCTATATTTATGTCCAGTTCCATTCTGAATTTAATTACTTATTTGTATATTGTTGTATTTTGTGTGTAGCATAAAGGCACTACAACTCCAATTTTATTGTGCAACCCTGTGTTGTATAATGATAATAAATGACTTTGATTCCTTTATAATAATAATAATGATTGTAATATCAATAAGTAATATTGCACATGATAGTAAAAGTAATATTACAGGATATTAAACTTGTAGATGAAGTTCCTATAGTTATTGCCATTACTTTCAGTGCAAGCTTCATGGTTTACTGATTTAAAAATGTCACTTTAAGTTACCTGTTTTATGAATGTGAAATGTAGATAATGTTTATTTTATAGACTAATCTTCAGCATGGCATTGAGAGGCGCTGTGTGCCGTCTGTTGGTCACCCCGCGGAGATGTGCCATCATCTCAGCTTCCAGAGCACAGGGAACTGCAGCACCTGTCAGACGGGGTAAGTGCTCTGATACCGTGCCAGCTAGTTTGGTAACATTATTTAAAGGAACAGTTCACCACCCACCATGGTTACAGTGTAATTTGAAGAGGTTGTGGTTGGGCAATATCTTGATATTATCTCAATATTATGATATAAGACCAGATATCTTAGATTTTGGATATTATTACGTTGTGATATGGCATTAAGAGTTGTTAAGTGTTGTTTTAAAGGCTGCCTTACAGTAAAGTGATGTAATTTCATAAACTTATTGTGCATAACCTATTGTGTACTCAAAATGTTAATATTTTGTGAAAGTCACAATAGTAGTCACCCCTACATTATTCTCATAATATTGAAAAAATACACATATTGAGTTATTTGGTTTAAAAAAAAGTGATATTGGATTTTCTCCATATTGTCCTGCTTAAGCAGAGGTTCCAGAGCATTCAGGGAGACCCGGTGTAGCATTTAATTTGAAGTTGAAGTGCAGGCTGTAATTTGTGTATGTATGTAATTAGAAGTGCAACTAAATGCACCTTAGACAGTAGTAAATGTGCTATAACTATACAAATTAATAGTTATTCTCCTTTAACTCATAGTTTTTCAGGGAATACAGTGTTTTATCGTCATACTATGCATTTTTTTTTACATTTTAAAAAGTTAATCACAAATTATGTCTTTACATTTCTTACACAATGTTGATCAGTTTTCTGGTTTGAATTTTCCACAGATGCAGAGAAGACTGAGCAGAAGTCTAAAGCACGTAGGTGTTAAAAGCTCCTTATTTTTTAAATCTATGTTAGAGATTATGTTTTCAATTGTTAAATGATCACTGGAGCATATTTTAAGGGTTGTGAATTGTTCCTCTTCTAGCAGCTAAGGTCCAGTTCAACTGGCTCGATGCCCTGGACCTGGAGGGCCAGCTAACGGAGGATGAGATCATGATCAGAGACTCCTTCCGAACCTACTGCCAAGAGAAACTCATGCCCCGCATCATTTTAGCAAACAGGAATGAAGGTGAGTCACTCGTCATTACTTGATTTTTTGTTCATCTGCTGCCTTCATAGGCATAATGTCCATTTTAGTGTTGATGCTAATCACAAATTCTTAATGTGAGCTATACTGTTACCACCTTGTCAGTTTGTCAACTTACTCTTAGTTGAAATAAAGGAATTTAACCCTAACTTAACCTGATGTAACAGCAGGTTGTGGGTTTTGGGTGGCAATAGCTCGGTCTGTAAGGACTTGGCTTGTGGACTGGAGGGTAGCCGGCTCAGGCCAAAACCAGTGTGTGGACCAGTGTGGACTGGTAGCTTGAGAGGTACCAGTTCTTCTCCTGAGCACTGTCTTTGTTGCCCTTGAGCAAGGCACTGAACACCCAACTGCTTGGGTCACCTGTTTCTGGGCAGCATCGATCACACCACCACCTCTCCCACAAATTGCATGTGCCCAACCAAGTCCACTTGTGTGTAAATAATTAACAATGGAGTGAAAAAATGTTGTTAAATGTTATTAACACTAATAAAGGGATGTTCTTCTTTGTCTTTTTTAGTGTTTCACAGAGAAATTGTGTCAGAGATGGGAGAGATGGGTGTCCTGGGCCCAACCATTAAAGGTGAGTATGTCTGTTTGATTTGACATTCACACTTTTGACTACATGAATATTGCTGAGGTAATCCCACATACAGCATACACCCTTTTATACTTTGATGACCTTAAACAGAATGGACCACAGGTGTGTCTTTATTGTAGCATTTTATTGTGAACTGTAACATTTAACCGGACTTCTGTTGTAAAACAACCTAATTTTTTTTCACTGAAATGACTGTCTGAAAAGAACTTTGGCCATGTGCACACTGGATCTGTGTGTTGTTTGTTTTTGAGAAATCTCTTAAATGCATGAAATGTTTAGTCCATTAAACTTTACTTCATTATTAGCTTTATTTCATCTAAGGCTTTATGTTCTATTTTTAATAACACTGACAATATCTCTAAATGTGTTTGATATAAAGGTTATGGCTGTGCCGGGACAAGCTATGTGGCCTATGGTTTGATCGCCAGAGAAGTGGAGAGAGTGGACAGTGGCTATCGCTCAGTCATGAGTGTGCAATCATCACTGGTCATGCATCCTATTAATGCCTACGGCACAGAGGAGCAGAAACAGAAGTACCTCCCCAGGCTGGGTAAGAAGCAACAGCAACAACATTTTATCTAAAACTATAAATGGGTGAAGCCAGGTAATAATATTGTAACCATAAAAAGCTGATGATGAGTGACTGAGATCTTGGTTTATTACCCTCTGTCACTCCCAGCTTGTGGAGAGATCCTTGGTTGTTTTGGCTTGACGGAGCCTAACCATGGCAGCGACCCCAGCAGCATGGAAACAAGAGCCAAATACAATCCATCCAGTCGTACCTACACTCTCACCGGCTCAAAGACCTGGTGAGTGGCCATTGAGGTTATCGGAAGTATCAATATTTTGATACTTTTGCACTACTACGTGTTTAAAGCAATACAATCTCTGTTAATTATACATTAAGTAGTATCAAAAGTACAGAAGCTATAAAAACAAGAAAAACTAAAAAACTTGGTGACTTTTTCTGTGGAGAAAAAAAAAAGATGTTAAAAAACATAATACTAACAATACTAATTCGTTTTCCTGTGTATTTTATATATTTTATACTATGTGATGTTTTATCTGTTGACTCATTTCAGACTCTAATGACCTTTTTAGTAGAATAAAAACAAATTAAAAAGAAATGAGAAAGTCATGTCATATTATAAATTAGGCTATTTGTTAAACATTTTAGTAAGAGCATTAATATGTGTTTGTGGACTATTTAAAGGCAGCACAAAATGGCACCATCAAAAAAAGAGAAAACATTGTGATGTATCTGATAACGAAGATTAACATTGAGAGTTCATTTTTTTTGGTTGTCCTTAATTACCTGAATAATGATGACATGAATTCTCTGCACAGAACACAGCAGCCAGTGACGGGTGTTTTCTTCAGTGATTTAGAGGTTTTTAATTTTTTTTCCCCTTCATCTAATATATCGTTTTACATTTTTGTGTAATATTTCTATTTTTAAGACATGCCTCTGTCAGTAGTTGTCCACATGGTGGAGCTCTTCACAGTTAAAGTACTGAATGAAACTGTTCACTGCTTGTGTACGTGTACGTTGTTTTATTTTATTTTTTTTCAATTTCATAACTTAATAAGAATAAATAAGTCTATTCTGCTGTAGGTCCAAGATGAAAGTAATATTAGAAGAAATATTTTCAAAAAAATGTTCACAGCACTGTGAGTTTATGAAGGTAAATCAACTCAGCTTTATTTATATAGCACACATTCATACAAAGTGCTTCACATAGCAAAATTAAAGCAACATTATAACATTACTTTTACTTTGCTTTTAAAAATGCAGAACAGGTTACAGTACATTTTCTGTAGTTGGTAAATACAGGTCTAACCTCACATACACGCTCCCTTTGCTTCCACCTTCAGGATCACAAACTCCCCTGTGGCAGATATCGCTGTAGTCTGGGCCAAATGTGATGACGGGAAGATCCGCGGCTTCATCTTGGAGCGTGGCATGAAGGGCCTCTCGACACCAAAGATTGAAGGAAAGTTCTCCCTGCGGGCCTCCGCCACTGGGATGATCCTCATGGATGAGGTGGAGGTTCCTGAGGAGAACCTGCTACCAAACGCTGTTGGCCTCAGCGTGAGTGAAGTGAAACAATGAATGTTCTAGATGCAGTATTGTGTTTGTTAGATTAAAAATATGTACACCTTTTGCTCTGTTAAATTCCTAATGTACTCCTGTGACTTACTAACTCTTTTACTGTTAATATTTTACAGTGTGGGTCAGTGTACTACAATTTAAACAACGCACAGCAGTAGTTGCTCATCGTTCTCCTTTTGCTACCTCCAGGGTCCTTTTGGCTGTTTGAACAACGCTCGTTATGGGATTGCATGGGGCGCCCTGGGTGCTGCAGAGTTCTGTTTCCATGCAGCTCGACAGTACACACTCGACAGGTCAGATGTTCAAATGGTCTGCCTAATGTCATCTTTGGTGACACTGTTGTGTTATTTCTGTGTTCAGTACTAGCTTTGGAACTAGATGAATTTTTGTAATGCATAAATTAAGTTTTAGGAGTTAAGTGAGTTAAAGTTACATTTTTTTTAGTTCAGTTTGGAAAAATATTTTAATGCTACTTAGTGGATTTGATTATTTATTGATAAACATGAGGATACCAGTGTTATGTGTTCTGCAACAGAAAACAGTTTGGTGTACCACTGGCAAGGAATCAGCTGATGCAGAAGAAAATGGCCGACATGTTGACAGAGATCACCATTGGCCTGCAGTCCTGTCTGCAGCTGGGAAGACTCATCGATGAGAAAAGGTAAAGATGACTTTATCTTCTAACTGAAGTGTATTAGATGAGATGTGACATGGTGTGACAGTCGGTCTGTCCTCTTCCTGTCAGAATGAAAAGGAAGAAGTATTTCCCCTTTGGGTTCTCAGCAGTGTCATGGAACTGTTTAAGATTTCAAAATTCACTTTCTATAGTTGCTAAGATACTTCAGTCTACACTTAAGTGGTTGACAGACACTGCCGTCCCTAAGCCAGGCCGTGTCAGCACTCCTATGTTGTCATTTTATAACGATGCTTTAAAACTTCAAGGATCTCCATCCACACAAGCATTTTAGCACCATTTCAGAAATAATCTGTCCATATTTACACACCTGGAAATCAGGTGCCACTCATGTACACAGGACATGCACATGCCGTGTAAACAGGAAGCAGATGGTCTACTCTGCATTTGGTTGTTTAGCTGCAGAGAGTACAAATGAAGAACAGCAATGATAAAAAAAATGAGACCAGAGATTTTTGTGCTTGGACCAACAACAGTGGAACTGGATCAAGGTCAGCAACAACTGAAATTTGTAATCCTTGCGGAATTAATTAAGGCCGATGTTTGTTTTCTTCTGCAAAAGCATCACGTGATACGACGTGACAAATCAGGGAAGGACATGACATGACTGATAAGATCAAATCAGGATGCAAGCGTGAGCATCTGCATCATTGTTCCTAAAACCGTCCGTTTCCACCCGTCCAGAATAAAATGGAGTCAGCAGCGTTTCCTAACAGTGTGTTTCCTAACAGAGCGGCCCCAGAGATGATATCCATGCTGAAGAGGAACAGCTGTGGTAAAGCCCTCGACATTGCCCGGCAGGCCAGAGACATGCTGGGAGGAAACGGCATCGCGGATGAGTACCACATCATCCGCCATGTCATGAACCTGGAGGCTGTCAACACATATGAAGGTGAGGCAGCGAAGGAGTTTAAGCAATTTAAAATTGACTTGAGTTCCACACGAGACAATCATGTGCATGCAATAGATTTAAAGATACTTGTGTGTTTACGCTATATTTTGACTGACTACAAATTTATTACATTTATTTTAATGCTTCAGGCTACTTTTTGTGCGAGAGTATATTAATCCAATAGTCACCTCTGCCCCTTCTACATCTGAGCTGCACCTGTTGATCCTGTTTAATATCGGTGGTCTCCTCCTCCAGGTACTCATGATATCCACGCCCTGATCCTGGGCAGAGCCATCACCGGGCTGCAGTCCTTCACTGTGGGCAATTAAACTCCTCCTCTCACTGCTGCTGCTCCCAACCAACTGGAGCCTGCGTTTAAAAAAATGTATCTCGCATGTCAGCTGTGCAGCAGCCTCCACATTATCTTGATGAATTCTCACCTGTGTATTGTTTGTTTTCTCTCAGGATTGTAGAATATATATTTGAGTGCTTTATTTTGAGTGAAAGAAGAAGAAGTCTGTCCCTGATCCTGTGGTCTGTTGTGAAGTGTAATTAATTCAGAAGTTGATTTTTTTTTTTTTTTTTTAAACTTAAAAAGGGCTATTTTTCTACTCCCAATCACAACACCATAGGGCAGATTTCTGCTCCCTATTTCCCAGTTGTATTGACAAAGTCACATTCATTGTATGGACTGTCATGGACACTACTGTAGAAAAGTATTAACAGTTCTTAATGAGACTTGCTGCTGGTTACTGATGTATGCAACGTTAATACTGCAATTAACAAAATCAACAAAGCATAAGCGAACACAATTTAATTGGAATTGCCTGTGAAGCTTTTATGTTTTTAATTTGATCCAATTATGCCGACGCTGTCTCTGTAAAATTGGTGTAAGACGTTATCTTACATTGATGATTAGACCAGTTTACTATTGTTAGGTACACCAAGGTGATTATCTCTGGCACTTTATTGGCTCAGTCACTAACATGTCATAACTTTGCATGGTTTACCAGAGGTCAAGGATGTTGATCGGAGATTTAATAATAAAAGTTATTTAAATATTCCAAATGTCTACAGGAGAATGAATTGCAAATTTAAGGCAAAGCATACTCTTCTGTTACTTCATTCTTTTTACAACATGGTGAAAATGTTTTAATCTTAATGGAGGAAGATAAACACAAGGGTTTTTTCATATTTATGAAGACACAATATAAAGTCATAAATACTAGTTGTGGGGTTAAATATGCAGCCAGCCCACAGGGCAACTCCAGGCTGTTTTGACTTCAGTTGTAAGCTGTTTGAGATTCATATAAGTCAGCTGCTACTGAAGTCTCAATTTTTTAAGAGGTCACGGGCCAAAATAGTTGGGAACGACAAGTATGCATTGTTTATGTGCACACCCCAATTCCAAAAAAAAACCATGTAAATGTTGTGTAAAACAAATAAAACCAAATGCAATTGTTTGCACATCCTTTTCAACCTATATTCAGTTGAATACAGTGCAAAGACAAGATATTCAATGTTCAGACTGATTTACTTTATTGTTTTATGTAAATATACACTCATTCTGAATTGAATGCCTGCAACATGTTTCAAAAAATTTAGGACAGGAACATGCTTACCACTGTGATATATAAAACCTTTCATTTTAACATCACTCAGTAAGCGTTAAGGAACTGAGGACACTCATTGCTGAAGTTCTGAAAGTTCTTCATAATGAGCCACACGTCATCAACAGGAGACAGGTCTGGGCTGCAGGGACGTCTCTGAAAAAGACAGCTTATGTTGCTCGAAAACCTGTATGGCCCTTTCAGCATTAATGAGGTCTTCACAGAGTTGCAAGTTACCCATGTTGCCATGGGTACTTACACACCCCCATACCATCACAGATGCTGGTTAGCATTGGCAACAATCATTTGTAAACCCAGTCTGCATCTCTTCTCCTTCCTCAAAATGCATTTGTTTATCAGCTGTGGTGTTGTGGTTGGGCGAGGACTTTACTGTTAATCCTCCTGTCACTCCATTGCACTTTGACCTCTGCTATTATTCATATTAACTCACACCATTATCTCCAGTTCAATAGAGGAGATGGGAATCAAAGCTTCACTTGCGAAAAATAACACGAAAGCTGTTATCACTGACAAGGTACTTTTGGTTGTGAAATGAAAACAAATGGGTAGCAGGAATACAAATACTAAAACATTTTTACAGCTGATACTTAAGCAATGAACATAAACTTGCAAAGTCAGATATCTGTCAGTCAATGAAGATAAAACACACTGAAACACTAAATAACATTACAGGTGCTGAGATCATATAAACACAAAATGACTGTAGTTGCTCATTTTAGCAATATTACCTTTTGGTAGGTAATAATCAGGCTAATTACATTATCACAACCGTAAAACTAAGATACAACTCATGTTTGTCTAATAAGGCCTAATACTGTCTAATTAGAGAACATGTCTTTTTTTGTCTAATTTGATACAAAGTATGTTTGTTAAGTCATATTAGAATACTTTAGGTGTCTGTGTCTAATGAGGGTCACAGCTGTGTTTGTTTACTGACTAATGAAAACACATTATTTCTAGTTTTTGCCTTAATGTAACAAAAAGCCACAGCAGATCTACTTTGATTTGACATCCACACACTCTGCTCTTACATACTGTCTCTCTCCATCTCTACCTCACTTCATGTCCTGGATAATTAAGGAGAAATGAACCCCACAAAATGTTCTCAGTGCTGAGCAGATAATCTGTTTTGTTTTGTTTTGTTTTGTTTTTTTGTTTGTTTGTTTTTTTTCTCTCTCTCTCTCTCTTTAAATCCATCAGGGCTTGAGGGATGTGGGGGTGGGCAGCACCGCCGGACAGATAAAGACCTCCATCCTCTCCAGCTTCATTGCATGTCTGCCGCTGCCACTTTGAAGTGGAGGGAATTAAAGGACCAGCAAATCCCTGGCCGTACATGGTGCCCAGCTATGTTCTACATGGCGCTTACATAAGGAAATTGCTTTTCCATTATTTATTTTTTTCATCTTTTGGGCATGGGTAGATGTGACTCTCTGTGACTAATTGTACCTTGAATGGACTTGGTGTTCTGCGTCCTTTCTGTTGGGGATGATGGAGGTTGGCATGATGGCTCCTTTGTGATCACTCCTCAACATGTCCCCTGATGTCTCTCTCACTCCCTCATCCAGACATTAGCAGGGGTGACGGCAGTTTAATACTCAGATAATTAGGAGGCTTTTCATCTCTAATAATGATCTGGATTATAACATCAGTGAGTTAGAGGCTCCGTCAAAATGAGTCGCTCTCATGATTGGACTTCACACTCTCAACCGACGATCTTTGAGAGCATTCAACAGGGACAAACATGCTAATCCTCTGAGTACACCAAAATACGAGATTATCATTTGAGTTGGGATTTGTGGGTATGCATGGTACAACCACTGTGCGACAGGTTACAGCACATCTTCACTTCAAATTGAGGGCTTAAAGGATGCTGATGATTTGAACATAATTCAGACTTTCTGGTTTTCTGCGATACTGCAACAAAAACAAACCATTTTGGGTGACCCAGCAATTCACCTGGTAGAGCATGCGGCCCATGTACTAAGGCTGAGTCCTTAGGTTGGGTTCCAGTCATCGGCCCTTTGCTGCATGTCATTTCCTCTCTCCCTCTGCGTCCTTCAGCGTCAGCTGTCCAATCAAATAAAAGGCGAAAAAAGACCCAAACTGGAAGAGTGAACAGATCTCCACCAGGCCACCCATAAAGAATATTATGATGTTACCCCGTTGTAATCATCAACTTTTTGATTAGGAACTGTAATTTAATTACTTTTTTTCAGTAACTGTAACAGATTATAATTACATTTGTTTTGTAACAAGTTACATGGAAGTAGTAATTGTGCAGCACTGCTTGTGTGAAGTTTTGTCATAATTAGTGTATGAATTCTTGAGTTATAGCCAAAGAAGTGTTTTGTGAGGCCACAGTGACCTTTGACCTTTAACCACCTAAATCTAATTTCTCTCTTGAGTCTGTGGATGTCTGTACCAAATTTGAAGAGACTTCTTTCAAGGATTTCTGAGATATCACATTCACAAGAATGAGGCGGACCTGACGTCACAATGACCTTGAACTTTGACTTTTGAACATTATCAAGTTCATCTTTTAGCCTAACTGGTCATTTGTGCAAAGTTTGAAGACATTCCCTCAAGGTATGTACTTAAAACATGAATGCCTCTGGTCACGGCTGTCCCTGGTTTGGAGCCATAAAAAAGGGTTTTCAAGGTTTTTCAAAAATGAATCACAGAGGTCCTTCAGCATACAGTCATGAGTGCGCACAAATAATATGAGCCTGATGGGTCCAGTTGTATGAGAGATTAGGTCCGGACAAACTTCAGGTTTGTTCATCGTGCACACACCTCCAACTGCAAACAATGTCACTTCTTTTTGTAGAATGAATTTGAATCCAAGTGTTTATATTTGCCTAAATTTCACAGAGCCTAGAAAAAATATTTTGATGTGTGACGAGACAGTTTCTACAGTAGCCCAGAACAGACAAACTAACAACACTGGCTCTAGATACGGCCTCTCACGTTTTTCACACAAGTTTTGGAGCCATCGTAGGTCCTCCTGCTCATTTGGAAAGTAAAGAGTGAGATGAAATGTTTGCAATCTGCAAGATAATGTTGCCCCCCTGGCCTGGAGGGTGTCAAAAACGGGTGTGGTCGTACACCCTGCTGCTGCTGTCTGTATGTGTAAACAAAGAGGCAGAAAACTTTAGCTTGCATTCAGCTGGACTGCAGGATTTATTCTGCAATGCTGCCTCCACGGGGTTTTCTGCTGACCTGTTTCAGCACATTAACAAGTAACAATTTTAAACCAGATTAATATTATTATTATCATTATTATTATTGTTATTATTATTATTATTATTATTTTACAAATGAACAGTACCATTTAGAGTAACCATTTAGACTCTTTAGACTGTCTTTTTAGAGACTTTTTTTAACCCTTCACACTCTGCATATTTATGTCTTGTGTACACACATTTTAATCGTTTACATTCAGCACTATACCACTAAATCTTTAAGATTTTTACATTTTTTAATACCTTTAAGACCTGTGTGATCGATCGTGTTATACTTGATAACCTGGGCCAAACTAGTTTGTGGTGCGGTTATGCTGGACTATACTGTAATGTAGTGTGTTCATGACCGCTCTTACATCAAGGAAACTTCCAACAACTTGGATCAGCGCAAATAGCTCTTGATTGATTTCCTACGAGACGACTTCTCGGTAACTTGAAGGCATTAAGGGCTCGACGACAGCAGCCTGTAAGCCTCTCTGTGTGTGTGTGTGTGTTTGTGTGTGTTAGAGACATGTGGACACAGTTGAGTGGTCCAAGTGGGCGGACCTGACAGTTTACCACCGCTGACAGAGCAGAGGCAGCGCTTCATTTCAGTACCAAGGACAGAGAGACATTAAAGACCCGAACAACAGTCCTGCAAACTGCTTCACAAGAAGAACTGTCCTCTCAAACATTTGGATGGATTTAGAGCTTCAAAATAAGGTTCACAAGGTTAGGGATGAAATACAAAGTGTTAAATGCTATATTCAAATCCGGGTTTGTTTTTTTTTCCCCTCACACGTCTGTCTTCTTTTCTTTGCAGACTTGGAGAACTGATTTGCCTGCTCATAACTCTGCTTCATGTGAGGAATATCACTCTCATGTCTGGAGGACGGTCCAGTTTTAAGTGAGAAGAAGAACAAAAAGGGGAGTCTGATTCTCAGTTGGAATAACAAGTTCTCCTAATCATGAATGTCTATAATTTCACCGGCTTTAACTCCACTGATGAAGCGCAAGCTTACCCGTACTCAATGACAATAGACGACCCTCTGTACAAGCAGTACAAGCCCCCAGTGAAGGACCTCATCGCTTTGCCAAAGGCAGTGGTGTATCTGCTCATGGCTGCCCTGGTAGTTGTTGGAGTTGCCTATGCCATTGTTGGACATCTCATCAAGGATCTGGCCATTGACATAGCAGGTATTTCCAGCTGAATTATAATACATAACACAATTACAGATTTATTTGAGTCAATACCCACTTTTTAATATACAGATTTAGAATAAAATGTATGGACTGTGATTCCAGTTTCTTGTGCAAAGCTGCACAATAATAATGCAAGGACAAGGGGTAAACATACTCAAGCTTTGCACCTCCAAAGCCCCATGAGGTGCCCTTTATTAGATCATCTGATGTGTAGCCTTCTGCATTTTTATTCATATAAAATTACTTTTTTTTCCCGTTTAACTTAAAGTGCCCCTGGTTTCATTATTTAATGAAATGTCTTTGGCAATGCAATGAATGTTTGAATTATGTATGTAAAATTGCAATACAAAAAGAACGCAGCAGTCAGTAGCATCCTTTTATAAAATAAACATAATAAAATAAATAACCAAGTTGACATTTTAAAACTTACGATATTTATATTATATATGTGTGTATATTATACATCCCTTGTAGTGAAAGAAACTGCTGAGACTTACTTAAGCGAACCATATAACTGATCCATAAATGATATATTTCAATAACTATTTCAACCGTTTCAACCAGTAACTGTTTATCATAACTGTAACTATTTAGATAGCATTTTTTTTTTTTACCCATAAACGTTAATTTTAACTAAGTTTACAATATTTTACCATTTATGCAGTGCTTTCAGGTAACAGACCTTTTTCACAGCAGCCATTTTGACATGAAACACAGGTGTTACCAGTGATATTAATTAAGGTACCATTATATTCAGGTTGGACAGAGACAGAGGGTGCTACAGTGCATATTGGTTCACTGGAAAGGATCCTGTCCAGGAAGGAAAACCATCATCTTTCCCTGACCTTACCCAAGTGTTTTCTGTCCCTGACAGAAAGCCACATTTTAACCACATGGTGGTCACATTGTAAAACATAATTAGTTTGTATAATTTGCACAATTAAGAAGCAATGCGTCAGATCTCACGAGAGTGTTTCACAAATCAAGGGTTCCTTTCTAGACACAGCCACTGGAAAGACCTTAATCAGTGGTGACACTTGTATTTAACATCCCTCCTTTCATATCAATATGGCTGCTGTGAACAAGGTGTATTAATTGAACTATTCATTACTTAAGCTAACTATTTAAAATATGTAATGCTATTCATTACTTTTTGCTTACTTTCTCAATTGTTTAATTTTTGCTGTTTCCCCATTTATTCAATTAACTGTTTGAACTGATCAGTTATTACTTGTAGCTATCTATTTCAACCATTAGCAGTTATTCATCACTATTTCAACTGTTTGATTTTTAGCTATTTTAAACATTTATTTAGTACATTTAATAATTTCTTATTCTTCTCTTTAATTAGTCAAGCAACTTCACAATCTTTACATATACTGTACCTTGTGACACCAGCAGAAGTAAGCTACTTTTGTGGTATTAAATTTTTAACCTCTGCCCCTCTGGTTAAGATTGTGTGTTGGGTCCGGCTGGTGATGAAGACAACAACAAGGACAACAACCTTCAGCACATGGCCTCGAGCCATCCTCCTCCAGTGCATCCATTTGCCCACAATGCCTTCCACGTGTGGGACCAGGACGACGTGGTTGTCCCTCTGCCCCATGATGAAAGCCCCCAGACCAGCCCGCTGCTGCTGGCCGCCATCCCATACATCCCCTCTTTCTTCCCACACTTACACAGCCCAGCAAGTCACAGCTCCCTGACTTTCTCAGCCAGCCCAGGGCCAACCAGAGATATGAAGGACATCCCGAGGGAGATATAATTATGGACAAGGAACATGATCAGGAATAGCCTTGATGAAGAGCAACCAAGTGTTTGAACCCCAGCACACATAAAAAAAAAACATGCAGATATGACTCTGATGTGTGTTTTTGTGGCCAGTAAGACACTGTTGTCATGTGCAATGTGTAGAAACCCCATCCACCCACCCCAGATGTACAGCGGGAAATCGCCTGCAATGACTTCACTGTGTCCTTCTCTTTTAAATGTTAAATTATCTCTTAAAATTATGCAACATGACTCAAGACTGTTGTGTTTCAGAAAAGTCAAAGCAAACACCCTGAGAAGGGGTCGGCCAAGGACCAAAGGGATTACCAGAGAAGATCGCTGGATATTGTCTCTGCGTGCCTGAGCTTCAGAGAGAAGCTGTTTGACATGCTAGATTAATGATTAATGTTGGTTAACGCTGTCATGGGTACACTCTTAGAAATAGGGTTTCCAAAAGGGTTCCTCCCAGAACCATTTAATTCTGTAGAACCTCTCTTGAGGGGTTCTGAGGGGAACCTCTCAAAGATAGCTGGGTTCTAGGTAGAACCTTTTGAAAGGTTTCCATTTGAAACCTTTATCAAAGGTTTTCCTATGGGGACAAGCCAAACAAGCCAGTATGGTTCTAGTTGGCACGTTTATTTCTAAGAGTGGTACCTACTGTAGTATTTCTTTGTGGATGAAATAAAGATATTTTTCAAATAAGCTGAGCAAGTGGCTCTGAATATAAGCATGGAGCTCTCAGTATAAAGTGTGTTTTATGTGTGGAACCTTTGTTATTGCTCTTTATGTGTTCCTTATACTCTGCTAAGAGGCACAGCAGATCAGACTCTTGGTGGAGGTTACTACTGCACATTATCTGTGCTCCCCGCATCAACAAAGCTGCTTCCAGCCTGTGAACTTACCAGCTGGCTGCCTCACACACTTCAGGAAAATGTTATTTCAAGACACTGAAGGATTAGCTTAAGAGGAAGACTTAACGGAGTTCCTGCAATTCGACATGTACACAACACTACTTAATCCTGCGGCCTTTATGGCAGGTGACGTACTGTATTCAGAGCCCATCAGTGCAGCTTATAGCACAAAAGTATACTGTGGCATACTGGGAAAGTGAGCTAATTTCCCATCTAAAACCAGCTCACAGCACCTTCTATTCTTAGACATCAACCAGGAGTGAAGAATGTATGAAATCACAACTTATTTTGCTGCTTTGTTTTGACTGTTTTAATCAGTTCAGGACTCAATTAAATTCAGTTTTTAAAGCTGCAGACTGAACCAAGAAACTCTTTTCATTTACAACTCCTGTCCAGTTACTGGCATGTGATGCAGTGAGAGCTTAGTAAGTTAATTTGAGCACTGAACTTTCTTTGAACTTGAGTCTGGACCAGTGAAATGAAGAAATCAGGGTCACAGGGCGCTTATACAAGTCGAACTGTATTCAATATGTGATTTAAGAATTGTAAGATTTGCAGATATAAGCATCACTGTAAGTGACAGTTACAAAAGTATTTACAAGGGATGAAGGATCACACATGGATAAAATGCAGCTAAAAATGTATTTCAGTATTTCCATCAACAACACTGGCCTTCCTTTTCATCACAAACACAACAAAACTACTGGATATATAAATATCCACTAATCTGCAATTGTAAATCAGTACGATCAGAAATTGTCTGTTACTTATTGTGATACCTTGGAATAATAAGTTTGCATTTGAGTGGTTTTGAGATCTACAGATTCAAAAGATTTTACATAGATTGAAACAATTAATGCTTTGTGTTGTGGAAGGCAGATTCATTAGCAAAGGAAATGATTATTTATTTTGGCAAACAACAATTTAGCAACATGTTCTTCTCTAAAATGTTAAAATATTTTCACAAGTCAGTTCATCACAGTCGCAGTCTGAGCTCTGAATGAAGTCACTGTGTGTCTGCTGCAGTAAACAGACAAAGTTAGAAACAGGTCAATAAAATGTTCCTCAACCAGGAGTTAGAAACCTGAATTTAAATTCCTACATTAACATTTTCGCCTTCATTGCTGCCATAATTTTCAGTTACAATAGACTTTTTTCACTGCAGACGCCCAGTTGTAATTTATAACATTAATGATGGCTAATAGGGTTGGGTGATATCGCTGTAAAATAAAAAAAAAATCCTTCTGGTGCATTTACAAACAGCTTGGATAAATTTGACTAATTCTACTTTTTAGAAAGTCAGATGAAACCATTTCTTTGTTTATGACAACAAACATACAAGTCAGGTTAGATTGGCATTTGGAAAACACTTTTTATTGTACCATTGTTACATTCCAAAGGTAGTATTTTTTCCTGTACATGATGTAAAAAACTGTTCTTAGTATGTAACAAAGTCAAGACTCCCACTGATGTTTTGCATGGCAGCACAGTATCAAGTTCATACAGTGGCTGCTCCTGTGTAGTAAAACAGTTTATTGTGATCTGTTGCCTTGATGAAGGAGAAAATCAGACACCGCTTTCTGCTACAGTCGCTTTCAGACCAACTGGTTTTACTGGCCAAGCTTGGACTGGCAAGATTAAGTAGAGGGTGAAGGGCGAGCTCAAAGGAGACAGAGAAACGAGTTGGTATAGGTAAGCAGGAGTCCATCCAAAGTAATAATAATGATGGTTGGGTGAACCTCAGGACTCGAGTCGACAGATGGGACTGTCATAGACCATCTGGAGGTTCACCTTGTGTCCCACCAGCTCTCTGATGTTGTTGATGCCGTATTTAATCATGGTAGGCCTGTGGATCAGAGGAGAGGGCTGAGTGAGCGACAGTTCTTGTTACACAAAATGCAGCCACGACAGAGTACAAAGTGTTTGTGTTGTGTGTAATTCCAGGTCTGACGGGTCAGCGAGAAACTACAGAGGGTTGGGTGGAAGAGGGAGGATTATTCATCGTGGATTATAGAGCCTTTTCCCAGCCTGCTTGCTCCATAGTTATTAGCCATGATGGTTGTCCCCAGTTAAACCTCAGTTTTAACTACATTTAAATCCAAAGTAGCTGTAATACGAAAACGATCACGACCAGGCAGGCCACTATTATTTCCTGCTGAACAGACGAGCCAAAACCAATCGCCACCCAAGTCACAGTACGCCACCAAGCAGCTTCACGCCCTCGTCAGTACTGTGCCTGCTCTGGTTGCAAAAAACCACTCATACCAAACTCGAGGCTTCAAGATGTCCACCAACAAATGGGTGACATCACGGTTGGTTCAGTTAAAACTGGGCTGGTGATTATGTATTTAAATTAAACAGATACCCAGTATTGTAGCAGATTAACTGGATGTTGATTGGCTGTAAACTGACATATGACATCTGACATATGTAACATGAAATAACTCCAATAAATAATGTCAACTGTAAATTTAGAATCAAGTATAAACCAGACAATAAACCTAAATATGTGAAATGTGGGTCAGACGTGAGGTCAGTGGCTACACAGCTACAGGACTGATGACGTCTATAGACAGACTGAATCTCTCTCAAAATCACAAATGGAAGATCTGAGAGATTATTGACAAGAGAAAGGTTTCAGAGACATACAGATATGCACCCATTTTCTAAAGCTGACATGGCAGTAAAACTAAACAATGCAGGTCACTTCTGATCTTTCAGAATCACTGGTGCCACTCAAGAGTTTGTATTTTCTCTGTACACAAAAACAAATTCATATTGTGTTTCTGTACGCTTCATGAGTGTGTTCACCTTTCCAGCGACAGCCCCCAGGCAATAACCGACACGTCCTCAGGAAGACCCATGGGCAGCAGCATCTCTGGTCTGAAGACCCCTGAGTTTCCCACTTCCACCCATTTTTTTAGTCCTGTATGTAGAGAGAGAAAGGACACACAGTTGGTGCAACAAACCAAAACCACAAAACACAATTGTCCTACAAAAGGCAGAGAGCGGTAACTAGGTGGCATAACCTCACCAAACTACATGAATCTGACCAGAGTCAAAAGCCAAGATGGAACTACTGTGAACGGAGCTGGTTACCATTACCAGGAGTTCAGTTTTTTCTCCATCGTGATTGGTCCCTCATGCCTAATTTAGTTGTCGAACAATAGGAGAGAGCTTGGGAAAAATAAATAGGTGAATTTAATTAGGGCTTTAGCTAAAGCTAACTGTAGCTCTCTCAAAGCGAGCTTTCATTTGATACAGATTTTAAAATGTCAGATTTAGGCCTTAACTCGTGTTGTCTTTTGTCTCTGTAGGGAAGAGAAAAGATATTTATGTTTTTTTCAAAGAACACTGGGTATGTCACTCCCCTGTTTATTTAATTAATTTTCTTAAAGCCATTTGATGATTGAAACCGTAGCATTCATTGACAAAAAAAAAAAGTTAAATAATAGAGCATCAATGGTAGTAAATTATCTAGAGCAGTTGTACTGTACCTTCATGGTAGCTGAACACTTCCATGCTGGGCTCTGTGTATGGGTTGTAGGCAGGCTTGAAGCGGAGTTTGGTAATTCCTGGAAAAGAAAGATCAAAGGCAGGATTTATGTGGCCTGGTAAACACATCTAACAGCAGCAACAACAATCAGCAGAAAAGCAAAAAGTGTAAAAACACTGCAGAAAATGTTATTCGCAGGTATATGGTAGCTGCCTGTTTTGCATGAATGCAGTGTTTAAGACTGTTGTGTTATGTATTCACAGTTACCCCTCAGGAGCATTTGAACTTCAGCCGTACTATAAAGGCCCTGAACCTGAGTTTGTAACACATTTATCAAGTCATATTCACATTATCATGGAGTCCTGCTGACCTAGTTTAGTGAAGAACTGGTGCAGGATGCCCATGAGATCTCCCAGTGTTAGTCCGTAGTCGGCCACCACGCCCTCTATCTGGTGGAACTCGGCCAGATGGGTGGCATCTAAGGTCTCGTTCCTGAACACCCGGTCAATGGAGAAATACTTGACGGGGGTGAACTTCTCCTGGTGGATGGTTTGACATGTGGGTGAGGAGACAGAGGGGGAGAAGAGCTTCATGGTCAGTGGCAGCACAGCTTTAATACATACACTATGTGGTCAAAAGTATGTAGACACCTCAACTAGTGCTATAACAATTCGATGACGTCTCTTTTGGGCTTTGAGAAACAGTGATCAAATTTTCCACCATTTTCAGACAGTTTATGGGTCGAACAACTAACCAATTGATCGAGAAAATGATTGACAGATAAATAGATAATCAAAGATCATTAGTTGCGGCCCTAATCTGAAGATTGCACCCGTATGGTTTCAGAGTTTCCACAAGAGTTCAGAACGTGGCTGCAGGGATTTGTGAAGACAGGAAAGGGGGGAGAGAGTGGGGGAGACATGTTTAGGCTGGATTCAAATCCATGTCCGCTGCAGAGGACTAACAGGGGTGGACGCCCTGCGACTGAGCTACAGGGGCACCCAAAAGCTGGTTGTGTTACAAAAGCAGGTTGAAACCTTCAAACTTTACAACAAAAAAAAAAAGTGTGCGCAACTCACCTGCTGTGCAAGTTTATACAACATCCGTGCACTGACTGCTGTAGTGTGAGTACGGAGGATGTTTTTCTGAGCCTCCTCTATCTTCCAGTCGTATTTGTACCTGACAGACAGCAAGATATCAGATCATGTTGTTGCAGGCATCGTTCAAAGTTCATTAATGTTACTTGTGATCTGAATGTGTGATTATGTCTCACCCCTGTGAACCATAGCCTCCCTCTGAGTGGACCTTCTTCACCCTCTCCAGGTAGTCCTGCGGGAACTCATGAGCGAGTGCTGGGTCTGGAAAACGACGTTTGGAATAAGTGATCATCAGAAATGACTATTAATGACAGCACTGAGACAGAGAAATGTACGACACGCACCAGAGAGGAAGAAGGTGTCGTGCTGGTCTCTGGCCGGGTGCTGCTGGGGCTGGAACAGGGAGTCAAAGTTCCAGAAAGAGCTCTCTATGAAGTTGTTGGTCGGCATCTCTGTGAAACTACATAAAGCAGAGAGTTGATTTTATGTGCTTCTTATACGTGGGAAGTGGCTTCTTTCACTGTGAGGTTTACAGCCACTCACCCCATCTCCAGGAAGATCTGCCTGAACTGTGTTCGCACCTTCATCAGCGGGTGCAGGTGGCCACAGTCGGGGGCCACGCCCAGGGCCTCAAAGTTGTAGGGCTTAAATTTCTTCTCTTTCCAGCTGCCACTGAAACACAACACAAGCAGGACTTAAAAAGAGCAGTCAAGAGGAGTCTGAAGACTGCAGCTTTCACTTCTGCTGTACCAAGTAACAACAGCATCCTGACTTCTTCATTACTCAGTAGGTTTTCCACAATCAGGCAACAAAAACATAATGTTTCTGCTTATTTATTTGATTCATCGGGAGCTTAGATGATCGAGAGCATCAATTCTACCGTGAACGCTTTCAGTGCAGAGAAGTAAAAGCTGCATCAATTTGAATTTTGGGCATAGAAAGAAAAGAACATCTGGATGCTGCTTTTAGCTAAATCCCCTCTACGATATGATTACATGCAAACCTGAGACCAGACAGTGTTTTAATGCCTCATCCTCATGAAAACTGTATAAGCTGTATTATGAGCATGTCCATAATTTATTTATTTATTTAGTTATCCTTATTTTTTATTTCAAGGGATCTCACAGCAACAGCGAGTAATCAGGGTGCCTAAAAGTGTCATTAACATACATTACGTAAATTTTGAAGGAAAGACAGAGATAAAGAAGGAAAATAAGTTTTGTCAGTGAAAAATATTAGAAATGAGCTGTTAGTTTGTATGACTCTAATCTGAAAAGCAGAATAAAGATGTATGACTGGATATGAGATAACAGAATTTCAGAGATTTGAATCGTTTTGTTCTGCCCTGCCTTTAGGACAAAGTCCTCATCTTTGGACTCCGTCCCCTTTTATGGGCAGAGGTTTCTCTGTGTCCTCTGTCTGAGGTCCTGCACCCCATCACTGACAGACAGAGGAGGGCAGACAGGGACACATTTTACAGTCTTACTAAGCAGAATACATTAAAACATACTTTAAATTAGACTGAAAGGGGTGCAACTGTACTCACTTGGCAATCATCTCAGGAGTGAGCTCCGTCTCCTGTTTGGTGACGGTGGTGCTGAAGGAACTGCCCTTAGATATCCAGTATGACTTCACCGTCCTAAACACAGAAAATAACATTAGAGGACAGGAAAAGATATGAGTGGCTTCGTGTTAAATGTGATCATCTTTATGAATATACCAGACTTTTACATTACAAAGTAAAGGACCAGAAAGATTTTTGTAAAATTGTTGTTGATTCAGCGTATGTGTTTGGTGGTGCTGTTTTGAAAGAATGACAAAGTGTTTCTAATATCTTTTTACATGAATTCTGATGACAAATCAGCTCGCAACAGTTTCTCTCTAATGCCTCAGGTGAATGTGTGTGAGTGCATAAAGGCCTAAGCGTCATCTCATCTATGAAACGTCACGTATTTGGTTACTTAACAAACCTCACTACAGCTCAGCTACAGTTTTTTATTCTCGGCGGTGAATATTTCCTGATAATATCGTCCCTCGGGAGAAAGATGCTCGGTTAGATCAGCTTAGTACTTCCGATGTCTCGCTACCAGTTCTGAGTAAGAGGATTTTATCATAACCTTGGTAACAATCCAGAGGATATTTCAGTGAGTTTTCCTAAATGTCCTCATCCATGTGCATTCTAATTTTAAGGTTCTTCATTAGTTTTACGTCAATATACTGACCGACTGTACCCATGACATTTTACCCAACAGCTGCTTTATCTGCAAGCTGCCTTCAACACCTTTTAAAAAGAATGAGAACAAAGCAAGTCGATGGGTGAAGTAGTTAACATGGTTACGTCACAGTTTGGTCAGTACCCCGGATGCATGGCCACATTGGAAGTACTGGGATATCAACAACAGGACGAATTATATGACGAATATTCAATTTATGCAGATTATAAGATGTCTAAATGACAGAAAAGTTCAGGAAAATGTGCTGAAGCTAAAAAAAAACTCACAGAAAAGGACTTGGTAATCAGGAAAGGACATGATATTTTGAAAAAACTACAGTTAATAGGTGATGAAGATCCATATGAGCTGGCTCCTTCATCTTGGAATGACATGACATAATGAAATACCTCGTATATTTTGGGTATAACCCCAGCGCATTATGACAAAAAGGGACCGTTTCAAACCTGTTGATCAGACAGATCAACACTGTAAATGTAAATGTAATAGTAGAACCTTTATTTGTCCATTTAACATGTGCAGCATGTAACAAGCAGCTGCAGCACTCGGTTTGATCTGCTAGCTCTTCTGGAACAATTAAGTGTTTGAGTCAAATATAAGACTCTGTTTCAAAAAGGAAGGAGCTCATTCACTAAGTATCTGCCACCATGCTGGTCTGCCACAGTGCTCACAGAAGCCAAGAAGACACAATCCCATATTTCTGGCAAACTGGTAAAGAGTTACATAACGAATGCTGGCAACAGGAACAGGATGCATCAAAACAATTACAATGTGTTCCCAGCAGACTATTCAATGAAACTGTTGTTAGACAGGGACTGTTTGAAATATAATCCCGACCTCATGCTGCTATGTGTCAGGCAAACACGGCACCACAACAAAGCTTCCACTGCCACCTGCTGGTGGACAAAGGTACACAATCAACACTGACTGTACATATTAAGTGTTTGGGGACTTACACTTCAGAGAGAGTTTTCTCTTCTTCAGCTCATTCTTTTCTTTTTCATCCAGCTGAGTTGTGTCACCCTGCTTTATAAGAAGCAGCTTCTCTCTGACCTGGTCATCGATGCTCTCCACCTAAGGATCAACACGTAACCACACATACACACCGAGTTTAGAACAGGACTTCAGATCACAAAGAACCATGATAACAGGTTGATGTAAACTTGACACATACGGTCCTGAATATCCTTGGGCCGCCCTCGTGCGCCTTGTCCACTCTGATCCATTTGTTGGACATGGCTTTGCTGAAGCCGATCTTCCCAAAGGACAGTTTCTGCACGGGGTCAAACACAGAGGGACAGCAGTGTCACTGAATATAATGAATAATATAATGTAGTATAGCAAAAATGTAGAAATACAACAGTCTCTGAAATTCATACATAAAAAGTCATAATTGGTGCACAGTTTGTCCATGCTTTACTTAGGTCAATACTTTGTACTGTAAAACAAAAAGAGTGGGATTCATTTTCAGAAAGTCCATGAATGTTTCCCACTTCTTTTCTTATGTTTTTCCTTTATTGTGGATGTTAAGTTTTCCATTGATGAACTTGAAAGACCTTTTAACCACCGGCTTTTTAGCCTGTTCTACTTTGTATTCGTATGTTTGGCGTGCGGATAACAAAAATATATTTTTATTATATTCATTAAAGGTTCATGCATCATGAAGAATGAAGAAGATGTGTAAAAACAGTCAGTGGATGTTGTTTTCTGTTTAATTGTTACTCAATGAGAACTAAAACATTGCTGCTCTTAATTGTAATAGAAATTAGGAAACTGTCTTATTCTTGGTTTTGTTCTGTAGAAATTTTGCCTTGCAAAAAAAATAAATAAATAAAAATAAAGTTTATAATAATAAAATAAAGAACGAGAACAAATATATAAACTTTGTAAATTTGCATGATGTCCCTCGACCATTAAATGGCAACGGATCCCAGATCCCAGACTAACCCGAGGCAATGTAGACACCAGTTTAGCTGCAACTAACAAATACTTGCATAGTTGATTAATCACATTATTATTATTTGATATTCAATTAATATTTTGTCTACAATATACCACAAAATAGTGAAAAATGCTGTCAGAATTTCCCACAGAACGACTAATTTTGGCTGATTGCTGATGTCAAAACTGATAAATGAACATATTTTTCATCAGAGAACATCTCCCCTCAGTGGAATTAACATATTATTATGTGTACTCTTATACAATTCATTTTCCAAACGTACACATTCACTGGGCAAAATAAGAAAAGTACATAATTCATTGGGATGACCGCTCTTAAGATGGCCAATTAAATTTGTAGAGTTGATGAAATGTGATTTGGACCTCCTCACGTGGCCGATGCTGAGCAATCATTGCATTTCTATTCAGACACTTCAAAGAACTCCACACTGCAGTCAAACCTGTGCAACATGCCCATAATTAAAGCATCATCATAATGTGCAGAAATATCAGCATTTCGAGATGACGTTTCATTTAAAAGGTTTTATTTGCTGATACTGATGACATGCTGATAATACTACTACTTCAAAAGGCTTATTTTGTCTGACCAACAGTAAACAGCGATTTATTGCTTAGAAAATACTCAAATAATTATTTAGTTATCAAAATAGTTGTGATTAACGTTCTGTCAATCAATTAATGGATTAACTGACTGATTTACCGCTCAACATCAATTATTCCCTTACGACAGGGGTTTTCAAAACTGGGGTTCCGGGAACCAAAAGGGGTCCTTTAATGGGGTTTTGGGGGGTCCCCAGCAAAAGGGGGAATAGAACATTTTAACTTTTAGCACATTTTTGGAAGTTGGAACAGCAAGGGAATAACTTGGATTGGCTGTTTGATTGATTGTAATTTATAGTGATAGCCTGATCATCGACTGGCTGTGAAGATATTTTTATTTTCAAACATAAAAATAAAAAAAGACCTATTCCGAGGGGATTCCTTAGACAAGACAAGAAAAATCCTCTCACACTGGGGGTCTGTGGTCTAATGTGCATCTACTGTGGGTGTCCTTGTGCAGGATTTAGAGTGTAAACAAACAGCAGGGGGATATCCAGACATTTTATTATCTAGCCAATGGTTCAGTTACGTACACCTTCATGCTTCATAGAAAACCTGTCAAATACTTGGGAGCTACCTCCAGAGCAGCTACACTTCTTCTCTGTGTTTATACCAGGCTGAATGTTCCCACCAGTTTCAGTCCTGCAGGTAAAGTGTCATTGTGGACTGCAGACCGGACCGGTCCACCTGCAACACTCACCATGAGCTCACTCTGTGCCAGACCCTCCAGCGGGATGGAGCTGAACACGCGGGCTTCATGGCTGCCCTGCTCGGCTATCTCCGTGCCCTCCGCCGTCAACTCCCAGTGCTTGGAGGACCGCAGCTCGGCAGAGATTATCTAGACAGCAAAAAAAAAAAAGACAAACCATGCCTGTCAGCTCATGTGTTCATGACTGACGCAGTGTAAATATTCATGTCCAACTGTCTTAGTGGACTGCACTGTATCACACAACACTGAGCCTGTCTGTTTGACAGTCATCATCTCTTTAAACTTCACGTCCTGATTGCGTCAGTCACACTCAAACAACACTGTTGACGGTGACAGACCGACTTCCGCCTCCTCTCAGCCCGGGACACTCACGTCTCCGAGGGCCTGCAGACTCTTCACGGCTCCGACGATGACCTGGTGGTCCACCTCGAGGCTGTTCGCCACTTCCAGGCTGTCCACGCCATCGTCCACCTTCTCAATCCGACGGAGAAGCGTCTCCACCACGCCCGGTGTCCGCCATGCTGCAGCCCTGCGAAGCTCCGAAAGAGACCGGAGATGACGTAGCGTTCCGAATGGCCGAATGTATTAGAGTAGCGAGACGTCAAACTGAGGAAAACGGAGTACCGTAAATACTGTAATACTGTTTTTGTCCAGCCCTTTAAATGTTATTTTGGAGACATGCAGTGATGGAATAAGATTTAGATCTTCTTAAAAATTTAATATGTAAAACTAGCAATATCACACAGTAAAATCTTCTCAGTTATATGCTAAAATCAGGCGTTAAGATGCTTATTTAAGTAAAAATACAAACGTAACAGCATTGAATATATCATTTTGTCACTCATTTCGCTGAATAGACCATACGAGAATACTATGATTATGATTTTATCATCATATCATTATAATTAATATTTAAATATATTGTAGTTGGTAAAATGGGTCTAATCTGAACTACATTTACATATTTTAACTATATTTAACTATTAGTTAAATGTAAAAAAGTCCAATATTTGCCCCCTGTTGTAGAGGAATACACTTGCCAGATTTCGTTTTATGTGCCAAAACATACCAATTTATATATCACGTGTTATAAGGAATGGGATAACATCCCCCGAAAATTTATATGGGAAGACAAAAATACCAAGAGTGAAATTAAAAAAACTGAAGTTATTGAAACACTGTGGATGATTGATATCGGCAGATCTGAGGAGATATGTCTATACGGCTCAGATTTGAAAATTAATTAGCAAAATCACTGGGTTCAATAGTATTCTGTGGAAACAATAACATATTAAGTAGTTAATTAAAATGAAGGAAGTTGAAATGATTTATTTTTAAGGAAATTTCAGATCCAGAAGTGAAACCAAAGGCAACAGTATCTTTAATTCATGGGCTGAAATGGACTGGTTCAATTTTAGCATATTTTCACTGAATATGAGATTAATTCTTTTGAAAATAGTTCTAAATGTTATAACATGCCAAATAATCAGTTTTATAGATACAGATAAGACATATAGAATATTCAGATATTTATTTGTAAAATTTATTTTTAAATATACATTTAAGCTCTCAGCACTGGAGGAATTGTAGTGAAATAATGCAAATTATGAAATATATCTATATATAATATATATTTAAGTTTATAAGAGTATTTTTTTGGAAAAAAAAAACCGCTATATTTGAGTGGAGTAGAAGTGAACTACAGGTACGTCAAGTAAATAAAAAATGTACTTAGTTACATTGCACCAGTAACATGTACCTTTTGTATCCTAGAATATAATAAAAGTATTGTTTCAGCTGTATATGGCTGATATTTTGATTTTGTTTGATAAATGTTTTATTCACAAATGCAAATTCACAGGTGGTAGCAAAGGTGGTCGCCAAGGAGATCAAACAGTAAATTGATTTAGGCCTTTTTCATTTTCAGTCTGAATCCAAATGTGGTGAAAATGAAGACAAAAAAAAAAAAAAAAAAGTTTCAAATCTATATAACGTAAAATCCTGTTTCAACTGTCCCACTGCAAATATATGAAACTCCTGAAGGCCAGATTTCATTATATATTCATTACATTACATTATATATATTTAAGGATTCATATCTCACTCATACTGTAGCTTAAATACCTCTTTCTAATTAATGATCTATGTTGTCATGAATGACTTTATAATTGATTAAAAATAATTTACCAGTGCTTTATAGATCAGTTATAAGCCATTAATACAAGTTTTGGGTCACCAGATTGTGAAAATCTCTAGCTGGGGAACCACTAATGGTCAACCACGTCCTTAATTAATCGTATCCTAAGTACACATCTGACACTTGAATCAAAACTGTACTTACGACCTCTATTTAAAATAAAAATCATTTATTAATACAAACACAGTTTGTTATACATTAACAGGAACAAATCCCACCCAATCAAAAAGCTAGACTGGGTAGAGACGTGGATATAACAGCAGAATGAAAATGTATTTTCCAGTAATCTCCAAAACCATTTATTAAAATAACTATTACACTATTACAAAATAAGCCAAAATTACAAGCAATGCAGAAAAGAATAAGCTATTCTGGTCTATCGAATTGTTACAAAAAATACAACAACCTTTGTAGTTTAAACTACAAGAGTTTACTAGTTTCACATGAGAAAAAAAAGTCAACCACACAACGGTTTATAAGAAAGGAAACCAGTCAGAGCTAGTGAGTGAGAAATTTGTAGAATCAGCCTTCATATTTAGTGATGAGGATGAGGACTGGTAGCAGAGATTATAAAAAAAACAAAAAACAATAACCTAAAAACACAAGACTAAGCACTGACCAGACCACTGAAACAGACCACTAAATTCAGCCAAAACTCAGCTCTGACACTTACAAAGTCCAGACATCTCATTTTGTGCCCACGTGTGCCACATAGAAACCCAAAAGCACAGAAGAAGCAAACATGGAAAAGGCAGAGAGCACAGGCAAGCCGTCTATCACTTTCTTTGGAGAAGGCTCGAGACACTGACGCAGGGTGCTTGGTGCCAAGGATTCACAGACGGAGTGACACAGTCTATCTGTACTGGTAGTTCATGCTGCTGTCGCCCCTGCCGTAGCCCACTGGGTTGTGGTACTGAGAGTGGTTGGTGCCAAAGCCCTGATTGTTGCCTCCTCCTGCACCTCCTCCCTGTGAGTTGTAGTTGGACTGGTTGTTGAAACCTACAAGTAAATGATTGTTAGTGGAACGAATTCCCAAAAGAAAGGTGTTACAGTATTTCTATAAATTATTTTTTAGCTACTTGGTAGCAGAGGAAACAAGCTGCGAACACAACATATAACCTCTTTAGTTGTGATATTAACTGATATGGTGAACTACAGTTGCCTTTTTACACATTCAGCTGTTATGGAGCATTATCATTCATTCGGAGTCGTGTTTCCATCTACCTGATGACTCCAAGCTTTTGTTCTTTTTCCAGTCCTGAGGGAAATATCCGACTTCAGCTGCTTAAGTGTATGTCGCAAACTTACTGTATCCAATTCTGAGTGCTACACATTCGCCACCACCTCCCCAGTCTGACCAGAAAACCAACACTGCAGAGTTATTATATTTCTGAGAAGGCAGACTTTTCACGGCTGATGTCTTAAAAAACTTGGCAGCTCACATCAAGACAATCAATTGGATAAAAAGCACTACAGGTACAAGGATTTATTTTATTTATTTTTTTTTTTTTGTGGATTTTGGGGTTAACTGTGCCTTTAAGCTTGAAATAAAACTTAAATCAGTCCATTTACATCTGTTTTTTCAACCAATGTAGGCTACGGTGTCTTTAGGCACTGACTTCATCTTTTTCTCATTAAAAAAAAAACAAAAACTAATGATAGAAGATCCTCATTATAACATCGAACCATAAGAGGAACAGTTTCTCATTTTAATGAAATAATTTAGTGAGATTTGTTATCAAAAAAAAAAAGAGTGAGACTAACTTGATGTGTGATCACAACTAAAAAAATGTCACAACATGAAAAATCTTCTCATTATAACCTGAAAAGGATCTTGCAAAACAAAAAATAAACTGACAGATTTTTTGGTCACCATGGCTTTTTTAGGCTTTAAATGGCTTTAAATTTGACTCCTTTTAACAAAATAGAAGCTTTTTATAAGAATGTACTAGCTTGTCATGTTTTAACAAGAAAGCCTTTATTAAAGTGTAAGTGTGATGGATTTAGTGGCGTCTAGCAGTTTGAAAACACCTTATGTCACCCTCCCCTTCCAGGCATGTAGGAATGCAAACCGTGGCTGCAAAAAATGCAAAAGGCCCCATCTACAGCTGCTATTTGGTAATTAAAACATGATACTTAGTTTAAGGTGATTATAGACTAATGGAAACAGTTATAACTATTATATTCAATTTATGCTATTTTGTGTCAGTAAATCTCACACATTTGATTTTTAACAAAAGATACAATGTGTATTAATGAGAAAAAGTAAATGTATATAAGATCCTGTTTAAATGAGAAAATTTTCTTGTAAAACCCACCAGTTTGGTTTTTTTTTTTTTTTTTTTTGCCATGATGGCAGTATTATGCTGCCATATTTGGTACATGTGATGTAAAACGGGTTTTGCATCAAAAAGATTTCAGAACTGATCATTTTCATTCTCACCTTCATAACTGTAGTCTTGGCTCCCTCCAGCACCCCCCGTCACCTGGCTCGGATAGGCTGTGCTGTACGAGTATCCACCACCCGTCCCCCCCTGGTTCTGGTTGAAATTCTTCTTTCCCTGCCCATAGCCCTGGCCATACTGGTTATAGGAGCCCTGCCCTTGGGGGCTGCTGGACTGGTACCCCCCTGCAGATCCAGTGTTCGCCCCTGGGGGACCTGCAAAGGGTGGCTTCCCTCCCTTGTGCATGGGGGGTTTCTTTTTTGGGGTTTTGGCAGCAGAAGTGGCAGTGTAGGCTCCATCATTCTGGTAGTATGAACCATAGGAGCCCTGTGCTGATCCTGGTGCTGTGCTGGCTGGAGGGCCACCTGATGGGCTGCTTGACGCCCCGGCTCCTCCATTTGTACCACCATTGTTGTAGTAATCTGGGAAATAACAGCATGGCACAGTCTTAAAATGAGAAGAACTGGATGTTTTAATAGCTACAGCTCTGTGCAACTAATTATCACGTACACTGTAACAAAGGAAAAAAAGGTTGAGAAAACTTAAAATATAAAGACAACTGCCTCCACTAGATTTGAGTTTGAATCACATTCAAACCTTCTGAAATACATGTTTTGCCTACTTATGCTTTGTTGAAATAATTTACTTTTCTTCATTCTTAAGATAAATGTAAATCTTAGAAACCCCCCAAAAAATTGTATTTCAAAAAAATTGTTCACACTGAGCCATAAACCTGACTTGTCATTATTTGGCTGCTTGACAATTACATGGTTGTAACTGAAAAAATAAAGTACAAAAGGTATATTAGAGTACTTTTTTTGGCTTTCTAGAACTCAGATTCAAGTTTACCTTATGAAGTGGGACTGCAATTAAAGATTATTTTCACTGTTGATTAATTGATTAGTTGTTTTGTCTATAAAACATCAGAAAACCCAAGACATTCAGTTTACTGTCATAAAAGTAATGAAGCCAGAAAGTATTCACATTTAAGCCAAAATTTTGATTTTTTTCTTAAACACAAATCAAACCGCTCAATTTAACAATTGAATTATCACTGCAGCTCTATAAAGAAGAAAAGTAGATTATCTCAACAAAAGTGTTTTGTAAAACCTTCTCAAAGCATTTGAGTTGGTTTCAACACTCAAAAATCTACTGAAGAAATATGTCTTAATTTTGTGTTTTTCTCAACTTTTTCATTTTTACAGCGTATTCAGAAATTAATTCAGACCCTGGAGTAACACAGTGATGAATGGTGATGTCACATTTATTAAAAAAACAAAAACATTAAAAAACCAGCTAGAGCAAGAAGTCATCCCATCCCAAACATACATCAAATTTCCTCTTTCAACCAGTCTGTATGTGCAAACGTAGTGCCAACAGCCTCAGTTCAATGCCTAATGCTGTTACAGATGGGATACTGCAAATACTAAACAAAAGTAAGACCATCATGCATTCAGTGTAGCCGTGACTTAACAGTGTTGCTGATATGACACAGAAACAGCAGATTCAACATAAACAATGTGGCCATTTCTCAAAAGCAAAACAGAAAATTTAAAAACAAAAAACAAAAACAGCTCAATCATGACTGGGAGTGACAGAAAGGCATTAGAACGAATAAAAACAGATTTCTCAGTATTGTTGAAGTAAACAGTATGGAGACAAAGAGAGAGAGAGAGAGACCAGGCTGTTGCAGTCTTGACAATAATCCAAAAAGAAGTATGTTGGTCCATTTCCCACAGGCCTTCACTTAATCATGATCCAAACGAACAGAAACAAAGCCCTGTCCCCCTGGTCCGACACATGGAGGCAATCTACAGTAAATCAGCCCTGTGGTTTGGGGAGCTCCAGGTGTTCAGGTACGTCCACGGAAGGTGACTTATGGCTACATGCATGCAGTGGCAGATCGTCTCCCCGAAGTGTCAGGACATGACAAGTGGACTGGCAAGACAGGGCGGAGGGGTTGTTGTCACTTTATTCCCGGGGTTGTGGACTTGGTGGTGAAGGGAGTTCATGATGCTGCTGGAACACTACTGAGTATTTTGTCCACTTTTATCCTCTCTACAGGACTGTTTTTGATTTTCTAAAGACTGGGGGAAGATCTATGTCGCAAACTCGTGGTAGCCATAGCAGTCTGAGACAAAGTCACCTAAAGAGTGAGACAGGGCAGAGAAGGAAAAAAAAAATTATCAAAATTAGATGTATTTGGATTTTTTTCTGCCGTAAAAGTGGCAGTTAAATGGTTCATTTGGTCAGATTGCCTTTAAACTGAGTTGTTGGGTTTTTATTTTATTTTTATTTTTTTTAGATTTCTCTGCTCCTGTCACGCTCAGGTAGGTCAGTCCTCAGAACAGGCTGCCAGAGGGAAGAAAAGGGGTTCTCATAAGAGGGGGGGGGCTTGTCAAAACCAGATTGAATCCTGTGGCTTAAAGCAGAGAAATGTAAAATCATTGAACTGGGAACAGCCCAACATGTTTTATCATTATGTGGTTTTGTTTGCCATTTGCTCTGGAATGAAACAGTTCTCTATAATGGGCTACATTTCCTAGTTTTGTACTAGTAACACAGGTAAGAAGTGGTAAAAGCTGGTTTTTCACAGCCCTGGCCATCCTGACTTCTATGCTGACAAACCGGCTCAGACATTTGCTTGGACTTCTCACATAGTAAATGAAAGCTTAAGTGCAGCCCAGACAAAGAGTAAATATACAGTCAAACTGGGACTAATGGGTGAAATGAATACTCACTGTATCCAGAGTTGGCATTGTTCCCATAACCATAAGTTCCAAATCCACCTGGGAGGATGACACACGGTTAATATGGTGACGGCACACCTTGTCAATCATGTGTACTAACTTTTTAAACACTAAACACAGTATGTCTTTAACAGCCAGAGTGTGTTTTTACCTCCTTGGCCGTAGCCTCCTCCATTATTGAAGCCCCTGCCCCTTCCACGACCTCTTCCTCCTCTACCCCTGCCCCTCGGCGTCGCCCCGTCTCCAACTCCAGAGGCTCCCATCATGCCAAAGCCTGGAGTGTGCTACAGACAAAACAAACATTTAGCTGAACAGTAAATTTCCTTTTCATGACCGTCATTTTGTAACCATATAAAACCTGAAATAATGATCAGAAAATTCTATTTTTTTACAAAGTTTAGCACTTATTGAACCTATTAACAAAAACAAAAATTTGCATAAATTTAATTCTTTATGTTGCTTTATGTCAGCTGTATTTATGTTCACACTTGATACTAAATTCAACTTTTCTCTACCTTTTCTCTGACCTTTGACTTTGCTCACTGCTGCAGAGAATCTGGTGTCCCCACCAATTCTGATAGGTTATACATATATAGCTATAAAAATATGAACATAAATGTCCACATTTTCACTCTAAACGTGAATTTTTAAATTCTCATTTGAATATTTGGAATCTTTAATTTTAATCTCTAATTGATTTAAAAAATATCATTTGAATTTGAAAATTGTGTATGATTTTAAAACAAAAATATGAAATGAACTATTTTGTTCTGTTTCTGGGTGCTTACCATGGGTGGTCCCTTCTTCTTTTTAGCAGCTTCGGCCACAGAGCCCTCAGGGAAGAGACGCTCCAAAGCAGCCAGGGCAGCGTAAGCTTTGGCCACCTTCTTATTGGATCCTGTCCCCTGGAACTTCTGGCCGTCAATCTCCACCTCCATGACGAAACGTTTGTCGTGGCTGCCACCCGTCTCTGAGATGAGCTCATACTTCAGCCCACGGCGCTTCTCGTTCAGCTCCATCACTGGATTCTTGCCGTGTTTAGTCAGGATTGGTCCCTGTTGGCGAGCAGTCTGAGATGAAAAACATATTGTCAATAAAATTAGACCAAAAAAGGAGGGGGCTCAATTTAGCACATGGAGAGCTACTTTGTACCTCTACAGCATCAGTGGCGTCTGCATTAGCCGCTCCTGTGGCAGCGCTAGTTTCAATGGGTGTGACTACTGGCCTCATTTCTTCCACAGAGGCAGCAACCACTGCTTCCTCTGATTTTACCGGATCAGCAGTCTTTAGTTCCACTCCTGTGGGCAGACCCATGTCCTGGAGGACCTGCAATCATCCACAGAGATTCATTGTGGTTCAAACAACAAAAGAAAATGTCAAAAGAAAAAAAAAAGAATCAGTTGAAGGGGAAAAAATTGAGGTTTGAAGTAGTATCAAAAAGTAACATTGACTTCAGGTGTCCCCTGTGAATGCCGTGCTCACCTTTACAGCTACATGCAGCTTGGCAGTGCGTTTGGATGGACCAGAAGCCTCAAAGGTCGTACCGTCCACTTCTACAGCCATTGTGAAGACAGGAACATGAACTGGGCCCGTCTGAGAAACCAGTTTGTACTGGAGGCCTGGCTTCAGCTGATTGAGCCTCATCAGAGCGTTCATTGCCTGGGGAGGCTCAGCCTTCTCCTCTGGAGCTGGTGGAACAGTGTGACAGCAACAACAACAGTGAGAAGCAGAATTTACATTATTGCAGGGCTCCAAATATCAATTCATCTGTTGATTTTTTCCTTTAATCAGTTGGTTAATCCTTTAGTCTATGCAGTGTGAAAAAAGTTAAAATTGTTTGTTTTGTTATTTTCTGCCAATTCACTAACTGATAGACAGGCTAATCCTTTAATCACAGAGTTTTTGTTTACTAACAAGCTCATTATACAGTTCATGTTGATACAGGAATGATAGATAATCTGTGTTTTAAGAGAGTTTAAGCAAATACAAAAGCAAAAAGAGCACTTACATTTCTTCTGCAGCTTTTTCTTCTTCTTATTCGGACTCTTGTCATCCATTCCCTCCTCTTCTTCAATGGGCCTTTTCATTGGTGGGGCGTATGCCGTGCTAGGTGGAATTTGCACTGCAGCACAGACACACACAACACTTACTTACAACGTAAGAACATACAAGACACCTTACTGCATTACATCTATGCCATAAATCTCAAAAAAAGTAACCATCAGTCTGTAGTTTGATGATTGTTACTGTCAGAAGTTTAGCTAGCCTGGTTTATTTACCTGTGTAATCAATAGGAGTCTCACTACGAGGTTTCTTCGGCATCTTTGAGGGAAGGGGATCCATTCCGAGCACTTTGTGAAGCTGTCCAAAAGCTGACAGCCTTAAGGCATGCTGAAAATACAAGAAACGTGTCAATTTCACCATTACTAAATTGTGAATACGTACACACATATACACACACATCATACTCACTTGTGCACTCGCTGTGATGTCTTCTCTCTGCTGCTGGTCCAAGTGGCCGATGGCGTCTGTGGGCTCCTTTTCACATGGATCAGAGATCCCAGCACCATCTACAGCATGATATTACAGTTTAATATTAACCTTAGAAAATAGACAACAAGCTAAAATACTTCAAATTAAAAAAGCGTCATGCAAATAAAACGCTGCACGTACCTGCCATGAGGATTCCTGAAGCCAGACACTCTAAAACCCTCCGCAGAGCTTCTCCTGCCCCCATGGGCCGGTTCCCTGTGCCAATGGCTTTCTCACAGATCAGCTCCAGTGGCTGCAAAGTAGGAGAGGGAGGGTGACTCTTTGTTTGAGGATGCTATTTTTAATCTCGGTCACTAACACAGAGAGATTTTAGGTCACTGCATTAGATAGTATCTCTGCAATTTAACAATTGGGATGGTGGTGCTTTTCTTTTTTGTATCCAAGCAGAGAAAGCCTTGGCAGAGGAAATGTGAATGTCAAAGAGAGCTTTGTGGTTTTAAAGAGCCAGCTCAGTCTTAAGAAAACTGCTTCCTAAATATTTGACAGTTCTCAGGGGCCACGATCACCAGAGCTTCAAAAAGACTTTGGTATATCACGGCTCCCACTCACCCAGCCACGAAGCGGGGCCCATGTAGGCACGCGGGCACACAGGTCCCTTAGGATACGGATGACGATGACGCAGGAGCGCAGCCCGTTGGCCCTGGCCTGGGGACACAAGCAGGGAGGGGGGGAGGGGAGGGGCATGAGGAGGACAAGCAGCCTTAGTCAACATGGAAGACTATGTGAGGCATGAAGCAACATAAACATCCAAATAAATGAAAGGAAATAAAAATGAAGCCACACAAACTATAACAGCTCAGCTTTGTCATTATGGAAATATTGGATGATTGAATAATGTTTGATCACTGTTTGTTGGAAGAGCCTAAGTATGATCATGGCTGTAAGTCAATAGCCAACATGACTGATGGTGTAGTTATCAGACATAAAACATTTCTGTTTGTGGGGAAAAACATGCATATGAATTAAGTTCAGGAAGAAACGTGGAAATAAAGCCACCTTAAACTTAATACCAGCTCTAATGTGACGACCAAGTGAACTGCTCAAAAAAGGATATGCATTGTCATTGAATGGTGTGATGGTTAAGTCAGTGACAGAATTTTAAAAAGCGACTCGAGGTGCAATATTCCTGTTGGTTTTGTGGCACACAGAGTAACAGAAACAGCCAGAGAGCAGGAAAAGTTGAGGCCACATACTCTACAAAAGCTGCAGAGATGGAGCACCGATTTTTGGAGTGTGAAAGCCGAAGATGACACAGGCCACAATACTATAATGAATTATTATTTACACGGTTCACTACAGAAAACATTTTCTCATCAAAACTACAGAATGGGGCAGCAGAAAGTGTTCTACATGTAGCATAAATGTGAAAATAACAACAACTCACTCACACCAACACTGACATAGAAATATTGCACCTGGATACATGGTGTATTAGTCACAGATTTATTTTTTGCTGATTGAGTTAAGCAGCTGTGAGGGAGACTAATGAACTAGGGACTAAAAAGCAGCATTGAACTTCTGCAGTAGAACCTGTTAAGTGAGCAAAGCAACTCTACAACAGTGTAATGACAAAGGTTTCCTAAGAAACAAACATCCAGATCATCAAGTATTACTACAGGAATTACACTTCAAAAGAGTAAATGAAGAAAAAAAAAAACACACATGGAACGCCCAAATAAAAGACAAAAGAACATACAGCATAAAACCAAACTCAAAACTACTTCTGTTTTAGAGACAAATAAAGACAAGATCCAAACCTGGAACCACTTAGCGTGGCGGAGAGACGCCAAGGCAGTTAGGCATTTCTGCCTGTCCAGAACATCCGGGGGATCGATGACTGAAAGCGATTCTATTGGCAGGTGGAATAAGAAGACAAGGTACAGTTTGACCAAGGGGAGTTCTGTCAGGCGGCCAGGGGGAACACAGGCAGCCTTCCCAAACCACAGGCAGGAGGGGGAAGGGGAGGGGGACCCCTCCACTGCAGAACCATCAAACGCTCTCAACCTCCCAGTTAATATGGGTTTGCGCGGCCGGGCACACATGATTAGACTTAAAACCCACCAGAACGACAGTATTGTAAAGTGGGTTATAACTTGACTTAGTAAAAATAAAAATCAATAAAAACTCCCTGACATAAATGTGTATTTAATAAGGGATAATTTGTTGTATCAAATGGGAGGTTGTCTCTACAACATAAATGGATGATTCAGGGCTTAGAAAAGGTCTGCTTTTCTTTTTTGTGGCGTTAAAAGGAGGTAGAGCCCCTCCCCTTAGCCCCTATACTGGGTACACTGCACTTTGCCCCTTCCGAGACAGAGAGCGGCCAGTTGGTCAAAGGTCCAGCGTCCCTAAAAATTGACAAACTAGAAGGCTTGACAGAGAGAATCAGAATTGGAACCACAGGCAGAAGTTATCAGATGCACAAAAAGTGGGTATCAAAACAAGTCCACACTGCAGCAAAACTGATGGCTTAAAAAAGACCCAAACTGGGCATCACTGTTAGCACGAGGCTACAGATAAGGTCAAGGTTCGACACCTGCTGAAACTGAGATCCCCACTACAGTGGTGTGCTCTCAAAGAATGTCAACTACAGGAAATTTTAATTTGTCCTTATATAGCTACAATTTAGCTTTACGATTAGATAAATATTTCATCATGCCAGAGTTTTTCTCTACCTAAAAACTGGGGCCGATCCCCTGGATTTTGAGTGTAGTTGGACATACATGCAGAATTCAAGTGTCCCTTGTCGTTATCTGTGAGCCCGAGCCTTCCCTGCTAAGGAACATCAAGGACAGTCAATAGCCCACTGTTGGGTCTAACAACCAAGGACAGTTTCACCACATGTTTTGCTACTCATTTTTGCTGCAATGCAAACCGTTCATCATCAATGATAAAACACATGCAAACAAAGTGGTCTCTCTTTTTGTATTTGGTTAAAGTCTCAGTAAGCCTTCATTTCGTTGGTGACCTTGATCATTAAGGGGGGAAGAGAAAGCCATGTCTTCAGCAGTCAGTAAACTACCTGCCCTATACTGTATATTGGGCCATCAAAAATGTACAATTACATCACATGGAACTACGAGAGTGTCTAGAGAGCTATAAGCATAGCGCAGTTTCATTATGTGACAGTGCATTCTTGTCCCCTAGCTCCATTGAAGGCCCAATAAACAATATCTGTCTAGCCTGGTTGCCTGCCTGGCCTCCCTGGTGGAGGAGGGGCGCCACTAAAAACACTTGACGCCCCCCTTGTAGGAGCTTACCTCCAGCAGCAGCCCTCTCTATCTCCTCACGAACCAGAGGGGAGGTCAGGTGAATGGTGAGGGTTAGAGGGGGCTCCTTAGTGTTCTTGATGACAATACTGGCGTCACGGATGTGCTGGGTCACCACATACTTGTCTTCAGTCACCTGAGGAAGAGAAAAGAATTTAAGAAACAGAAAAGACAAGGCCACTGCTGATTTGTCTAATATTTTTTGTTGAGACCAGAAGATTATTTTTTTTCTCAATTAATCAACTGTTTGGCTGATAACCCACTGGCGCAAAACTTGAAAACTGCAAGAACAAAATGCAACAAAGAGCTTTTACATAAAAATAATTTGATTTTGTTTGAAATTCAGATGAGATAATCAATCCACTATTTCAGTAAGAGACCATGAAAAAGGGGCAATATTTACATGTGAGAAGTTGGAACCAGCAAATCTTTGGCTTTTTTGCTCATTAATGTCTCAAAACTTGTGTTTTCCAACCTAGTTTTGTGACCCAATGTAGTATGAAACTACACTGCCTTGGTCAAAAAATAAAAAGTTTCACACACAACTATTTCGTTGAACTGCCTTCAGCTTTGATTACGGCACGTGTTCACCATGGCATTGTTTCAATAAGCTTATGCAATGTCACAACATTTATTTCTGTCCAGGGTTGCATTGATTTTTCGCCAAGATCTTGTATTGATGATGGGAGAGTCGGACCACTGTGTAAAGTCTTCTCCAGCACATCCCAAAGATTCTCAATGGGGTTAAGGTCTGGACTCTGTGATGGCCAATCCATGTGTGAAAATGATGTCTCATGCTACCTGAAACACTCTTTCACAATTTGAGTCCAATGAATCCTGGCATTGTCTTCTTGGAATTTGCCCGTGCCATCAGGGAAGAAAAAAAATCCATTGATGGAAAAACCTGCTCGTTCAGTATATTCAGGTAGTGAGGTGATGATGGGTGCATCACTTCATCGCCTATCTTCTTACCCTGATGCGCCCATCACTCTGGAACAGGGTACATTTGGACTCATCAGACCACATGACTTTATCCATTGCTCCAGAGTCCAATCTTTATGCTCACTAGCAAATTGAAGCCTTTTTTTTACTGATTAGCCTCACTGATAAGTGGTTTTCTTGAGGCTAGACTGCTGTTTTGGAGTTCTCTTCTCATTATGCATGTGGAAATGCTCTTATTCTCACTATTACACATAGCCGTGAGTTCTACTGTTCTCCTTGTCTTCTAAGTTAAAGATCCAAATATGTGGGTCTCTTTTTAGGTTATATGTTTTTTACACTATTAAATATTTGTGTATCCTAAAAACTAAGCATTGGATGAACTTTAATGAAAATGTCAAGATTTTTCAGTGCACTGAATTAGCTGTGCCGTGTTCTCACCTTGAGCTGTGTAACAAGATTTTCAGACACTTTCTTCAGCAGACCGATGGTAGGCTTGTCCTTGCAGAGGAGCACCAGCTCCAGGTCCAGATCACCCTTCAGGAGCAGGCCCTTGGCAACCAGGCCCACCCTCATTACGCCGCGCAGAGAACGGGTGGCCTGATCTTTGTGCTCACTATCACAAGACACAGGAGATACAGGGGAGAAGTACAACAAAGACATAAGTAAGAGGTGGCTGCATAAGGAGAATTAAACAATTTCTTACTGACATTTCCTCACCTTTCCTTATCAATGTCTGAGCCATCAGAGTCAGACTTGGAGATTCCCTTCTCCTGCTTGTCCAGCCAGTCAGAGACAGCCTTAAGGGCCCGCTCTGTGTGGGATACCATGTTCTGTACACTTTCCAGTTCTTCCTGGGTTGGGTAGATGACAGAGTGTTTGGCCATGACATGGCGGTCGTCATTCATGAACACACGCATGGAGCGGTGGCGCATTGGGGGAGGCTAGGGGTTAAAGAACGCAAGATTGTTAATAAAGATGAAAAACCAAGGAGGTTCATGCTAACTGATTTGTTGTAGATAAAAACTAACTTTTTTTTACCACAAAACACACCCATAATTGTGACAGCATGGTCTTAGTGAATGACAGAAGCACTCAGTGGGGATGTTATTAAAGCTACTACAAGGAGTTTTTAACTAGTTATGAAACCATCTTCATTTACTAACAACATCATAATTGTTCTTGATGCCTGCCACCAGGTAGGATTATCAGTGAAATCTGATAAAGCAAGTCTATGTTTACATTGTCCCAGGGAAAGTTACAGGGAGTAGTATGTTCACCACTTAAAATTAAGCAGAGTGGGATTTTTATTTAGATAATTTTATTTTTGACATCATATTTTGTAGCTATTATGGTGGAAACACTACTACTTTGTCCAAAGGGGCCTACTTTTGGTAATGCATTAACACCTTTCAGTGCGTTGGGTACAAAAATTAAAACAACAGATTATTACCATTAATATGACTGAGGCCTATTGCACAAAGCAGGATTACTGAATTACCTGGATAACTGAACCGAATAAGCAGAGCAGTTCTTTACATGTTGCAGAGTTGAAAATGTTCCATGCTTTATTCGAACAGTTATTCAACTAAATTCGTTAATCTTGCTTTATAGGGCAGACTCTTGGTGATCCTGGAACAAGCTAATCTTATCAAGATAAGACCCACTTTCTCCGTCACTCACTTGTCTTTGATTAATTGGAAAAAACTTAACAAGGTCTCACGTCTAGGCCAAGCTTCTAACACCAGTGATTACACAAGCTGAGTGTGCGCACAGGCAGCCAGAGCCAATTTAGAGGAGAGCACTGATGTGGAAGCTGCAGCATGTGTTCCTAAAGCCCCAGGCAGACTGTAGCAACAAAAGCTGGCACCGGTCCTGTGACTTAAATTAGACGTGACACATTTATTTGTCCCGTTAACAGTGACGTTTAACAAAAAGGCCAGTGTGCCCTGTGCTTTGGCTGTCTGCCTGTTGTCAGATACAAACACACAAAGAGATGCATAACTTCAAATAAATTAAAGACTGAAATGAAATCATTACCATTGTTATTCTCGAGGCCGTGGTGACTTCTATGTTCAGTTAATGACAGTGTTAAAAAAAGGGGGCTTCTCTGCAGCTGATGGGAATGTTGCAGTCCGTCTCTATAAGGGAGGAAAAACATGCACAAATTTTAACATCACTTGATAGCAAGACAGAATTCAAAACTCTCCATGTGCTTACCTGCAGCCAACAAAAACTAAGCATGACCCACAACAGATGACTGGAAGGCACACATTTGATTTTAAGAAATGTATGTTGAAATATGTTCAATAAGTAAACAAATCACACTGAACAGGCTAAAAAAAAAATTCACACTCAGTCACTGAGGACTCTATTTATCTTGGTGAAATAAAGTGGTCACCAGCTGTAGCAGCAGGAGGGACTAAATGCAACCTACAATCACATGAAGAAATGTGGCTCATAATATCAGTCTTTAAGCACGAGGGCTTGTTTATGTGTGCAGTTGTATTTATAGCAGGCGAAAGCATGATTTTTAAATGTACTTTTTTGCTGAACAGGCAGACGAATATGGGCAGTGCTGCTAGAAATAACTGAGTAGATTTCACCCTGTTGACTCACTGTTCATCTGTGATGCCTTCAATAATCAAATTGTGACTGCAAGTGTGTAACTAACTGCAAGACATGATGTATTGGTTAAATTGTGGGGTTAGGTGGGTAGATAAGGCTGTTCATTCATTCATTTACCTTGACACGCCCACAGTACTCACACTCTTAATAATAAACTTTTTAAGAAAAATAAGATCGCAAAACAATAGTATAGCTTCCAGTTAAGGCAAATGGGGTAACTATAACGAACATGAGCACTGCGGCTCTTTATAATGTTTCATTCAACAGGTTACTAAAGTGTGGCACAAATCATAAGACTTACAAACTGCTGTTACACCTGTTAAACCTGATATTACGCAAAGCCTTTATTTCAAGGGGAAGGGTGAATTATGATGAAGCGGCAAGCAGTTGGAACCGGACCCGGAGCTCCATCTGGGGAATTTTAAAACAGACGCCATTTTAATTCAATGGCGACGGCAGCTAACGTTAGCTAGCAACCCCCACAAAAACCGGATCACCCATCGTTTAACGCCGCGCCGTACATAATGTTCACCGAGCCCAAAAACACAAAAAAACATCGCATACCTATGATGTTTGTCAACGGAATAACTAAATAAAATTGTTCGTAAGTTTATGGTTGTATTTATAAATTGGCCTGTTGCCTATCAGACACCAAAATGGTCGAGGAGACGAGATCGAGACCCCATTGAATGTTCATCCACAGTTAGCACTTAGCACGTTAGCTTAGCCGAACAAAGCCAAGTTGATCTAGTTCCTGAGCTGCCTACAAATACACAAACTAAATACGCTAACAAGCTTTGTAACCTCCATCGGCGTCCAGCTGCCACCGAATATAATAATTCAGTCATTGTTATGAGCTGAAATTCCACATTTTTTTTCTTACTCACCGTGTTATCGTTACTGCTAATGGACGGTGCTGCACGGTAGCTCCCCGGTCTCGGCAGCAGAACGGATGGAAACGCCCACTGACATGAAAATCGACAAAGCTCATTGGACAGAAGTTTCACGTGACTAAAATTGTAGCCAATTGGAAAATAGGGGGTACCGAATCAGGGGCGTGGCTAGTAATGCTGGCCATGAATTGAATTGTCTGGTCTCAACAGCTGGCTGATTGATTCATTGTTCTTTGGAGCTTTGCCTTGCTGATGAATCGATTGAAACACTATCAGGACACCGGTTTAACAATCAGGCTATTGTTATTTGATATTATATACGCACACTTACTGTGTGGATCCTCCAGTTTGTGTCCCAAAAATGATGACACTGAATGGTGGAATGACCACTTGCTTTAGGTGCAAGTGAAAAAAATCCTGTATGGAAAATCACTGGGACTGTCAGAGTACATTGTCTTTAAAATGAGAAAAGACTCACATTCTTATCCCGATTCAGAACAGATAGATAGATAGATAGATAGATAGATAGATAGATAGATAGATGATATTAGGAATTCATAATATAGTTTTGTCCACAACCCAAAGGTATACAGTAAGAAATACTCACATTTGTGAAATCAGAGAGTTTTGATTTTTTTTTTTCTCAGGAAATGTTGGTGATGAACTTAAGAGTTTCATTAAACTGAATGATTAGTTGACTAATCATTGCAGCTTTATGTGGTTTTCATAGTCCTATTTGTATCAGATAGACTTCTTTACAACAAAAATGCTGATGAAAGCTTTAGATATTGATTGAAGTTGTACTCAGAACTTACTTATGATTTTAACGGTAACTAAGTAGATTACATAGTGTAATGCATACTTAAGTATGCATTAAATTATGAGTATTAATACTAATAAGTTAATACAACTTGTGTTGTGCAAAAAAACACTGTTTTTTGGATGGGAAATAAAACAAGCTAACTCTTTAATTAGCAAGCTTTAGAGGTGTCTGCTGGTGGGATAGACAGGTTGTCACCTGTAAACAGAGCCAGGCTAGCTGTTTACCCTTGTTTCCATTCTTTGTACTGACATAACCAACAGTCTAGACACAATGACTTGTCTTACTCAGTTAGGACATAGCTGAATATTGGAATATTATCATATCCTAACAAAGTTGTAAAAAATATGACAGCAATCATAAACCAGAATGAGATGAATCATGAACAGATAACATTTTATTATGCAATCTTACATTCCTTTTTCTTAACAGTACAACATCCAATTAGCTTTAGCAACACATTACTTCAGTCCCCACACACTCGGGGAAAATACTGTAGATACATTCACAAACATTCACATTCATGTCACAGCACTACATTGAACACACACACAGGGTGTTTTTCACATCTTAAAGCTGAGGTAAAAGCACAGCCTTTTCTTTTGCTCCCTTATGTGAGCATTTACACAAGTCATTGACTTTTACATCATGTCAGAAAAGAAATCGGCGTATCTTCAGACAAAACTTTGGAGTTGAGATGTTTGCTTTAAGACTAGACACAGTCTTCACTTCAACAAAAAGTCAACACATTATGATACTCCAACTGAAAAAATCTTTTTTATCTGCTCTCATAGAGGACAGACCATCATGCAAACAGGTCCTGAATATGGGCCATGATGCATTCTGATAAACACTGTTAGCAGTTTATTATGAGTTAACACTCATACATATAACAGCCCAAGACTTTATCACAGGGATACTCAACTTGCTTTACCCAGGGGCCACTTGTGAAAATTGACAGGAGGCCAGTGGCCAGTTAATAAACAGACAATATTATTTATAAGCTAAAATTGAAATAAAATCTTCTTGCAGTGCTCGTGCTGTACTGAACCCAGCATGTTTTGACTAATGATGGCACCTGATATTAGCAGCTTTACATTATGTAACACTTAATTTGGCAAATTAAACAGAGTAGTTTAGGACTAGTATGAGGTGACAAAATAAAGGCAAATTCGTCTGTCAATTTTTCACTGATTCACCATTTTTCATTTTCAGCCTCCCCATATTTTTGCTGTTCTCACTCCTCTTTGCCAAGCGACAAGTCCAGTCACAGCAACCCTGTGCAGAGGGGTTGTACTACAAAGTGAGATTGGTAACTTGTGCTGAACTCATAACCTGGACTGGAGGAGGTTATGAAAAACAGTGTGAATCCATTTATTTTCATTTTTAATTTAAAATGGTCGGACAACCACCCTGCACTCTACAGGGAGCCAGTTTTTGCCCTTGGGCTGCAAGTTGAGTATCCCAGCTTTATCATTAGCCAGTCATTGATTTTTCAAATCCATAACTTTTTTTTATTTTAATTTTTAACCACTTTGGATCTCAACACAAAACACTTCATATACATGAATCAGGGTAATTCTCATTGCCTCCAGCCAGGAGGAAACCTCTTTTCATTGGGCACCTTTTCACACTGAATTATAACCCAGATGTTAGACTGCTGGGCTCAGTGGTGATCCCGCTGTGCAGGTGACAGAGCAACCCCTTAAAAAGTGATAGTTAATACTTCCCTTTCCTTCCTCTATATGTCCCATTAAATATTATTACCATTGCTTTTCTCAGAGCTCTGAAAGGAGCTGAGATCCCAGCGAACAGAGCGGAACGTGCTCCCCTTGAAGCTGGCCTGCCTTTTAGTGATGCGGTAGATCTTTCTGAGGATGGCGCGCCGCAGCAGGATGTAGACCCACGGGTCCAGGATCTGGTTCCAGGTTGCCATCCTGACACCTGTCACCATCAGTCCCCTGTAAGTGTCTCTGTCACTGCCCAGGGAGCCACTGTAGGACCGTGTGGCTGACATCAGTCCAAAGACCTGAAAAAAAAAGAAAGAGACCGCATTAGGCTCACTCTGTAGCAGCTAATAAACTAATACTCACAAATATGATTATTACATTATACCTGTATATTCTACAATAGGTTTTCGAGCAGCTAAAAAAGGGAACTGCAACTTAATATTATTATACAACCCTATGTTGTATAATGATACCAACATGCTAGCATCTTTTTCAGACACACACCCTGAAGATTCTGGGATACGTGTTGTCGTATGACACAACAGAGCTCACAATATATAGAAACAAATGTTGCTGTATAATTAACTAAGAACCTAAAAGTATCCCTTCTTTTCTTTTGTGTGAAAAAAAGTTTACTTGTATCAAAGAATCCAAACACAATAATAGCTACTGGGTTTGTCATTACAAACTCATGCTGTGCAGCCTCGCATCATTCAATCCCACAGAACATTATTTGAAATTCTGGTGAATCTGGTGAAGTTTCCAAAGATAGTAAACATAAACAACTGCTCAGGGATGAAGGCCTGTGGATTATCTAGATTAACAGGGTCACGATTTCTGGAATGAGACGCTGCTGTTGAGTTTTTCACATGTAGGCTATATTTTGCAGCTTTGATCACCACTGGCCGAGTGCCATCTGGTTGCATTATATTGGCAAGAAGACAAACAGCGTTACAGCTGATATCTCCAAAACACCAAAACAATCTAGATGAATACGCAGCACTACAAGTAAGAGGAAAAAATATGTATTTTTGATTTTGGAATGATCTGGCCTTTAAAGAAAAATCCATAAGCAGCTGTGATACCACACATTAAATCTGATCAGGTAATAAACTCTTCCCAGTGTTAATACTATCATGGACAGAACATATTGCCAGTAATGTTAATTAAAATAAGATCATTTTCCGCTAGACTGCAATGACGACATTTTAAAAATGAGTGGCGCAACTTAAGTCAAAGGGAATTACTCAGTATATAAACTCAATTGTGATTGGTCAATTATAATGTCTAATATTTCTGTATAGCAGACTGTTGCTAAGAATAGACTGTAATAGACTCAGGCGGGTCATTTTTAAATTAATATTGTGTCCCTTCTTTTTAATCTCTTTTAAGTAAATATCTGTGTAATAAGTGGATAATGTACAGTGAGCATGTCATTATTGCAAAATAAAACTTCAAATTGCAATAATGACCTGCTCACTGTACATTATTACTTACATAAATAATGACATTTTATCAAATTCAAATATATCTTTTAAATCATGGTTCAGTGTCAGTTCAGTTAGGTGATTTACCCGACACTCACCAGCAGAGGGCTCCAGCAGATGCAGGAGGTGACCATGATCCCAACCAGCTGGACCACCATCTCAGTGTCGTGGGACCTGGCTGAGCGGCGTTGGGAGCACGACCTTTTCTTTAGGCGGGCTCTCACCAGCGTGATCCCACTGATGGTGTTGCACACAAAGGCCGAGGCCAGAGAGCTCAGAGCCAGTCCAGAGAACAGCATCACAAAGGCCAGATCTGTGGCTGTGGTGCCCTCCACTACCCTGATGAAGCACCATGTCCCTGGGTACTGGTAAGTGTAGGCACCCAGGTGGAAGAAGGGCAGAAAGGCCACACATAAAGCCAGTAGCCAGATCATGGTTAGTGCCATCTTTGACCGTGCTGTGGTCACCAGATGGGCGTGAAGCAGAGGCTTGGTGATACCCAGGCAGCGTTCGGCAGCCATGGCACAGCCCAGGAAGAGAGGACAGAGGCCAAAGAACACCATGCAGCCTCCCAGGAACAGACAAGAGGCATCCGGATTCGTAGAGTCACCTTGAAAGCTGGAAGCACGATCAGCTGTGGACCCAGTGTCCTCTGAGTATCTCTTCAACACGAGGGCCCCGTTAATGGCATGTCCAGCCAGATCTGTTGCCACCAGAGAGCTGGCAAAGAGCAGAAAAGTGGCCTTCGACCGCCGACGGAAGCGGTTGTAAGCCTTGGCGAGGATGATGAGGGCCACCACATTGAACAGGATGCCCAGAGTCATGGTGAGGCCAGCAGATGTGGGATTGTTCGGTAGACGGGTGACATTACGTGCTACGGCCTCCACCTCAGGCTCCTGCACCATGGTGGTGTGGTTAGAGACGGGGAAGGGGGCAATAATGCCCGAGGAGTTGTAGTGCTGCATCGCCAGCATCACCGCTGGGCTCTGGGCCTGATGTGGTTCCTCTGGTTGAGAAGATACTGGGAAGAAAAAGAGATTGGATCAGCATGCTGATTGATACGGGGGTGTGTGAAAATTAGTGGGGTGGGGGGAGTGGGGGGGTTGAATCTTTTGTTTCTCTTTTTTAAAAAGTTAATATTTTCTGTGGAACCTGTCAACATAATTGAACTGATACAACTCTTCTTAAACTGTGTATCCTAATTCTAACCCTTAATATCTTTTTAAGGTGTTAAAGGAGCATTATGTAACAACGTGCGATCAAAAAAATGAGTACTGCAGTCCAAATGGCAAGTTGGAGCCATAGACAGTACATTAAATAGTTTGAAATCCACTTTTAATATACAGTCTATATTGAGGTGAGTTGTTTCCCCCACCTCCTCCTCCCCAAACTCTGGAAAGCTCAGGCAGGTTGTAAGAACACTGTAAGGGTGCAAAACGAGCGCAACATTGTAATTTGACAACAACAAGTGACGATGAGTCCTACACAGTTAGTTGATCAGCTGTTTATAACTGCATAAAAAAAATAGTATTAGTTTCTAAAATAGTATTTAGGATTTCTTATGACTCATCAACAGAGACAAACTCATTTATTCACATGACAGACAAACAATAACACAAGTTATTGTAACTGTTAAGTCACACATCTCTGATGACATATCATGATCATTTTATGATTCATTATAGTACAGATTTCTCCTTTAATATTTTTACCCCACTCAGATTTCCATTTAAAAAAAAAAATGAAAGAAATCGGATGGCATCATAGTTTACGTGTAAGATGAGTTTTATGTCCAGCCCCTTCTCATTTTTCATCTCATTTTGTGGTTCAAGATCCTTGTGCTTTGCACCACCCTGTCGGGGTTTATTTTGCGATAATGACGCACTCACTGTACATTATCCCTTACATGAAGCAGACACACACTCACACACACACATCAGGTGTGTATACAGTATATGTTGTCAACAATGTGTCATCTCGTCACGTGATCAAATACAGGAACTTTGAACGCACGTGTATTTCCACGGTGGCAATCTGAATCACCCGCGAGGGCTCATTCTCCCAAGACGTGTGATAGTGACGTTGGTGTTTGATGACCTGGGATGACAGCAGGTTGTAATGTCTGGCGGTCTGTCATAGAGTGATGACAAACAATGATGTAGCTGTTTATGTAACTATCAGCTGTATCAAAGTAAGGCTAAAGTAAAATATAAAAATCAGGGGTGAAAAAATAATAGATCCCCAAGACTCACCCCTTCGCTATTATTACAAAACATATAATATAATAATAATAATAATCTAACTTAAACCCTCACAGGTTTTCAAAGTTGAGAAAACTGAAAATTACAAGGTGATTTACTGCAATAGAACTGTGAGTTCTGAGTCCAAATAAGTTTTACTAACTGTGTTTTGTTGAGATAATTTACGTTTCTTCTTTAGATAAACGTGAATCTTCAAGTTGTAGAAACCCAAAATAATTGTTTATTTCAAAAATTGTTGAGTTGATTAAAGTGAATAATGGCTAATAAGTTACTATTTTCAATTGCGACCACACAGTTCACTGAGCAATTGTTCAAATACAAAAACTCAAAGATTCAAGTTTATATAAAGAGGAAATGTAAATTATCTCAACAAAAGATTATACATCTGCAAAACTAAGATATTCAAAACACGAAAATCTAGTGAAGGCAACTGCCTTGAAATTATGAGTTGTCTCAACTTGTTTCTTTTTATTGTGTGTTGGGGGGACAACTTGAAATAAGTTATTTCATTTTTTTCCCATTTCATTCACTGTCATCTCTACAGGCAGGCAAAACAGCTCAGGACAAATTAACCTGAGTTTAAACTAAGTTCTCAGCCCCCCCGACGTTAAGGTGCAAACAGCCTCACTTCTCTTCCCTTCACACGCGGCAACACGGAAAGTCTGAACAAGTTCTGACAGTCTCCGCTGACAGTGAACACATTCCTCTAAAAGTACTGTTAGCAGGCAGCAGCAACAGTAATGAGAGCACTCAACAAGTCAACAAGTACATGCAAACATGCGAGGCTGTCAGACGGTCAATACTATTTGTGTTGGAACAGATCAGACTTGAACAGCTGGAACCACGACTTGTTGATCATCATCAGTGGAGAGAAACATATGGGGCTTCTCTGAGAGCCAACAATGACCGAATTATGCCGAATTCTTTGTATGCGTTCATTTCTTTTATCTCTTCTCTATCTTTTGTCTATCTCTTTTTTTCCCAAAAGTGATATTTTTTGTCATTTATTTTTCTTAATTTTTAAAAATGTAACATCTATTTTAATTACATTTATTTATTATTCAGAAAATATAGTTTAATGATTAATAAATAAATTAATAAATGGTCACAAGCATGACGAAAACTTGATGAATAAGTTACAAAAGCACATACTGGTGTTAATACAGTAGCATTTCCCTTAAAACGGTTACATTTTTGTAGTTTATATTAGAGCGTTCTCTAAATTTGTGGGCATATCTTCTGACCACAAATGGTTTCAATTAATCCAAACTGTAAAATGTTAGTATTTTTTCAACTAAAGTAACATTTTAACACAACCTAACTTGAAATGATGGCCTCAAGGCATACCTTTTGTCCTTTGTATTTACCATTACATGAGAGATGTTCAACCTTACCTTTTGAATAAGAAATCCATGGAGATGATCAGGATCACTTTGACAATTAGTCATATCTGAAGCTACTTAAAATGAATTAATCCAGATTGCTCTTGATGTCCTCTTGTGCTGTACCAAAGTAAGCGCACTTCTTCACCTGAAGTATTTCCTCATTCTGCAGTTATGCTGAAACTCCTCTCTCAGAGCGAGCAGCCTCCCTGTTTGATTGCACAAGCATGTCCTCTGTTTCTCTAGCTGTGGCTGACTGCTTTTATACAGCAGAGCTGTACTACGCTCACTTGCTGCACCACGCTCACATTGCCTCTGGGTGTCTCAGTGTCAATCCATGAGGACCAGTAATTTCCTCCAGCAGCAGCAGTGACTCCCTGGAGTGGACAGAATAAATGTGCCATTCAGAGAAACCCCCTGCGTAAAATATGAACATTTAAAATCCAACTGCCTCCACTTCAACAAACAATCATGGCATGTAGAGGCATAAACACGAAGTCTATAATACAACAACCTGTAGATTTTAAAATGTAAGGGCAGACCTGTCTGAGGAAACAGGAAATAGCTCCTTTCAACTATTACTTTTATGAGCAGTGATGTAGTTTTTCACTAAAACAAGCATGACTTCATATCACTGTAGCTTAAACAAAAATTACTCACACTCAATTCTGATTAATTCCAGATTAGACTCTTCAGAGTCCAAGCTTTAGGTTGAACCTGCATGACATACTTTTGCTTTTACTGCTTGCCCCTTGTTAATTCTACAGAAATGAAAACACTCCCCCTGCTCTGCTGAGCCTCATCTGAACGACCTCAACAGCCCTGTGGTCAGCTCGCATCAATGTAAACCAGCTGTGCTCCTGCCACTACAAACATCTCTGTCACAGCCTGTTACTGCAGCTGGGACTGAATATGATTTTCCAGCTCTCCATTAAGACTGACCACACTGCTGCTGGGGAAATTAGGGTTTAATGCTCCAGGCCTCGCCTCAGGGAGGAAACCTATACCGTACATTTCAAATCGGTGAAATCCCAGTATTGTTTCATGACAAGCATGCAGGAAGTGTATGCAAACAAAGGCTGAAACTAACAATTACTTTCATTATTGATTAATATGCAGATTATTTTCTGCAGCCTCATCAACTAGGCCAGAGACCCCCACTGACACTGACTGTCCCTCCCCCTCCACCCTCTACACGTTACATTAATATAATGTACAGTCACCCCACTTTATCTTGCAGATTGCAAATATTCTCTTAACTAATACGATAAACTTGCACATTCCTCTCTTACATTTTGCTCATATTGTTTCTACTGTTGATATTTTTATATATTTTTTGTATGTTGACATTTTCTGTTCTTCTGATTTTCTATTTGTCCTGCTGTCTTTGACTCGCAGTGCTTGCCTTAATCTACTCTTATATTTCTAGTATTTTGTTTATTTGTATGCACCAATATACCACAGCAAATTCCTTGTATGTGAAAACCTAGTAGTTAATAAAACTGATTCTGATTAACAAATTATATTACTGGCCAGGCATCGTAATGTGAAAACCATTCCCTAGTCTAACATACAGCCTCATTTCCCATCATGCTTGACTGAGTAGTTTGTTAAGTTTGATATTTTGTGTTACAAAATGCAAATCTTACGTTTTGTTCATGCTTGTGTGTAAAGTTTACCAGCACTGACAGATCTGAACCCAAAAACACAGAGTTATAAGGAAGGTCTGGTTTATTTAACAGTTCAGGCAGCGTCAAAACCAGGAAATCAGTCGCACAGGCAAACCTGACAAAAACATGACGTGTCAAAAACAGGCAGATCAGGAAAAAAAGGAAAAACAATTCTAGATGACTTGGCAAAAATACACAAGACAATCTGGCAGTGGGGAATGGAAAGTGGACGAGTATACTGTATATACTGAGGGACTGATAAGGGAATGAGCTACAGGTGAGGAGACGGGCAAGCAGGTGAAGGTAATGTGCAGATTTGTTGAGAAATACTGGTTTAGTCTTCAAATGTCACAATTTCCCACAGCCAAAAATGACGTCTTCACATCGATCCTTTTGTCCAACCAACAGTCCGAAACCCAAAGATTCTTCACTTCACAAATGACGAAGAAAAGCAGCAAATCCTCACATTTAAGAAGCTGGAACCGGCAAATATTTGACATTTCTGCCTGAGAAGTTACTGAAATGATTAATTGATTATCAAAAAGTTGACAATTAACGTTCTTAATCGATTCATTGACTAATTGTTGCAGTTCTAATGTAAACTACTTAAAGTAGAATCAGTAAGAATTGTCTGAGCTGTTTGTAAAAAAGTTGATGGTTGAGTCTCGTTCCCAGGACTTCAAAAACAGACACAGCACAAAATGAGATAATGATAAGGAAAATACGGGCAGAGGGCTGCAGGATCTCAGCAGATCAGACACGTCCACACACTCCTATAGGTCATAAGTTATGTTTAAAAGAAATAATGTTCATATGAGTTTTTTTTTTTTTTTTGTTTGTTTTTCAGAAAAAATGCTACATATTATGCCTTTGAGGCTGCAGTGTCAAATGAAGAAAAGAGAGAATGTGGAGCCTCTCAGGTTTCTGTCATCACCAGTCAGACATCTGAAATTCCTCCTTCAGTGGGAGGTAATTTCACTGTCACCTTATGTCTAAACACTACAAGAATTCTGCTGTAAAACGATGTGCTGATTTACACAATACAGCTCTCTGTTCATACATACACTGTAGCTGTGTGTTGAAAAATGTACTCTTTGCCTGGCAGTGCAACAAGGGGAGGAATGGAAAATGTGTGTATGTAGTCATGACGTAAAAAACTAGAATTACCACCTTGCAGTTGTATACCTCCAGCAGTTTCAGGTTTACATCCGTGTCTGTATAAGTAGAGAAGACTTTTATGAAGACATAAATGATTCCAGTGAATAATTTCCAGTGAGAAACATGCTGTCTTCCCTCGGAGAGGACTGATAAAGAACTGAACATTATGATGTGACAGTGAAATTGACTTTTGACCTCATGGGTATGAAATGTTATCACCTCATCATTTTAGATTATTTGTGTGGCATTTTGTCATAATTAACATATGACTTCTTGAGTTATGGACAAAAACATGTTTTGTGAGGTCACAGTGGCCTTGAACTTTGACCTTAGACCACCATATCAGTTAGATCAGTTTTTGAGTTCAAGTGGACATGTTTGCCATTTTGAGGAAATTCTGTTTTAAGATTGCATTCAAGAGGACGGGACAGACAACCCGACACCTAATGCTGTCGTCTGTGCAGAGGCATTAAAACGTTGTTTTAAAGGCGCATATCTGACACTAAACTGCACATTGCCTGTGCATGTCTGCATGCAATGTCAGGTATGTCAGGCCTGCCAAAGAGTCAGACGGCATGCCATTAGAGACAGGTGCAGCCGCAGTAGTTGTAGCTGAGGTTAATGCATTCTTATCCATCTGCCGTGCTATAAAACCTGCAGCCTGGCTGGGATTAACACCTGAGTTGGCTAAATGGAAAAACTTGGTGTTAATGAATGGAATGGAGCCTGAGAGAAGAGATGACACAGTGATCAGCTGAGAGGACGGGTCAGGAAGCAGGTCTGCCCTACAAAGAGCAAAACAAAATACTGGAGACATGCTGACCAAGAAGCCTTTTGTAACAGATAAAGCAAAAGGAGCAAAACACTTTATTTTATTTGGTAGCGACAAGGGCTGTCATAATATCAGGTTTTCAAAACATTATTATTGTTGCTAAAAGGATTCACGGTAATGTATATTACAGGTACACGACCCCTCGTAGCAACAAAAAAGCTGTGACAACAGATGTGCCTTTTGAGGTTTTAAGAATAGCTCACTATATTTAAAGTAGCAAAGAAAAATCTGTTTCACTTGACCACAAAAGGAGTTCATTTCAGGTCAACAGTTTCCATAAAAATGCGCAATTAACTTGTTTAAATCAAAGTAAAATGGTGAAAAAATGTTTAGTGAAGGGTTTATAACCTCTGCCACAAAACGTCTGACTCACTTGGCTTTGAAGAACTTTTTCCACCTCTGTGAGTATATCTACATGGTCTGTAGATATAATCATGGAAAGAGGATCACCAGCTCACACAAAAGAGAAAGTGTCCTTCGAGATTTCCAGTCTTTGCTGCTGTATCTTAACTCCACATGGATGCTATTTACTTGTGTAGCCACGTTGATTGCATTTTTTTAATTTGCACCAAAGGGACACACCATAAAAGAGGAAACCACATGCCAAAACAGCTGTAAATAAGTTTAACGAGTGGTTTTGTGTTGCACGCTGCACTGGACAGCCATTTACATCAGTTCAACAATACTTTTAATGCTATAACTTTTCCCTATAACTGAAAACCACCCCCACCTGATTAAGACACTAACAACAGCTTGTCCGGGGTTGTGTTTTGGACTTTGAATGCCTCACATCATCCCACAGGAATCTGCTGGCTGAATGGCAGTGCCCTGGACCAAGCAAAAACAGAAACTACAGCTGTGTGCTCCTGAGTGTCACTGTGTTTCACTACATTTCAACATTTCGTGTGTCTATCCAAAGGGCAGTGCCCTCATTTTCACCTTTTTTCATTCATACATCTGTGTCAAACTGTTACTTGTCTGACGTAACACTCTTTTTGTGACAGGCCTTCCTCAGCGTCACTGTCTCAAACTAGAGGAGTGCACTCAGTAGAGTGCAAATCCCCACTAGCCAACAGATGGTGAAGCACCTACTGCAATGTCGCCACCAAATGCCACCAGTGGAGATTTGAAAAACTTGTGTTTTTCAAACAAATGTGTCAAATCAAAATAGCCTGCCAGATGTTTCTTGCTGGAAAAAAGATGATATAAATCATTATTAATGCTGATGGAGTATTAGAGCTGCTTGAGAACTTTGGGATAGTTCACCCAAAAATGAAAAATCAGTCATTATCTACTTACCCTCGTGCTGATTGAAAGTTGAGTTTAGTTCCTTAGTCCACCAAACGCTGCTGGAGTTTCACAGGAAAACAGCGTTGCAGAATCTCCCGAAACAAATTAAAGTAAATGGTGACCAGTTTACAAAGAGAAGAAAACAACCAAAAATAGACAGAATGATCAGTTTAATTAGAATTTTGAGATACTGAACTGAACCCAGTTCTACCCAGGTAACTGAACTGTCCCATCAACACACTGATTTATACTGAACTGCCTTGTGTTGCATTGTTGTTTGATTATTTGTGTGCTGTTGGTCTGTGGTTCAAATTTCTGAAAAGTGGGTTTATGACAGAGTGTATTCCTGTATCCATGTGGGGGATTGACCTTTAAAATCTCAAAAAGTAAATTGTCGGATGAACTCCAGCTGGCATCCTAAAACCATATCAGGCAATCCACCACAAAACATGATAAAATATTTAGCTGACAATCAGTGCATCATAGTGATCTTGTAAAATGATGAGCAGTTGTGGAAGTAGTGAATGACAGCTATTCAAACTTTAGTGATCTAATCATCTTTTCATAGACAAGGCCTCATTCAACAGAGTTTTCCCCACAATTTAAATGTAGTTACCCACATCCATCTTTTTAGACTTGTTTTCTTATGTTATTCCAGTCTGCTGACCTACATTTTCTATTCTTTCAGTTGATCTGTGCTGCAGACTGTCGTCACTAACGTGGAGACGAAATGGCCCGGCTCAGCTCATTACTCCAGAATCTTTTGGACCTCTTCTCTTCCTCAGCAAGGTGCTAGTGCCATTGGGCCAGCTGCAAGGTTGTCAGCTGGGAGTCACCCTTCACAGATGTTTTGGCCCTTTCATCCCAGAACGTCTTGAGGTGGTGGGGCAGTGGTACAGACGTCTCCTTTGCTCGATGAAGAGTATCTGTGGTACAACTACAATTACAACAGCTCCTGGAGCTGCGGCTGAAGCGAGAACAGGAAAGGGGGAGAGAGAGTAGGGGGATGATTCTTCATTCTGATTCTACATGGAGGCCAAAAGCTTTTCTCCTGAGTAACACATTCATCCAACTCATTCAGCAGCTCACACTCAGATTTATTCACTCAACTATTTCAGTTGGAAGAAAAATCTCAGAAAGTGAGTGAAAAGCACTTGATCCCTTAAAAAAGTGCTGTTGGTGTTACTTTGGGCTTCATCCAGTGCAGCTGCTGTTTCTTAAGAGTAGGAGCCCTTGACTCTTCACGTCAGCAGCAGAGTAAAACCTTTGCTTCAGTGTATTTGGCCTGTGATTCTTCTTGAAGTCTTTTTATTATCAGCTACTCAGTGCAGACTGTCCTTGTTGTTTGTCTACCAGATCACCAGTGAGATTAAAGAGTCCATCTGGGAGCTGACCTGGAGCCTGCTGGACGCCTGGTCAGGATGGGCGGTGATGCTGCTCGTTGGACCCCTCAGGTCAATCATGCGGGAAGATCATACATACCATTCCCGGAAATGTCCCTACTCGTTAGCACTTCCCTGCACTGTGGCAGAGACAGTACAGAACCTTTTCCACGCTGCAGCCTGATCAGATACAACTGGCTGCTGCTAGTTTGTCACATCATTCTCTGCATTTCTGTAAAAAACAGCCGCAAAAATTCCAGGATTTATTTGTTGAAAACCTCGTAATTACCATGCTTTTACTCCATGCATGACATTTTTTGGTATAATTATGCATGTCATGCTCATTGGTTTTTATATACAATTTGTCCACTGTGTCAGGAAAAGTGTGTTTTAGTGCTAGACGTGACAGTGGGTTGAGATGACTGTTGTTTCCCCTTGTTGCAGAGTCTCTGGCATTTTGCCTTAAATTATCTAATCTCTCTAATGATTTCAATACTTCTGTGTCTCAGAGAGAGATCTTGTCTTTTAATTTGGAAGGGGAAATCTTTATGTAAAACAGGGCTACATATATAAAGTAATAAATTTCAAATAACTCTCCCGCTCCCCCTGCCTACACAGTCCTGCAAAGGCTCATCACCCCTCTGACCACACGCTGTGAAAGCAAGTCCATCTGGAACATTTTATAAGCAGAGAAAAGTAATGTAAGTCTGCAGAGCAACTGTGTGTGGCCAAAGGGTCATTTCACTGGAACGAGTGCCAATTAGCTTCTAAAACAACCTTCTCCTTTATTTGTCCTTTTTTGGTATATCAGAAGCGAATATTTGTTAGTGGGAGCTTACTGAAACATCCAGGCGCCATGATGTAACTTTTTTTTTTTTTTTTTTTTTTGTCAAACTGCCTCATCAAGGTAACTACGAGGACAAGAATATTAAAAATATATTTGGGTTAATAAGGGACTGTAGAAAAATTATTGGGCTGGGGGGGTGAATCTTTCAAAGTTTAGAAAATGAATATTAATTACCTCAAATAACATGAGAGTTTATGTAAAGTGAGTCGTGTCTAAATGTCCGTTCTGTAACCAGAACAATGCCTCAGAGTCTCATAACCCCAATGTAGCTATTTCTAAAACCATCATCTATGTTGTATTAAAGTTCCCATGAAGTCAAAATCGATGTTTGTTTTTATCCCATATCTATTGTGATATATGTCACTTATACACCAGTATCTGGACAAACAATGACAATTGTTAAATTGTTATGTAGATATTCTTGCGTATTTGTAACAGTATTTACGAGTTTGTTTTTCCCTCGGAAATTATTCAAAACAGTTGATGACTCTGGGGGCGTACACTTGATTTTTTGTCCAATGAAATGCTTTCTCGCTTATGATGCTGCTAGAGTGTGGAAGGAGATAACTGGAGTGGGCGGAGTGGAATGACTCTGGACAGTGGGTCACACTGTACAAAAGCACAACTTTATACTTTGCACAATTTGCTGATGGACGGATAGCTTTCCAAACTTCCTTGTTGCTAACCGTGATTAGCAGGCTACAGAACTGAACATGGCTAGTCACTAGGATGAACACAGCCTCAGAGACCAACAGAGAACACAGTACTGAGGTTGTTAACAGAACTTTCTGATGGAAATGTAACTTTACCTGTTGCTAAACTAACCTAGCTCACTACTAACTGCCGCTAGCTTGGTTAGTCGTGACTCAGCACAGGGGTGCAAAGAGCCGAGCCTGTCAAGAAAACCACCTCAGTATTACGTGTTCCTTGTGTTCAAACAGGCTCCCATTGGTCTCGGAGGCTCACCGGGTAATATGACCACTCTCCTTCCTACGTCCATTTACCGCTTTAGCTGAATGGTGGGGGGTCCAACACATAGCACAATTCGCCACTGTAAACGTCAATTGATGTCTGTGACAAGTGTGTGTCTCCTGCTAGCCATTTCATAGGAACTTTAAAGGTTTTAAAATATAAATTAATTGGGAAGAGAAAAGATTTAAACCAAAAAGACTCAAGTAAACTAAAATAGCCTCCCCCTTTTCTGAACCATGGCCCCTTGACCCCTCATAATTTATTGCTGTGACTCTAAAATCATCCATCATTTTTTTTGAAAGTCTGGACTCCTTCTAATTCTGTTGCAGTGTACTCTTGCACGTACAATAACCACAAGATAAAAAAAAAATAATTACAAAGAATTCCTCAGAAATACATGAACAAAACAGCTGCAAAGTAGCTCGTCCAAGGGGCTGCAGGCTGCTCAGGGACACGGGGAGATGATTTAAACACATGGGATATTCGAGATGCGCTCCACAAGTGACCAGTAAACCGCAGCTTCCTCGCTACTGTTTGTCTCAGGAGCATGGGAACTCACAATAACACTTGCCCTGCACATGATATGTCCATACAATACTATATCGCATACACACACACACACACACACACACACACACATTTGGCCAGCAGCCAGGGGGTTAGTTTGTATCGCAGTGACAAAAACTTTTACTTACTTTTCACCATGCACTGTACTGAATGTGGCTACTGAAACTAAAGTAAAGTGTGTTGACACTTATTACTGGTGATTATTTCACATTCACATAGCTTGAATTAAGACTGAATACAGATGATTTTTCCTTAAAGCTGCACTAATAAATATTTTACAACTATATAAGTAATTTATCCCATGATTATGTGTAATACGAAAACCCACTTACAATTATTACCCAACTCTGCAGTTCCCCTAAGCTCTAAGCTTCTAGCTTTTGGTTAGGCTTTTGGCTCTTGGTGTATTTTAGCTTATTGATTTGGTTTCATGTCTTGTAAATTTAGTGTTCTGATTTACACTCATCTCTCTCAGGCCTGTGTCCAGCAGCAGGCAGCTCTTTTCTGTGAAAATACTGTTCACAACCTGCCCTGCACCAAACAGTAGACCGACACAGTTAGCCACTAGCTGGTGAACTTTGTGCAGAATTTTATCAGCTAAAGAGACTTATATTTTTATCAGGAGTTGGTGGATACTGAAAACAGAACTGAATGGGAAGTTAATATGGCCACGTGGGCTGAAAAAAACAATTCCAAATGAATGAGAATGTTACTCTGTATCTGCCGGTTGTGTAATCAAACAAATGTTATCTGTTGGTAGATGGCCAAAAACTCAGTTAAAACTGTTTTAAATTGTTATTCTCCATTGATTTTTTTGCTGACACATTAGCCACAACAACTTTACAGTATAACAGATAATATGTCAATGTGTCTGCAGGTTGTTGCACTTTCCATGGGTTGTCCAAAAACTGTTAATAATGCTTCGAACACACAACATGTAGTTGGATGACGCTGTGAATTGGTGTGGGATCATGGTAGTCATCTGTTAAGGAACCACAATAGCTGATGGAAATCTATGCGACGTGACTCAGGCAGAAATCATGTTCATGGATGAGGTCAGTAGCGGATTAAGGTGGTTATGGGCCACTAGGCAATTCTTTTTCTGCAAACAGAAATAGTGGTGCGTTTAACACCCTGTTGTGTATTTTACTTTAGTGAAGCTTTATAGATTTCTGATACAAGACAATTCAAAGTCCCTCAGCTGCCCTCTCTGTTAGGCTCCCTCTTCAGTGCGTCATCACTGCAGTCATTGCAGAATTAAATCTCCACCATTATTCACTGCATGGTGACGCACTTGCCATATAAATATCGGCATATCCGTCCATGCATGGTACATACTCTAAGATGTGAAACACAATCGTGACCTCTGTTCTCTTGTCCATCATGTATGGTTGGCTATGCCTAAATAATCTCCACCGCTTGGATGAACGGTAATCACTGAGCTGCTCACATTATCATTCCTGTCTTTCACCAAGCGTACGTAATGAATGGGCACTTCCTTGACTCACCGAAGTGTGAAATGGCTGCAGCAGAGGCCACTTATCGTTCATTTACTGTATAAATCAAATGAAAAGTCCATTAGTGAATATGATGATAAAAAACAGGCTCTATCCAGTGTGTCAGAGACTGCATCACTCCGCAAAGGTCAGCTGTAAAGTCTGTGATTATGTAATAGTAAACCCGTAGGATATGTACATCATAATGGACGAGTCTGGTGCAATGACTCTGTCCTACTCTGACACACAAAGTTCAAGTTTACTGAAAGCCAATCAGGGCTCAGGGCAGTAGATTTTTTTTATTAAATGTTTAAATCATCGCTAAATGCTCAAAAATCAACTTTCAAAATAAAAGCTCACCGATGGATAGTGAGAAACACTAACATGAATGAGAGAAACACTGGGTTTTCTCACAGCTTCTTTTCCCTTTCTAAAACACACTGACATGTGGTGAGTAGTCTGAGCTATTTTAAACCTCACTGCTGGTCTTCCAGCCTCAGACTGTGCTCTAGGATGTGACATTAATCTTGTTCCTACTTGTCCTTGCCCATAACTGTCTTCACATTGCACTGAATGGTAGGCGTGGGGATGGTGTTTTAAATTATCCGGTGTCTCTTCTGGTATGAATGGAGTACAGCAGAAAAGCAACTTTTAATTACTAGAGCTTTTTTGTATCAAGTCACATCACAGGACATCACGATTTGTTTGGTTTATTATTTGTAAAACGCTGTGTAACAAATGTGGTATGCTCTTTTTGTTCTTGTTTTATTGCCTTCATAATGGGGCTGATCAAAGCAGGGATTCAGTAAATTGAATAAATTCCCTACAGCCCTGCAAATGTATTAAACCTTCATTAGTTTTGGGGGCAGTTAAAAAAAAAATCATCATCTTATATAGCTGGCATGGCAAACGTGTTTGCAAACAGTTGCTTACCGAGCAACATTGGCATTCATTTAGCTTCATGTAACAGTCCAGTTGATCAATGGCTCAGGTTTGGTCTCCACCAACTCTTAGGGGAAATATCTGGATCTTTAGATACTAAATACTCCATTGTGTTCATCAGCTAGTCACTAACTATGTCTGTCATGCTGCCAGATCATAGACTCTGCTTGCTCAGTCAGTCAGTCAGTCTAGTTCCAGCCTCTATTTTCTTGATTTGTGTTTTACTGTATTGTTAATCCCTATCTCCTCTGCCTACAGCTGCTTTACCCAACACCTGCCTCTGACCCACTCCTGCTCGTCTTGAATTCAGCTTTGGATCATTTAGTATTCAACATCTCTGGACTCCCTCTGTCTGGCTTCCCTGCTCCTTCCCTCGGCTCACGGCTCAGACTCTTCTCCACCTGCCCCTGCTAAAGACTCCTTCATTCATTTCAATACTGAGACAACCTGCAACTATGGTTCTGTGTCCTGCATTTGGGTTCAATTCAGTAGCTCCCAGATGAGAGTGGAGAGAGTGAACCAAAACAATTAAGTTTCAGCCCGCAAAACCAAAACAATGAGCTGAAAGATGCCTAAGTGCTTTGTATCACTGAGGGGAAAGAGAGGAGCAGAGACAGGCAGGTAATAATGGACTCTTTGCTAAGGAGGATGTGAGCTGGTGCAGAATCAAAGTGTATGTATCACTCTCTAGCTTGATCTCTTGGGCCTAAACCTATTATTATCACTATTAATTAGCTTAGCTCTTATTCCGGCTCTCTTCCTGAGGTGATTGTAGTCCAGCTGGTCTGGCTGGATGACCACTTAAAAATCCACTGCACTTAATCTAATCCCTCTGCTTCAGTTTTCCCACGTTAATGAGCGTATTTCTGTTGTCTGTATACATGTATGTGTTGTATTTGACTGACCAGTGTTTGCCGGAATGTAAGCTTTAGCCTTGGTCTTTAAGTATTGGCATATTTAAGAGCTTTTGACAGGACTCTCATTTTAAAATGTGTCTGATGGAAACATTTCACAGACCTCTTTGCTGATTCATGGAGTTTAAGCATTAGCATCAGCTTACATTAGCCAGCTACACTTACAACATCTGCTAGCTAGAGTTATTATTTTAGCCTACAAAATACGTGTTCGCCAACCAGAAATATGAAGCTGCTGAACAGAAGACCTAGTATTCAAAAATTATTGCCAAATTGATGATAAATCTGCGACCGTTATCACTGTAAACTGCAGATATGCAGTGTGAGAATAGTAAGTTGACAGGCATAGCAACAGTAACTAAGGAAGCTTAGTGAAGGATCAATTCTTGGGTTTATTGCTACCAGTGACCTTTTTAACATCACACATAACATCTTATCCAGTGATCAGAGCAGCTTTAAGGTTTTTCTTTCAAAACAATGTCATGTTTTTCCAATTTGGAAATATCCTGTTGCCTCCAGGTTAAGTATTACATTTCCTTAAAAAGTGCCCTGTTATGTAAAAAGAGGAAAACAAGTTACAAAACAACAAGCAATAGAAAGTATATTAGCTTCTACATCTCCACGTCTGGCCCACTGATTATGCTGGCATTTCTCATCAGACTTAGCATCACAGCTGAAAAGAGACCTTTAGGAAATCATGGGAAGACTTTCACTCAAGTGTTAAGCCCAAATTGTCTGTCCTGTGCAATCATAGTTTTTACTCTGCTCTCAGTTTTTCCACAGAGGAGTCGAGTCACCTTCTGGTGTTCAGAGCTCCAAAACTTGTCAGCAGAAGTCAAACATAATGGTAAAACATGCCAACAGGGCAAAGGGAAAGTTTAGGTAAGGTCTCATTGGACCAGGTGTTGCATTATGTAAGACCCAAATATCTTCTGTGGTACCAATACATTTTATAATTATGGCCATTCATTGACTTTAGTACAACTTCACATTGTGATTTGTTGCCCCTTTTGGTACTGTGCTCGACATAACAGATGATATCAATCATGCAAAAATGCTACATATACAACATAACAAAAAAATGCAATAAATACTGCAAATATAGGTATAGATAAAAAAAACTATCATAATTTATTTTGCATTAACCCAGTATTTGCAGATTCAATCCAAATACAAGATTAAAATTTAATCTCATAGATTATCATTTAAAAAATGTCTTTGAAGTCACTATCTATTGCCAAATGTGGTAACTCAATGATGATTAAGCCTATGGCCCACTTATGAAAATGGGTATCTGTGGCGATATTCCTGGGATAAAAAATGCTGTATTAAGTTATTGCTAATGCAAACCAAACAATTCTTTATCTATATTTTTAAGCAATTTAAAAAGTAAATGAGTGATTCTATAAAGCTGAATCAGAAATCTTGGTTCTGAAAAAGCATTTCGGTTGCAATACATTTTTCTCATATTTCAGCACGTCGGCTTCCTGCTACTGTAAAATTGTGTAATAGTGTGAACCCCTGTTTACAAAGTGCAGCTGTAAAAAAAAAACTGTACTTAAATTTTTCTGGCTGTCGTGTTCTCAGCGCTTGCAAAAGGTCCCTCTGTTGAAATTTGGCCTTGAGATCAATCTGGTCTTTCATGTTCGATGGAAACACACTTAGCTTGTCCCGTACAGTAAACCTCACCCAGTGATGGCTGCGGCTCACAGACACGCCTTGTTAAATGGCAGAGCTTTTGCACAGAGCCACAGTGCTCTATGTTCTGCCTATCAACTCTTAAAGAGTTTGTTTTGACTAAACATCAGAACTGCTAGGAAACTGCAAAAAATCAGTGCCTCCTCTTTGCCCGACATCATTACACTTAATGAGAGAATTCACAAAACATTTCACACGTTTGTCTCTAAACAGAGTCATTACTTTGATTCGCAAGATGCATCATATTTTAGGCTTTAGGCTTTGTCACCAGTACAATTTCTGTCTATTTAATGGAATTTCACTGTTTTGCATGTTTACAGGTACTCCCCACAGTCACATATATTAAAATCCGCCAACCATTTTCCAAACACATCAGTGCTTTGGATTTGAAAAGTACAAAAAAACCCCCAACAACTTTTCTTTCGTGCCCCTAAGCCATTACTCAACTTGAATCAGGAGGAACACAGTCAAATGTGAGGCAGAAGCTTAGACAACAGTGCGGTAAAGGTAACATATTTGACTGTATATGTATTTTTTTCTAATAGGACATACTTTTATTAATTTTCCACCATTGGGTGAAATTATAAACCTCAGCAGTGTTCGGAGGTAACTGGCACTCTCCACCACCAGTCCCATTTTTGCACTGTGCTCTGTGCGGACTTGAACCGGCCACGAGTTGCAAACCAAGTCCTTTGACCGACAACTGCTGCCCCTAACAGGTTATTGCATACATGTTTTGTATTGTTTCAACACAAATGGTTTATTTGTTGTGTCAATAAAAAACTATCAGAAACAAACTAAATATCGAAATAAATCCTTTCCCCAAAAAGTGAAATTGCACTTTCGTTTTTATGTCGTCTGAACACAAATGATCTGGATGAATTAGAAGGCTGTAAAGGATGACAAGGGAACAGAGGGTGATTTGCAAGAATGAAGATGGTAGAGGAGCTGATGTTGATGAGCTTTTAAACAATGGTTCAGGCAGCATGATTTGTTGTTCCAGTTTGCCTGGCAGGGTGAGGCTCTTCTGTTTTTATTCCAGCAAAACATCTCACTCAAGTCCAAATAACAGTCACAGCAAAGCACTGCTGCTTTGTCCACACTGCGCCATAAATCAGGCTAATGAAGTAAGTTGTGTAATTATCTACTTTACAGTTAGTCTATAAATTCCATGTTATTAGCTCATGTGTTTGCTGGCCTGCCATTACATGCAAAAGTGTGAAACATCCAGTGAGTTTCATGCACACACCCCAGACAGCAAAGCATACAAACCAGTGCTTTTATTCCGTGATTACATCATTATACTATTTTTACACTATCATATCTCTGTGAGCTATTTACAGTGTTCATGCTGAAGGAAAACACAGGATATTGGAGACCACACATTTTCTCCTGAATTTTTTGTCAATTATGTAAATTCTACAGCAAGACTGAACAAACACGCTAATCAAGAACCACAACACACGCATGGTTTCCTGGAAGCAGAAGTTCTAGTGAAGTGCCTCTGATTTCCCATCGATATGATATGTATCTTTCTTTGCCATTGAATTACAAAAATAAAAACATTAATGATGAATAAATATTAAGAGGCAGTAAGTCAGTGAGTCAAAATTATGAGATAATGCATCAGTATTAAACGATGGGTGTGCTATTCTTATCCAATACATTTTTTGTAATAATTCAGGGAATATCTCTAACCCCGTTCTGTGGGTACACTGCAAAAAAAGGCAATGTTTTTTGTTTATGTAAATGGGAAACAAAAAGTGGCTCAGGCCAAGCCTCACAACACTATTCCAGCTGATCAGCAACAGGTCATGTTTGTGCCTGAGCAAGGACAAGGGGGAGAGGAGGGGAAGCAAAAGAGACGGTAAATCTTCTAAAGGAGGACTGAACGAGGATTTGTGTTTGGCTGTTTAGTTAAAATATAAACAGTCTTTCTCCAGAATCGCATTCCCCACCTCTAATGAGTTAAGTATGAGTAAATCATAGTGTTGACCTGAAATGTGTGACCCCAAAACTCAAAATGTTGAATTACAATTCTGACTTTAAAATTGTGTAACTAAAGAAACTTGAAGCAGAAATCTGTAATAGTTTTACTGTAATAAATAATAAAAAAGACTATGATATGTCATAAGAGTTTAAAGAAACTTAAGTTGAAATATTCACTTCTCTGACAACAGCGCTACGGCCGCAGTGTAACTTGTGTTCTTGTTTGTTTTAATTAGAGCTCAAATTAATGCTGCATGTTCACCGAATGAGTAAGTGTCTGCTTATGAGTAAGAAATCATAATAATCCTTTAGAAGGTTTAGATGCTTATTACAGTTAAATTGAGCAATATGTTACTGGAGTTTGTCAGGCAGTGAGACAGGCAGCCAATGAACTCCAACTCCAGAGTGTGTATTTTCAGAGCAGCGGCTTTTGTTTTCAGTACAGACAAGTGACAGTTATAAACAGCTGATCAACGTACAGTGTAGGACTTGTTAGTGTTACTGTCAAATTACAGCGTGTCCTCGTCTTGCGCTCCTGCACTATTCCTGAGGGATGGGGGAAAAGACTCGCTTCAACCATAGATTGTATATTAAGTAGCATTTTAACCCATTTAATATACCATCTATGGCTCCAACTCGCTATTTGTATTGCTGTACTCATTTTTGAACGTGCAATAGTTACATAATGCTCCTTTAAAAAGTTCAGATTTTGACTCTCGCTCCTGATCTATCTGATCTGTTATGATTATGACCCCAAAAGTCACAATTTCCAATTATTATGTCATAATTATGGCTTAGTATTGAATTTCAACCCCACTGATCAAAAGTTTGAATTAGTATATACAAACCATGACCTCAAAATTCAAAATTGTAAATTATCGTATAATTATGACTTAAAATGTTGCCATTTTGTATCATTATATTTAAATATCAAATAATTTTGTCCTGCAAGTCAAAAGTTTGACACAGTTTCTTAAAATCATGACCTAGAAAGTCAAGTTTCAAATGATTTTTGCAACCCAACACAGAAGTTAGCATTGTTCTGGTTCACTCCACGAAAACCCAGTGGGATTTTTCTGTTGGATTTAAGCTCTGTGACAAACACAAGTTTCTGATACTTGCAAGTTTTGCAATCACCAGAAGCAAAAAGCTAACATTAGGACTATAAACTATAGAACTAGTCCACAGTCACATGACTTATAAGTGACTATTGTTCGGCTTGATGACATTTAATGTTCCCAACAACCTCTGTAGTCTCACCTGTTAGCAGCTTCCTTTTATAAGGCACAAAAAAGCTTCAGAATTTTAGAGTGGGATATTTACTGATATATTTTTTGTGAAAAACATGAAAGCTTCTGTCAACCACAGACCTTCTTTCAGTCATCTAACCAAAAACCCATTCAAAAAACTCATTGACTGAGAGGGGCGAACTATAAAGGCAAAAATGCTGACTCATTTCCAGGTTTTAGGACTCAATCCTGCAGCACTGTATAATTATGTTAGTAAAACATCGTTTTGGTATGCAATGGCTGCAAAGTTTTGAGGAAAAGTTTGCATTTAGCCAGCTGCTGAGACAGCAAGGTGGTGTGAAAAGAAAACAAAGCTGATACTTTAATATCATCACACATCAATCGGGAGGGTTTTACTGCCAGTCTGCTCAAAAGAAACATCTTTTTATGCTAAATTTTCAATGAAAACAGTAGCATCCTGTGCTGATTTTGTATATTTAGGTAAACCATGTTAATTTTACAGAGATGATCCCTCTGAGGCAAGTTCTTCACTAAATATACACTGGAATGTTGTTGTATGAGCCACATTCGCTCACCTACCTAAATGTTTGAGTATGTGTGGCAGCATGACATGTTCATGGCCAAAAACTAATTTAAATGTCAGAGTGTGGCTCGAACTGGCTGTTTTTTGTTCACAGATTTGTGTCCAAACCGCTCATAAAGGCCTCATTCACAAAGTGCCAGCCAGAGAGTTATATCTCTCCTGTGGCCTCCTCGATTGAGACCAGATGCTACAGCACATCAGCCCAACACAGCCCACTATCTGTTCTATCAGTTCCTGTTGTAGAAAACTCAGATTAACATTTGTTTTTCGCTTGATTTGTGGTATTTTGATGGATCAGATGAAACCCATCCAAATACTGCATGTTGAACTGAAAACAAGACTTATGAAAGTTATAAAAGGCTGCAACTTTCTGAATTTGAAACACATAATGTGTATATTCAGCCTCTAAGGGTCTTGTTCACATTAAAATAATAACAAAAAAAACGTAGTCTGATGACGTGATGTAGTAGAGTGGGATCATAGGAACTGTTATCTTCACTTTAAGCAGATGAAAGTCTATCTGACATGACATGACATGACTATCCGACATGGTAGAAAACATGTTCATGGACAATTAAATTTATGGCATCTAGCGGCCAGCTAGCACTGGCTAACAGGAAACGCACTATCACTTTGAAAAACAAAATTATGGATTTTTGGGTGTTTGAGCATTGTTGTAATGTTCAAATAATTGGATAATGAAGTACTCACCTCAACAAAGTATACAACATATTGTATGTCTCACATTTTTATACATTTTAATATGGAAATGTTACATATCATAGCTTTAAATAGCCAAAACATGAATTATCGAGACAACGGTCCCTGAATTCAAATAAAGGTTAAACAAAGGTAGCTTATAATTTTTTATTTCTTTCGGGTTGAAATGACAACTTTAATCAGCTGTAGCTAGCTAGTCAATGAAGCTAATATTAACTCCATGAGTGTACTGAAAATACTCATACAAAAAGAGGAAGTATCTTAACCCTCTACGGTGGTTTTTGGCCCATTACACTGGCACATTACATCCTGAATAATGGAGCAAAACTTTTAAAAAAGAAGCAGGACCCCGGGGGAGCTAATACCACTGTTTTGATTTTCCACATGACTCTCTAGAGGCCATGTTGAATCCCTTTTTTGCAGCCTTGCTCACATAATTTTGCTCCATCATCTCTCTCCACAAAAACCCTGAACCCTTTCTTGCAATGCAGTGTACTGAATGTACTGAAATAAATGTCTTTTTTAGCATTTTCTTTAGCCATATTTTTTGGCAGCGTGTGAGCTGAACTTTTCAAAGATTGTTTCCCGTCAGCAAAACTGAGCAAAACTAATAACAGATGTACTGAAATATTTCATCAAAGGATTCAACTTACCCTCAAACAAATTCTCAGATTTGACCACAAATTTACAGCTACAATACATAATGCACTGCACAGCAAATAAACTAACACAGGCCTGTGGTCATAAATCATTAAATGCCAAAAGGCATACATTTGTGCAAGTATTATGGGAGTAATTTTTTGTATTTATTAAATGTCATACATTGTGTTGATTGTGAAGGCCAGTTTGTATAGAAACTCACATGACAAATGGCTGCAGTCATGTGAGGTCATTCTTTGTCCAAATGTGGCACAGAGTCCCTGCTGGCACAAATAAAACAATAACACCATTGAAAGATGCTATCTCTCCTTGTTCCTCTCACGTTCCTTGAAACGTCAAACAGTTTGATTTGCAATCATTCCCATTTCTGTAGCATTCAACCAATCACCTGCTGCAGTTTCCTCTTGACCTCCGAATATAATGGGCCCTCCTCAGGGGAGCACTCAAGTACTCAAGCATCATGGTCAACTCAACGATTTGGGACACTTCCCGGATGTCCTATTTGCTTAGTTTTATTTACAGAAGGCCTAGACAGGCTCTGCTGTTGATGTGTTAGTATCTGCTGATCTGTGCAGCAGCAGAGTAGAGTCAGTAGCCCAGAGCTCAAATACTCACAGACTGAGTACTTGTTGTTCCAGTTTAGGATTCTGCCAAAAACAAGGTTGTCTTCAGCTGCAGGACTTGATGTTGATGTTTTAAGTTTTTAAACCTTACAATGCAGATTTTGAATGACAAGATGGGACAGTATAGCATGTGTGAGTCTAAACAATCTAATGTTTGAACTCCAGAAGACCGATGTAGTAAGTAGGATGGATAATTGCACTCCATCCACTGATAAGATGGCTTCTTTGTTTCCCTTTGGCTCAGTTACAGGTTTTCACTTTAGCACTAAAAGCTTCTGCTGTCTCTGCACCTCATACATACAGTATGGCCTTTAAAACTTTTGGTCTCATGCAGCAGAAATCAGTGATATATTTACTGTAATAAATCATAAAATGACCTTGATATATCATCAGAGATTAAGGAAACATGCAAAATTAAAATATTGGTTCCTCCAACAACTACACAACAGCCAGCATGTCCTCCTTTGAAATTTCCGTTCCAGTCCAGAACGTCTGTTCTTGTTTGCCCATTTCACATTCATTTTTTTCATCTATTTGCATTTGTATATCAAAAAAAAAAAAAAAAAAAAAAAAAAAAGAAACAATTAGACACAACAACCACAACAATAACAATAACAGTTCAATTTAATCCCAAATGTTCGCTGAATGAGTTAGTGTCTGTGAATAAGTCATAAGAAATAATCAATAATCTTTTAGAAGGAGTAGATGTTTATAACGGTTCAATTGAGCAATATGTTAATGGGGTCTGGAGTCACTGAACTCCAACAACAGAGTGTGTATTTTCAGAGCAGTGGGCTTTTGTTTTCACTATTTGGACTGCAGCAGCCATTTTTGAATGCTTGAGTCTTATTTATCTCTCAGTTTAAGCTATAATATGTAATCTTTCTGCGTTCGGTCTAAAAATGGTAGACCTATGTTATACATTTTGTTGATTCCTCTACTTATATTATCCCAAATGTTTCCAACAATGTTAAAAAAACAAACAAAATTCATAATTTATTCATGATCACATTGTGTTTCTTACTCGCCATTAGTTGCTGTAACTTCCATGAAAACAAGGGATATGTCAGACACGTCAGAGAATTAGAAAGGAAGTCGGCAAACGTGACTAAACATAACATGAGTTATGTCAGATCAGCAGCGGTCGCTGTTTAACGATGAACAACCTCCCATGAACTTCAGACATCATCAGACTACATTCAATTACATATTTAATTTTTTGATTGGATAAAACATAAAAAACAGGTAAAAATAAAATGTTATAAGTGAATATCTCTTTTAACAAGATTAAGAGTCAACATTGGTCACTACAGCCATGCTAGCAGCACTGTGAGCTAAGTGCTAATGGCAGCATGCTAACATGCTCACAGTGAAATGCTAAAATGAAAATGACACTATCTTATATAGTTTTAACACCACATTAGGGCTGTCACGATAACAGAATTTTAAACTTCGATACAATACTAGTATTTTAAAAAATCCTATACTTCTTTTGATACTACAGCAAAAAAAAAAAAAAAAGTCCTAAGCACACACAAATGAAGATAATTTCTCAGTTTTCTTTTCTCTATTTTCAATCTGCACACAGTGCTGGGACAAAAAAAAATATCTGAACACTTTCTGTTTTTTCTGCAAGTCAAATTTCAGGCAGGACAATAAAGACAGAACTGAAGTCTTGGTCCTGAACAAGCGTGAAGATCATTTTTATAGTTCAGATACCTTCAATATCAAATATTAGTATTGTAGGCCTATTCTTTTTAACCATGTGATATTTAAAAGTATTGATACTTTGATACTTTGAAGACCATACACCACAAACGCAATTGACTCCTTTCCCATTGCCAGTAGACAAGTTTGCCTTTCTGGGTTTTTTGTTTGTTTGTTTGTTTGTTTGTTTGTTTGTTTTTGTTTGTTTATTTTTTACAGTTTTAGTAAACAATAGAAATGGAGGCCACTGGCTACTTTTTAAAATATCTTTTACACTTTTCAAACTCAACAGCAACTAATGATGGAACAACATTTGAATGCTAGCTGAATGGAGACTGATGTAATTTGTGCTTAAGATGACAAAGAGTTGCAAGTTACTGACAGAGGTGAGAAGTCTCCATCACTGCAGACTCTTTGCACAGTCATTTGACCTTGAATGAATGCCAGTTGCAGTCTTTCCGACTGCAGACAAACCCAGATGTTAGTGGGCTAAAGTTTGGCGTGTTAATATGGTAACGTTTGCTAATTACCAGTGTAACACACAGTACAGCTGATGGGGAATTAAAATTTTGACCTGATGATGGTGTTTGATAAATAGTTAACGTGATTACTAAAGGTTTTTCATTCACCCTGAGTTGAACATTAATGTATGTAACAAATTTCATGACAAGAGCTCAGAGCCGAGGGATCGCTGTCCTGAGGATGCATCCTCTGCGGACCATGAATGTACAAAAATCCATGGCAATACATGGAATAGTTGTTGAGATATTTCAGTCATCCGTAGAGCCACGTAGCCAGCATGGCTAAAAACATGACATCCCTTTTAAAATCTGACTGTTTTCAGACACTGAGATTTAATTAAGGTCTCCAGATGTTGGACTCTTGGTGGTGCTGGAGTCCCCCGTTAAAAACACATGTTAAATTATCACGTTTCAGCAGAAAATGTGGACCTTCAATGAACCGTGACAAACTCAATCTTAAAAACACGTCATTGCATTAGAAGCTTCCAACCCCAAAGGAGAACTGGTTGTAGCCTCCAGATATTTGGGCATTTACCGGCAAATAAGCACATCCACTCGTTTACCAACTGTCAGAGGCAATCAGGGTGTGAATGAGGTAATTTGCCAAATGTCTTTTATATGAGGTAATGCTTTCTGATTCAAGCTGCCACATCCTCACACACCAGAGGAAATCACCATCATGATCATTTATTGATCAAGCAAATGGTGTTTCAGGAAGGATTGCTGTGATGATGCTACTCAAGAGATGGGAAGAACAAGAGCTCAGAGTCGAATATTAGAAAGCAGTTTTCATGTAATGATTTTTAACACAAAGGTTTATTTCCAAAGAAATGACCTCTTGTCTAGAAACCAGAAAGAGATAAATCTGAAACTGGAGGGGGGAAAAAAAACACATTCAAACAAACCAATAAATCACAGTCCTACTGGAAGCATAAACATGACTTGACTTGAAAAAGACACTCCAGAGGAATCCCACACACACGGGGGTTGTGGAAGGGAGATTTCCATCCATCTCGGTCTTCACACCCTGGAATCTAAACAAAGGTAAATGATGAGCTTTTTCATATATGATTAGGCCCAGCCAGAAGCCTGAAATATGGATTTGTTTCACATTCAGTTGTATGAGTCCCGTATTTCAGCCAGACGTCTTGCTGTGTCATAATCTTGAACAGAGGGAGAGACTCACAGTTCTGGTTGTCTCCAGCTATTTCTACTTTCAACACGCTGAATAATGTGTGTCACTTACACTTTGTCATTACAAAATAAATCATGCTTTTTCAGGAATGTCAGATTATTTTCTCACATGGCTCGACATCAAGTCTTTTCTGATATGAGAAACAAAACAAAAAATACTGATCACCTCATATGCACGTTATCGCCTTCTAAATAAAAACCATGAAAAAGAGCTACAACAAGGAGTTTTTAACTGGCTATAATACGGTCTCAGTTTAATACTGATGCTTCTATATGACCTAAATAAGCACATCTGCGAGAAGATTAGCGCTTTCTATATAATTATTCTTAATGCCTGCCACCGGGTCGGATTCTCTGTGAAATCAGATGAAACAAGCCCGTGTTTTGTGGTTAATATTTTGTAGTTATTACTCTGGAGAAGCTACAGCTTTTGTCCACTTCCTGTCCTCCAAAATCAACAAATATAAAATTTCCCTGTAGTAGCTTTAAGCTGCTGTTATTAGGCACGTGTGCAGTAAATTCTTAAGTGGTATAACCTCATCTTATGAACCCAGAGGAAGCAGATAACAGAGGCAAATTTATGCTTCATTATGTTGGGACAATAACCACTCAAGATAGTCCATACTGTCCCTGTGTTGCCAGCTCATGGTTTTCTTTTTCTTTGAGCAGAACAATAGCTCAGGGTTAGTAACAGGACTTCTAGTGGGAGCCTCGTTCCCAGATATGAGCAGAGATAAACAAGGGAGGGTCTGAGTTGTCACTCAGCAGCTCTTTTCTTTGGCTACTGTGGAGCTTGATGAGGGATACATGCTCCACAGCCTCAGGCCAAGGATCACAGCAAGGTTAGACATGTTCAAATAAAGTATTTTTGAGGGAAAAAAATAGCAGAATAAAAAGCAAAAAGCAGTATAAGAACATTATCAGCAGATACATGTATCTGCTCTATCATAAAATGCAAACGGTAGCTTTCTATCCCAGCTGTAACCAGCTGTTGGTTCAGACCGAGAATAAATAACTATAGTAAATTATCTTAGAGGGTTTGAAGCTCAGTTCATGACCATTCACTGGTTAGTATTTCCAGACAGTGCAATACACTCAACATTAGGGTTCACAGCAAGCCTCTCCCTGTACTGTTCGCACATGGCACTCTCCTCTGTTTACATTCAGGCAGGTAGGAACTGATTAACTCAAGTCAAGGGGACTTGAAGAAGTTACTTAAAATATATCAATACAAATATTTAAAGTTCTGTAAATGGCAACACAGTAATGATGTATTTACCAATAACTTAATTTTGCAAGTCCATAATAACGATGTGGAAATATTCCTACTGAAATTTATAATTACACGGTAAACTGCACAACAATTGCATAGTCTGTATCTTCACTACTATGTTTTTTTGTATTTAACTGACGAAAAATGAAGAAATCAACTCTCTAATAGGAGAGATGTTAAATAACCAAATGATGACTCTGGTTTAAACTCCCACTTAGACCAAAGGCTTGTCTGTGGTAATCAGTTACTAAACATCTAATTTCTCTGTAATGATCCAAATGATGACTCAAAGACTGTGATGGCTTCTGAGGAAAGGACAAGGCTGAATAATTGAAGTATAGATATGATAAAGGTTTTTGAAATTATGCATGCGAGCACAGTGTCAGGAACACACACTGTGTTGAACACATCAACGTGATAAGGATACGATTACTGAAGCCCAAACGTGACCAGTTGCACACACAGCCACAGTGTTCATTATAGAGGCCTGAATTCATTCTGCCGGGACAATCTTCTCTCTCACTCTCTTGAATTTACTGTGTGACTGTGTGAGTCCCCCATGAATTTCTCCTTTTGTGGTCAGGCTGCGGCCCCCGTGTTAATCCACACAGCTGTGGAGCCTCACTGAAGACTGCCCCCGCCTCTCCTCCACTATATAAAAAAACATAATGAAGTGAAGCATGAAGGGTTCTGCATCTCTCAAAACCAGACTCTTGTAGTCTGGAGGAATGAGGATAGAAGTTGTTTACTGGCGTCATATATTTCCTGTTTGCCTTTTTTGGAGGGTATCTTTTCATCACACTGTAATAGTTAGGGTGAGACCTGGATCAGGGATGACAGGATAATGACATGTAATGAGGGGCCCCAAACTGTCCGAATGTACCTCTACAAACTGAGCAGTTTAGGCTACTTTGTTTATCGGCAAAAGATGTAAATAAATTATGAAATGTCAAAGGAAGAATTCATTTATGCATTTCCAGTTGTTCCATGTAACACTACCAAACAGTAATGTTTGCCAGGAGGTTGTTAATGCTAGCATTAGCTGTTATCTCATGGTAGCTAATGGGTTATCAAATATATTAATTTAGCTTGAAATACGGCCTGATGTCCCTCCAGATATTCACTATCCATTGTCTTTTCAGTTGCTGATCAATCAGGAAGCAGCGCCCTGATAACGATTCGTCAGATTCTCTCTGTTTATTTCTCTGTAAATGTACTAGGCTTTGTGTAAAAATGAGAATGAACTTCAGTGCCATTCACTCACAGAGCCCATTTTACTCTGATGTCACACTTAGGGTGGAAAACTCAAATGTTGTATTTCTTGTGTTCCTGGTCGCATAAATGTACCAAATCTGACAAATCGTTATCATTTCACTGATTGATCAGCCACTGAAAGACAATGGATAGTGAAAATCAGGAAGGACATCGGGCCATATTTCCAGGTTTGGGAAGTAACAGATTACATGTGAGGTGAATGTGTAATCTAGATACAAAAAAGGTAACTGTATTCCATTGCAATTACAGATTTTTTAAAAAAGTGAATAGATTACAGATACATGTAGTAAAAATTGGGATTATTAGCCAGACTACAATTTTAAAATTAAATTTCAAACAAATAATAATATACCACCCTGCACACTGCACACAAATTACAACACTTAACAAGTCTCACAACACCACAACTAATCTCACAGCTCTCAATTCATTATCATGGCCTCCAGTGAAAAAAATGCTTTCACTGGGTGGAAATGTCAACTTCTTTTTGTCTTTAAACTATTTCATCGTATTTTATACTGAGGTAATCCAAAAGTAACAGAAAGTAATCAAGCTACATTACTTTAATATTGTGATACTTGGATTTAGGTTACTGACTACATTTTTTAACAGGTAATTAGTGACTGTATCACAATACGTTTTTAAAATAACCCTCCCAACCTTGAATATTTTGAGCAAAAACAACATATTTCTTAGCCAACAGTACCATTTGATAGCGTTACATGATATGATTGGAAAAGAGTAAATTAATTCTGAAATATCAATGCACATCTTTGATACATTTACTTAAGCCTCAAAGTAAAAAAAAACAAACAAACAAACAAACAAAAAAAAAACACTGGATGTGATGTGCTTGCAATGCATGTTAAATGTCCTGCTGTCTCATGTCCAAGTATATAAAATTTGTCTGCACTACAAGCTTGATTACAGAAGAAATGGCTGCCGTGCGAGTACGGTGAATGAGTGCAACATCTGGGGGAGCTTTATGAAATTTTACAGATGTGGAGTTGGTGTACAGGTTAGTGATGTAGGCTGACAACAGCCACATAAAGTTGTTGAAACATCAGTTTGTCACACAGTACTACAGTACTAATTCCATGTATGTTCATGACCCCTGTCCGCCCTGCATTATTCTCATTTTTCAACACTCCCGGAAATGGACAAACCTTTGAATTTGGGTTATGTAATAACCCTGGTGGGAAACTATGATTATGAGGTAAAATTGAACTTTTACTGCTTGCTTGTGTGGCACCACCACTCAAGTAATTAGGTTGGAGACATTTCCGGTGTCAAATTTAGCAACAGTGCGTATGTACAGTATCCTGTTTGCTCGCATTGTTGTACTGATCTGTGACTGACAATGGATCCTAATCAGGACCCATATTTCATTGAATGTGTGTTTAAATTTTAAAATTTAGCCATTGTTGTAGGAGAAAATAGTCAAACACTCGAAGCTATGATGCAAAAAAAGTTTAATATTTTACCAATGTTTCAGAGACCAGGTAGCGATATGGATAAAGGAATAAACATGATATCCTACAAATAAACAAAAAACAATTTTTCATCAGGAAAAATGCTTTTACCCACAGTAAGTTGTTTACGTATACATTAAAAAATAATTTTACTTTTTTTTTCTAATTTTCTTTACTTCTGATGTGTGTTTCTCCCTCCAACCCATCCCGAAGAGTCAATCATTGACCACAAATTCAGTTAACTACTCATTTTCAGCATATCTTGAAGCATGTTATCAGGTTTAGATTACAATCTTTGGTCTGTGGGGTTTTTCTGTAGAGATGTAATTATTATTATTCATATTCATGGCATCATGCTGCCCTTGAGTTGATATTTAATTTGTATTTCATGTGTGTATGCTTGTTGATAAGTTCATGAATAATCCTAATGAATCCTCTCTATGCAACTGATTGCCCTCCTCTCAGATGTGATGGTCTGAACTCCGGCTCTGTAACATGTCAGCGATTAGACAATATTTGCTTTAATATCTCATCAGTCAGAATAAAACAGCCTGGAGAATTCTCATGCTTATCTCTCGACCAGGGGTGGATTTAGTCATTTAGGGGCCTAAGGCAAACACTGGGATGGGGCCTTTTACATCCCTTGTTCTCTAGGTTGGTAGGTAGCTCTTTATTTATCCCTGCGGGGAAATTTCAGTCTCATACCAACAGAGATATGAAGGAAGAGAAAAAGGAAAGGACAGTAACTAAGGAAAAAAAACAAGACAGTACAATAAAAAGCATAAAGATACCAACAATACTTATACTAATGTGAGAACTGGGTATATCGATCACTGTAGTAAACTAAAATATAAAAAGTGTGAAAGCTAAAAAATTAGAACAGTGCAATGGGCAGTATGTAAATTAACTGACTTACTTGCTTGGTCCATAAAATGTCAGAACTTTGTCCAAAACCCAAAGATATTCAGTTTGTCAGTCGGAGAGGATTAAAGAAACCAGGAAATATCCACATTTAAGAAGCTGAAATCAGAGAATTTGCTTTTTTTTTTCTTAAAAAAAAAAGACTCAAAATGATTAATTAATTTTGAAAATAGTTAACAATTAGTTTCATAGTCCATTAATAATCAATGAATCTATAGTATCTTTGCATTATTTTTCAACAGTCAGTAAAGCAAGTCGAGCTAGTTGTTTACACAAGCTAGCTACTGTCCTCCTGAGTCATTTCTGCAAATTTGCAGTAAGATCACGTAAAAATCCAAATTAATGAGGAGGCCCTGAGACACTCACCATAATTATGCATTCTGATGCCATTTTAGAATATGGGTTTTTAGATTGACATAATTTACTAGCGAAAAGTAAAAAAAAAAACAAAAAAAAAAAACTTTCTTGAGTTTATATTTATGAGGCATTTCACGGGGCCCTTTGGAGCCTATCCTTTGCCAATTTGTAAGTCCCCACCCTGCTCTCGACCTTGTGACACCAATAACCACCACAATAATCACGACAGCTGATCTCTGAGTGACGTTTTTGCATTTCAGCCCCATTGCAAGGGTGTTGCTCATAAAGGTTTAATGAGCCATTTGATATAACAGTTAGCAAATTTCCCAGTTCTTATAACTGTTTAGCAACAGCTAAAAGAACGGAGTGGGTGTGATAGATGCGTGCGCCGTTTTACAGCTTCAAAAAACATAAACAAACCCAAAATATACTCTGACACTTGCAGCATCACCACTTGTACTAGTGTTATTTATATTCTTTCCCTCCCTCGGTGTTTAAAATTGAAAAGTCCTGTTCAAAATCACATCAATGGCATCCGCTATGTCCCCCATCGCAACGTAGAAAGGATCCATTACGGAGCCATTAGTTTATGTAATTTGTTATTCCCAGCAATCCTCACAATCTTGCCTCTGTTAGTCCCTTCCGCTCTCAGAGGGAAAAGTGCAGGTCAAGCAGGGATAGCAGGCAGGCTAAACACAGTGCATGCTGAAAATATTGGGTCTAAATGAGCCATTACAAATTTAATTCTGTGTCTACCACATGAAGATAGGATGTTTAATTTTCTTCACATCTCAGGACTCTTGTCATCATGATATGTGTCAAAGTTGCTCCACTTCTGATTAAATTTAAACATCCTTTTGTTTAAGGAAGCACTCCTCCATTCCTATTTTAAGGTCAGCGGAGGTGTTAGGAGTGTGTAAAAAATGATTTCCTAAAGAGGCCTAATGGCTCGCCAATCTTTGAAGGGGTTAGGAGGGAGCCGCAGTGCGGGAATGGGAGTTCAGAAATCCTGAGAGTATGACTCACTACTCTCACTGACAAAACACACAAACATCTGGAAACTGGCATCACATCTAAATAAAGTTAGATCAAACAACATTCAAATATCAGACAGACATTATGTCAACTGTCTGAGAGAGACTTGTTGATGATGATGATGATAGATGGCATTCTCATAATTCTCAGTGTGGACTTTGGCATCTTAAGAAAACAATCACACACACAATCAAAAATGATTTCCAGCGTGATGACTCGCAGTCCGACGCACTGCAGAATTACTCACCTCAGTGCTTTTATTGATGAGATGCTGTTGGCCAAGAAGTGACAAACATGGTGTGTTGCTTGTTGCTCCAAACAGATTTTCTCTGGTTAGACTGTGCTGCACTCAAAGAGTAAAATGTTACAGTAACAGACAGACATGGGATAAAACGTTTTAGCAATTACAGCATTAAACAATACCAGAAACCTCAGCCAGTGACAAATAATGTCCAATAATACTGTCAGTAAGTACTTGTGTTTGAACTTTAACCAAGCTGGATGCATACCAGCCTCCATATTGTTTTCCAACACCTGTGCTTTCATTTGGCAGAGAGGAAACCTCAATAATTGAGCCCATGATGCATGCTTGGACGAATTTTAAAGACTTTTTCCTGTAGCCAGCCAATGACGACTTTAAAAAAATCCAAATAAAAAAGTTATGTGTGAAAATCAATATGCAGTAAAAGAAATGGAGCCTGTGAGTGAGAAGAGAGGAACGCAACAGGAATATATTACAATCATATTTCTTTCATGTTTGTACAATGAGTGGTGTTTCTTTCAAACAAAAGAGAGCACATTTTAGTAAGACCATTGACTGGACACTGGATTGTGTGGAACTGCACTTTGAAATAACTTTATAATATTCACAGAATAAACCATAAAGAGAAAAGTGGAAATAATTAAGTGTATTTGTCTAGAAATGAACTTAACAACCTTAAAGCTGATAAAATCTCAGTCGGCACAAATAAAAGAAAAATAAAATACAACAAACATCAGTTGAGTTTGTATAACAGTTCTGCAGACTGACTTCTTATCACAGAAAAGGGAGGTTCTCATGAGCCTAAGTAGGTCAAACAGGAAAGCAGTGGACAAGTAATCAAACTCAGTTGGTCCCAGGCTTTCCCAGAATGAGAAGGCAGCAGAGGCATTCTCTGTATTTTAGCGGAATAAATCAGACATGTTTAAGTCTGCATACATACTCATGTACAGAGTGATCTCCCTGGTCTCTTGCTCTGCACCTGTTACAGAGATAAACAATTTTACTTCCGTACAAATGAGAGAGACAGGAGACTAATCCTCCTGTGTTCTGTCACTCAGCGTTTTGCGTTACTCTCAGCACTGAAAGTATACTATTAGACATTTGTGTGAAAATGTGTCATAATTAGCTTTTGAATTCTTGACTTATGGCCAAAAGGTGTTTTGTGAGGTCACGGTGACTTTGACCTTTGACCTTGGACCACAAAAATCTAAGGAGTTCATCCTTCATTCCAAGTGGGCGTTTGTACCGAACTTGAAGACACCACCTCCAAGCGTTGCTGAGATATCACATTTTCAAGAGTGGGATGGACGTGAGGTCACAGTGACCTTTGACCTCTGAGCACCAAAATTTACTAATGTGTTTAACACTTTCTTGGGTACCAAGTTTGGCTTGGGCTGGCGGAGTGTAAAACTCCCAGAAATTCAAGGAAGCTGCTAATGTTAGCCTACGCACTGATAAAAGTAGCATCCAGGCCCCACACTGATGGGAAATTACTACACAGTGGATGTCATGAACAGGGCTTTTTAAAACACACATCTGTAATAACAGAAAATTATATAGTAAAGGACCGGTGTTTAGCATTTAGTGGCATCTAGCAGTGAGGTTGTAGAATGTAATCAGCTGAATACATGCATGTATTCCAAGCATGTATGAGGAACTTCAGTGGCTGCATAACTGCAAGATCTGTAGATACAAATGGTTCATAAAAGGTAACAACATGTTTCCCAAGTTTCACAATTACAGTAGATGCTCATAGAAGTGCACAATAATAAAATTTCAGTGAGGAATTACAAGTGAGGGAAATCAGAAATATATTTTTTATATTAGCTGGCGCGCTACAAAAAATCCACAAATGGAGGGGCAGGTGACACTTGCGTGTTTGCTTGTGCTTGTTTTGTTTAAACAGACACATCTTCGTCATTGCACTGTTCCAACAATTGCCAGCTCAGGTTTGGTTGAAATAAACTTTCAACTCACGGCATGAAGGAGCACACAGCCTGCAGGGCAGATGACGCCAGACAGCAGCAGACAGTGTTGTCAGCAGCCACCAGTGAGCTGACTTAACAACTGAGCTAAAATCTGACGTTTTCACATCAAAGATGATGGAGAAAGAGATTAAAACACAAGTCACAAGTAAAACATACAGTACTCGTGCAGGCTGAATATGCCTGTAACGGCCAATTGCAGCACCCATTTGATTGAATAAGCACACAGTTTAATCCACTACTCACACTTTTGCTCTTGTGCTTGTGGTTTCAGAGAAGATAAAAAAGGAAACCACTATCCAAACTCTTTCTATACAGGATATCTCTTGTACCACAGCCCCATGCACACTGTCTCAGCAAACTGAGAAATGCACCGCTGAGAGGCCTGCAATTACAGCCAATTACTAAAGCTGCTGTTGTAAACATCCATCACAGTTTAGAGACCATCCCAGTGTCAGTAATCGTAGCACAGTTTTCCCGTGCAATGAGAGATTATTTACATTTTTTGCACTCACCTTTGCTTTAACTTTCAAAGTGATTTAGATAATATCGGTAAAATGTTGGGTTGTTCACAACCTTGCTTTCAGTAGAATGCTATCATTATCCATAGAAAAATTGACCAAAGTAAGTTACTAATTAATGAAAGCTTGGCTAAGTTGACGTTTCAGTAGCTTTTTAATGGTCTTATTTATAAGCAACTGACATTGTGTTGGTTTTGTGATGTTAGCCATGCAATAAAGTTGTGCAATAACCATTTAAATATGAATTATGTATTTGTCTTAGCAGTAAAGGCCTATCCAAACATGTGAGGAACCGCAGTAACAGGAAAATTTACACCACAAAATTCATCATTTAACCTAAATGAGTATTTCAGCAGAGTATCACTTATATAATTATGCACTCTATTCATCAGAAATTGATAAGCCGATGATCTTGTTTCTTCCTTACAGCCTTCTGGTGCCTAATTAACATTTCACTGTATTTGCTTTTCATCCGTGGAGTGGCTCTGGGCCCGCTCCTCTTCTTAATGCATCCCCAGACTTCAGAGAGCATCTACACAGATCAATATCGTCTCGCAGATCTGAAAGCTTGTTGTTAGATACAGGTCTGTAAATAACATGGAAATAGCTTTCGTCCCACTCATTTCGCCCACGCTGTTGAAACTGGATGAGCTCCAGTGTGTCAGCGTAAAATGGCTCTCAGCCTCAGGCTTAATAATGTCTCGTAAAGCATTTGCTCCACTGAATGTTTTACAGAAAATAGCGGCTTGTGTCCAACAGGCCACCAGTGAGATATGAAGAATTTATGTTTAGTAACCTTCCACAGAATTTCTCTATTTTTAGGAGATGAGGATGGAACTGATACTGACACTGGTGTGGTCCATCACAGGCCTCTATTTTATGGGGCATTGTCAAGTAATAACTCTTTATTGAGACTTACATTGTCCCATTTGTAAATGTATCGGTAGATAAACATCAGTGTTGTCACCTGGATAATGTTACTCAGTTTGTTTCAAAATAATTATGCCTATAAAGTTTCACTGTTATTGAACCAATGCTACAGCAGTATTGACTTTTCAAAGCATGACATTTTGACCTTTAATTACATGTTTACAAGTTCAATATGCATAATTTTCAAAATGTCAGAGCACAGAGTCAAAATGCAGGATCCCCACAGATTGTATGAAACATCAGATTCAAGTTTAAAATTCAGTCTTTTGTTACAACAGATTGTCTGTTAAATATCATGTGTTAATCAGCTCCAGACTGTGACAGACAAAACAATAAAACTTAACCACAACATAAGCACTGCAAGAGAAACCCAGCTGGGCAAAGAGGCAGCCGGGGACATAATGATTTAAAATTTCCAATCCTGAATCCAGATAGTCGTCTGGTGCTTGAAATACTGCTCACAGTAATGGGACATCTCCAGCTGACGATCCCAACCTCAACTACATGGGAGCAGGGGCCACATGGTGACTCAGAGTTACGAGAAAGCCATGCAGCTCTTGATGGAACAAGTGACATTAACAGAGCCATTTAAAAGCAGGCAATGAGATGCTAATGTGTTGCACCACAGATCATAGACTTTGGATCTTTATGAGCTGCGTCAATCAGCGTTCACCTCTCCAGATGGTGGTTATTACCTCAGCAACCTGGCAGAGACCCACTGAGCTGAACTAAAGGGGAACATCATTTCTCTACGTGGGGGCGCGAGCCTAAGTGGCAACACAGTCGAAATGGTGCTGTGATGCTGAATTTACCTTCCAGGAGAGACTAAATCTCCTGTTAATGTGGCATGTTATGTGGAAAGTTATTTTAGATTAGAACATTAAGGGCTACATAAAAAAAAAAAACATGTTCCATTATTACTGCCTGTTTTTTTAGTTGATTGAAAAGTTGCCTTTAGTTCTTCACATTTGTGTGCACAATAGTGTCAGAGAAAAGGTATATATAAACTGAGAACTCGGGAATAATCCTGCTGTCAATTTATTTGGATCATCCAGACAAAAAAAAAACAAAAAAACAAACAGCTGCAATAAACCTGTTTGTGAACTTGAATTTCTGTGCACATTTGGTTACCCTGAAAATCTTGCTGACCTCCAGCAGTTTCACTTTTCAGCTTGCTGCAGTGATGTAAAAGAGTACTTTTAGGGAGTGTCTGTACGCTGTGGTGGTTACAGACGCAACAAGAGGTGAAACAGACGATAAATATGTTTAACCATAGAAGACAAACACTGCTGCTCAGCCTGGTGTTACTTTAAAAAAAGTTATAATCTTGTGAGACTGGCGGACCCTGCCATGAACAAAACCACTGTAATGGCAGATAATTACAGAATGTAAAATCAATAAATGGTATAAATGGCTATAGACATATAGCATTTGGCAATTGCAATTTCAGTCAAAATAATTGCAATATGACTTTTTTGCTAAACTGTGCAGTCCTAGTCTGCAGTCAAATTGTTTCAGAAGCCAACACAACCACTAACATTGAGGAAAATTGTAAGTGTCGATAGCCACAGGTGCATTATGGATAAATTCAAGCTATTAGATTAGCTATTAGATTTGTGAGAAGTTACTTCATGTCTAATTTTCATATTATATAATATAGTATTCATATGATCAATCATGCTGTCCATTTCCTTCCTATTAGCAGCCATGTGCTTGTTTACTCTGTTAATCCTCAGAAACAGACTTGTCCGGAAGGTCACCGTCAACTGTTATGACAATTTCTCACAGCGCAAGTTTTTCTTAAAGAAATTAATTTCCGCGATACATCTCCCGGGAGCCAACAACAAAATCAAGGCACCTGCACCCGGAGACTCGTCTCTGGTTGCACTCCGCTGTGTTTACCCGACAATCTGGACAAAGCGAGGAAACTGTCTGCGTAAATTTAGGGATGTTTTCAGGGTCAAGACTGTTTAAGACTCCAAAATATCCACTATAAACATATCCACTCCCAGGGGACATAAAAGACAAACATTTCACAGAAGCGTGTTTCTCTGTGAACAAAAGTGGTGTTTTCAGCAGCAGTCACAGAAGCAGCAATGAGCCAGAATAAACAATGCCCCCAACGCCAGACACAGACAGACTCAGAAGAGACTGTTTATGATTTAAATTTGTCGATAAGAAATCGCTTAAAGCCTGGTTATTACTGAGGTATTCTGTCTTTACTCTCACGGTTTTAGAAGAAATATTTCCAGAGGTAATGATCTAAATGGGGCTGTGAATGAGGGAGCATCACATGTGACAGAAAGCAGGTTTTTTTCCCCCCTCAGGGAGTGATCAGTCTTCAGCTGGTCAGGTTGGACAGACAGAGAAGCTGTGGGTTACATCTTGATGTGTGCTGGCAAGCCCACTCACATCACCCGTGATGATAAATGATATCCTGGAGGCGTCATGAGGAGGAACGATGCCAGACTGCAAAGCCTTTTCTGCTCAGTGTCTCGCTATCCTCTGAGTCGGGAAAATTAAGAGGTGACAGATCAGGCCACAGCAAGGTGCAGAGACTAAAAATAGATCCTTTCACTTCCTGAATTACAGTTTATCTGAAGCATTTTGACTCAGTGTGTGGCAGGCTGCTGATGAACTTTTAAACCCATCAGCCTGCTAGCAGTAGGCGCTTCTTCTCCCTACTCAGTTTAAATGCAAATGATATATGAGATTCTAGATCTTCATGTCCTGTCATTATTTTCCTACTAAAACAGTTTTTTATTTCTGCAGGCAGCTATTAATATGTGTCATTCAATATTGCCGTTATTGTGCTTAGTTTCCTCGTATAGCTAGCTGGCCCAGCAAGTTACACTGCGGAGTCCCTCTTAGTTACTGAAGTACTGAAGTTTTCACCATTGGACACTAAGTTTGAGACATTTAGGTTAGTTTTACTAATGTTATTTATTTGTCTGATTGATTTTGTGAGCATAAATTTGGTTTATACAGATTAAATCCTGAATATATACAGTACACTTTAATCTGAACATAACCTTGGATTCACCCTGTATGTCACATTCCACATCCTACACATGCAAACAATAACCCGCTGGGCTTCAAATCGTTGCCCGGTAGGAAATGGCCTCTCATGTTTTGTCAGGGACACTTGATAAATCCAGCTTTTTTCCTTCTTAATGATAAATTACAATAAACATGGGTGACTTCCATTTAAACTATGTCCCAGAACAGCACACAGAGATGGAATAACTGAAACGTTGTTTCTTTCCCTCCATTAAATCCACAATATCTTCCATGTCGACCAAAGCACCATACATGTGGTGAGCAAATGTTAGACGTTAATAAAACAAGTTTTCCTGGCATGTGATCATACCAGACATACAACTAAACTCAAACACTGTTTTAATGTGAGGATTAAATAAGGCAAAACATTTTTTTTCATAATCACTTCAAAACCGTTTTGCGTCACCAGTATAAAATGTGTTGATAAGGTCTACCACACAAATGAGCCGTGTAATACTAACATGTTCTGTGTGAAGAAATGCACCTAACATATATAGTGGTGGAAAAAAGTTTTTGGACACCCTTAAAATTTTACACAATCTCAAATATGACCATGAAATATTTGTGGAAAAATCTTTTTTGTGTTTCAAAAGGTGTGGCTGCATTAGACAGACACAAACAAATACAAATGATATTTTTTTTTTGTTTATTGTTTACAAGAAAAACTAACAAAACTAAATTCTTGACAGTTCCAATATGTCAGTTCTCAACATTGTTGGTATCAAAGTCAACAAATAACAGAGAATGTGTTCATAACTGAACAAAAAAAATCAATAAACCATCACGTCATCAAATTAATATTTAGTAGTCCTGCCATTAGCACGCAGTAGAGCTCTAATCCTGGCTGGCATGTTCCCCACGAGCCTTTCACACTGTTGAGGGGTAATCTTGTCCCATTCTTCTTGAATTACTGCTTTTAATTCTTCTAAATTCTTTGGTTTACGCTTTGAAACAGACCTTTTGATAATCCACCACAGATTTTCAATGGTGCTCATGTCTGGGGATTGAGCTGGCTGCTCTAAGACCTGGATACTGTGCTCCTGCAGCCAAGTTCTACTGGCCCTGGATGTGTGGCGAGGGGCATTATCTTGTTGAAACATCCAGTTTTGACCTCGACGGAACAGTGCAGAAGGGAGCATGTGGCACAATACTTGGCAGAGTTCAATGTGCCATCACAGACAGTGAGATGACCAACACCAGCAGCACTCACGCATCCCCAAACCATGATGCTGTCTCCACCATGCTTGACAGTAGGTACTGTACATGCTGGAGATAATGCTTCGCCTGGCCTTCTGCGTACCCTCACATTAGCAAGAGGAAGATAAAGCTGGAAACTGGACTCATCTGACCACAGAATCTTCTTCCAATTCCTGGCTGTCCAGTTCATTGTGTGCTTGGGCCAACGAGTCCGGGCTAACCTCTGTCTCTCATCGATCAGGGGCTTCTTGACAGCCTTGTAGGACCTTAAGCCATGATCTAAAAGTCGGCAGTCAGCAGGCATAATGTAACATCTTTGCCATCATAGTTTAGTATGCTGGTATGCTAACATTGGCTAATTAGCACAAAGTACAGCTGAGGCTGATGGGAAAGTCAGTGGATCAGCAGCTATTTTGTTGTAAATGTTACATGGAAAGTGAAGTGATCACTGTAGTCCCAGTCTATGTATACAGAGAGACTGTATAAAAGGACACTACAATGGACTGGCTGCACAGCAGACATGTTGACTTGTCAGAGCAGGAGAAACACAGTAGTTACAGCTCAGTTCCACTAAATGTCCCAGTAACAGTGACAGTGAACCAGCATGCATGATAGAAGGACCTCCCCTAAGCATCATGCACAAATCATTAATACCCCTGTGAGTTTTCTGGTATGACATTGGCATAGGCAACTAGTGAATTTGCCACCTGTATAATATCCAAAAGTGCAACTATTTCTTCTTTTTTTTAACTGTTGTCTGATTTGTGTGTCTAAATTTGTCTATTCAGTTGTTACAGTTTATCTTGAGGGGGAGATTAATGTTTTTGTACCAAAACATCCAGCTGTTGAGACATTTCAGTCCAGACCAAAGTGGAGGACTGACAGACACCATCATCCCTTGAGCCTGCTGCTCTAGTATGGCTAAAAACCCACATCAGTTGAACTCTAAGCTATGAGTTTTGTCTCATAAATCAAGTCAATAGTTTGTTTTGCAGGCAAATCCCTGAACATCCCTGATATGCGGGGAGAGTCTGAGAGACTCTGAATGCTGAAAGCCGGCCCATGTCAGATTCCAGGGTGTGTGCTAACATGACTCTAAGCTCAGATGTCTCGGGGTGGTCTGAACAGCTCTGAAATGGCTCTTTATTCCACCATAATCCATCACATTCATCTGTCAACAAGCCCCTCATAGCTTTCTGAATGAGTCTTCAAATGACATGTTAGACTGATGGATTTCCAACATGTGGGACACATCTTGTTAAACAAGTACAGATTGATGTCTTTTTTTTATTTTCCAGAGAAAGAGGAAACTGAAGAGAGCTTATAGGTGGTGTGTTTTCTCGATTTTATTTCTGACCAGTAAAGTATTGTTCTGCTATTTTCAGCCTGTTTGCTTTGAAACTGTTTGCCAAACTGTCCAAATTATGATGCTTCCTGGCCTTTGCTCAACTTTGTGTGCGTTCTGGGCATCCTGTGATGTTTGTCTGTGACTCTGTTCGCTAACAATAGCTCCAGTTTGGACACTCATGTGGCACCTCAGGGGTCCAAGGATCTAATCTCCACAGAAAGATCCAAACCTTTCCTGTTTTTGCTTTCAATTCCCCTCTTAATTAGCTTCTCTGAAGATTCAAAACAAATGTCAAGAAGATGTGGAAAAGTGGAAGTATCAAGATGAAGGAGGCCCAAAGGGGCCAGAGTGTCCTGACACAGATTAATTTATTAAAATATTTGGATCCATCAGTCCAGACACTTAATCCCCTCGACGTGGGTCATTGGTTCCGTGCGAACAGGAAACAGTTTAAAGGTGGGATTATCTCTCACTCTCACACCATAAATGGATGTGAACTGAAGACAGAGCGGGACTGACCTGTGAAGGACTTCCCAATACATCTGACATTTGATGTAACTTTTATAGCCTACAGTTGCAGTTTGACCAAGAAAAGCATTCTTTTTGGACCAACCACAAGCAACAAAACTAAAACAAGGGGTTAGAGTGTGACTACAGCTGAGACACTACTTAAGAGCAACTGCCCCGTCATTCTAAGCAGCATTAGTCGGGGGTCGACTGGGATGCATTTTATCATGAAGCTAGTTTTGGTCATTAGCTCTATCTTGGGGAATTTTTGACTCTTGTGCTGGCTTTTTGTCATCTTTTATCTAGTAAGAATGGCAACTTTGTGAACAAATTGTCAAACTGACTTCGGGAGTCACAAGTTAAATAAATTTAAGAAAGACCAATTGTTTTTAGTGGCTTGGCGCTTTGAGGTAGAGGTTGATCCAGTGCAAATAACTGATGAGAATGTTGCACTGGCCAGATCCGGTGTTGAAACAGTGGGGAAAAAGAATGATTTTCATTCCGAGAACTAAGCTGAATGATATCGGAAAATGGGGAGAGTCAAGTGCGGTTCATTTGGTGTCCATGCAACTGTGATTTATCAGACTCTAAAATCATAAACAGCAGATGAGAGCACTGTGAGTTATCAATACAAACCCCTCCAGGGATTGTAGAGAGCAGAGCCCGCAAGTGGGTTGTGTTCGGCACCAAAGGAAAACATCTGGGCAGCACTGTCACAGCGACAGGTAGAGGAAAGAAAGAGAAAGAGTCAGTGGCACAAACATGTATATCATTTTTAGCCTCTTACCAGTCAGATATCTAATATCAGCTTAGTGATGTATGATGCCTGCTGGGTATGTGATAAGAGACTGAGGAATTCGTGGAAACAGCTGGAGTGACTTATTCTGTCACACTTCGATTAACATCATGATAATCAGGAAGCTGTAGTTCATCAAAAGATGACCAGCTTGGTTCTGACAGCAGAACACCTCCCGATAAGACTTCAAGCATCCTTTTGGTTTATACAGTTCCTCCTTTCATCTAAATTCATGTCCTGGATCTTATATTTTTTCCATCACATGATGATCCAGTGACCATGCAGTGATAAAACACCATAAAAGAGTTGCTTCTCTGCTCAGAGGCTGACTTGTTTATGCATTATGTTGGTGCTATTTGTGAATGTTTACGGCATGTGTCAGATGTCAACAGATGAATGTTTCACTAAAATGTGTCTTCACATTCCATTTTTGACACTTTTCAGCGCACATAATGCTGTGTCTGCTTGATGGAATCTGAATCCAGCAGTTATTTACAATACAGAATAAATAACTCCTCTGTAATTATTGCCATCTGTGTCTCATTGGTTTAAGATGTGAGTTAAGCCTTCTTACATCGCAGTTTTGTTTCTTATTTGGATTCGAGGCGCAGCCCCCTGATATTTGTGTGCTCAAGGTGTTTGTGTAATGGCAGGCGGTCAGACAGTAACATCTGCAGCTGCACCAGCATGGTGCCGTTCTCTTTTTTGTAAGTCCAAACTAAATAACTAATTTCAGCATGAGTGACCCCTTTTCATTTAGAATTATGAACCATTTCCAATCTTTTCCCCCTAGGGCTCTGTCTTTTCATTCATCATCTACATATGATGGGAACTGCTCTGGACAGTCGCAGGAAAAGCTGATGTGGATGTCACTGTGTCAATCCCTGGGGCTCCCTGAGAACAGAATTTTTTTCACATGGCTTTTAATAAAAATACAAGACGTAACAAGGTTTTGAATTTTCAATGGAATATTTGTTAAGATAAACTGTAATCACTAAGAGTCTGTTGCACCAAAGATTAATATTTAAACCCATTTTGGTCATGGTTTAACTTAAAAAAAATATTTATTTTAAAACACTGTTTAGACCTCAGTTACATTTTTATTCCATTGCACCAAAGCCTCAAATGCCAATTGAAAATTTGATCCAGAATTAATTTCAAACTGAGGCCAAGTGATTTTTTAGCTAGATAGCAAACAGTGTAACATTTTACTAACTCTTTAGCTAGCTATAGAAAACAATAACATTTTAACTTTTTTAAGTAGCTAGCAAACAATGTAATGTATTTCTTAATAAATACAAAGCAGTCGAAAGCTAATGGTTTCCCCTCCCGACAGTGCTCAAATTAATTTTTTTATTTATTTGTTTCAATTTGGCTAAGCAATTATCTCCATGATTAAAATCTATTTAATTTCAGTTTACATCCATGAACTTAGATTTACTAAGATTCATTTTTAAATCTGAATACTCACTTTAAACCTATTTTTACTAAACTTTGATCAGATGTTGGTGCCACTCAGTCTAAAACTCTAAAAGGATGTTGGATTTTTTTTCTTCTTGAATTTTTTCAGGTTCACAAACGTAATTTCTCGTACTTGGATGTAGCAACAATAAACATACTGTATCTGTAACTTAGGTTCAGGTCTTGAACTCAGTTCTTGTGAAGCCTCATCACTCCTCCTCCCTCTGTTGTTTCTGTTAGCTTCCCACCACTGAAGGAACTGAAGGGAATAAAAACAATGTGATCCACACAGATGTTTTCAGGATCACAAGATATCATTGTCCACTCGGATGAGTTTTGGAGCTCCACGTACAAGTAAAACAATGTGGAAATTATCCCTAGATATTTTCAGTCACAGGATTCATCTACACAAGTTGTAAAACCAATTTCACACGTATTGTGACAGAAAATATAAGATGCACTATATTGTTTGTCCACTGACATCAATCAATAAAGACTGAAAGAGACAAGGTCTTGGAAATTACAGCTTGTCCATAGGTCTTCAAACATACAACACTGTGGAGCCAATTTTGGAGAACTCATTAACGTTATTATTGATCAGGATTATTGCTTTGACATGGAGACACGAGTCGGGTTAATAAGAATTGATCTAGGAGGTGGCATCCAGGGTTTCAGGGTAAGAGAATTAGTGTCATAAAACATGAAGCAAAGTCATTAAAGTCTTTCTGTCATGTAGGTTCATTTGTCTTCTCACTGAGCTTATGAGGTAATGCTCTTAAAGGAGCTCCGCTCTGCCACATTAAATTTGAACTAAAAGCAGCTGTAATCAATATTGTTTTATTAACAATGAATAATATGACTACTTGTAATGACTACTCACAAAGAATTATGATCCAACTCTGTGGCTCTACAGAGCTTTTCGGCACTTTTAAGCTAATTGTTCTGGTTGTCCGCACCTCAGCTTTACTGTTTTGGTTTACTCTCACGACTTTGAGTCTTTATTGGCCGTTTTCACCCAAAAGCCTAAAAAAAAAAACAAAAAAAAAACACTGAACACTATCTGCCCAAAGAACAGACAGACAAAGAGTGGGTGGGGACCAAAAACAGAGCTACAATAATGAATATTCCACTGATGTACATCAGGTTGAACGAATGATAATCCACATCTGCTGGATTTGTAAAGAGGCAGGTGTTGCCATATCAACTAAAAAGGTGCTCCCAAGTGCCCATAAATTCCATTATTCCAGGTTTAAAGAGCGACTTTGCCTGTTTTAAACCTCTTTATTTGTTATAAATGGCTATAACTCCCCTCAGCTGATGTTAGAATAACACACCAAGCAGTATGAAGAAAAACTCAAAACCTTTAATCATTCCCTCATTTTCAGATAAAAGTCTTAGACCAATGTTGCTGTTCTTCTGAGACTAAATAATCAGCTTTCACTCTGAGGTGGTGAAAAGAAGCTGCCAACAGTATGCAGAAACTTTGATGGTGTGTATAATGGCATGTCGATCTGTAGTAAGTAGATGAAGAACAGAGATTGAAAAATGGAGGAATTAAGTTACAGTTAAGACCACACATTATGATCCTGATGCAGCTTTATTCAAAGCAGACATATCCGATGCCCATATTATGCTAGAATTTCATTCACTGGCTTTAGTTTTGTTTTTGATTCAGATGAAAAGGCTCTTCGGGCTTACTGTGTCAACAGTGCTCTTATACCATGAGTCAGAGATTTCCTGTCCGTCAGACCACAGTGTCAGTAAATGGTGCGTGTCAGAGATGATTACTCTAAACACAGGCACACCACAAGGCACCTTGATTTTTGCAAACAAATGTATGCTGATGCAGGTGTTGGCCTGAGTGGGACAGTGCAACAGATCATATACTGTATATCTCAACCATGTAAATTCCCTTCAGTGGTGACGTGAGGCGTGAACATCTGAAGTAAATGTATGTAAAATCAGAGAGCTTCTTTTAAGAGACACACAACAACTTGCAGATTTGGACACTTAATGTCACATGGAAATTGTCTGTAGATTCAAACATCTAGGAACTATGGCTGGTGGCTATCTGATAAAGAAAATACTGATTATATTTTTCAGAGAGCAACACTGAAATGGTTTCTCCTCAACAGATAAATCTGCATTAGTTGTTTTGTTGTTGTTTTTCCTATTTACACACCCAGCACTCTAAAAGCAACAGCTTGCTTTGATGTACAGGTGTGTTATGACCACCTGATGAATGCAAGTCCACTATTCACTCCTCAAAAAATATCTGCTAAATGTTCCACCGGTTTCACCAACTGGTCGCCAACTGTGTCTGTCTGCCATTTGGTGTTGGACAGGTAGCTTCCATTGGGGTTTTAGAGTTTTTTTTTAATGCTGAAAAGTGCTGCCTGCTGGGTGTGAACTAAAACAGTAAAGCTGCGTGTCACTAAAACCAAAACAAGTGAGTTAAAAGAGTCTAAAAAGCTGTGCAGAGCTGAGAGGACCTGCAGAGTTGGGTGATAATACTCTGTGGGTTTCACGGTTCAGGGTTTTTGGTAGTCTTGTTAAGTGTTTATGTCTGTTGTATGTTGGTGTCATACTTATTTTGTGTGGACCCCTGATAGCAACTAATGGGGCTCCTCTTAAAGGTCCAACGTGTAAGATTTAGGAGGATCTATTGGCAGAATGTGGCAAAAATTGAATATAATATTCATTAGTATGTTTTCGTTAATGTAGTGAAAATAAGAATTGTCATTCGTTACCTTAGAATGAGCTCTGTGTATCTACAGAGGACGCAGGTCTTCTTTTATGGAGGCAGTTAAATTGCACCACATGTTTCTGTGTTTGCAATCTGCAGGCTCATGACAAGAGGCCACTAAATCCTACAAACTGGTCCTTTAAACACATAAACCTTAAGAACTTCTCGTCCATATAAACTTAAAATGATCAAAAGCTCCAGAGCACCAACTAAATGAGACTGCTTTTTCAGCTTCTGTTTACAAGTGCAAGAATGAAGTTTGAAACTCTTTATCCGTGTCTTTTATGGCTGTCTAAAAGTAACTCTGTTGTTTTGTTTTTAAATGTATGCTGTGTGGTGAAGACAATATCCACATTGTGGTCAATTATATTCCTGACTGACCTGTTTGTCTCTACCATCGGAGGTTTTAGCCAGATGTGCTTATGAGCTTAGGATGAAGTGTGTAACAAATGTGAAGCTGATATTGTATCGCCCCCTAGTGGCCACACACATTTATAACCGAAGAGTTTGCACACAACATTGACAGCACCTCCAACAACTGTTAACAGACCACAGGGCATAATAAGCAATGTTAAATACGTGTGAAATAAAGGTGCTAACTAGAGCCATAAAGAGATCTTCAGCTTGTCCAAGAGGAGAACCCTTTTTGATTCCTGGGAGAACTTTTTTATAAAGGTTCCACTTGGAAGCCTTTTACAGTTCTACCTACAGTCATCTGTGAAAGGTTTCACCCAGAGCCCCCTATGAGAGGTCATCAACAGAGGGCGTTGCACAATGACACACCCACTTTGGTTCCCAAGGAAAACCAGCTATTTTTTGTACCAGTTGGAAATAAATGTTTTGGGTTCTGAACCAAATGTTAACACTGTTTCAAAATTAGATGTGCAAACCGGGTCCTCAGGGGGAATCTATCCAGAACCTTTCCACCTTTTACAAGTGCAAACAAGAATCCATCCAGGGGGTTCTACCAAGAACCTTTATATAGTCCAGGGGTTTTATCTAGAGCTCACCCAATGTTCCATCAAAGCCCTATTTATATTCCAAAGGTGTTACCAAGAACCCACCTGACCAGTTACAGTACAAGGAACCCTTGACAAAAGAGTTCTTCAAGGATCTTGACAATCCTTGAAGAACTCTTTCATTAAACAGGGGTCCTTTGCATGAAAAGGGTTCTTAATGGAACCCTTAGCCATACAAACAACACTTGATGAACCCTCACTTATAAAACAGGGGTTCTTCAGAAAAAAAAAGACTCTTCAGGAAGAACCCTTTTGGAACCCTTATTTCTAAGCGTGTGCAGTAATGTTAAATAAAAGCAAAACTTCAGTGTGTGAAATTGAAATCACATTTATTGTTTGTTCTGGAGTTGATTCACTTAAAACTTAACCCTTTGTGTACAGTACAGATCTTTCCTCAACTGCATCTTTTTCTTCTTAATGATCATTGTCATCTCACTGTCTTTTTACACACTCATTCACACACATACACACACACACGCACACACACGCGCACACACACACACAAAACAGCCAGTTACACCAGCTGAGGTTCAGTCAGGTGATCTTAAAAGGGAACTCTTAACGCACTGGCCTCTGAATCACATCTTACACAGTAACGCAGCCACAGACCTGCAAGAGGCGGCAGCATCTATTACCCTGTGAATGCAGAGAGAGAGAGGATCGTATCTCACTGTGCAAAGTGGTCCCCTTTAAGGCCTGCTTATTAGAGTCCTTTGATAGCAGGACGTGACAATCACACTAAAATGTTTTTCCTCACGTTCAGTCACTCGCCAGCTCCCAACCTGCAACATTCTCACCAGCACCAAAGTTTCAGCTTGGAGAGACTAACAGATAAAAATAAAAAATACTCTAAGATTCACCTTGCAGGACTGCAAATACAGAAATGCACAGAGCAATAAAAAATACATAGCATCAAAGGTTTAAATCAAATCACGATAGAGGAATTAAGATCACTTATTTTTTTAACTACCTTGCTAATAGAACTGCTGATAGCTCTACTAGCATCAACAGTTTCTTAAGTACATGTAGTTATATAGTATGTATCTATACTCCATAAAAGGGTTTGGGTATCGTTTGGATTGAACAGTCATGTTTCAAACATGGGCAACACTGGAACAAACTTTAAAAGGTCGTCAGCCTACGTGGACCCTTTAGTTATTGCTTCAGTCGTGGGCTGATGTGAACACACTCTGAAGCAATGCAGAAAGAAACAAGACTTCAGCCTCAGGAGCCCCGAGGTCAAAACGACGTGTTTCTGTGTTTGGACTGAGGGCTGACAGTCCTCCAGAGCCCTGCGTGAAGTTTGGTTTGTGTTCATGTTTAATTGGAATAATCTAACCCTACAGTAACAACATGAGTCCCATGAAGCCGCACCAGGAGCCCGAGTCTCTCAAACCGGCGGTGCGTGTAGCGGATGCAGATCACCGCTGGTTCAGTCCATTGTTCAGTGTGGAGCCTTGGAGAACTCGATAGCTGTGCAGAGTTTCCTCCACCATCAGGTCCAATGTAAACAGCTTTTACAGAGGCAAGACAAGGAAGTAAACAGACTCTTTGGCACATCCTAACACGCCGACGGATGCATATAAGTCCTGATCAGACTACGACTACAGACAGGCTCCCACATTCAGGAGGTGTCTTCATATCAAGCAGTTTTACTTCTGTCTGTCTCTTTAAAATGGGAAACAAATGCACATTTGCTATGTATGTACATAAACATACAAACTAACACACACACGCACACACACACACATTGTGCACCAGTGTAATAAAAGTGCACCGCTGACCTATTTTCAAACATTCCAAAGTTCTACTTTAGCTTTAAAATGACCTAGCTTACCACATTCAGATGCATAATAATAAATAAATAAGAATTTGGGATGAAAAAAAAAAGGCAGGAAGAAAATGGCAACTTGAAACGTGTAACCTTGACGGTTTCCTGCGGCCCCACTTCTCCAATCCAGAAAAGGAGATTAAAAAGCGACTGTGCCTGTAACACAACGGCAGCCCTCTCTGCTGAAAACAGCAGCCTGTGTTGTAACATCATGAAAGGTCAAACTAACAAAAAAGTAACATGGGGCTTATTTGATTGTGTATGAAAATGTGCATATAAGGTATTAATAGGTGCTTTGAGCTACATTCAAACAAAATGTATATTTGGGGATCATTATTACATTATATAGTTAAAGCTACTACAAGGAGTAATTAAGTGGTTATGAAACAGCCTCGATTTGACACTGATGCCACTATATGACCTACATAAATTAACGATTAGCTGTTTCTATATAGTTAAATTTGATGCCTGCCAGCGGGTCAGATTCTCTGTGAAATCGGATAAAATGAGCCTGTGTTTACATTTTCCCAGACAAAGTAAGTTAGCCAGTGAAAAAGAAGGAGAAGGAGATTTTTATTCAGATTCATTTATTTTTGATGTTTTATTTTGTGATTGAAAATGGAAAAAGTACTGCTTTTGTCCACAGGGGCCTCCAAAATCAACATAATTCCACCAAAAGTTCCTTGTAGTATCTTTAACTTGTGGGATCTTCCCTTTTTGGGTTTGCTTCCACTTCTTGCTCCTTTAACCAATCAGAATTAGTCAGATTTCGCCCGTTTAAATGGGCGTTTTAGTAAGTGCTCAGTGTCGACGTTAAAAGTGCCTCTTTTAACACTAAGTGTTACCACATGTTTGACATCTCGACCTCGAAACCAGCATGATTAGAATTGTCATTTAATCTCAGTCAGGACCTTTAAGTGAGAGGCTGAGGCCAGCGCTACCAGTAGCATGCTGGTAGAAATGGTCAAAGTCTCACAGGTCTTAGTAACGCACTGCCCATAAGGGGAAAGAGGGAGGGGGGCAAAGTGTAGAAGTTTGCTAAAGGGCTACATTAACCCCTAGATCACCCAGTGACTGGGAGGAGGGGCACAGCAATGGTCCACGTCATTACTTGGACATTCAATATGAACAAGGCAAAAAGAAAACATCGGTTCGTCTCTCCTCATAACCTTGGACATTTCCCACAATCATCCATCCCCGGTGCACAGATAAGCCAGGAGAGCTTCGTTCCCATGGCAACGGGACTTAGTAACAGTCTAGAAAGCTGCTTCAAAGGTGCTCAGAGGGCTCTTTGGAGGGGAAACACTCCTCCTCAACAACACTTTGTGAAGGCCAAAGGAAAGAAACGCATGGACGAAACAGAAACTATAAAAGGCAGGAAGGAAACTAAAGGGGTCAAATGACAGTGATGAATCTGAGCTTACACTGTCTGCGTGGGGAGGGCGACAGAAGCTGGAGAAGGGGCGGCCTGCTCCTCTGAGACCTTTACTATCTCTGTGGCAGTGACAGGCGGAGCACACTCGGCCGGAGGCGTAGGGGTGGAGGTGAGGGCGGGTGTGGTAGAGGTGGTACTAGAGGTAGAGGTGGAGGCTGGGGCAGAGGTCTGGACCGGGGCTGGGTCATCAGCTGAGGCTGCTTTAGTTGCAGCAGGCTTGTTGTAGTTCATCTTGAGGATGTGCTGCTGGAGGTGTCTGATCCAGTCCTCCTGCACCGACAGCGGACCGTGAAACTCCACCTCACAGAACCTGACGCAGACAGTAAAACACATTAAAGCCTCTAGAAACCAAATCCGCAATAGTCTTCTGACCATGTAATTTAGGGTCTCATTTACATAGTAATAATAATGTAAAAAGTATTGGAAATCAGATTTAATCCAAATTCAAAATACTGACATTTAAGTTTTTGTACACTTCCCTGTCTTGGGTCTGAATTGGGCGTGAGTGTGCTCCAAGATTTGTTATGAAAATTACACAATTAATTCCAAAAAACAGTCCTGACAAACAACAAAACTGACAAAAACAGGCCTGACAGTATCAGTTTAACATTTTCCACGCTTTAATTTGCTGTTGGACAGTCTTCACTGACAGGGGACTGAAGCCGCTATCTGTGCTCTCTTCACAACCACAAAACTCCATTGAAAAAAATTTAATTTTCCCTTGCAGGACCAAGAGTTGCTGGTTTACTGCTGCCTCAATCCCCAGCAGGAAAGTTAGTTTGGATCCATACAAACATATGAAAACACCGCAATCACACAACAACACAAACAAACTAACAGATCAAGGCAGCCGTAACCCTACAACTCCCATGTCCTGCGAGGTAGAATGGCTGTTTCTGCCCATGGAGTTTGGTGGCTGCAAACAGTATAGACGGTGGCTTCAGTTTCATATTAGAAAATGCTGACGACAAAGTAAAGCCATGAACATGTTCTAAATATAGTGTACACTTAAAACAAATATTGATTTTTTAGGTTTTGTAGGTCCTTTGTTTAGGTGCTAAAATATGTTTTGTTGCTGCTCGCGTCTACAGTTACTCAGTGTCCATGTTGGGATGCCTGAGGGAGCTGTCAATCAAACATGATCTGCCACGCCTACACACTCTTGAGAGATGCTGAACAGCAAAAATCTGTTTTTTGAACTAGTTTTCTAATAGTTATGAATGTTTTTTTACTCAGATCTTTGTGGCTGCTAAAACTGACTCTATCTTTAATGAGAAACTACACTTTGATATATATGTAAAGAAGCAACATTTTCAAAAGCAAGGAATCATGCAGAAAAGCACTACTAGTGATCTACATCTACTGTGGCTTCAGCAACATTTTCACACAAAGCAATAAAATACAAACTGATGGTTAAATTCAGCTCCTCCCTCAGGGAGCAGCCCATTCTGTTCAAACTTTTCTACTGCAGTTATATCAGACCCTAAGCGCTCATTCATGTTGCCTGAAAATCCCAAATGATTCACTCTTCTCATGCTTTCGCAACTAAAAGTGGAGTACTGCTCGGCAGGGGGTGGGGGTGGGGATTGCTGCTTGGGGATTATGGGACTATTTAAAATGTAGCCAGACAGTTCTATTAATGCTGCCGTCTCAAAATATCTAATGTTAAGGGCTCTGAACATTTTCTCCCGAGCGCTGTGAAGCCCCGCTCTACACAGACAGGTTTCACTCACCGGCACTTCAGGGTGTAGAACTTGCCCACCAGTTTGACCAGTGGGTAGGAGGGTGGTTTGGGCACCAGGGCGGGGACGGTGCCTGTGCGGGGGGGCTTCGGAGGGCCGCTGTCCCTCTCTGCTCCATCTGGACAAGACGGGTGCTTTAAGGGCCGACGCTCAAAACCTTATCAAGAGGAGGAGGAGGAGGCGAGAAACAGGGTTAGTGCAAAGTTAAGCTGCACCAAAATATAAATATATGAACTGCATCAGTCCAGTATTTCTTTAATTATGTTATTACAGTTATTTTGTTGAAAGCCAATGAGGCGGAGTTCTCTTTCTCTTTAAGATATAACTTTCCTGTTGGCTTAGCAGCTGCTTAATAAATGTATTTTTCTTTAATATTGCCAAACAATATTTTAAAACCCCCTTAACATGCAGTTTACCATTTTTTATTCCCCTAAAGCATCTTTAAGGCCAGAAAAATCATCTTAATTTATATCATATCAAATTTCAGACTGACATATTTGTTATCTTTGGAAACTTTAGGATCTCAACCAGAATTTGAAATAAAGTTCTGAGGGCTTGAACAATGTAATGCTGCACAGCATGAATTTGTAATGACTAATCCATCGCCAGACTGTCAAGTTTAATCAGTTAATCTTGTATTTGCAAGGTTAATTTTGTACAAAGATTCTTCAATACATCTGATGTAAAAAGGTGGCCCTTTCAATACTTTTCAAAAAAGATAAAAATAGTAATAATGCAAGTCAATTCAATGTCAAAAATAAAGGATAGAAGCCTACTTATTGCCACTGAAAACAAAGACTAACAGGCTCTCTTCCTAACACTTCATTTATTTCCCCTGATGAAACGCCTCGCATTCAGTGTTTTTCTTTTAGTATAACAGACTCTTTTCTTTCTTTTGTCTTACATGTAAAGTATCCCACAGTTAACCCTGCAACTGTGTAGCTGCTGTCAGCCACCTTTTAAAAAACACCTCAGGTAAGATAACGTTACAAGTGGCAGCAGTGTTGGTGTTGATGACAGTTCACCAAGTAGTTTTACACAAAACTAAACTAAAATACAACAAACTGCAACTTTCTTGATTTGAAAAATGATCTTTTAAATTGACAAATGTCATATGTGTAATTCAAGACACAGTTCAAATGGGAACAAAACATTATTTGTCACTCACCATTGATTACTGTTCATCTCCTTTTTGAAGTCATGTCCCTTGGACATCAATATTAGCTAATGTCAACTCTGGCATAAATGTTACACGCCGCGGTGCCCATCTCTAATTTGAGTGAGAGAGGTATAGATGTGACAACACTTGGTCTTAACTTGGTCTCATCCCCTTTAAATTTTGTCTTTGAGATTTTTTGATTTAAATGGTTAAGATGTTCTTCCTCATAAGCTTAGCAGGCTGAGCTCTGCTTCAACAAGAATAAACAAGCGCGTGAAACTTATGATATATGACGTTTATATGCTATATGCAGGCATATGTACCTCACTGAGCACATGAAAGCACAGAACATATGCTGTATCCTCATGTACCTCTGGGCAGGCGGACGTTAAGCTCACTGCGTGCCACCTGTGCTTGAAGTGGGAGACCGTCAGCAAGCCGCGAGAGGCTGGGACTGCTGCGGCCAGGCCTGATGGGAGCGGCCTGTAGATCGGTACCAGCTTCACCCTCGGAGGTCTTGGAAGAGCCCTGGCTGACCTCGCGGCTCGGCGGCCGCACCAGGCTTACAGCCAAAGATGAAGACCACTGGGAGGAGGAGGAGGAGAGATGAGGAGGCCTTCTGTGATGAAATGGGGAGGATATGGTCAGAATCCGTTGACACAGTGAGAGGTGAGCTCCTCTTCTGGAAGAGGGAAAGAGATGAGTTTCCTAATCAACAAGGGACACTTGAGCTGCCATGTCCCCAGGATACTACATTAAATATAACTACTTGTACTAACAAGCTCATTAGAGGCCAAATATTGTATAAAATAGCAAATGTCCCTCTCAACAGTTTACATAGGTACCCTCACAGACCTTTTTCACAGTAGCCATACTGATATGATATAGCAGGGTAACGACAGGTGTCACCAATGAGACTAACTGGCCCCTCCTAAGTCCCGCCCCTTTTTGTTCCGTGCTCCAATAACAGTTACAAACTTGGTACCTCCATCAACTTTTTTCTTTTTCTGTAAAAGTTATATATAGTGTCATATTTTAATTGAGTAAAACATTAGCTAACTAGCAAGCTAATGATTGATGTAGATTGGCTGGCTCGTTAGCTAGCATTTTTGCTAACATAAGCTAACTTAAGATGTGAATATATGAGGTTTCTACAGGCCACCCAGCAACATCTTTTAATCGTCTTCAAAATTTGGTTGACAAGCCTGGCACACAGCATATTTAAGTACAGGAAACAGGAAAAGAGAAGGTTGACTGGGGTATCTAGATTTCCTAAGTATCAGCACAGAATTAAAAGAGGCGGATGTTAATAGGGGTCATTTAAAGTCCTGTTCCGATTAGTGTAGCAGAGCCTTTCCAGTGAGCCAGCATGCACAATAGCAGCACCCTGAATCTGTTTGTCCTGACTGGAACTGAACCTTAATTAGTGTAATTGGTAACAGCTGTGTTTACTTTACTATTTCATGTCAAAATGCTTCTGTGAAAAAAGGTCTATATTCCAAAACATATGTAGATAAATAAGTAAACAAGTATGGCAGACTTCAGAATTGATTTTAATCTAATTGGAAATGCTTTGATCCTGATAACCAATTAGGCAGCTGTGTCTGTGACATTCTGTGTATTTGTTTTACAATTAATTTCACACAGTCTGTGTTTTAACACAACATATACGCTAACCTTTCAAGTGCACCTACCATTATTAAAGCACTAATTGGGAGTCCAATTAGGATCTGACAGCTTGGCGATTAAGAGATCCTTATGTGCTGGTTTTGTAGTTTAATTCATCTGTATCAATGAGCTGCATTAGAAAGTAAATAGATGAGGCTTAAGTGATGTGATAGGTATCTTTCATCTGCCAATGAAGGCCATTAAACGCATGAAAGCGACACGGAAATCTATCTAAGTTGACCTTGAGTTGAGATGATTTTTGTCCAAAAAAAAGCAGCGCAGGGTTACTCTGATGGATAAAAGTCAGTTTTACAGAGAAATCTCAGCAAAATCTGTTAAGCCCCTGCACATCTACAGTCCCCTCACACAGGTGTTTTCACATATGTTACCTGATAAGAGCTGGTCTCAGGACTGATTCATATGTCTCTCGTGCTCCTGTGAATTGCATTCATCAATCTTATCAGGAGACTTTGATGACATCACACATTTGCAGTAGCCACCCCAGACTTCACCCACCCAGAGGTCTGATCAGCTGGAATAAAAACACCTGTGAGGGTGTGCAGAGCTTTAAGTTAAGTTTGAGCACTGTGGCTTCTAAAATCAATATGCACCTAGTCTCGCATAGCCAGACCACAGTGCTGTGTCAGCACTGGAGAAAGGTCTGGGTCCACTCTTTATCATTCTGTTATAGGGGGAAAGAAACACTCTGGCTTGTTTGTATCACTTTAAACCAATCACAACCCTCCTGGGCAACGCAAACCCAGGATGCAGCGACCATGCCCCTGCAAAGTAGTGTAGTGGAGAGAACTTGTTTTGGTGGAATACTTGCGCATGGAGAGGCGAGCCCTGGCATTAAAATGGCTAAATCTCAGCAAAAGAAAATGTAACAGCTACTAGCTTGGTTGTGTTCTTACCATTAGCGACCAGGTTTGAGTAACTTGCGATTTTCAGTGTGTAGGTTTACACCCAGTCTACATCTGATGAGTCAGACTAATATGCATGTAAATGAAGTAAACATTTTTTTAATATTACTCAATTCACTTATTCATAATTTCTTATTTTTATTGTCTCTTATACACATGCACAATGCACGCAAGGTAACCATGACTACTTAACTGTGCACAGCGCGAGAGATGACACAGTGTGAAAATTTAATATCATGATTATTGTGGCCAACATTATCATAGCTAACAGTATAATTGCTGTATTGTTGAAATGTGCTGAAAATCCGATGTAAGAGTCAGACAAAAAAAACAATGATTTATTACGGAGCAGCTGGTGAATTTCAACATTTATCTGTCAGTGGCTTCAAATTTCAAAAAGTGAAGTTCTCACCCTGCAGAAAATGCTCTGATACACGTACTGAAATCATTTTACCAACTTGAATACGGAAAACCTCTCAACAATTTGAACTGACATCATGTCCTTTAGGATGCTGATGTTTTCATTGACATAAAACAAACCCACGCTGCTGCTGCGCCTGCATCTGCGAGACAGTTGCTGACTTTGGTTGATGCTGGACAGTATTCACTGTTGGTTTTTTCAAAGTGTGGTGATCAAACATGGTTATCAAAGTAATTAAAACTTGAAACAGTAACGCTATTCATCTGGAATTCAATCAGGGTTTATCATGAAACTGATTATTGTTTCATCTCTACGTCACTGTAAGCTGAATATCTTTGGCTTTTGGACTGTTGATCATAAAAAAATACCTGATCTGAAATCATCAATCAAGGACACTGGGAAATATGATGGGCATTTTTTACTGTTTTCTGACATTTAGTTGCAACCTCACAACTAAATGCTCATCACAACTTCCTAAAGCCCAGTATGATGTCAACAAATTATTCTATCCAAACCCACAAAATATTTTACCAGTTTACAATCACACAAGACAAAGAAAAGTAACACATCCTTTCCGCCGAGCAGCATTAACATTAGCATTATGTCCTGGAAACTGACTTCAATAGTGCTGATTAATTATCAATTAATGGTCTATATGCCTGAGTCTATAACTCTACGCCATCAGTCAATTTGATCTTTAGATACAGGCCTAATGGTAAAATAAATGCTGCGTCGTTGGATCCATTTCTCCAGTATGAAAAAGACCCTTTACAATATGATTACAAGGGCGTTTAAAAAGGTGATCCATTCTGTATGTGTGTCACATCACAGCTCAGGGAAAAGGTGTGACAGTGACGCAAATGCACCAGAAACTAATTCAGGAGGGAGAAAAGAGAGAGAGAGAGAGAGAAAAAAAAGCGTACGTTTTCTTCTATCAACAGCATGCCATAATTTATCTGAGGATGAAACATAAGCTGCCAGGCACCCTGGTTACTATGGCAACTATCAAGTCAATAGCTGAGTTGTTCTGGCATCTGTCCCCACAGTGTTTTTTGCTGGGTGTAAAGACACAGGATCTACAGTAAGGCTCAAAGCTGTTAGACAACACGTCTGTAGCTTTCCAAGACACAAAATGTCTGTCGAGCCACCAGCTGAGGCCTGTTAGATCTGCGAGCATGACGCCTATTCAAAGACACTGTGAGGAAAGTGAGTGTGTCAAGTGGCACAGTAGGTTATGATCTTGTATTGTGTAGTTGCTTAGCTTTGTGGGAGGCACAAGTTCTTCCACTGATACCTTACATTTTTTTCTCTAAGGGGAAAAAAAAACATTCGCTCTCACAACAATAGACTTTGCTGAAGTGTCAGAGACCAAAGATAAAGCCGAGTAAAATCTGAGAGCTTGCTTGCTTCATAAAAACACCTGCACTGACCTGTGTTATTACACTAAAATGAATTACCAGCTTTACAACGAACTGCCTCTTCTCACCTTCTTCAGGGTGGAGCGGCTGCCCTGCATGTAGCTACGATGCATCTCCAACACCTTCTGCGGCCTGCTGCGCATCCAGGCGCTAAGCGTCTCGATGGGGGATCCATTTACACACCACTCAGTCACACCAAACTGCCTCAGGTGGGCTCGCGCGTGGCTGGCCAGAGCCTTACGGTTTTCAAAGTAGAAGCCACAGAGCTCACAGCTGGGATCTGAAGAATACAGGAAAGGAGTGAAGTGAAAGGAGGTCCCTTTTTAAAGAAAAACAGGAAAACAAAAACCTATCAGTGACTCACCCTGGTGTCCGGGTTTGTCTGGGGAGGGTTTTCTTTTGAAGGAGAAATCATGAGGCTGAGGTGAGAAAGTCTTGAGCTGATGTGATGGTGAGTGGCCAGGCTCCGCTGACTGGGCCTCCTCAGACAGAGGCCTTTTCCCCAGTGCGGAAACCCTGAAGAACTTCCCTGCAGGTGGGGTGGCAGATGTCCCCACGGACCCCAGGCCCTGCTTGTGGAGCCTCGACCCAGACTGCAGCAAACTGAGAGGAGATTTGCGGAATTTGGAGGACTGATAGCCTGAAACACCCAAACCCTCTGAACCACCGTGCCGCCTGTGTTCTCCCAGGGGGGGCTGCTCGCTCCCTGGCTCGACTCCTTCTTCACTCCCTGGTCGGAGTGAGAGGAACCGCCTATGCCTCTCTTGTGCATTACCTCCCTCAGGGTGTCGATGGGCGAGCCGTTGACAGACCACTCAGTAATGCCCATCTGGCGCAAGTGGGAGCGGGCGTGGCTGGAAAGGCCTTTGCGGTTCTCAAAATATTCCCCACAGAACTCACAGCGAATATCTCTTGTTGGCTCCACTTCATGGGTCATGGCTGTGGAAACACCAAAGGGAGAAAGTCAATTATTATTTTAAGGATCCCTCTTAGAACAAAAGAACTACAAGCATTACTGGTTTAATGCATGCACAGCATTATAAAGACACTTTGTATAATTATCCACTAGATAGATTTTTACTATAACTTGGAAATGCATATACAGGATCTCCTGTCGAGTTAGATGAGAAGACTGATTTCACTCTCGTGTCTGTACAGTAAAACTGATGTACAACCAACAGCATATGCACAGCTAGCCCAGCTCAGTTAGCTAATGTTAGCAAAATCCTAGCTAACTAGCTAGCTAATGACTGATTTAGATTAGCTAGCTAAAGTTGTGATAATATGGGCTATCATTTGTAATTAGCTTGCTAACCACTGATGCAGATTTGATTGTTAGTTGGCTAGAATTTTGCTAACACTATCTTACTTAAAATGTGACTACATGATATTTTTATAGATGATGACCTATTAAAGTATCATGTAGCAACTTTTAAGCATCTTCAAAATTTTGTTTTCCTTTCAACATGGACGAGCCTTGCACAAAGTATATCAAAGTACAGGTAACAGGAAAGGAGAAAGCTGACAGAGGTTCTGTTGAGCATCAAGCTTACACAACTGCTATTGGACCACAGAGCAAAAGGATCTGGACTTAGAAAGGGTGAATTTGCTGTTTTACAGGGTACTGGACTGTTTCTGTCTCCACTGGTTGCCTGACAACTGATCTTGGCCAAAAACATACCCCATAAAATGGCAAATTGTCAAAAAAATGAAACTAAAGGTGCTGGTAGGTGGATTGTTATGGTTGGACAGAGCCAGGTTTGCAAGTCAGCAAGGTAAGTCTGCCGGCTGCTGTTGTTAGCCTCATATTTTCTGTACAGACGTGTGAGTGGTAACAATCAGGGGCATAGTGGGTGATAAACCCAAGTAAACTCAGTTTATCCACACTTTGAAATGAGGCTGAGGGTTTACTCATGTATTTTCAGATCAATTGTATCAATCAGTGTGGGGAAACAAGGTGGGTAATCTACAGTTTACACAACTCTGTTTTTACCACTACACCACTGTTGTCAATGTTGTCATGTAACACTCAGCAAGAAAGTGAATTAGAGTATTTCCTCAAATATCTATTCCTTTAAACTACTAAATAATCTCTGGGGATAAAACTTATGTGTCAAGTTACCTAAGTTGAGGGGCAACACACTGTCAGAGCTGTTCCAGTTGAGAGTTTCACCAGATAAGCTGGCAGATCTCCCCACAGCTGCAGGTGCGGTGACCTCCAGCTGCACCGGCTCAGGCTTCAGCTTGAGGATCAGCCCGCTAGAAGACGTTGGTGGTGCTGAGCTTGATTTAGACACCGCAGGCTGAGGAGAGCTGGAGGGCCGGGCGAAGGCGAAGGGTAGACGACTGAGGAGGGTAGCTGAAGGCGAGGAGGAGGTTGACAAAGGTGAACGAGGGGGCCCCGGAGAGGACGGGGGCGGAGTTTTGAGAGGTTTTAGAGGAAGAGCGCAAGGCAGGCCACGTCTTGTGATGATCTCTCTCAGGGTGTCAATTGGCGATCCATTGACAGACCACTCGGTAATGCCCATCTGACGCAGGTGAGAGCGGGCGTGGCTGGAGAGGCCTTTACGGTTCTCAAAATATTCCCCGCAGAACTCGCAGCCTATTTCCTTTGGAGGTTCACCTAGGAGATTAGAGAAGTGAAGTGAAATAAGGATTAAACAGAAAAGGCATTGTAATTTATTGAAACAGATCTAATTATTACAGATAAAACCAACTTAACGTGAATGACTTTTGATTTAACACAACAGCCAGCAGGTTACCATGGACCCTGTGAAACAAATACAAAAAGGCGATTTTCTCATAGACAGTAGACCTGTTTGCCCTTGTTCTGTTTTTCTCTGATGTGCACTGCAAAGCCAAGACTAAACTCATATGTGAGTGCAGAAGAACAGAGAGAAAGACATTTTTAACAGTCTCTGTGTGTTCAGTTCTCCGTACTTTTGAAGTTTCTAACTGAATCTGTGGTCTGAAGTTTGGTTTCTCTCCTGTGTCGTTATTTGTATGTTCAGGTATCTGCTTTATTTTGCTAATTCAGGTTCGCTTTCAGCTGAATAGGAGTTATGTTAAGAGACTGCTGATGAAAACCCAAAAGATTATGACTTTGTTGATTCATAATAAAAGCTTTTAGATGACAAAATAATGGGGGGGGGGTAAATCCACACCTTCAAGTGGGAGCAAACTGAGTCAAGCATGTCAGCACATGTATGAAAAAGGGGCAAAAGAGTTGCAGAGGTTACTGCCAGAGGTGTCAAGCCTTCACTGCCTTAGCCAAAAAGGGGCGAGTCATTTGACCCAGGACAGAACGCAGATCCCAGCCAGTTAGTGGGTGTTAGTTGGTTTTTCATCCAGTGTAAAGGGGGATATTCACTCACTGTGTGGAAGGGCCATGAGCTCCCCACTACTCAGGCGGAAGACCCGCATGGAAGAAGACTTGAGACGCTTGGCAGGTGGGCCAAGTAAAGATGAGGCAGAGGAAGAGGTAGCTTTGGATGTCGACCCACCGCCAGCTGTGGTCACCTTATAGAGGAGGGATGAAGAGGAAGAGGACGAGAGGCTCAGCAACGAGGACTGCTTAGGGGAGGAGAGCGTGGTTGTGAGGCCCCGTGGTTCTGTGTGGCTGTCGAGCTGCAGTGCACTGGCTTTGTGCTTGAAGTCGTCTGTATCGATGAGCTGGTTCAGGAGGTCGATGGGCGAGCCCTTAGATTCAGAGTACTCCACCCCAAAGTGCCGCAGGTGTGGCTCGTGCATGGCTGGACAGGCCTTTCCGAGTCTCAAACCAGGCACCACACAGCTGACAGACAATGTCCTTGGTGGGGTCCACCTCCAGTGCTGCACATGAAGAAGAAATAACTAAAGTCTTGTCTAGATTGGAATCCCAGACCCACAAAAAGTCTCGAGAGCAGTGTTGGGTAAGTTACTCAGGAAGTGTAATAATTCACTTTTTACTTATTTCTCATTCAAAAAGTAATAATACTACTTTACTTATTACTTGATGTCAGAAGTAATTACTTAGGTTACTCGTTATATTATTATATAGTTCGACAAGAGTAGGGACATTGTGTGAAACAAATAAAAACAGAATGCAATGATTTGGAAAAGTTTTCAACCTATATTCAATTGAATAAAGACACATACAAAGACAAGACAAATTACACATTTGTAAATATAAACTCACTCTGAATTTGATGCCTGCAACACATTTCAAAAAAGTTGGGACAGGGGCATGTTAACCACTGTGATACATCACATTTTCTTGTAATAACACTCAGTAAGTATTTGCAAACTGAGAATTCTAATTGTCAAAAGTTTTGAAAATGAAACTCCATTCCATTCTTGCTTGATATACGGTTTCAGGTGCTAAACAGTCCGGGTTCTCCAGTGTTGTATTTTGGCCTTTATAATCCATCACATATGTTCAAAGGGAGACAGGTCTGGACTGTAGGCAGGTCAGTCTAGCAACTGAACTCTTTTACTACGAAAGCCACGCTGTTGTAACATGTGTAGAATGTGTCTTGGCTTTGTCTTAATGAAATAAGCAGGGATGTCTCTGAAAAAGATGTCTGGATGGCAGCATATGTTGCTCCAAAACCTTTATGTGCCTCTCGGCAGTAAGGGGTCTTCACAGACATGATGGTTCTCACTCATAGATCAATACAACTCACAATAAAGAAATCAGCTTTGAGCTCTGTGCTGCTCGACATAATTTAGAAGGTAATATAGCCTACAGAGACAGATAGAGGAGCGTTTGCGGGTCTCCACATCAGAGAAAACTCTGCATTTGTGTGGGTGGCGAATTGATGATTTACGCAGACATGCAAACTTGGATGAACTCAGAGCCCAAATTGCATAATGCAGCATTACGTGGAGCATAACTGTAATATAATTACTGCTGCGTTACTGAGTAAAGTAATAATATTAAAGTAATGAGTTACTGAGAATGTACTGCTGCCCAACACTGCTCGAGAGGGATCATTTTAACCCAAACCATGATCTTTCCCTAATCAAGTATTTTTGTCCCTAAACCTAGGCCAATCTTAACCACAGCATTGTCACATTATGAAAACACAATGAAGAAACAAGTATAAATCTCACAAAACTTTCCAAATCTAGGGTATCCATCTAGACACAATCCTATACTAAGATTCATAAAAACAACAAACAAGTTATCGGAGACTTCAGTGAGAGCAGTGACACTTACTGAGGTTGAGCGGAGCATCATTCTCCTGCGGTGCCCAGAGGGGTTTGCTTGCTGTGATGGTGGCTGGGGCAGAGAGGTTAGAGGTCAGGCTTTTCATTCCCCCAGCCTTGTGCTCCGGGGAGCGCAAGGGGGAAGACACGGGCAGCAGAGAGGAAATGGGGGCTTTCCTCACTACCGAGGATGGGGAGACAGAACGAGGCGGAGCAGGAGAGGCACCAGGAGAAGGTGTAGGCGTGGAGGAGGAAGAGGGTGGCACTGCTTTTGCTGCTTTGGCCAGGATGGAGAGAGGGATGGGTTTCTCGTCTAAGTCCATGTCTTCTAAATCCTCATCTTTCCGAGGAGCAGACGGGGAGGAGTTCTTGGCTGAAAGGGGCTCCAGAGAAGGTGAGCTTATTTGGCTGTTGATGTTGCGCTCCTTGGCAATTTGGTGGAGGAGATCTAAGGACGTCCCGCTGGTCTCTGAAGTTCTGATGCCCAGCTGGCGCAAGTGAGAGCGGGCGTGAATGGACAGTCCCCGCTTGGTCTCAAACTGAGCTCCACACACCTCACACTTCAAGTTGTGATCTGCAAAACAGGAGAGATCAACGGATGAGACATTACTTCAATAGAACTCTTAACATTGACATAACACCAGTGTTAATTTTGTCAACAACAATTTTGACAATCTTTAATTTCACGACTAAATTTTGCCTCCATCTATGTAGTGATATGGTTGGCAGGTGTAAATTTATAGAGAGAAATTAGTTCCTACATGGGACTGCTCACAACAAGGTCTGTGAATCATCTTGAGCGACCGGGTCATGATATCACAATAGACACATTGTTTTTTAAGTTTATTAATAGTTAATAGCAACTCACACCAAACTCTCCAGATAAATAAATACCACTATAGGAGGGAGGATAATCTGTATTTTTGATTTTGAGGTGAACTGTCCCTTTAACACTGATTAACACAAAGTTTGCAAAGCAACAGCAGGTGGCTGAGGTTCTTTTAGAGGCCACACATATCCCAGAGGACATGTCAGCTCACTTACCCTTCCTGTCTACATCTTCACCCAGTCTGCAGCAGCACCAGCCAAGTGTTGGCGGTGCTCTCATTAGCTCCTAAATACATTTGTCTACCTCTCAGGACTCCCCAAGGGACAACCCTCTCTGATACAGTGTCACCACGCCTCAACGCTGACCTAAGGTCACTTTTACAATTTCCCCACTGACAGCTATGATAAGGCTTCGCTGTAGCAAATCCAATCCCTTGTCAACACTCTGGGGTCAGCAGCATTCCCATATTCCTCCCTCACCCTTGGAGTCTGCATCCTCCCCCAGAGAGAGGCTGTCTGTGTCCACGCTGCACAGCCCTGCTTTCCCAGGGCTCGAGCTCAGACTGTCCAGAGCTGGAAGCCGCAGCTCCTCCTCATCGTCTTCCTCAGTTGCTTCCTCCTCCTCACCTAAAACATCACAGACAATATCCATGTAAGTGTAGAAACGCCATAATAAGGATCCAAAGGCTTTATTGTTAGATGCAGAAACGCAGTTCACTATGTCTCTCGACTTGGTCCCATCAATTATTCTATTTAGAAATCTAAAAAGGCAGATGCTATTTGCACCCTGGTGGGAATAGGCAATACACCTATTTGCAACCAAGGTTGTAATTGCCAATGTGGCTATTTACACCCAGATGTATATAGCTTAGCATGGCAGAGACAAGCACCCAGATGTCTGTAGCCAACTTGCACCCCAGGGTGTAAATAGCCACTGTGAATATTTATACCCTCAAGGCAGAGTCAAACCATAATCTTCCCCTAAAGCTAAGTAGTTTTGTTGCATAAACATAATCAAGTAGCTTTGTTTCACAACTACTATTGAATGAAGGTTGTCCAGAGCAGGACTCAAACCCCACAGGAAACCCCTGCATTTAACCCAGTTATCCAGCACAACCTCTTATCAGCAGTGAGTCTGTCGCTCTTAATAGCTAAAATAAGGGTGTGGGGTGGGAATAACTGAATTGCTGTTGTGTGTCTATTTGTACCCAGGTACAAATAGAAACTCCAATATAAAATATAAAAATATAATAGAAAGTTAAATTTGATAAAAGAAAGAAAGAAAGAAAGCACAAGATGACTGGGGTAGACTGATAAACAACATAAAAACAGTACAAAACAAATAAAAGTCTATGCAAAAGATGACTGATCAATTAGACCAATTAAGTGACTGAGACAATGAATCACCTGATTAGTGCTTGTCTCACTAACCAATCTCACCACTGGTTATAATTTCTATGCTTCTAAAATAAGTGAGCATTTTTAAGTAAATAAATGTAATTCTGAGTGCCTTAGAATAAATAAAAGACGCAGGCTGAGAGCAGAGAAATCAACTCTGTCTTGTGAGCTCATTGCCTGTAATGTATCAGTCCTTGTAATAACATCCAGCGCATTATAACGTCTTGTGTGAGGAAATGTGCGTGAAAATAATTCAAGTAATGAATCCCTGTCAAAAAGAAAAAAAGTCTTAATTGCACTAGTGCATGAAACAAACATGGCAGTCTTGGTTCCCCGCAGTCAGGCATTCCTGGGACAAAAGTGCCATTTTCTGCGACAAATCGGTAAATCAAAAGAGACGTGGAGACAGACAATGCTTTTTGTCTGGTGGGCGGCTCTGCGCTTGTCAGTTCATCTCTTGACTGTAAAAGAGCGGCGATGTGACACCTCGGAGCGCAGCGTTATAACACCATCTATTATAATGAAGACAATAATCAGACGAGTATTTATAAAACGGAGGAGCAAAGTAGCGAGCCGCTAACTTGACTTTGTCTCCATTCAGCCGGAGTAACACGGAGCAAGCCGACACTTTCAAGTAAAAGTGATACTTCGATTATGCTTGGTTGATCCGGATAAGTTGTAATAAGATTAGTGACGATCGGTGCACAAAGTTACCATGTTTCTTGACTGTTAGTTGAAGGTAAAAACATGCACAAATGCGTGCACTTGAAAGCAGCACAGCGTGTCCTCTATCAAAAATCAAAGCAAAGTAAAATGGCGAGGATTGGGCAACTGTAGGTAATTTTAGAGATCCTGCAGCATTGAAAATACTGGACGTCATCCCAGACATGCACAATAAAAACCCTCACAGACATTAACAACACGCAAACTGTAACAACAGGGATCGCAACAGCCGACAAATCGCCACAAAAGGAAACACCCGAAACAAACACCAATGACCCGCTTTATGAGCTTCTGACATGCATGTCATGGGCTACCTGCACGGCTGCGCGCGACATTGATTTTCTTTACGTGCTCTCACATGAGAAAGAGTTTTAATGGCTGTTGTCTGTCTGTCTGTCTGTCTGCTACAATGTGACTGAAGATGCGGCTCCAGACGCGTGTGATCCGAGGGCACGCGGTGCTCAGGAATGAGAGCGCGCGGTACTCACCGGTCTGCAGCCGCAGTGCACCGGACTGCCACCGGACTCCCGGCTGCTGCTGAGGCTGCTGAGGCCAGACACTTTCTCCGCTATTGTTTGGGTCTACGGGGAGGTGGAAGCAGCCATTTTGCCCCCATATGCACCGCTAAGCTAAGGCGTGACCAATCGAGTGGAGGCGGAGGTTGGGATAAATGCACCGAGTGAGTGCCACATCAACCACGGGCATCAGGGACTCTCTCTCTCCCTCACTCTTTCTCACACACACACACACTCTTACACACACACACTCACACACACCTTCTCTCTCTCTCTCTCACACACACACACACACAAGGCTGATTTTCTCGACAGCCACAGAGTGCACAAAGAAGCAGTAAAGAGCAAACAGACAGATTCACTTAAAACAACAGTAACAGCATCTGAAGCCACATTTCTAACTGCTTTATACATTTGTAATAGTCTTCTTCATCCTTCATTACTGAGCTCCATATTCTCTGTGTCAAGTTCAAAGTGCACCAGAGGTGTAGGACTCGAGGCAGATAACTAAAGTCTGACTTAAGTCACAAATTTCAGGACTTGAGACTCAAGACTTGACTTGGACTTGAGACAGACTTTAAAGGGATAGTTCACCCTAAAATGAAAATTCAGTCATTATCTGTTCACCCTCCTGCCGATTAAAGGTCGGGTTTAGTTCTTTAGTCCACAAAATACTGCTGGAGTTTCACAGGAAAACAGTGCTGCAGAATCTGGTGACCAGTTTTCAAACATAAAAAACAACCGAAAAAAAAAACACAATATAAAATGCCACCATACCGCTCATCTGGCGTTTTCCAAGTCTCCTAAAGTCCAAACATGCCGTTCACTTATGTGTGCACACTGTCACACCACACACACCCAGTTCAGACAGTGTCCACATGCACAAGAACTGGCTCCAAGCTAAGGGTCTGCAGTGAAGATTTAGGCTAAAAATATGGCGTAAATGACATCTCTGACCTCAACTTGATATGTTGGGGCTTTAGGAGACTTGGATTACACCAAACAAGCAGTATGGAGGCTTGTTGTTTGTTTTTTTTTTTGTTTTTGTCAGTTATTTACATTTGAAAACTGGTCACCATTCACTTAAATTGTTTGGGACATTCTGCAAAGTTGTTCTCCTGTGAAACTTCGGCAGTGTTTTGTGGACTAAAAAACTAAACCTTACTTTTAATCAGCATGAGGGTGAGCAGGGTGATGACTGAACTTTCATTTTTGGGTGAACTATCCCTTTAAAGGACTTGACTTTTTAAATAAAATATTTGCAGAAGTCATCTATCATGGAGGGGGCTCTGTCCAAAAATAACAATATTTAGATTCAAGGATCATGTTGTTGATGACGGGAGTAAGAAGAGAACAGGGCCAGACAGTAAAGCACCTCAAACAAGCCTCTATGATAGAACAGACGCACACATGGTCGACTGCCTATTAGTTCTGTTTATAGTACTTTCTGGAGTCCACTCGGAGGAAGTGCTCCACACATGCAAAGTAGATCAGCATGTGTAGTCACATGAAAAGGTCCACAGACGAGTCCGCGTAGTCACAACAAATGGGCGGGTACGTGCACGTCCAGACAGAGCCCACCCATACACCCTCTAATGACAAAAGTCACACAGACCCCAGCAGACCATCGTTCACACGTGGATGCGGAAAGCATAATACCAGCTTAACTGACACACAAACACAATGGGACCGCAGCATTTAAACTGACCTAGTCATCACCTAGTTACCTAGTCAGTCAATTTCAAATTTGATTACAGTAACACAGAAAATTAATAACATAAAAACAGGAATTCATCCTTTCATGACTTCTGAACGTTCTGAAAATTTCTCTATCATAGTATTCTATATTCCTCTCTTCGTTTCTCACTCACTGAGGAGGACAAGGACTGAGCGTGGATGTTTTAAGGAGAACTGGATACAGCAGGTGCAAACAGCTCTTTTACGAGCCAGGAAACAACATTTGGTGTAGCTGTGTTGTTGTTCAGAGGAAAACAGTACACTTTTGGAGTTGTAGGGCTTATACACGTTGTGCAGTGCCAGAAATAGGTTGGGATAATGAAAAGGGGGAAAAAAAGGTGTCAAAATCTGACAGATTTCAGGAGGGATACAGGAGAATTGTAACCTTGGGGGGAAACCGGAAGAGAGCAATGAAAAACTAAAAGTGTACCTGTCCCAAGTTCAAAGTGCAAACACTGACTGGGTCACCATCAAACACATCAACAACAACCAACAATATAACCACACAACTACCACAAAAGCTGCATTTGACACATTACTACTTTTAAGGAAAGAGCAATGATGAAAACTTACGTTCACACTCTTCATCATCGTCCTCCTTCTTGCAGCGTTGAGGAGATGCTGGAGGGCACGTTCCTCTCACTCGTCTCCCCCTCTAGCTTTACTTCAATGATTCCCTCCCCGTCCTCCTCTGTTTCCTTCTCCTCTTCCTCTCACCCTCCTCCTGTGAGGAGCCGGGGCTCCGAGGGGGAGCTGTGGGGATTACAAGGTCAGGCCTGCTGTTGAACAACTCCCTCAGGATGTGTATCGGGGAGATGGTAACGTCCCAGTTAGTGATGCCAAAATCGCGAAGGTGGGCCCTGGCATGGCTGGAGAGGCCAGCCCGGGTGTCGAAGCCAGCGCTACAGAACTCACAGTGCATCACACTGAATGTGTCGGGGTCAAAGTTGGCAACTGTGTAGAAGACAGGCAATAGAAGAGGGAGTTCAGCCATGTGACTGAATGTCTAGTATGATACTTGACAGCTGTAAACTGACTGACAGCTGTGCTGCACTCCAAACCTTTCTGGCTTGTGACCCCTTGAAGCAATGTGTTGATTCACAAGCTGAACATGTAACAAGTTCAACTAAAGAGTGATTTTTTTTAGCCATGCTAGCAGCATGACCCACAGTATGGTAATGTTACTCTGTCAGTCGGCCCACCACTTTGGTCCAGACTGAAATATTGGACAAATTACCATGCAATGTGGTCCAGACATTTGTGGTCCCCTGAGGATAAATCCAAACAGCTTTGGCAATCCCCTGACTTTTCCTTTATTGATTCTGGCTAAATTTGTGGCTCTGAATGAAATACACAATATGAAAGTTTTGGCACCAGCGGTCTCTCTCACTAGGCTTGGGCAGTGTGTATTTTTTATACCTTCTTACCCTCCTGATATTTTACTGTGGTATATGGTATTATAGCGGCGAATTGTTTTCAACTTGTCTAAAAAGGCTAAACTCGACTGTACCCCACTGTACTGTAGTCCTCCCTTGAAGTAGGTGGAGTTGATCTCATAGCGACACTGTTCCCGCAGTTTGGAAACAATACACATAAATGTGTTATTGTCTGTGTGTGTGTGTGGAGATGATGATAGGTTTTGTTCTTTTTTTTTTGTTTCCTTTCATCTGCCGAGGGACAGCAGATGGAAATTAGCTAGTAAATTCAATCAGGTACAAAGCATCTTTTAGCTTTTTAAGACTAATGTAGTTTCCCTGATACAAATCAACTTAATGAACTAAACTTAACACAAACACACAGGAGCTGCAGAAACTGCAGCTTTTATTTACTTAACCTAAACTGTACATTTACTGCCAGACTGACAAGCTCACTGCTCACCTTTTAATCCACTCAGCGCGCATTCACTATCACTCTCTGCCCCCATAGATAGTAATAAGTCTGCCACTTGCCCTCTCTCATTGCTAAAGTACACACTCGCTACGCCACACTATTCGACCAATCAGTAGTCTGTGGTATTTGCTGGCTTGCCTTTATCATCTGGACTAAAAATAGTCCCAGAGTAGAGGCATTTTCTTTTTACTGGTTACTCTTAACTTTGTCCCCCAGACATCAAGTTTCTCAGCTCAGCTGTGCTGCCTTGCCCCCCAGTAGAACGACAGCCCTCTGGTGGCATGTGCTGTGCACTACAATACATCACGTCAATGCAGCCTCTCCATATCAGTTTAATAGAAAAAAGTGTGTCTGTGATTTTGACAGCAGTGAAAATCATACTGTCAGGTTTTCTTTATACCTTGAGATACCACAAGAGCTTTATACTAACCAAGCCTATCTCTCACATTCAAACAATATCAAAAGATGTAGTTTGATGATTTTGTGAGTTAGCTTGGAATCATGGGAAGTATTGACTACATTGTAAAACAACCACCATTTCCCATGAAAATCTGATATGAGTCAGGCAAAAATCATGTTCACTGACAAGGTCATGTATTACAGTTTGATCCATGTTATATTTAGTAACGTTCACCAACTTCCTCACTGTCTGACGTATCCAACATATTGCGTGTTTTCCCGTTATAGTTAGTTATAGCAACTAGCTAACAACAGCGGAAAGCAGGAAGTGCACTATCACCTTGAATAAATTATTGATTTCCCTGTGTTTGACAATTGTTGGAATATTTGGGGTAATCTGAGTACACAACAAAATATAAAATGTTGTTCCAACATTTTTTAGACATTTGTTCTATGTGAAAATGTTAATGTAAATATCATAGCTTGAAATGTCTCAACAAATATCAGATGGATTGTCACTAAATTTGCATCAACCCTTTGTTGGACCAAATAACTGCAAAACTAACTGTATTCACATATAGATATTTCAATACCATTTTTTCTTCCTGATTCGATACTGATACCTGAATCTTATATATAACAGCTATGTACTACTACCCCTTTATGGATGTGGTATGATTACTATCACTGTTGTATGGCTTTGCTCAGGTTTAAAAAAAATGGCATAAAGGACTCTGCTGGGAAGTTGTAGGGTCACATTTTAGCTAATAAATTACGTGATATTGGATTGATGCAAATTGATAGATTTGCATACTCACTATACCTGATCCATCATTTGTGGCTGTATCTGAGGCATTTCAGATACTGGTATTGGAACAACCCTACATTCTCATCAGCTTCGACTGTACTTTCTGTTGTGACGGTCACCTAGTCTATTCTGTTTGTTTCCACATGCAGCAGGTACCTGAGGGGTGGAGTAAATTGTCTTAGTTGTAAGTATCTGGGCCGGTGCGCTCCAGCTATATAAACCCCGCTTCCTGGCTGAGAGTGCTCTGCCATACAATTACTTCACCTCACTACATTTCATACTCATGCACACACCCACACCATTAATCCTACTGATTTTTATACCTCATCTTAACTTTACTTTATTTTGTGTTCACTAATAGTTACTTTGTTTAAATAAAATCATTTGCCTTCAGTCTGTGTCTCTCTCATTTTTATCATGGCTTCTAACCCAGGCCATGACAAATTGGGAGCTTGTCCAGGATGTTAAGTGCTAATAAGCAAATGTTAGCAAGCTCACATGCCTGTTGATTCTACATCATGGTTTTGACCCGTCCTCCACACAGCTGCATGTCCCACCAGCAGCGTTTCAGAAGTGTTTCAGCAGTGGCGTGTTTTGCCTGCCTGATCATGTTGACTTGCTCAGATTTTGTTGATTTGGTTCTCTTTCCTTGCTTTTTGTGCTTCTATCATTGATAAGCAGGCTACATAGTTAAACAGTTTCTTGTCTGCCTGGGGTCTTTTGTTTTGAAAATTGACCAGATTATTTTTTTTCCTGTGTGACTTCCTGCCTGCTCGATTGGCCTTGTGATTGATATGGCATCCGTCAAAAACAGACTCAGCACGTATCTGAAGCAGAGCGGAGAGCCGCTTTTGGGACACCCTGAGGGACTGCTGGTTGGAAATCACAATCGCTGTGTGGAATGGCCATGATCAGCTCTGGCTGACATGGTGGAGCCTTAATGTGACGTAGCCGTGCCTGGTGGAATCTAACCGTAACATAGTGAACACGCTTAACATTATACCATTACAGTTTCCATTTTTTTCTGTTTTGCAGATGTTGCTAATCATCTGGCAACCCCTCAGATTTATGTTGCGACTCTTGCTTCTCCAGGTTGGGAACCACTGCTTAATGTTGTAGCAGCCAATTCTAAAAGCAGTTCACAAAGTTTTCCCAGATGGTAATCAAAAATGAAATTTAGGGAGAGGGAAGCTCTACAAAGCAAAAAACAAAAAACAAAAAAACCCTACATTTCACAGTATTTGTTGTACTGTGGCTTAAACGGGCATTTAAGAGGATTATATTTTAACTAACTATGTCTCATATCAGGGTCATTACTTATATTTAAAACAAAGACAACATAAATATGCATTGTCCGTCGAGGCAGACTCTGCTCATCAACACAGCCTAAAGAAATACATGCAACAAGCTGCTGACCTTTTTTTTTCTTCTTCTGGTAGGAGAACTTCTTCTCGATTGCATTGACTTCCTCTGGGGATATGAAGTGACGCACATTGTAGCTGACGCCCACTCTGTTCAGGTGGCCTCTCACGTGATTGGCAAGCCCGATGCCATTATGGAATCGATCGGGGCAGTAGGGGCATTTCCTCTCCACACTCTTGAGCGCCTCTGTGTCCTCATCAATCTCGTCGTTGTCTTCATCCAAGATGCCCTCTGACAGGAAACGTCGCACACGTTCCTCGTCAATGTCGTCGTCATCATCATCACTGTCAATTTCTGCAGGAGCAGCAGTAACCCGGTTGCTCCTCCTCAAAAAGAAAACCTTTCCATCTTTCTCCACTTCCAGCTTGTCTTCATCCTTCACACTCTTCTTAGGAGGGAGTGATAATGTAGCACTCTGCTGTGCTGAACAGTCATCTATAAAGAATAAAAAACAACGTTGGGTAAACAGACAAATCCTACTCAAACTGAAACAGTATGCATACCTTAAAGGGAAAGTAAGTTCACCACTTTTATGTGGATGTCCACTCAGTGTTGATGATAAATGTAGTCAATTGATGCAATAAATTCCTCAGTGTGTGCTATATTGACAAAGCAAGCTGAGTTCTCCTGCTTGTAGAGGCATGCCGGCAGTGCCTACATGTACCAGGATGCATTGCACACGAGCTTCTGACACTTACACTGCTGTGTATCACCACTCTAGCCTATAGCTATTACAATGTTGGCCAAAACATAGCTTTAGGTGAGAGAAATATGCAGCTAGCACGCCCCCTGGCAACCCAGAGGCAGAGACTTGAAATCCAATCTGAAGTATGTGAGCAGCGTGTGTGTTCAGATGACACTTTTTACCCCCTAACTTTGTTGAATAAAGGAAGCAAGCATTTGTTTTGGCCTGAGATGCTGCAACCTCTAGAGCACGTCATATACAGCACCTTGAAAGAAGAATTTGAAAATGTAAATGATGCTGATGACCAGTGAGCTATTGATATTTACAAATCAAGACTTGATAGTCTAACAATGCCAAAGCTGTCAGTGAAAAAAAAGTTTAAATCGAAAAATTTAATCTACTAATGACCTTAAAATGGAAAGTCAAATTGAATTGTGGATTTGGAGAATCCTGACACCCCTACACATTACACATAGTCATTTGCACCATCGTTTATAATAAAATATTAATGAGTGCAGCTTTAATCTTTTCTGTATGGTCAGGTTGTCATTACAGTTTTAACACAAAGCTATGAGTGAATAGCATGTAAACAGTGGGTTTAGAGAAATCAGACTAATGTCTTATCAAACATGCAAAAATGAATACTCACAATAATCTGGCTTAATGGTATGTTGTAATCATTTGGGCGAGAAACTGTAACAACTTGCATAGAAATCAAGTAAGGGTGACTTAGTCTAACCTCAGCATTAGAGACTTTAGTCTGACATTGAGGCTCACCTGTGTTTGATCGTGCTCTGGTGTGCGGTTTCACTCCAGGAGGTGAGTTGGCCTCTTGTTCAGAGCACTCAGTGTCAAGCTCTGTGCTCTGATCTTCGTCCTGCTCTTCCTCTTCACTCCCGGGCAGCTTGTCATCATCCAGTCTGGGATGAAACTTGGCCAAATCAGTCCAAGTCTTCCCTCTTCTGCTGAATCTCCTGTTCCCACCACATTTGAAGACCACCTGGCCCTTGGGACGAGCCGCAGCACCATCTGGTATTGTGCTGTCCCTAGAGGCAGTGACACCTTGCTGGCTTTTGCCTTGAGGACTCGCATTGGTTGGGGATCCAGATCCAGACCCAGAGAGGTGGTCAGAATCGAGGGTGGGTTTAGAAATTCGAGCACCCACGTTAGACCTTGAATGCTGGCCAGTTTCATCAGCCTGCGCCCCGCTGATGGAGACCTGTCCTGGGTGGACAAGTTTCTGGTGTTCCCTCATTACAGTCTGACTTGAGGTCAGGAAGGCACAATGACTACAGGCCAGGGAACATGATGGTGAACTAGGAGATGGGGAATCAGACCGGAGAACAGGTTTTTTTCTGTTGTGGATTTTGGAGTGATTAGCCAGTGCCTGGGGGGTTCTTGTGCTGAAGTTACACTTGGTGCAGACAAAGCGGCGGCGGTAGGCAGAAACAGCTCGGGCCTGAGCTGGAGCTCGAGCTGAATTTGGAGGAGTTGCATTTGAGTCAAGAACTGCTTGGTCTGCATCTGGTGTTGAAATTGGTGCTGGGGAAAGAGGTGGAGATGTGACTATTTCTGGGTCTGACTCTTTGCCTGGAATCGAGGCTGCACTTGCATCTTGCATAATAGCTGGGTCTGGGCTTATATGCTTCACCATCTTACTGTCGAGTTTCTGAATCTCTTTTGCTTTCCCATTTTCATTCAGTTTCTCAATCTCCTCCAAGATCTTCAGACGGGACTCCTCGTGCCTTCTGTGATGCTCTGCCAATGTGAGCCGATTTGGCAGGTTCCATCCACACTCCATACACCGAAAACGGCCGCCCTTTCCTAAACGCCTGCCACCCCCAGCCCCACTCTGACAGTGCTCAACTATGTGCTCCTGCAGGTGGACCTGCTTTTTGAAATAAATGCTACATTCCACACAGGTGAAGATTTCTTTACCTGGCCCTAGCTCACTTTCTTCTCTTTGTCTTTTTTCCCTCCTCTGTCTCTGAACTTTATCGGCTCTTCCACCGCTCCCTCTCCAAAGTCGACTTCCTCCTCAAAATCATAAACACCTCCACCTCGATTCAGCTGTGCTGGTTCAGCAGGTTTTGATTTTTGAGGAGACACTCTTGCCCGCTTGCCGGTCTCAGGCAATGTGCGTTTCAAGGTGCCAAGTCCAGAGAAGGGCCTGAGCAGCACCCTCTTCTTTCTGCACCGCTGAATGAATGTGCAATGAGCCCAGGGGGCAGGAGGGGGACTCTCAGGGTCTGAGTCTCCAGGGAAGCTGTACACATCTCTCTCTGGCTCCTTTGTTTCTTTTCCCTTGGGCCTTTTCTCTCCCTCACTACTGTCCGCCTCCTCCTCCATTTGGCAACCTTCCTTTGGTTTTACTTTGGCCAGAAACAGCTCAGCTCCCTCAGATACATTCCAGACTTTACTGTCTGCCACTGTGAAGAGAAAACAGAGGAGTTATGAATGGAAGGAGTCTTAAGATAAAAAGAAAGATATCAAGTGTGCAGGCAGATTTTGTTTCCTCCTTATGGTACTTACATTCTGTTGGGCCAAGCTGAGATGTATTTGGCTCTTCTGTCTTTGTGCTCTCGTTGTTGTCGTGCCCCTCCACAGGAGTGGGCGAGTCAGTCTTGCTATGCAAGTGCTGCAGTTTTTCAGGTTCTTGGTCATCTTCACTATCAAGTCTGGACAGCATTGGAAAGGAAAAACATCACGTGACATTTCTAACATATGAAAGAGACATGAAACAAGACAAAATTACAAATCATTTACCCTTGAGGACACTGAGGTTGCTATTTTTTCTGGAAATTTTGAGTGTTTTAGAGGGGGTCTGAGGGAGTTCAATGAAAAACATACACATGGTACAATATTTTCCTTGCTGATGCCGATATTTTTATTATGGTTGTTCCAGTACCGATACCAGTTTTGAAAATACAGCCTAAAAGGCTACATCAGTATGGAGTATGCATCAGTGAGTATGCAAGTCTATGCACTGATCTGATACCACGTAATTTATTAGCCCCAAAACAGGACTCTTCCCAGCAGTGTCCCGTAATTATGGATGTCATGTCCTTCGGGCTAAAGAAGAAAAGGAACATCCAGATTGTTACCAGCGCCAAGTTCAACAGCCAGCATCTGTGATGGTATGGGGGTGTGTTGGTGCCCATGGCATCATGGGTAACTTGCACATCTGTGATGGCTCCAATAATGCTGAAAGGTACATACATGTACAGGTTTTGGAGCAATATCTGCTGCCAACCAGGCAATGTCTTTTTCAGGGACGTCCCTGCTAATTTCATCAACATAATGCCATGACACATTCTCAGAGCATGTGGCTCCTGAGTGAATGGGTTCGGCTACAAGACTGACCTGCCTGCAGTCCAGACCTGTCTCCTACTGAAAATGTGTGGTGTATTATGATGCACAAAACACATCAACAGACACCCCAGACTGTTGAGCATCTGAAGTTCGTACATCAAGACAAGAATAAAAAAGAATTTCACTTTCAAAACTTCAACAATATGTGTCTTCATTTCTTACTGAGTGTTGTTAAAAGGAAAGGTAGGCAGCACAGTGGTAAACATGCTCCTGTGCCAACTTTTGGAACATCCTGCAGGCATCAAATTCAAAATGAGTGAATATTTACAACAAACAATTAAGTTAATCAATTTGATACCTTTATATTTACTTTAATTTCCCTGTTTCAAGTGTTTATGCTAAGCTAAGCTAAAGAAAAAAAAAGATCAGCCTTTGTGATGTCTCTCTTAACTAACCAGCTGATTTCACCACCACACAAGTCACTAGTCTTCCTCCTGTACCTCCTCCTCCTCACCTGAGTCCAGAAGAAGGAGATCCTGGGCTGTGAGCAGCCAGACCATGAGGGTTAGAAAAGTGCTGTAGCTCCTCCTCTGACACATGACAGCACACAAAACACACAACCACAGAAACATCACTTCACAGCTTAACAGTTACAATCAAAACACAGTCAAAACTACAGTGCATACTCAGGTTACATAGAGAGAGAAAGATGAGAGACTTCTGACTACATGCAGACTGAATAACAGGGGACAACAATTATATATCACAGATATTAGCTAAATTCTGTTCTACTGTTAGCTTTACTCTTGAGAAGTGTGCCACAGGTTTCCAATAGATATTAAGCCATGTGTTACCATCTAGTGTTTCTTTCTCAGAGTCAGAGTCCCAGCTTAGGGAGGAAGGAAAGGCTGAGGACCTGAATCTCCTCTGTGCACTCCTCCCTGGCTCTGCACTGGGCTGAGTGCCCTCAGTCTGCTTGGGGCCCTCATCTCCAGCGCGGCCCCATGAGGATTTGGCAGACATCAGGCCATCCCTCACATTTGGAGAACATGAGGACTAGAGGGAATAATAAAAACATACATTTCAGATCTTATTGTTGAGCAAAGCACATGAGAGCGATTATGAGAACGTTTGATGATGTCTTACCTGTAAGGTGCAGTTGAGGAAGGTGGGGGTGACAGGGTTTTGTGCTGCGTTGAAGGGTGGGGGCCCATAGCTGGTCCCTGGGGTTAAGGGTCGCCCTTCTGGCTCCATGGTCCCCCAGAGAACAGTATGGAGTCCCACTGGTGACCAGCCTGCCTACATTGTGCAGTCTCCTCTTTTTCTGGAAACATAAACGCACACTGACAAATTAGTTTCTCATGGCTTAAAAGCACTGCTTACTGTAGTAACTTAAGGCACATTTCCACCACAGGAACTTTCTCCAGGACGAGGGCCTTTGGTGGTTCCACCACATGGTACAGGGTCCAAATTAAGTTCTGGGGACATTATTTTACTCCCCCAAAACATCCCCACTTCCCCACAAACACATTATGTCCTTGCAATGTTGCCACCATGACCTATCATTTCTGATACTGTAAACATCGATATACAGTTATATTAGTTACGTTGCTGCATTGTTGTTACAATGGAATATGTATTCTATGGTATTTTTGCTGTGGCCTGTTTATCTAATGCTGTCGCTGCAGCATTGCTAAAATGTCACAACATCTCCAAAAAGTGGTGGAAAACTAGAACAACACATGCTGCAAAAGTTTCACTGCAACTACTTTTCTGCAATGACTTTGTGTTAGTCGAGGTACTTAAAAAAGTACAGGAACTTTTGGGGTGGGGCTTGCGGCTCTAAACATTTCCAATTGGTTGAGTACTCGCAGCATTTTATTTCAGCCACCATTTTCAATCATCTTGACCAGCGGCAAACCAGTTTGGTTTTTGTTCATTGTGCTTCTACACATTAACATGGAGTTAGAGATGAAAGCCTGTGTAAGTAGAACAATCAAAGGCGGCACACCTTGAACCTTCTCCATGCTTACTGTTGTTGCAGTGCCACACAAATAATGATGCCCGTCTGTCGCTTTATATTTTAGTCATGTTGTGTAGTTAACACATAAAAACCACATAAAAATGTAGACATTGTTTTTTCATACGTCAGTGGACTAATTTGCCTAAACTTTGTGTTTGTTCAACCACGATGTAAACAGACAACAACAGGCTGAAGGAACCTTGTTAGCCTGGTTTCCACCACAGGAATTTTCTAGGAACCTTTGGAGGAACTTAGTGCCTTTCCACCAGAAGGACCAGGATCTAAATCAAGTTTCAGGGACACTATTTTAAACCCAAAAAAATCCCTGCTTGGAAGGTAGCACTTTACAAAAGTTCACAAACTTTGGGGATGGGGCTTGCAGCACTGAACATTTTTATTTCAGCCACCATTTTAATAATCTACAGTTGCAAACCAGCTTGTTTTTTTTCTTCATTATGCTTGACACACCAATATGAAGTTACAGAAGAAAGCCTACGACAAACGACTTATTGAGCATTTATGCTGAGGATGAAATCCAGCAGGAACTGTCCTTCTGTCGCAGAAATAATGATGCCTCCTTTCACTTTATATGGGGTCTTCTTTGTTGTGTAGTTGTGTGCAATAACGTCGTGTAAAAACAGCTGTTGCTTTTCTGAAGGAACCTTTTTGCTCTTTGAAAAGTAGATCCAGGAACTAAAAGTTATGGACCATACTTTGGGTGTAAACCAGGCTTTAGTTCCTTGAAAATAGCTCCTGGGACTAAAAGTTACAGGTACTTTGAGTGGAAACGTGGCTTTAGTTCCTTAAAAAGTAGTTCCTGAGAGTAAAAGTTCTTAGTACTTTGGGTGGAAACGCAGCTTTACAAAACAAAATGTTTTTTTTTTATAACAGCCAGCAGATTGTGTGAATAAATCAGAAAGCATATCAGACAAAATAAAAAAGTGTCATATCTGCAGAATCTGCCATGTTTTGGCTGTCCTCAGTATTTTTGTTTTTTGCCAGCTGCAGTTTTCGGACCGTCTGACCTATTTTTCACAATATGTCTGGTCTTAAAGAATGAAATAGGGCGCCCAAATGGTTACATAAATAAGTGGCCTTTATATTCAGGCCCATGTCCTCTCCTGCTGCCCCTCTAAAAAGCAGCAAAACGCCCGGGCACATCAAGGTGTCCCACGGGTTTGGCCTCTGTTGCTTCAGAGGACGTGGCTGATATCGATCCAGTCGCTGTCAGGTGACTACAACAACAATACATCCACGCACAATGCTTTTAAGACCTAAAACGCCCATAAGCTGCAGTTTTTTTTTTTTTTAGTGCAAATACTCACTGAAATCGGCCTGGTTTGCGGATCGCAGTGAAAGGCTGGCGCTTTCAGGCACCGTTCGTCATACTTTTGAGGACGCAGCTGAAGCTTTTACGCCCCGACACGATGCTCGCCAGAGGCTTGGACTGCTCCCATGGACAAACTTGCTCTTTTAATCGCCGCTCGGGTTTTTTGCATGGATCCCTGGAAGATGCCAGGCAGAGGACTCCATGTTATTTGGCTTGCAGGCACGCCACGGCTGCGTACGTAACGTCGACGGGGAGGGTGACGAGAAGAGTTTCGAGTAAAACACCAGAGTCAAGTTGAATAAGTTCAACTTTTTACCAGAGTCAAGCTGATAAATGCATTTCTACGTGGTTGACGCTGATGTATGTGAAAGGTTGTTTTGGTTAAAGGCTTGGATCATGAAGACAATTTCCTCTGCGAAAAATACAAGACTGATCTGTGTCAACATGCCAAACTGGTAACATTTATTCATGACAGACGTTATTTCACGTTGACAGGTTAAGTATTTAAATGTCAATTGTGCCAAATTAGTTTCAGCTGACAGCATCTGTTTGTCCCACATATTCACCACTGTAATAAATAACATCTTAATTAAATATCTTGCAGATTTATCTTTTGCTATGAGACAAGAACAGCTGTGTTGAGTTTGTCAATCGGTTTGTGTAATATAATTTCCTAAATGCTGGAAATCAATAAACGCTTTACTACTGCTTATTACATGGTCCTCTGGCGCCCTCTACTGGGGAGAGATGGGACTGGAAGAAGGACTCAGACTACTTTATTTTAATAGAAATAGTAATATACACAGTGTAGAAATACCCTGTTAGAAGTTCAAGTCCTGGCTAACACTTTCTATGACGTCCATGTCTATAATACATTATAAATATGCGTATAATGCGTTAAAGTCTGCTTATAGCACTGTATAATTATAGTTATATGGACTCATAATTATTCATTATGCTTCAAAGCAGAGGTTTTCAAAGAGGGAGGCGGCCTCCCCAGGGGGGCTCCAAACAGTTTCAGATGAGGCTCAGTGAATGGAAGTGATTAAATATTACATAAGTCTTTACATCCGTTAGCAAAAGAAGATCACATAAAATAGCTAAATGTGTGTGATTTAGTTAAAGACATAGTTCAGAGATGTAGCTGTTTACTGGTTTTCCCACTTTTCCAGAGTCAGAAACTAATTTGGCCAGATATTTTTCATGTATTCAGTCTGAAATTAAGTCACACACGGCAACATGGGGTGTCTTGGCCCAAGTGTTGAGTGTCTATAGGATCTAATTAAGGCTGCAACCAAATTTTATGGTCATACAATTAATTGTATCTTTAAGTAATCACACAAGATTTCATGTGACACAGGTCACAGAATTCAAAAGAAAAGGCGAACAATCAGAAAATAAGATAAGAAACAAATATTTATTGTGTTGAATTTTGGCTCATCCAAGGCTCTTCTTCTTGTCACACAGATCGTTTTCAGTTCTTCACCTCCTGAAAGGAAGGAAACAAAATATGAAATAAAATATACGAAACAGTTTGCAGTGTGGAAGAAGTATTCAGCTCATTTACATAAGTAAAGGTAATAATACAACAGTGTCAAAGTACAACTAATTATACAGCTTTAAAAATCCTACTCAAGTTATAGCACAGTAAAATATTATCAGCAAAATGTATTTAAAGTATCAAAGTAAATATACTTGTTCTGCAGTATCATAATCTCATTAATATGGTTGGAAAAAAGAAAAAGCAAAGTTCCAATACACGTTTTTATTTGTTTTTCTTTATCTGTAACATTAGATTGTTTTACCTCTTTGAACATCAAATAGTTATTTAAAAGAAACTATGTGAGAGGTTGAGGGAAAATGTCTTTTTGGTGGGACTGCAAACAGCTCCAACCAGATAGGTTAGCAAAGTCACTACTGACTATAGCAGTGAAGAGCGTAATATATACTTCTGAAATGTAGTGAAGTAGATGTATCAAGTTACAAAAAAACTTAAATAATGTAAAGATTAAGTACAGTACTTGAGTTACTCAGTTACTATAGAGCACTATATTTACACATACTCATGCTGGTTAAAATACTGCTAACGATGGCCTGTAGCTCTCATCTGGAGTAAATTAATCTGGGACTGAATCAACTCTAGAAGATGGATCTTATTTGAAATGGATAGACCTGCTTCTGAAAATTGTATTTCCTGTCAAACTCAAGACTTTAACTCAGTTGTTGTCATTTGCAAAACAGAAACATCCCAATGTGTTCTTGTAATCATTAGGCATGCCCTGATTGTCTTGACATGTCCAAATAGCAGGATTAAAAGACATATTGAAGGATGCCACACCCTCATGACAACAGGCCGCAGTCTCGCATCCTTGACTGTGTGCTTTTGATCTTCCTTATTCTGTCATGCCAGTGCAATCAGGGCATTAAGGGCACTTTGTAACAGGCTACATCACCTCTGTTGCTGATGTTCAAGCTTTGTTTGTATCACAGCTGACCAGATTTCCCACATCTTCTAAATAAGACCAGCTGATACATATGTCGACACTCTTACGTACATACCCCAAAGTGTTCCCAGCCTTTGATCTGTTATAGAGAGCATCTCCGGGACAGGCCGTGTTCACCACCTGTCTGTGCCCCTGCAGGGTGAAGTTGGCCACCAGTCGCCCTCCACCGACAGCGCAGGAGGCCAGCTGATCTCTCACCAGCCCCATGGAATGCTGGGAGGGCAGACTAGACATGTAATCGCCGATGAAGGAAACGCCATAGCCTACAGAGTTGTGTCCGAGGGTGTGGGCTCCCCGCCAGTGCCAGCTTCGGCCCTCATAGATGTACCCGTCAGAGCCTGCGACAAAACTGTGGGAGCACAAAGTATCTCAGACATACTGTATGTATATCAAAAAATGTTTGCATAGGAGCGCTTCCTGCGCTCAAATTAAGTTTGTTTGAGGTGCTCTATGAATAGAGATACATGTATACTTGAAAAAACTCCAAGGCACTCTCTTTTAGAACAATTAAAATGCCATCATTGTCACAGGATGGTTATGTTGGACCTGAAAACAAATAAAACTTCAACTTGTTTCATCATACAAGCCTTCATCAAGGAGTCTTGGGTTTTGACTCCCAAATAAAGGCTTATATGCCACAACCCAGGAAGTCTTGAGTTATGAACTGCTAATGTAGGTTTGCTGATACACAGGGAGTCTTTCAACTTCCTGACGAAGGCTTGTATGCTAAAATGCATGGAGTCTTGAGTTTGACCCCCAGAGTAGGCTTATATGCCGAAATACATCAGAGATTATTTGTTTCAAGGTCCAACATGACCATGTTGTGACAATAAAGGCATTTAAATTGTTCTAAAAGAGAGTGCCTTGGTGTTTTCTGTGATTTTTAAGTAAACTGTATGTATATTTGCAAACCTGACTGCCTTTACCTGTATCCTATGTCATCCCAGCCTCTGTCGTCCTGGTGGAAGCGCTGCATGGAGCGCATGTCTGCAGAGCACTGCTCGAAGGTGAGACACGGCTGGCTCGGGGTGGAGGTGTGGTGGATGAACATGAAGGAGAGGGGTAGAGAGAGGTTGGTGGGGGTTCCTCTGTACGGCTTTGCCTCCCACATACAGCGCGGTATGATGGGCGGACAGTCTGAAACAGATGAATAATGACGGATCAGAGCTGGTTAGTATGTGTAAATGGAATGAAGACTGGGGCAGACAGTTTTGGAGAATGAGCTGATTGTTGAGTCTCATTCCCAGGTCAGTCAGTTCACCCCCAAATCATAAACACAGTTTTGGCCTGTAGTGCATATTTTCTTCATCTAGATAGTTTTGTGTGAGTTTTGGGGATATTGGTCATAGAGATGTCTGCCTTCTCTCCAAAGCACTTAGCTTGTAGTGCTCAAAGTGCCAAAAATACATTTTAAATACTCAACGACAACGTCTCTTCCAGAAATCATGACCGGGTTACTCGAGATAAACCACAGACCTTGTTGTGAGTAGTCACATGTCGGAACTACTTCTCCAACTAGAAAAAAGCCTGTGGATTATCTGAGGACCGGTCATGATTTCTGGACAGAGACACTGGTATTGAATAATTTAAATGTATTTTTTTGGTGCTTTGAGCACCACAAGACTAGTGCCATCTAGTCCCATTATATTGGAGAGAAGGGAGACATCTCATCTGTTATGTATCTGTATATTGGATTTGGGGGTGAACTGTCCCTTTAAGCAAAAGCCTAATAATCAATAATTGATTATTCTCAATTTGAAAGACAACAATTGTTTCTTTCTTTGGTCTCATGCTCACCCATGTACTTCTGAACAAACTCTCTCATTCCTTCTTTCACCATAGCCACCAGCTCCTTCTTCTTCTCCACGTCCATCTTTGAGCGCCCTGACAGTCTCCGCTGCAGCTCCGCTGATTTCACCACCTGTCTGGTCAGCGCTGGAGGGCTCACCAGCCCTCTGAAGTTCTCCCTGCGTCGTCGGCTGATGAGGCGTGGGGCGGTGTCCAGTCCTCCCCTCTCCAGCTGGTGGCAGTAGTACTCTGTCAGCAGACTGCTGAGCTTGAGAGGACGTCTGGATTTGATCTCCATCCCTAGAACCACGCCGTCCATGCCTCCGTTCAGCTGCGCAGTGGTGAGCAGAGATGGGCTGTCCAAGAGGGTGAAGACTTGAGGAGAGGTCACATTATCCCAGCAGCCATCGGGTCCCAGAAGCTGGGTGTGAGGGGAGCTGTGGCTGAGAGAAAGGTCCAGGTCTTTGGCCAGAGTGAGCTGGTACAGGCCCCGAACACGCCCCGCAGACTGGGAGAGGAGACCAGCCTCGATGCCCAGGAGGAGAGGTGTAAGGGCAACAGTGGTGCCATCAGAGGTCAGGACCACGCCTTTCTCTGTAGCATCCTCTTTCACCCTGTGACGCACAACCTTTCTAATGTAAGCTGCGAGGCCAGAGTCCACTTCAGGACCACCAGAGTTGGCATTACCCAGAAAGTGCTGAATGAATGCATCATTAAGGCCAGCTGCTCTGCGCAGCCTCCTCAACACAGCTACTGGCTCTGACCCAGGATCCCCGTCCTCCACCTGCTTCACCACCCTGATGAAGTCATTCATGTGGCAGGAAAATGAGGCTGAGGACAAGAACAGAAAACACATGCATGTCTTTGTCTCTTCAGCTGTACACAACCTTACCCTTAAACTCGGTTTGTATCCCAATTTTGAGAAAACTAATAATTTCAAGGTAGCTGCACTCACTAGATTTTTGAGTTTTGAATCAAACTCTTAAGTTTTAAAATAAACTAAAAGTATTGCCAACTGATAACACTGAAAAAAATTACTTTTCTTCTTTAGATTAACCTTGTCATTATTTGGATGTTTAGAAATTAAATGGTTGTTACTGAAAATATTCGATTATTAATCATTATTCACTTTCACCTCAATGAGTTTACTAAACCATTTTTGAAATACATTTTTTGGAGTTTCTAAAACTCAATGATTCAAATTTATCTAAAAAACAAGTAAATTTGATCATCAAAGCATTATTAGTTGCTAAAAACCCAAAAATCTTTTTTAGTTTTTAATTTTTATATTTTTTAGTTGTTTCATTGTTTCACCTGCTCTACAGTTTCATGTTTTGTCTGCAAAATTCTTAATTTGTAACAAAAAGCTGAAGTCACATAAATGTAGTGGAGTAAAAAGTACAATATCTTCCAGTAAGTGGCATGAGATTTAAGTCTGTAAAGCACAAGTACCTCAAATCTGTACTTAAGTACAGTACTTGAGTAAATGTCTGCAGTTACATTTCACCAATAATGGAAACTAATCCACTTTAATTCTGCAAATGAAACAGGATTCCAGTGAAGTCTTATGAGGTTGTTATAAATTATGAAATACAGTAATACAGTCATTCTTTCTCAGTGTGGGGGCATCTTGTGGTAATGAAAACTGTGGCAGAAATAATGCTTTATTATAGTGAAGCTTACAATGTGTTGAAAAAAGAGAGCTCGTGCAGACTTCCTTAAATGTGTCGTATAGTTACACTTAATAGCAGGTTACACAGATATGTGTGCAGCATGTGTTCCTTATTTGTTCAGGCATGACAATAGATCCATTACAACTGTTATGGGGCCCACAAGCTGTGTATGTACAAGGCCCCACACCACCCTGCTGATAAGAGGAATAATTTGATAACGCGTGAGCCTATATGAGCTCATAGAAAAAGTAAATATTTTAGCTATTCGTGTTCAACAGAATGAGAGAATTCTGCACTGGTGAAATTTGCCAAGTAGATAAACAACTATAAATAATCATTGGTCAAACTAAAAAAAGAACACACAATTTACTGTAGTCATTACATTTTCTTTCCCTCCAAATAATCTTGATCTGAATACAACATGTACATAAATATATATATATTAATATATATATATATATATATATATATATATCACATATAATATATATTATATATACAGTATAAATACATACAGTATTTCCACTGCGCTTCAAGGCAATTGCCTTACTAAATTTTGGTTCAATAACTCAAACTCTTAAATTTTGAAATAAATTAAACAAAGTTTTGCCAAAATACTATATTTTGTTTAAATATTTTACTTCTCTTCTTTAGATAAAGTTGAATCTTAATTAATTATTAACAATTTACTTTCACTTTACTTTTTCAATGAGTTTACTCAACAAATCAATTATTGAGGGATTTCTAAACTCAAAGATTCAAATTTATCTAAAGAAGAAAAGTAAATCATCTCAACAAAACATTATTAGTTGGTAAAACTGTTTCAAAGGCTTTGAGCCAGACTCAACTCTAAACATCTTTTGAAGTAAGTTGCCTTTTGAGTTTTCTAAACTTTTTCATTTGTACAGTGTGGTGAAACTGGCAAAAGCAAAAATAAATGTCATTACCTTCTGCATATGAGCTGACCAAGAGCACCATGAGGGCCAGGGTCTGTTTCCAGCAGCCTGTGTCCATCCTGAGCCGTCAACACCTTCAGCTCCAAGCTTCAAATGTCTCCTACCTTGTTTGCTCGCTCACTTTTATAGTGAAGTTCATGTGCAGACTAAGTGGCTGATTGTGTAACAGTTGTGGACATACTGTAGATATACGCCCGGCGTGACCGACTAAGCATTGTGGGAAACCAGCACCTGTAACGTAGGCAGTGTGGCGGGGTTAGTCACTACTGCTCAAAGTCTTCCTGTGTACAACACACACACCACACACACACACACACACACACAGCGTCGATGAGACCGAGCTGGACATTTTCGAGAAATTCTCAACTTCTGTAATTAATCTCAGTCATCTCATTTCTGTCTTAAATGTGGCCATGCTTGTGAAACCTTCTCGGAATAAAATCTGACAACTAGCAAAGTCTTCAACTGCTGTGTTAATCTTTGGTATTCCTCTGTGAGGCAATGAGCATGTTCTTGTCTATGATCAGAAAACACAAAAAACCAGGCTGCAAAACTGAGGAAGTCCCAGAGCCAGAAATCATGCGTGTGCTGTGTGACAGAAACATATCTGCACTCTGATTTATTCATTATTGATTTTAGGTCAAGTTTGTATGTGCACTGCACACCGACGTTGCTGAAAATGCAAGCTGTGAAAAAGTGCATCAAATTGTTTAGACAGAAATCAATCGACAGCGGTCACTGATGACAAGAACAGGAAGTAGATGTACCTTATATCGGAGAAGTGGAAAATCCATAACAAAATATTTCGGATGTAAACAGCAAAGGTCAAAGATATAAATCTGTAATTACCCTAATCTGAAAAATAAAGATATCAGAGGGACTGACAGCTCACCTGACTAAAATGAGAACAAACAAAATAAGCAGTTGAACAGACTTTTTCTTCCCAGCAGACATTTAAACTCAAACAACACCACCTTTACGCTATGCCCTCACAGTAATGAATATAGAATTAAATTTACTTAACAAAAACTGAACATGATAGATCTTGCAAAGGTAGAATTTAAGGTGGAGCTGACATTGGATTACATTTGTACAGGTGTAGGCTACCTAAAGCGCCACACTGCAAGCCTCACTGCTCAATTCTGATTTATTACTCAGATCTGATTTTGTTGTTGTTGCTGTTGTTGTTTGTTTTGTTGCTGTTTTGGTGTTTGGTGTGTGTGAATGGGTCACAGTCCTGAACAGACCCACATGCACAAAATAACAATAACAAAGACCTCACACGATGTGATGAGAATGGCTTCACAGAAACAGATTTCATGCAAAACTTCAGCATGTCAAGGACTACTTTTAACAATATCTGTGTCCACAAGAGTCTTGTGGCAAAACATTTCAGGTGAGTCAGTGACGTAAAAGTCACATGAATCTGAGGTCACACTGCAAAAAATCAGACCTGTATCTGATTTAGGACCATATATGAAAGTGGCCCAAAATTGAAAAGATCAGATGCCAAGCGATAGTGCTGTTTGTGTCATGAGAATAAATAAATAAATAGCCTAAATAAATCAGACCACTAAAGCACTTCTGCCTGCAGTGTCAATGTATCTTGTCTGTGCAGTCACCCATAGACAAAATATTCTTCTACCTCTATAATTTCAGCCTTTACTTTGTCGTTCTGGTTTGTGTATTGTTTTTAAATGGGTAAAGCAGCAGATATGTGATTTCACTTTAGTTTACAGTACAGTTCTGTTGTAATGTGTCCCTAAATACCATGTAACAAGTCTAATAAGAATCTAACAGTATAAAATTATTTTTATTTTATTAATTTATTTATGTATGATACATTGTCTGTGTGTAGACGCTGCAGGCTCCGGTACAGTAGGGGGCGCTGTGCAGGTTAACTGCTGGTTGCAACTTTAGAGTATTCGAAACGTCAAAGAGGAAGAGGAGGAAGAAGAAGAAGAAAAACTGGACAGCAGCTGATCTATCCCCAACAAGGTTCGTCTACCGAGAAATCCCTCGCTTATATAAATCAGCGCAATAAATCACATGTTGCCTTCGCTGTATATGTGTCGTTAAAACGTGCGTGTTTACTCTCTTGTACGGAGTAGCGCGCAGTGATCTTATCCGGAAGTGTCAGCTAGCATCTGTGGCTGCAGAGCTAACAGCTAGCGGCGATCAGCGGTCTGTTGTTTGAAAGGCTCAAAGTGAGCATTAGTGCGACGCAGCGGGTGGTTCAGAGGTCACGGCGTGTTGTTAAAGGCTGATAGAAGGTGTCATGTGTTTTTGGTAATGCGAAAAAAAAATAATGTGAGTTTAATGTGGGAGAGCCGGTTAAATGTGGCCGCACATTATCTGTCAGTGTGATATAAGAAACCTCACCGTGGTGATGTGTTAAAGTGTGATTATTGTCATGTCATTTCATGTCATTTATACTAAATGACGCATATGCATTGCTATATATAGATGTTACTCGAGTCCTGAGGATATTAGTCGATAAACACAAAATAAATTGAATAGTTTCTGGAGATAAATAATTTAAAATAGTTACCCAGAAAAATGCTAAACAATTTTGTGTTATTGTATTGTTATAATGCAAGCACAATTTTTTTTTTTGACTTGCTTGTGTAGTGACTGTTTGTTGAAAAAAAGAGTCTCAAAAAAAAAAAAATCAAAACCTAGTATATAAATACTATAAATACTATTTTGTAGCAATGTCACAATTTTAATATTGTATTGAAAATCAACCAAAATGAGCTTTTAGTTTTAATAATTGAAATCAAAGGCAGAATTTGTGATTCTCTGAGTATTTTTTTTCTCTGTGTCCGGCATGTGTCCAAACAAAAAAAACACTTCAGTGACAACACAGGGTAGCTTACTGGCTTTTATATCACATTTGCCAGGGCATAAAAACAGTGATCTATTGAGCGTTAAAAATCAAGGCTCAATGGTCTGACAGTCATAACTGTCAGTGGGAAAAAAAAAAAAAGTTTAAACTGAAAATGGATTTGACTCATGACTTAAAATTGAGTCATAGACATGGTGAATCATGATACTCCTGCTTACTTTGACATTTTACAGACAAAACCATTAATCTGAAAAAGTTCTGTTTAGTTGCAGCCTTTTATGTTAGTTTGTTAAACCTGATAAAAGGTTTAACAAACTAACAAACTGTAATATGAATCAGCATGATGGATGTGGGATCAGATTTAACACTGACTGGTGTTATTTACAGTATGTTCTTTAGCTAGTGTGGCAAAGTGAAGCTTACATGTATTTAAGTAGTATTGTTTAAGACTACAGTCCAAATACTAATCTGTTCCGTGTCCTATCATCACTCTCCAACAGAAAATGGACACGCGCTTCACTCGAGGGAAATCCAACATCTTGGAGAGACCGCTGACCCGACCCAAGACTGAAGTCAGCGTGAGCGCCTTTGCCCTTCTGTTCTCAGAGATGGTCCAGTACTGTCAAAGCCGTGTGTACTCTGTGTCTGAGCTACAGACACGCCTGGCGGACATGGGCCAGAGTGTGGGGGCCAGCATGCTGGATGTGCTGGTGCTGAGAGAGAAGAACGGAAAGAGGGAGACCAAAGTACTCAATATGTTGCTCTTCATCAAGGTGAGTGAAATTTAAAATACCTCTGATACTGTTGAGTTCAGTAGCTTTTTAATAGCTGTTTTTCCTTTAGGTTAACGTCTGGAAGTCTTTGTTTGGGAAGGAGGCTGACAAGCTGGAGCAGGCCAACGATGATGACAAGACTTACTACATCATAGAAAAGGAGCCGCTTATCAATGCGTACATCTCTGTGCCCAAGGAGAACAGCAGCTTGAACTGCGCCGCCTTCACTGCAGGCATTGTGGAGGCCATCCTCACACACAGCGGCTTCCCTGCCAAGGTCACTGCCCATTGGCACAAAGGCACCACGCTAATGATAAAGTTCAATGAGTCAGTCATAGCCAGGGACAAGGCTTTGGACGGCAGATAAGGACAACTGGACAAAGTGGGTGGTTATGTTAATCAGTACAGGATGAAGATAAATCGCCCAGATCCAGGCTAGTGTTTGTTCCTGATTGAATTTCCTGTGGTAACTGCGTGACTGATGGATGGATGGATGGATGGATGGATGCAACCTACTGAGCCACGCCCACAGAGGAAAACACTCAGCTTGGTGGTTTAATCTTTCAAGTCCTTGTGGATCATCTCACTCTTGTTATACCTCATGAAGTGACACATTGTTTACTGAATATCACATTTGATTTGGAGTTTCATGTCACGTTTTTACATCACAGATCATTCATTAAAAAATGAAAATATTGGACACTCCTTTACCACATAACTGTGTTGTTTTCAACAGTAATTCTGGGATTTTAAACCCAGCAGGTTAACATATTTTAATTAAAGGGCCAGTGTGTAGAATTAGGTGTCATCTAGTGGTGAGCTTACAGATTGCAACCAGCTCGTCTCACCCTCCCCTTCCACGCACGTAGGAGAAACTATGGTGGCTGTGAAACTCTCGTTAAACGCACAAGGCCCTACCTATAGCCAGTGTTTGGTTTGTCTGTGCTGGGATACTGTAGAAACATGGTGGACTCTGTAGAAGAGGACTCACACCCTCTGCAGATATAAATGTTTAATTCTAAGGTAACAAAAACAACAATTCTTATTTTTAGACAGTAGTGAAAACATATTTATGAATATTATATTCAATTTCTGTCATATTCTACCAATAAATCCCTGTAAGTCTTTACACACCCCTTTCACACTGTTTTTTGTTTTTACTTTTTGTAGACTAAACAATGAATTGAAAGAATGATGATTATTTGATAATGGGGTGAAAAGTGACACTGTACAAAAACAATCCACTAAATGGAGGCCAACTAATTAGAGCTTTTCCATTGTGTTAATAAATATTGGTGTCACAGTACCTCAGTACAAAGTATTGACTCATGAGATTATTTCTCAGTTAGTTTTTTTTTTCTCTGTTTCATTCCAGTTCAGCTCCTGTTACACGTTTAACCTCTGTGAAATACATTCATTCACTGTAAAGAGTTTTTGAGAAAAACTGTCAAGGCAGCTGCCTTCACTAGATTTTTGAGTTTTGAATTCAACTGAAATCAAGTTTTGAAATAAAACTAAACAAAATTTTGCAGACCTATGATGTTGTGTTGAGTTATTTAATGTTTTGTTGAAATAATTTACTTTTGTTCTTAGATAAACTTGAATTTTTGTGTAGCCCCCAAAAAACTGTATGTCAAAGATTGTTGACAGTGAGCTGTGAACCTGCATTGTCCTGATTTGGGTGCCTTGAAAATCAAATGTTTGCAATTAAAAAAAAATTAAATTATTAACCATTATTCACTTTCACTTCAATACGTTTATGATACAATGTATGAAATACAATTTTGGGAGGGGGTTTCTAAAACTTGAAGACCAAGTTTATCTAAAGAAGACAAGTAAATTATACCAACAAAACATTAGTTGGCAAAACTTTTTCAAAACTAGAGAGTTTGAGTCGGGCTCAAAACTCTAAAATCGAATGAAGTAAGTTGCCTTGAAATTTTGAGCTTTGTCTGCTTTTTCGTTTTTTAAAAGCACAAAAATAGGTCAGCACCCAAACTGTTCCTTTTGGAAATTTTAATAGTATCACTGATACTATTTTTTAATTATATAACTGATACTTTCTGGTGTGCCGACCTATTTTTGTATTTTTCATTCATTCATCCATTTTCTGTAACCGCTTATCCGTGAGGGTCGCAGGTGGCTGGAGCCTATCCCAGCTGACATTGGGCGAGAGGCGGGGTACACCCTGGACAAGCCGCCAGTTCATCGCAGGGCCATTTTTGTATTTTTAAAAACGAAAAAGCAGACAAAGCTCAAAATTTCCAGGCAACTTACTGCATTCGATTTCCTTTTAGAATTTTTAATAGTATCACTGAAATTTCCAAAAGGAGCAGTTTCTGGTGTGCTGACCTATTTTTGCATTTTTGTCTTTGCTCTTCTGTCCAGCACCCAGAATTTATTGTTTTTGGATGTGTGTGCTGTTTCTTTAGTCTACTTTTTCGTTCTTGCAGTGTATTTACTATATTTGTATTATTATTTTTTGTGTGTGTGTGTATGTGAGAGAGAGATAGAGAGAGACAGAGACTTTGGGGGTTATTAGTAACAAAGGGGAGTTTGTGCTATAATTAAAAACAGAACCTAAACATGATGTTTTAGAAGCTGACTCCAATATATCTAGACTCAGCACTTTGGCAAATATTTTTAAAGTCAGCAAAATAACAGATAAATAAAGGCTTCAGCATTTCTGTCTCAGGATTTAACTCGTGGCAGCATGAAGAAGGCTTCAGTTTGGGAAATTTAAAGACAGTATAATCAGTGACATGCCCGTCTCTCTCTCCTCACTCTCATGTCTGTACACTAATTATGAAGTTACAGTGAGCAGCCAGTCAGCTTAGCTGAGCATAAAGACTGGAAAAAGGGAAAAGCTAGCCTGGCTCTCTTCAAAGGTATCAAAATCCACCGACCTGTTTATCTGTACAAAAATTGAAAAGTATAAAAACAACACACAGGCTTTAATGGCTAAGCTAGGCTAAGTGGCTGTTGGCGACAGATTCATATTTACCACACAGACATGCGATCAACTTCCTTGTCTAACTGTCTTCCACAAAGCAAACATATTACCCAGAAATGCTGACCTCAGTTTATCCACAATCATGTCTACAGTCCTGCTCATAGTGTGTTTCTTGTGCTTACTGTAATTGATGGAACTGTTTATTTGTCTGTTGAATAGAACTGTGATTAAAAAAAGTGCAAAATGTAATTTGAGTCAATGAGTTTAATATTATATTGTTGTTGTTATTACAACAACAGCATAAAAGTCAGGGGAGTCTTCAGTCCATTCATTTTGAGTACTGTTAGTGTTCAAATAAAATGTTCTTCATTCAAAATTTTTATATATATAGTCTTTGTCGCTTTCTTCACATCTTCACCTAAAGTGAAATACTGTTTGAGTTTAACAGCAAACTGATGAAAGCAGGGTTTGGAGCCAGATCATTTCAATATGTGGCAACCGTATCGTCGTATCGTAATCGTATCGTATCATATATATTGTATTGTATCGTATCGTATCGTATCGTATTGTATCATACATCATCACTACATAATGATCATATATATTACAATATTACACAACACACAAAATATAATATCACATCAAATACATTAATCCATTAATTAGTGACCATTTTTCTATTTTGAGTCTCAGTTTCTATGTAAAAGAAGTATTATATTTTAGTGAAAATAAATATTCTGCATACTTAGAGTGGTATTTCAGTACTTACAAGAAGTGTGCTTTATTGTACACAGCTACTATATACTTTAAGTGTACACTTGAAGTTGTTCCACTTATAAAACTGTCCATATTTCATTAAATGTATTTTACATGTATATAAACAGTCTAGATTTCATGGACATATTGTATATGCACATAAATAGTAGTATGACTTTAACATCTGCACATTACACATGTATATGCATGTTCCCAGTTATTGTTCTTATACTATTTCTATTTTTATCTCATTTGTTTTGGATTTTCTTTGTATTTTATTTCTTATTATGCTACTCATTCAAATCGAATCCTATCAGGGGATCAATAAATGTTATCTTATCTTATCTTATCTTATCTTGCACATAAAAGAGCTAAATAAAATATGCTTAGTATAAAATTCTTTGTTCCAAAGTAGCAAACCTCAAGTTAACTAATGATTAACACACTTGAATTGTACTGATGATTAGTCTGATGCAAGCAGACTCAAGTAAAAGCCAAAATGTAATGTTCTTAGTATATTTGTTGTTCTCCAAGGTTACAAGTATGATCTAATGCTGGCATGTCATCTGCCTGGAGAATCTAATATTAGCTCCAGATATGACGGGATGAACGGAGAGTGCACACACCACACACACACACACACTCCCTTCAGTGCACGGCACACAGCAGCAGCGCAGGCATGAGTCACGTGACGAGGAGTCACATGGCCACCAGGAAGCTGGGATGTGTTTACCTATGTGTCATCCATACTCTGCGACACCGAGCATCCTTTACGTGTAATGAAATCTGCCACGCTTTAATAATATGAGTTTACTCAGTGCTGCCGATAATGTGCGTCTCCATCGTCCCCGTGTGATCGTCTGATCATCACCACCATGGCATCTTCAAGTTACACCTGCATCCAAGACAGCGCCACAGGTTTGACAAAAAAAAAAACAAAACAACAACATCCGTGTTTCTCTTTCTGCCTTCATGGCGCCAAACAGTCTCTGTTTATCTCTCTCTCCGTTTATAAATGATATTCTCACTCATCAGGGCCTCTGTTCATTCATTCAGGTGGTGTTGATGATGAGATATACATTCGCTGTAACAAAGGAAATGTCTCATATCAACGTTAAGATATTTTCCTGCTGCTGCATCCCATTTTACTTACTGAGCAATAGCTTATTTATACAATGAATGAATTACTGACATCGACGAAGCAAATCTTAAAGGGACGCATTTGACACACTGACGGGGTTCTTACAGGTGCTGTAAGAAATAACATGTTCTTTATTAGTTAGTAGACTAAGACTTTATTAGAGGGTAATTAAGGACACATTACAACAGAGCTGTACTGGAAACTAAAGTGCAGGCTTGGGGAGTAATGGATTACATGCAAAGGGATTACATAATCTGGATTTAAAAAAGGTAACTGTATTCCAGTGCAGTTACAGATAAAAAAAAAACATGATCAGATTACAGATACGGTCAGTAAAAATGGGGATTATTTAGCAGGCTTACAATCTTAAAATCCATTTTAAAATAAAGATATACTACCATTCAGAGTGTGCACAGGTTACAACACTTAACAAGTCTGAACACCAGTCTGGTTTCATCTTTATTATGATTACTTGTTTTAAAAAATGTAGTCTGTAAGGTAATCTAAGTATCACAGTATTAAAGCAATATAACTCGATTACCTTCCGTTACTTTTGGATTACCTCAGTGTAAAATATGGTGAAATTGTTTAGCCTAATATGGTATTTTTTGGGCTGCAGCTTACGAGTATTTTCATCATTGATTAATCGATCGATGGTCCATGAAATGTCAGAAAATGGTGAAAAATGTTGATCAAAGCCCAAGATGACATCCTCAAATGTTAGAAACCAGCAAATATTCACATTTAAGAAGCTGAAAACAGAGAATTTGGACATTTTTTTCTCAAAAAAAAAAAAAAAAAAAACTCACTGATTATCAAAATAAATGTGGTTAAATTTAACATTCAATTAATAATGGATTGAATGTTGCATCTCTAAAGTGTTAAGAGGGTTTGTTGTTTTTTAGGTTGTGAGTTGTCAGCTTTCTCTTTGTTTGCATTGTGATTACGTGATTATTAATACAAAAAATGTTTAAATTTCCACCCAGTGAAGCATTTGTTCACTAGAGGCCATAATAATGAATTGGTAACTGTGTGTGCACTGTGCATGATAGTATATCATTCTTTATTTGTACATTGTAATCCTACTAGTAATCCCTATTTTATCACATGTGTCTGTAATCTGATTACATCTTTTTCTTTTTTTTTTAAATCTCTTTTTATCTACCTTTTTTTGGTATCCAGATATTAGTAATCCGTTACTTCTCAAGTCTGATTTTATCAGGGACTAAAAGTCATGCCTCATCAGCTTTTGTTTGGACTGATTTTGTCCCATGTGAGTCCCCCCAACTTTAAAAAAACATGTGATGCTAAATCACTTGAGTGCCTCTTAAACATGTTATTACTGCTGATCATGTCTGAGGTTCATCTCCTGTTGAAAACCATGGATTTCTTCTTTCCTTATTTCCCAGAGAAGGACAGGCTTCTCTCCTCAGTGACCACCTATGGGTCCCGGGATCTTGTTGGGGGTGTGAGCCCCCGTCCCACCTGTCTGGTGGGCTCTGAGCCGCACCACAAGCAGCAGGAGGAGGAGGAGGAGGAGGAGGAGGCCCTGCGGAGGAAGCTCAAGTACTTCTTCATGAGCCCTTGTGACAAGTATCACGCCAAGGGCCGCAAGCCTTTCAAACTGGGCCTGCAGCTGCTCAAGATCATCATTGTGACTGTGCAGGTGGATACAGCTTAAAGTACCACATACATTACATCACAACATGATGGAGGCTGCTGTTTGTTTTATTCCATAGCATTTAAAGGAGAAATATGAATTACATTTACTGTACTAGATCATAACATTACCGTGATATGTAATCAGAGATTAAGGAAACATGCTAAGTTGAAATAGTTGCTTCTCTGCCAACAATGCTACAGCCAGCGTGTTAATGGAGTCTGGCAGGCAGTCACTGAACTCAAACTCCAGAGTGTGTATTTTTAGAGCAGTGGGCTTTTTTTTTTAGGATAATTGGTGATAATGGGAGTCTGGCTGCGAGGGGGGGGAGGAGAAGCAAAACTCATTTCAACCTATACAGATTGTGTATTAAAAAGGGATTCAACCTATTCAATATACAGACTTTGGCTCTAATTCACTATTTGTCCTGCATTGTTCATTTTGAACGCAAGGGACTTACATATTTCCCCTTTAAGTTATAAAATTGCTGGACTGTTGAAGCTCATTTGTTTTGTCCCTGCCTCTGCCCCTCAGTTGGTGCTGTTTGGACTGAGCAACCAGATGGTGGTGACATTTAAAGAGGAAAACACGGCTACATTCAAACACCTTTTCCTGAAGGGTTACCAGGACGACGCTCCTCAGGCCATTCACACGCAGAAGGAACTGTACAGCCACATCCACTTTGCCATTGAGCAGGTAGCCTAATAATAACTACAATGAGTCATTGCAGGGCGCTGCCTTAAAGGGTTGATTCACCCGAATTACACAACACATATTTTCTCTCATATCCACTAGACTATTTGGGAGAGTATAAAGGGGATGCCACCCCTCTTGTTAGCATAATGACCAAAATGCATCCCCCTTGTTAACCTGCCAAGCCCCCTTCAAACCCCTTGTACACGTGTCAAACTCAATCTCTCCTGGCACTTCATTTTATGTGTGCAAGAGTATAATTTGCACATTACAATTTTATGCTGCATTATGGAACTACGGTTTCCATGAACTACGTGTCCCAGAATGCACCAATCCGTAAACTGAAGTTGTTGTTGTTCCAGGGTGTCATTGCATGCTAAATACCGTCTCAGTGTCATCTAGTGACTTCCAGCAGTGGCACTCTAGCCAAATTGTTATAATAGTTGCAGAGGCTGTGTAATCTGTTACATTTTACAACCCAGTCTCAATCATATGCTGATGTGGCCCAGGATGAAACTGAGTTCGACACCTCCTCCAGTTCAGGGCAGAGGGGTTATTCAGTTGAATATATTAGTGTAGTCTGCCTAACACATTGATCCTTTATCTCACTGAGATTTGTGCATGTTAGAATCTATGGCCCGACCATGGCTCTGAAATATCAGCATCCTAACTGTGCTGTGTATTCATAAATCTATGGCTATGTCTGTTGTGCTGAAGTAGCAGACGGATTTGTAATTGTGACTTTTTCTCAGAAACCCACCCTTCTGTCCATTTCATATTAAAAAATCCAGAGCCAAAGTAGTCGTTCGTGTGTCAGTTTGCTGGTCACGGGTTAATAAAATGAACCGGGTCTATCCCCCCTGTTAGAAATTAATAAATGGCCTACTGCACATACCTCTAGGACAGTAATAGCTAGTCATGGAAGAGACCAAGTCTCCAGTAGCTTCATGGACTGTGTAAAGAAGACTGAGAGTCCACAGCCATGCTGGGAGCTCTGTGCAGCTGGACTTTCAGCAAAAATTCTAATGTTAGCATTGAGGGTGTCAACTTGAAGAAAACTAGAAAGACTCCCGCACTCTGTCTCACTTTCTACTGATTTTTTAAATATCCGATGTTTCGGCCTGGACGACCTTAAATATCGGACATTTCAGTCGTCCAGACCGAAACATTGGATATTTAATAATCAGTAGAAAGCGAGACGTGTGCTGGAGTCTTTCTAGACTTCAAGTTGAATCTTCCTCCGACGCACCTGTCATACATTCAGGTGTACAGAAATCTTTTTTGATATTTCTGAGGAGCATTTGAGGGTGTTGCAATATCCCGGTATTGAAAATAATCATAATATTTTAATAAATTAATACTGATATCATGCTAAGATATACAGTATGCTAGCTTGCTAGCTACTACCACAGTACATGTGTACTGCCATACTTGCCGACCGTTCCTGATTTTCCCAGGAGACTTTCACCGTTATCACAATTCTCCTCTGTTTCTCGCAGTTTCTGACAAATTATGACACCTCTTTTTCCTTTTCATTATCCCAGCCTGTTTGTGTACCACACTTTTCCCACCCAGACTGCTGCATCAATTTTATTTTAAGAGCAGGACAAAAAATAAATGAATATTACAAAGTAAGAGGCTAGGGCACAAGTTAACTAAACAATCAAAATTAAGTTCATGCATAATTCATCAACAAATCATCAAAATAATGAGGTAAACAATTGCTTGGTAATCATACTGTTGATAACAAAAGGAAAAAAAAAAAGGATGTGGTCCTCCTCTTTGGTTGTTGACTCCTCCCATTGTCTATTGATCCAATAGTAATCATTGGCTAATAAGAGTGTCTACAGTTGCTGTACTTTATGTTTAACTGAGTTGCATTATAGTTATTTCTTACATTTGACCACGTTCTCTATGTAGGTCTCCCATTAGGTATGCAGTATGCATCCCATTCTGAGGTTTCCTCTGGTTTTATATTTTAACGCTCCATTTCTTTTACTTGTTCCAGTAGGTCCCTCCTAGTGGACTAGATATTACCTCAGGTGAGGGAGGAAATGTGTGGTAATGAGTTGTAATTCTCCGCTCCACTTCTCCGCTCTCCCCTTCAGTACATGGCTCTACCTCAGATCTCATTGGGACGATATGCGTACGTGTTGGGTGTCGGTGATAACAGAACTGCACTCTCCCTCTGCCAGAGGTACTACAGGAGGGGCACCATCGACCCCGTCAATGACACCTTTGACATCGATCCCTATGTTGTCACCGGTAGGACGACTTTTCATCTCTCAGTTTTTTTTTTTTCTGTAGTGTTCAGTAAATTGCTCTCTGGGTATTTGACATTAAAACCGGCAGCCTTGTTGTTTTTTCAGTGCCGGCCTTATTTTGGCCCTTAAGGAAATGACTGTGTCATTGAGTCATTGTGTTGCTGCTCCACATAAGTCAAGAGGTGCCCTGCAACTGTGTCCTACTTTCAAAGGCTGGAAATAGTTCCTATCCCCAAAAACACAACACAAATGCTTATTTTCCATATACCTGAGCGACAAACACACTGTGTTTCTGTCCTGGGAAGAGAGTTATTTGCATACACCTGCTGATTTGGCAGAGACTTTCGGTGATGGATGATAAATCTTGTGTCAAAAATAAAGTAAGACAAAAAAAAATCTCCAAGGGGATGCCTCAGCATTTAAATGCTTTGAGGAAGTGTGGTTGAAGCCCGCAGTTCCCGTGATATGGAAAAATATGCTTTTGTTTGCTTTTAAAACTTCCCCATGTGATATTTTTTGGTTCCTCTAATGCTATTTTCTGATTTTTTTTCCAGAGTGTGTTGGACTGAATCCACCGGCTTACAGTTCTGCTCCAGGAAACAGTGACTACAAGAATTTCACTCTCAAGTTTTACAAGTCAGATACTATCATGTTTTTTTTAACATTAGAAATAAAAAGTGTTATTTCTCTGTACAGTGTGGACTATTCACATTGAATGCTATCATATATATTTGTCTCCAGGCTGATCAATGTTACAGTTGACTTCCAGCTGAAGGCCATCAACATTCAGACCATTATAAACAATGAAATCCCCGACTGCTACACCTTTGCTATCACGGTGAGCTATCTCTTCCATTATTTCTATTTAAAGCTTCTACAAGGAGTTTTTAACTAGTTATGAAACAGTCTCAGTTTAATATCGATGCCTCTATATGACCTACATAAGCAGACAAGATCATCCACGAGAATATTGGCTATTTCTGTATTATTTACTTTTTTTCACAACACAGAGAACAAAAATGGATCCAGAGACTTGACAAAGTAGAACAAAAAGAAAACAAAAAAGCTTGCAGGAAAAGTGTACATATGCATGTCAATCCACACATGGACTGAGAGCCAGTCTGTTGTATATGTCGCTGTACAAATGAAAAAGGACCAGAAAAGATGTCCAGGGTGCCGTCACTCGACTTACACTTATCGCAGGTAGCAGAGACAGAAGGGTAGATTCTGTTCAGCCTGGTTTTGAAAAAGTGCAACCAATGGATGACTTTAAACGGAATGAGTTGAAGTCTAGCAGTCATAGAACGTAATTTAGTAGTTTCACAGGCAGAGTTACAGTGTGAAGTATGTTAGCCAGTTAAAAAAAGCATGAGGAGATTTTTTAGGTAATTTTATTTTTGACATTATATTTTGCAGTTACTAAGGGGGAAACACTACCGCTTTTGTCCACAGGGCCCCCCTAAATAAGATTAAAAAATATGAAAGTTCCTTGTAGTGGCTTTAAAGGAACCTCCTGCATCACGCTATAGTCCAGACAGAAACCTGTCCTGATTCAGCCACACTACTGCAAAGTTCTTCCAAGTTGTATGTTAAAATGAGGCAAAGCGTTGAGATAAACTGATGAAAGATTTTCACACCCAGAGGTTGCATATTTATTCTAGCTCTTGTTGCTAACAGATCGTCATGGATAACAGGGCGCACAGCGGCAAAGTTAAGATCAGACTGCAGAACCAGGCCTCCATACAGGAGTGCAAAGACCCCAACGTGTCTGGACACGGTGAGTAACTGCTGGCGGATGAACTACGGTGGACACATGATTCGTGGAGATGTTCACTCATCTGACTCTTAATACCCACTGTTTTTTCTGTCATTCTCTAAATCGCCTTTGATCCTCCTCATTTGGCTCCTCTTCTGGCAGCGGAGAGCTACGCACGGGAGTTCTTTGATGTGCTGGTGGCGTTCGTCTGTCTGCTGTCCCTGCTGCTGTGTGGGCGCTCCATCCTCAGAGGCATCCTGCTGCAGCATGTAAGAAGGCAGACATTTATGTATTTATGCTCTAAAAATACTGTTTCACCTGGTGATAGTTAAATTTATACAGTACAGTCACACAGTGCTCAAAATGTCAAAATGCGCTTTTTATGGGTTAACAGAGAAGTGGCTATCATTTTCATGATTTTAAAATTGCCATATTTTAAAGACTGCATCAAAAATGTAATCTGTGATGATTATAGTTATTTTTTGTATTTGATTATGTAATCCTGATCACATGCAATCCATTACTATCCAACCCTGAACATAATAACAGAGCTTCCCATCTTATCGATCATTTTCCCTCTCCCTAACCAGGAGTATGTGCAGTTTTTCCACCACAAACTTGGCCGCAGTGTGAGCTGGGGGGACAGAATGGAGTTCATCAATGGCTGGTATATTCTGCTCATCGTCAGCGACATGTTCACCATCATCGGCAGCTTCATCAAAATTGGGATTGAGTCCAAGGTAGTATGACACGCACAGAAGCTTGATCACCTCCAGCTGAAGTGTAAACAGCTCTTTCTTTCTCACTTTGTGGTAACATTACTGTTGTTACTGCAGAATTTGTCATCATATGACATCTGTGGAATCCTGCTGGGAACATCCACTCTGCTGGTGTGGGTGGGGGTTATCCGCTACCTCAGCTTCTTCCAGAAATACAATGTAGGTCAAACACACACACATACACACGCATATATAAAGGTCATGTTATTTGTCTTGTGTGTTATACCAGTACTCTTAAATAAATGTATTTAGCTCATTCTCTCCTCTCTGTTTATCTCACAGATCTTGATTGTGACTCTGAGAGCTGCTTTTCCAAATGTTATCCGCTTCTGCTGCTGTGCAGCTGCCATTTATATGGGATATTGCTTCTGTGGATGGATAGTGCTGGGGCCCTATCATGCGAAGGTACTGTACACATACACACGCGCACACACGCACACTTTGCACCAGGAATGAGCTGGCATGAGTCATTCAGAGCACATTAATATGTCACAACAGTCTAATTATCATAAAATGCCCTCCAGCATATCATCTTTGTAGCTATGTATAATTAATGAGAAGAAAATTAACATTTATTAAATATGAATCATGACAAAACTGGTGTCCTTTGCTCTGGTAGAGAGAGGGCAAGCTTACAAATAGCACCTAATAAAATTTTACATGTGCAAACAATATGACAACAAGATTTGAATTAAAGGGTGCAAAGAAATTTCCATGACTGCAAAAATATTAGTAAAAATTCATTTTAATAAAGATCCATGCTAAAATTGACTTAATTTAAATTAATTAAAAAACCTTCCTTCAAATTAGTGCACTCTGGTTATTTATTATTACATTTCCAGAAAGTCATAGTTGGTAAATTTGCTTATTCGCTTTCTTATATGAAATGATAAATAGTAAATAAATAAGTAAATAAAAGGGCATAATCTGTTGTTCCTCAACAGACACTTGTGCCATTAAGATCTGATATGTTGGCTCATATTATTTTTCCCATATTAAAATCAACCTGACAGGCTTTGCAAAAGGCATGCCTACAGATATAAATGGAAACTTTCAGTTCAACATTTTGACACCAGCTAACTTTAAGTTAGCCGGCCTTTTACCTGCAAAGAGACCAGTTGCGCATGCGCCACTAGCATCCGGTTGTGGGTTGCCAGGTTGTGGTAACAGCTGGGTTAATTTTATCTAGCCTAGTGTGTGGATTGTGTGTCAATTATGTTTCATAGACAATATGGGAACTTGGATAACAAACACACAAAACTAATGGATCAGTTTATGACAATCATTCATAATAAAGTCTAATGGCCGTGAAAATAACAGGAATATCCCAGGAGAAACAACAAAACGTGAGGGCAATGAAGCCTTGAAAAATGAAGGGTTTGGCAGGTCTGCAAAACACCAAACAGGTCATCTGGCCTCCTCTCGATCTATCAACTCTGCCAGCAGTGTGGGACACTTTGTTGCAGTGGAACATGTGAGAAACAGCTTAACATGGAGGCAGTACCACTCTGTAGAACTTTGCATTAGAGTTGCAGCTTTTCTCCTGAAAATCAGTTCCACCTGGAACCAAGATTACTGCCCCTCTCAACTTGTGACAATATTTGTGTTGTATTTACAATGTGAAATCAGTCTTTTCATCTAACTCTTGGCAACAATGAGAGTAAGCATATTTCCTAAAATGCGGAACTATTTCTGAAACAAAAAGCCTTTGCCTTTGCTGTCGTTTCCTCATTTAAATGCTGCGTTAATATTTCATTTCTGCCTTAATTTCATTTCTGTGTGTTGTGGTATTATTTCTTCTGTCGCTGTACGCTACAGTTCCGCTCCCTGTCCATGGTGTCTGAGTGCCTGTTCTCTCTGATCAACGGAGACGACATGTTTGTAACGTTCGCTGAGATGGAGCAAAGTGGCACACTGGTGTGGATCTTCAGCCAGGTCTACCTTTACACCTTCATCTCCCTCTTCATCTACATGGTCCTGTCCCTCTTCATCGCACTCATCACCGGAGCCTACGACACCATTATGGTATGCTTTCATTTCACTTTCATGTAGTGCTATTTATCCATCTAAATAGTTTTGGTTTGAGCTGCAGAGTTGTGGAGATATCAGCTGTAGGGATGTCTGCTTCTCTTGACTATAATGAGACTAGATCACACTCACAATACATTTGATAAACTCAACAGCATGTGTCTTTCCAGAAATCATGACCGAGAATCCACAGACCTTGTTCTGAGCTGTTTCATGTTGGAACTACTTTCTTTCTACTGGAATATAGATTCTACTGCAAGGCGAAAATAGTTCCTGCATTAAATTAGTCATAACAAGGTCTGTGGGTTATCTTGAGGAAGTGGGTCATGACTTCTGTAAAGAGACATTGCTGTTGAGTTTTTCAATGCGTTTCTTTGGCACTTAGTTCCACTATATCAAGAGAAGGCAGACACCTCTTCTGTTGATATCTCTAACACTCGTGTTTTTGAATTATTGATTTGGGGATGAACTGTCCCTTTAAGAAAGAAAGTAAGGACAATAGGAGAAAAAATAGCTTTGAGTAAAGCAGTGGAAAGTTTATAATTTACCCTGAAGGTGATAATGGAAAAGTCTTATGTGCCATTAAGAGCCGCGTAAGGGTCCTTTGAGAATATCAAAAAAATGAAGCCAAGATCCAATTACAGTAAAATTGATTTATAAAAGGAGCCAGGATAAAGGTGGACTACTGATGCATGAAGGTTATTTTTTAAACTCAAATTCACACAAAGCCTCAGACTTGGATATTTAATGTGAGACACAGTTTAGCACTCGTCATCAAATTCTGACTTTTGTAATTTTTCCGTTATGACTCTATAAATACAGAAATCGACTTAGAATCAGTGGTGAGTTTATTACGTAGAACATTTTCAGCTTTACGTTGTCCTCCCACAGGCCCAAACACAGGAGCAGGTACGCGTGAGCGATCTGCACACGTTCATTGCAGAGTGCACGGACACGCCCAGCTCTGGCAAGTTCCGTGGGCCTGAGGGGTCCTCATGCTCCTTCCTCTGCTGCTGTGACTGGTGAGAAGGAGGAAGAGGAGGAAGAGGAGGAGGAGGAAGTGGATGCACAGAGGGGGTAGCATGTGTACGAGTGTGTGCGTGCTTGTGTGGGCAAAGGAGTCTTGATTTTTTTCCCTCTCTTTAAAGCACGATATTTCCACTCCAGTGACAGCCGGCTGCAATTGCACTCCATCCTCCAGATACCCAACAGGGACGATAAATGCCTTGAGAGTGAACAGACTGACCTTGGACCACATTGTCCTCTGTGGCCATGTTTGAATTTTGCATTTAAATTTGTGCTGGAACGGTAGACCGCACTGCACACTTACAAGCCCAATTACCTGCTTCAGCTTTTGTACTGTATGAATAATTTATTGCCTCTTTCTGAGATGTCAGTTTGTAGGGCTTTGATGACTAGATGCAAAAGGCCAGTAAACATATTCATTGCTGTAGTAGACTGGACACAGGGTCCACTGAGCAAAATGGAGTCAAATTTTCACTTGAATGACCCACTATGTATAGGGTTTTTATTCTCACTGTATTGTCTACATGGCTACCTAGGTGACAGAGTTTTGTGCCTCTTGATTATGTAAATATATGGATGTTCACTGAATCTTCACAGCAGAGATAGAATAGACACAAGATACAGCCAAGCAAGCTGACAAAAGATCATTAACTGCTGTATGTATGCATTAGCTTCTGCAACATTTTCAGTCAAGGCCGGTCCTTTGCTCCCATTTTCATTCTTCGCTCCTCGTCCCCTTTGTTCATGTCCTCTGAGGGAGGTGATGGTTTCACAAGGGAGGATGAGCCCCGAAGCCAACCAGTTAGCCATCAATATGTATGAAGTGATCCTGCCAGGTAACTGTGAGCTTATGAACTTCGAGGCAGAGCCTTTTTATTGTTTGGCTTGCAGTGCTCTGTTCAAGGCTGGAGAATAATGTTTGACAACAAAACATTACAATGATCAGGTTTGGATGAAACAAAGGTTTGTATTAGGATTTCTGCATTAGCCATGCACAGAAAAGACAGAATTTTAGAATTTTAGTTATGTTACGTAGGTGAAAAAAAGCAGTTTGGGTGATTTCTTTCAAACTTTTGAGCAAGGCCAATGATCAGCATCTCAGTTTTATCAGAATTTAGGAACAGGAAATTACTATACATTCTGTTTTTCATCACAGGCAAGCAGATCCCAAATAACCAACTAATTACCATTAATAGCCAACAAATTAGTAATGATCATCTCTTTTTACAGGCACCTACAGCTGAGTATCATCAGCGTAGCAGTAGAAATATAATTTGGCCATGAGATTAAATGTAACAAGAGAAAAGTAGAGGGCCAAGAACAGAGCCCTGAGATACTCCATATTTCACAGCAGAAAAATTTGGTGTAGTATTATTTAAGGAAACACTGAGTTTGACAATAATCAAGTCTGCATGAAACAAAGGTGCTTATTAGGATCTCTGCATTAGTCATGGACTCTTTTTGTTACTTTTAAAAGAATGGAGGAGTAGAGACTGGTCGGTAATTATTCAGAGCATGCTTGTAATTTAATACACACTCGTGCCATGAGAGATAGAAAACGTCCAGTTTTGAAAATCTCCTGCAGGACCACTTTTAAGAGCATGTATTTCTTCGGTAGGTGTCTTTGACTGTCTGGTTTTAGTAGGAAGAGGTGCCACGAACTCCAGGAGACTAGAATTGGCTGGTCACTGATACGATTTTCATTAAAGCTTGTGACCATAGTGAAAGGAGCCGGGACCACCACTCACAAAACGCAGTTTAATTTAAAGGACTAATATGGCCAGTGGCAAACACATCAGCACTAACATTGCAAGGACACACTAGTGTCACAAAAGATGGTGGAGTATCAAAAATGGATTTTTCAGGTCCAGGGAACTGGAAGATGTGGCTAAGTTCGCTGTAGTAGGCTATCTCACCAACTAGCATTAACTAGCTGTCACTACAGATTGTTTTTTACCCCCTTTTACAGTTCTTGTGATTTTTTCATGCTGTTTCTCCCCAAAAAATACACATTTCTGGGAGATAATATTGTTTACGTTGAGGTAAGATGTCAAAAAGTCAGTAGCCTGTCATAAGTTAATTTTGACCAAACATACAGTTACTGTGTCTTTGGCTTTGTACTGTAGGTATGTAGTATGTAGGCAGCTTTGAGAGTTGTGTCTATATTTTACGTAACGTGTCAGACTCAGGCACTGTCAGTGCACTGACATTGAAGGCATGTGTCAAAGGGTAATAGCTTTCTTTTGTTTTATCTGTGAATGAGCAAGGGCATCTCTATAAACCAGCAGTTCTTCATTTATTCTTTGTAAAGAAACATGAATATTCTTAATATCACTCCTATTACAGATAATTTAATGCTAATGTCATTCCAGCATGCTGAGTGGAGGCATATGAAGGTCACCATTAAATGGAAAAGCGATGTTCACTGCACAAAATTTTTATCAGGACTGAGGAAACATTTTTTTAGTGTTTACTGACATGTTAATTTAATCAATATTGTTTACAGTCACATCAGCATGGGCTTCCTTTTAATGAATGTTTATTTACACTGACTTATTTGCACTTAATGCAGACTTTCTGTATTTACAGCTTCATTTGATTTAAATGTGTCATAGGGGAGCTATATAGCACAATAGAGCAAAGCACTGTATGTGTAATGCATTTGTTAGTGTTGTCCTGTCATTTGTGGAAAGGTTCTTAAAAGCTACTTTGATTTCATGGTAACAGTGTTATTGCTCACTACATTTGTTTCCTTGTATTTTTATATGCTGTGTTAATTATTTTACTTGTTATTTATTTTTTAATGAACAAAAGGAAAGCTAAAAGGGATTTTCTCACTGTCTGTTTCGGAGGAACTTGTACAGGTTTTTACCGTCATTTGTACTGAATCTTTTCTGTGAAGATGCTGCCTCCTGAATTAAAATACATCTGCAAAATAAGCTGAATAGACTCCAAAATTGTGTCAAAATGGTTGAGATAAGTAACCCATGCCAGTGTTATGGTATCCAAGATTTTTTAATGTTTTTTCTCCCACAGCAGGTTTCCTGTGGGTACAGTTTTAAAAGTCAGCTGCTCGAATTCATGATGTGGTTAGTTTGAGGTATTTGATGATAAACCACAGTATTGGACACGTTGAAAATTTGACCTAAGGCACAGTTAAAGGAGAAATGGGGAATATATTTACAGTAATAAATCATAAGATGATATGTCATCAGAGGAATAACAGACTTAGATTTACATTGACAGACAATTGACAGTTATAGACAGCTGATCAAGTGACAGTGGAGGTCTCGTCATCGCTTGATGTTGAGCTTGTCTTGCGCTCCTGTAGTGAACCTGCAGCCTGCCTCAGCTTCAATGAAAAAAAATTTATGACTGCAATACTCATTTTTGGACGCACAATTGCTCATTTAACTTCTATATTTTACACAACCTATTTACATGATTATCATGGTTTTTTTTAAATTTATTTGGTATTGGGGCTATTACATTTATAATGAACTATAATATATACTCTGCTCAGTGTGTGCTGAGATTGGCTGTTATAGAAAATAATAGATATAACACGAATCTTGGATTGTATGAAACTGATGAGCTTCTCGTGTGTTGTGGTAGTCTGAATACCACCACTAGAGGGAGAGTGGAGGCTCTGTCTGGAGCCACCAACCAGCCAACTAATCATAGGAAATCAATACAATCCACAAGCAATGAAAGAATGATTGGAGGCTAATGCAGGTACTTTAAGGCTGAGAGGAGGGCTGGAACATTAAGAATGGGAGGGTTTGTTGCCTTCATTAAAGATAAAAATGCTTAGAGTAAAAGTAAAGTACTTAACCTTCAAATCTACCATTACCACAACACACCTTAACACAAGGTAAATGGACGCAGAGTCAGGGTCAGGCTGTACCAGCCAAAGAAAACGCACTAACAATGCAAATGGACAAAAATGAGAGAGCATACGGCACAGACAAAGATCAAGGCAGATACGTGTGTGCACACTCAGTCCTCTTAGTGCGGTGAAGTGGTATGGCTGTCCAATATCCTTAGTACCTGCATGCATTATTTACTCAAGGATGCTACCAGGGCTGAGAAGAAGCACTTAGAATCAGACTGACAGGAACTGGCCACTCTGTTCTGAACATTATCAGGTTTCAGGGTAAAGCTGATTAAACAAAGCGAAAACACACAGCAGGTCAGGGTCCTGCAGCTGATTTCCAATCCCAGTTAAAGGAGCAATATGTCACGATTATGCATCCAAAAATGAGTACTGCAGTCCAAACAGTGAGTTGGAGTCATAGACTGTATATTATATAGGTTGAAATTCTATTTAATATATGATCTATGGTTGAAGTATCATTGTTGTCAGAGAAGCGAGTATTTCAAATTAGCATGTTTCCTTTATCTCTGATGGTATATCGTGGTCATTTTATGATATTTATCCTTTAACTGCATTCAGAGGGCAACTCAGGAATCCGTCTTTAATAGTCTGGATCGGCCGTCTCACCTCCTCTACTCCAGTGCTCAACACCGGAGCCCCCCAGGGCTGTGTGCTCAGCCCCCTACTGTTTATGCTGTGCACCCACGACAGCAGACCCCGACAAGTTTGCAGATGACTCCAGCATCATCAGCCGGATTTCAAACAATGATGAGACTTCATATCAGGAGGAAATCAACAGTCTTGCAGAGTGGTGCACAGAAAACAACCTACTGCTCAATGTCAGCAAAACCAAAGAGCTGATTTTTGATTTTCAGAGAAGAAGCAAAAATGCACATCCCTGTCTATATCAAGGGATCTGAGGTGGAGTAGGTGAATAGTTTTAGGTTCGTTGGAGTGAACACTACAGATAACTTGTCAAAAAGGCTCAGAGAAGGAAAACGTTCTCGTCTTTTACAGAGGAGCAAATGAAAGCATCCTGACAGGAAACACCACAAACTGGCATCATGAGATTTGCTCGGCCCAGGACAGAAAAACTCTACAGCAGGTCATTAAAATGGACAAGAAAGTCATTGGTACGCATGTACCAAGCATCAGTGATATAGGGGAGGAGAGGTGCCTGCGCAGAGTCCAGAGAACACTAAAAGACAACACCACTCCAGCCACAGCCGCTCCACCCTCCTGCTGTCTGGCATGAGATACAGAGGTATCCGCTGCCATACCACCAGACTAACACGGTCTTCAATTCATCCTCACCAATCCACTTTATTATCTAATTTGTTCTATATTTTTATTTATCTCTACAACCAATTTCAATCAATCAAAGAAGAAAACTACAACAAGATGTCATTTTACATGCTTGTTGTAAATAATAAATAAACTACCTTGTATCCTTTTAAAGTACTAGAATAAAAACCAGCAGGAATCTGAAGCCCAATGTATCCACGCTTGCATGAAGCTCAACATCATATATTCTGTGTAGAATAGATATGTATACTGTGCCTGGCCCACGCACTGCAAAACATACATGATGTATGATAATGGTCCATTAATGAGGTTCCTTCACTTTGTTGCCTGTGCATCATTCCTCTTCACATGTTGTCTGTCGGTGAGCGCGGTAGCATCATGCATGTTAATGATATGCTGTGCTGGCACGTTGTGTGCTCTTCAGGGAGTCCATGCTGTGCACAGAGAGCAGCGTGTGCTAACCTGTACTGTATCTGCCTGGTATTTACTCACACACACCCCATTTGTAAGGTAATGATATTAGCCATATTATAGTGTGAAGTGTTATGCACGGTAATAACCCTCATGCCCTTTGAAAATGATTGTGCTAAGAGGGGTTTAATTTGTGAATATCTCTGTAAAAAGATGGCGACTGTGTCTGATGTGATGGGTGTGTCTCTCAGTGCCAGCTGCTTTCTTGTGTGGCTTGGCTGACTAGCAGGAGATCCAGACCTCTGTGCAATCTGACTGTACATGCTGGAATACATAAAACACAATGAGAGCATGCCTGTATCTGCCTCTGCTTAAATAGCTAATGTGTTGTGTAACAGTTTGTCAAAGGTAGCAGACCCCTGACTGGAGGCCAGGTTTTAGGGCTTGACTGAGCGCCAGGCCCTTTTGTGCTATGGCTGCCCCAGCTGGACTGCAGGCCGGGGGGAAAAAACAATGAGATAAATAACACGGGAACTGTGCAGCGGGGTACACAGCCCTGCCCCTTCCTGTCTCCGCCGCCGCACACCACTGCCTGTGTGAAAAAAAACACCTTCCTCTCTTTGTTGCGCCTGGTTGACCATGCCAATACGTCCATCGGTGTCAAGCCAGCAGGCATTGGACCCCCTGAAATCCCCACCCTCTTCCTGGTCTCCTTCCATGTCTTTCATACACTTGCACACACACCTGCACTGTATACTGTATGATCATATTAGAGCAACAATGTATGGGGTAGCAACAACTGATTGATTAATTGATTATGAATTGTTTATTCAATTAATTGCAACTATTTTGATAATCTATTAATAGGTTTGATTCATCTTTTAAGAAAAAAGGAGCAGTTTTCTAATTCCAGCTTATTAAATGTGAATATTTCCTTTATGACATTAAACTGAATATCTTTGGGTTGTGGTCCAAGCAAAGAAAAAGGTAACACCTGCACACTTTCTCTATGCCACAAAAGATAAATAAACAACATTTCAATCCCACTTGGATCTTCATCAGGTCAGAATGTTTAATCAGTGGAAACCTCACCCATATTTATACATCATGAACCTCTGTAGACTGACAAGCTGTGTGACAACAGGTGTGGTTAAACGTTTAAGCCACACAGCGTGACAAAAAAAAATACACTGAGACAAACAGTAATAGAGAAGCCACACTTCAAAATATCAAACATATATGAAAACATCAAAATCATCATCTCAAACAAAAAATCCACATGACCTGCACTCAAAATTATTTAACAATAGATTGGAGGAAAAGAGAAGAAAGACAAAATCTTTAAATTATCTACAGACCCTAGGTATCAATATTCCTATAAACAAATATTTACAAATATCTTACAAATATCTCTGTCAGTCTAGAACACATTTTATATACTAATCATGACACTGCCAACATTTTTATTATTTAAGAGGAAATATTTTATCTCATAGTTGCGTCCCTTGTGGGAAAAACAAGATGGACAGGGCACTGATCAATTTTTTTTTTCATAATTTTCTCCCATTTTATAGACCAAACAACCAATCAATTACTCAAGAAAATGATCATGAGATTAATCAACAATGAAAACAATCTTTAGCTGCAGGCCGAGATCACATGGTCACACGATAAAATCCACACACACCTACAGTATGTGGGTATTATCATCAACTGCATGCCGTCTGAGCAGCTATTCAAAAACCTTGATTAATCCTGCAGATATTTCTGTGGGTGTGACTTGACTTTCAGTTATGATTCCACAGCAAGACAAGTGGAAAGACAGGCGACAACAACAAGAAGCAAAGTGATGGGAGGTGCAGACATTTTTAAACTGATCCTCTTCATAACACATAAACAAACATTTCTCAGGAAATCTGACAGAGAAAAATAAGGAGAAACAAAGAGATTTAAGATCATATGTTTTTACGCGACCAAGTGCACGTGTAGCGTATGTTTTCGGTTTGGTGCCATACGTTTCCAGGGCCAAATCTCCCCTCTCCAGCACTTGGAACGAGAAGAGTCCACCACAAGCTGGACATGAAAAGAAGCCCATCCAGAACAGAGCAGCACACAAAAGCCTGGCTCATGTAGACAGGGGCAGGCGGCTGCCGGGAGCTGAGCAGCAGCAGCGCAGCAGACAGACACACAGACAGACAGAGAGGCAGACAGGCGGCATGCCCACCCAGACAGTCTCTGATGAAAAGCCCTGTGTTGGTGAGGAGCGTGGTGACCAGAAACAAAAGCTTGCCAGCCATGAAACAACGCCCTTCGATGCCTAACTGCGACTGAGAGAAAACACACAATTTAACCAAAATGGCAATACTGTATCTGCTGCTCAGTGCCGTCTGAATGTCTTGCTGGAGCACACCTTTTCAATTAGTTTCTACAATTCTAGTCTCTGGTCACTCTGTGACAGACTGAACTCACAGGGAGGTGCACATGTTAGGCTGCATTCACTCTCAGCCACTCTTTAAAGGAACTGTGGATTGTGGGTCCAAAAATTAGTACTGCAGTCCACATAGTGAGTTGGAGCCATAGACTGTATATTAAATAGCTTGAAATCCTATTTAATATACAGTCTATGGTTGAAATTAGGTTGTTTTCCCCGCCCCCTCCTCCCCTGAGTTGAGGAACCTCAGGCAGGCTGCAAGAACACTGCAGGAGCACAAGACGGCTGCAACATTTAACAAGCCACAACAAGTCCTACACTATAAGGTGATCAGCTGTTTATAACTGTCATCTGTCTGTCAATGTAAAGCTAAACCTGTTATCCTGAAAACAAAAGCCCACTGCTCTGAAAACACAGTTCAGTGACTGCCTGCCTTGCTGTCTGCCAGACTCCACTGACTTATTGTTCAATTTAACCATTATAAACATCTACTCCTTTTAAAAGTTTATTAATGATTTCCTACGACTCCTAATCAGACACTTATGCATTTGGTGAACATTCAGCATCAATTCAAACTCCAATTAACATGAATCAGGCAAACAATAACACAAGTTACGGACTGGAATAGAAATTTCAGAGGAGGACACCGCGGCTGTTGTCGGAGAAGCCAGTATGTCAATGTAGCATGTTTGTTTAATCTCTGATGACATAATTAAGGGTATATTATGATTTAGTACAGAAATATATTACGATATCTCCATCAAGGTCTGTTGCTTTTAAGACAAAGAAACATTTAAAAAATGTGCAAGGCCTTCAGTCTCTATTTACATCCTAATTTTGAAATAAATTGTGTGAGATTAATTTGTTACGCCAGAATCCCATTGAGTATTTCAGTTACAGTTTTACAATCAACAGGTCTGAAATGTGTGAAGAGATTTTAAATTCTTGATGCAACAGTCACACAGAAGGCAGACAATACAGGCAACTTGATGCATGTGGGACAGCAGTAATGCACCGTTAAAGTGTGTGTGTGTGTATGTGCAGTCGGGCATAGAGAAAGGAAGAAAAGGGTTTGAAGAGGAGAGAAAAGGGGGTGCAGGGGCCTACGGGGGAGGGCAACAGACAACCGGGAGGAACTCGGTCAAGAGAGTAGGGTGACTTGCAAGAGGTGACATCATCCTTAATTTGAATAATCCCTCAGCCTGGGAGGTGATTGGCTGTGCTTAGAGAAAGCAGAGTTCCCCTGCTATTCGCTATTCAGCCCTTTCAATTTCAGCATGGCGCGCTGTCGTGGTGAATGCTGCCTTCAAGGACTCATGGTAACCTCCTATTTCTGAGATAGAAAGCTGTAGAAATGTTTTGTAATCTGAATTAAACAAACTTATTTTGATGGCTGCGATGGCATTTATATTGATTAAGCAGAATTATTCTGTGCCAGAATAGGAACCTATGGTAGAAAGTATCTTTTACAAAAGGACAGTGGCACCCAGAATTAAATTCAGGGCTGGCAACAATTCAATATTATATCCATATTGTGATATGAGACTAGATATCATCTTAGATCTGGGATGTCATAACTTGTGAAATGGAATAAGTGTTGTCTTGTCCTGGTTTTAAAAGTGAGATATTATTTATAAGCCATACCGCCCAGCTCTAAATTAAATTTGTCAGATACAAGTCAGTTGAAATGGCTTCTGTGTTCTCTGCAAGTAATTTCTTTTTATGTGGTGTGAGGTTGTGCCAGGCATTGCCACACCAGATATAATGAGCTAAACAATCATTCCACCCTCCAATTATCTACTTGCAGGTGGTAGTGCAGAGAAAAGGAGTAGCGCACAACCTTAATTAACATTATGCAAACGATAGGAGTGTTTACCCGTTTGACTGCCTTGACTAACAAAATTTGTTTTGACTTCAGTCATTCCTCTTTAGAAATTTATATTTGATTTATCTTGTCACACCCACGACTGAGCTTGGCTGGTGGATCCCAACTCATACAAATACAACTCTAATGGTGGGAATTTAGATTGGTCAAACAGGTGTAGCTAATATCATTATTTAATGAAAAACACATCACATTTAGGGATGTCAGTGTCTGTGGTATATGGCCGGCATCTGCTGTGGATCTTTCACTGGACCTTTAACTCTCAGCAATAGGCAAAATAGCCAAACTATTGACCTTTTCTTTTACATTATTAATTACGTATCAAATAATTCTCAGTTTAGGTTGTTTTTTACATCTATGTTTTATTCTGCAATATGCAATATATATCTACATATACACATTCTCTCTAACATAACATACCGTAGGGCTGGGCATTAGGGACAAAATCAAATACACTGATGTCAGTACTGCAACAATATTGCAGGGATGATTACTGGTGCTTTCACAAAATATCAACACAGTTAGATTTCTGATAAATAATCATTCAGTGATGTGGATATAATGACTAAGTGCATAAAAACTAGGACTGTTAGGGTTGATGATTAATCATTAATCTTTTCTGTTAAGAATTTAACTGATTAAAAATATATTAATCACAATATATCAATATTATATTGATTTGTGATAAGAGACTAGATATCATCTTGGATTTTGGATACTGTTCCGCAGTATAAATATTCCTGGTTTTAAAGGCGGCATTACTGTAAAGTGATATTATTTTCTGAACTTAGCAGACTGTTCTAGTTATTCTATTATTTGCTTCAATAAATCAATAAACATCACTATCAAGGTATTTGGTCAAAAATATTGAGGTATTGGATTTGGTCCATCTTGCCATCTTTTTGTCTGGTGGAGCCATTTGTTGAAAAAGTTATTTAAACTTAGAAAATATATGAAAATTTGAATCAATTCATTTACTGTTATTGGTTTCAGCTATCAGTTAAGGAAAGACAAGGAAAGACAAAATAACAGAACTAGGGCCCAACCGGTACTGGATTTTTGAGGCCGAAGCTGATGCCAATAATTTCTCAAATGCCCTTATCACACTTGGGACAAAAATATGTAATGGAGGCAGTATATTTTACAGTTTAACAATAACCTTCAAAAATGACATCAGGGCACTGAAACAGCAGGTAATAATAAAATAATCAAACATAAAACATCTATATATTAAACTTGATTTAAGAAAAGCAAGAAATATAGCATACATAAAATTCTGACCATAAAAATAAAAGCACTTTGCATTATGTTATGTTAAATAACATATGTTGATACCGTTTTAAACTAATATGGCTGTAATAGGCCAATATCAGGCATAGAAATTCAGAATATTGCATTACTTTGTTGTAATGCAGCCTTTAAATCCAGGAAAATACAACAGATAATCTATATAAGTATTCACATTTTACACCAATATATAGTCTCTTATCACAGCACTGATAATATTAATATGTTGCCCAGCCCTAATTCTTTTTATTTTTTTTTCATCCATCCCTTCTACAAGACACATAAGAACATGAGGCTTTAAAGGTCCCTCTGTTGTCCCGACTTCTGCACATTTTAGCTCATTTATGTCGCGTTTTTACTGCTGCAGCAACTCGAAAAATATCACGGCTCTGTCATAGACCTTTCATTGTTCCGACATTTCCCACAGCACCTGAACGCAGCGGCAGCCCTGTCCTCTCCTCCGCCCGTCCATCCATCCGCTCACCGGTCTACTATCTTGTGTGTGTGTGTGTGTGTGTATGTGTGTGTGTGGTGTGGTAGCGTCATTCTCCTCCTTTCTTCCTTTCAGGGAGCGCGCATCACTTGTGAGTAACGGCGGCGGAGACACACAAGTTTCTTATCTGTCGGCTCGGCTCGGTTTTGCTCCGCACTCTTGCGATAATTCCTGCGTTGTTTTTATCCTCATCCTCACTTTCTGTTGTTTTTTTTTTTTCTGACTCGAGGAATCAGTCGGGAGTGTGCTGCTAACACAGGGCGTAGCTGCCGGAGAGGATTTTGCTCGCTCGCGGCTGCACTGAACGGTAAGGGCGAGATTGTTTTAGCTTTAGCTCGCTGCTAACGTCAGTTAGTAACTGCCACCAGGCTAATTAACTGCGTTATTACACGCGGCTCCTCGTTTTTAACGCAAAGCGGCGGATGGGAGTTATGACGTCTCTTCGCGTGAATGAATATTTCTGTTAAATGTGCGGCTGAAAAACGTCTAAAATGTTTCATTTCGGTGTCGCCTCATCTTTTAGTCGCACTGTTTCTCATCCAGGTTGATTCTGTGAAAGGGGCTGATGGGGCGGTGGCAGCAGGCTGCATGGTGGCTGGAAGTGCTCAACAAAGCTGTTTAGGCTGACCTGAGAACAGAGAAATTGCTATGATTCGTGCTCTTTTTCATTTACAGACCGTGTTCCCTCTTTGTGTGACCATTTTGTCTGCCTTTTCCCTCCCTAAACTTTTTTTTTTTTTTTTCCCCTCATCTCCCCTCCTTCTCCATCCTCCATTCGCGGATGCCCATTGTTCTGTGATGGGCCAAGTGGTGTGAGTGCTGAGAAGTGTTTCTGTCGCCTCAAGGGGGAATAATTTCCCAGATGCCCACTCCGTTTTCATGTCAACTAAATAGAATAACTGGAGGCGATTGTGGCATGTTAAAGCAATAATTTCCTCAGACCTTGGAGGGAGTGTGCAGAGCTGAAATATCTCTCAGAGGGTTGTGCACAGACTCAAGCTGGCATGTAATCAGAGGTGATTAATGTCACCCCCCAAAAGTGATCGGCTATTGTGGTGTGAGAGTTGAGGCTGGAGGGCCCCGTAGCTGCTCCTTCACTGACTCTTTTTGGTGAGTGAGACCAACAAGACAGATTACACTCCCCTTTGTAGAACAATGGCGAGGAGAAAACACTGCCAGCTCCCAAAGCCTGGCCAAGAGCATTTAATAAACTGCAAACATGCAAGCATTGGAAATCTTTACCCTTAGCCCGCAACTCTATTCTCTACCCTGAGGTGCCGCAGACAGCGGCATGAATTGTCTCAATCTTTGTGGCCACCGTGGGCATGGGTGGGTCAATAATGTGTGGCGATCGACCATGAGGTATTGATGTCATCCTGAGTAAATGGCATCCCAGGGCAACTAATATGAGCACTTTTAAGGCTTGGCCACGCAGGGCTTGGAGACACTCCAGGACTCTTAAGTCAGAGGTGGACTAAGCCATCAGCTAGTCCGCCTCCCAACCCCCCTGTGCATGGATGAGAGAATGGCTGACTCACAGTGTTGGTGGATGAGGCAGGGAAATGGAGGACAGACAGGCGGCCTAATGCAATCATATGAAATTAAATTTAGCTGCCATTAAAAACCACACTCTGTTTCTATGAAGTCATTTAAGATGGACTTAAAAAGCTTATTAGTTGGTGGATGTGGATTACTGCCTGGAGCATTTTTGTGAGTGGAGAGGATTTGTCAGAAACTGCACTTGAATAAATGAAGCTGATTATTGTAATTGTAAAAAAACAAAAAGATATTTAAAAAAAATGTCGACAGTAATCTCCTTTCCACTGTGGGTAGTTACATCTTTTTTTCATTGTTGTTAGTGTGTTTTTAATAGGATGTATCACTTTGTCTGCTGTCACTAACAGATCTGCGCTCAGCCAGAATCGAGGGTGTGAGTGTCTACAGCGTTAGCTGCTCATCACAGTAAGAATGAGAGTGCGCTGCTAGTGTCTGAAACAATCCTCCACATGCAGGGGGGCGTGCACTAAAAGATGTAGCTACTAATACTGATATGGTGATTAAATTAATCAATGAGTAGTTTGATATGCTATTAAATAGTTGTTAATTTTGATAATGATTTACAAAATGTGATTCATGATGTTCAGAGTAATAATATCTAATATCTGATTTCGATGTTTTTAAGTTGATATCTGCTCTGATACCTTAAGATGAGTGTTTTCTTATTGTCATTCATTTATTAATTCAACTAGAGCTGAAAAAATTAGTCAGTTAGTCAAATGGTTGATCAACAGAAATTAATCAGCAACTATTTTGATGATCAATTAATTGTTTAAATTGTTTTTAAGCAAAAATGCCAACCATCTACTCATTCCAGTTTATAAAATATGACTATTAGCTGCTTTTCTTTGTCATATATTATAGAAAACTTAATATCTTTGGATTTTGGACAGTTGGTCAGTCTAAATATGCAATTTGAATATGCCACCTAGGATTCCTGGAAATTGTAATGGACATTTTCTCTATTTTCTGACATTTTAAAGGGAAACAGTTAATTAGTTAATTGAGAAAATGGTTGGCCGATTAATAGATATTAGTTGTCCCACAAATTCAATTAATTGATAATGATGATGACAATTATTAGTTGCAGTTCAACAGCTACATGAAAATGTGAGCCACTATAATAATGTGCCTCCTCTGTTGTGATTATTCTGTGACTTAAAATGGTCACAGAATATTTCACATTTCACAATGGCTTTCTTAAGCTTGTATTTTAGTGCAATTTAAATTCTAATAACCTATTTTGCCCCCAGCTGGCCTCTCGACCCATGCCATCGTCCTGAGAAGGGAGATGATTGTCCCTTTAATAGACCAGTGTGTCAGCTTGCCCTTAGCCTAAGGACTGGTGCTGGGTGGGTGTGTGAGTCAGCCTGAAATACCCCTCAGCTCTGAACTTCTCAGTTGTGACAAGGGCAAGCCTGTGCCTCTGGTCATCAGGCTTTTTCCAGCCTGAACCCATGACCCTTGTACCTCTTGGCGCTATTAAAAATTGACCACCATCATCTCTAGTCCTGTTTCAATCCATGGAAACAACAGCACAATAGTTTCTTGTTTTGAGATTATCAGAACACCAACAGAAACTGTATGTTTGGCCGCTGAATTTCCTTCTCTGTTTTCTGGGTGATTGAGGCTCGAGGAAACTGCCACCGCACAACAGTGAAGATAAAGTGGAGATAAACTTTGCTGTCGTCTGTGCTCCCAGTCATGATAGCAGCTTTGGTTGTCACAGTTGTCAGGGCATGCAGTTGGCAACTGGCGGCATGGTTTTGAGGCTGTATTTGCCAGCAGCTGCAGTAATTTGCTGTGTTTGGACACTCTGAATTCCTCTGGTGGGAGGATGGACATGGTTCACAGCCCTGTTGCTAGGCTTCACTACCAAATTTTTCATGGCACAATTTGCTTGTGGGGCTTTGTTGTTTGGTGTAATGCAGTCTTGGAGATGTTGAAAATGTGTTCAGAAACATTGGTTGCTCTTTCAGCCTTTAGGGTTGTTCTACCACCTGTGGCTACACACGTATTTGTGTTATGGAGTCCCTCTTTACATTGACATACGTTTAGGTATCTGGATCAGTGGCTGGTGTGGTCAACATTATGTCAGAGGCAACCCAGCCTGCCCTCATCATAACCACATGTGGTGTGATAGGCATTTGTGCCAGACAGTGGTGCTGACAGAATGAATAACTCCCTTTACCATTAGCAGCTGTAGGGACGATTTATTTCTCTGTCATATCAATTTCTCCTGGTGACTGTGCCCTGTCTCAGTGTATTTGTGTGTTGCCAGAAAAGACTCTCCATGGAGTGCTAAATGTATGTCTTCATGGTTGTTGTGGATGTGGTGAAAGTTTCTGGCAGTTAGTAGGCACATGTTGTGGTGGTCTGAGGCCAGCTGTGTGGCTTGTTCTTAGAGAGCTGTAGTTAGTAGGTGCTGATCTGGTCAACCATCCAACCTGTCTGCCGTCCTGCGAGGGATCAGATTCCATCTGGAACGTGCCTTGTTCCACTTCAAACAGGACATAATCCTCTTACGAGGCACAGTCATTCCACTTGTACTTTGCGTGCATGTGTCCGTGTCTCCGTGCAAAATCTCGAGAGAACACCGAGGCCTCTTGGGTGTGTTTCGGCCATCCTGTCCAGATGCCTCGGTTCTGTCCTCTCCCTCCATCTCTGTATCTGCTCTATCTGGCGTCATTGATCCAAGCCACCAGCTGGTCCTGGGCTGGCCTGATCTCATTTACCCCCAGAGAGGAGCTTGTCTGTGGGCAGACGGCCCATTATGGAGATGATCCAGCAGCTCTTCAAGTTACAAATTAGCCTTAGTTTCTCTGTTGCCACTCTGTCAGGTTCTGTGTCTCTCTTCTTGTCCTGCTGTTTCTTGCTTGCCCACTGTCTCTGTCCATTTTTTACCCCACCCCGCACACACATCTCTCGTTTTATTGTCACTACTGTCTCTCTAATCTCCCAAGGGAGAGAGCTAACAGCATCAGAGGAACCTGCCTTACTAATGCACTTCCTCCTGTCTCTGTCTCTTTCTCTGTCCCTCCCATCTGTGGAGCTGGTAGCCTGGCTCCCCACTTCCTCCTGTGCGATCAATATCCACACAGTTGAGCTCTGCGCTGCCCTGCTGGTCATCCCTGCAGGCGGTGGAGCTCAGCCAAACTGTAGTAGGGCCCTCGCCGTTGGGGCCTTGTTTGTAGTCAGGCTCTGTCTCTGCCTTTATTGTTTTGGGGCTGACGAACCCTCTAGCCCTGCCTCCCCACAGTATTGTCTAGTTTCTGGGACATACTGACGCCTCTGTTACTGCTGCACATCCCTCCCTCGTTCTTTCTCGTCTTTCTTGGGCTTCTCTCTGTCTCCCTCTCTCTGTCCCGTGGTTGTGTCTGTGTACTGTTTGAGGGCCGTCGAGGCCGACTGTACAAGATTAGCATCTCTCTTTGTCCAGGGTTAACAAGCTCTGTCATGTGTTAATCTGCCCGTCCCCAGGGGGCCGAGTTTCTCCGAGCCTGTACGCACCATGGGAAGGACGGGGTCTGAGTGTTTGTATGTGTATGTTGTGTGCATCAGATTGTTTGGTGTTTGCAGGAAGAAGGGGGGTGATGTGAACACACACAATGCACAGACATTGCCATTCTTTACCATTCATGGCAGTCATACTCGCTGTTTTTCTGATTTGTTGTATTTTATTATAATGAGAAATGTTAGTAACAGAGGTTTGTTTTTATTTAGTAATCCTTTAAATTCAGTTGCGTTATCACTTGAGGGCATTGTAAAATCTTAGCACGAAGCTCCAGAGGCCTCAGGATTAGTGCCAGCCTTTCTGATCACATGTTTCTGTGATCCAGGTGTCTGTCACACAATCTGCTGCTCTTTCTCACACACACCAGCAGCCAAGTAAACAAGGAGACCGAAAAGGACGTGTTCCTTCCTCTCAGCGGGGCCTTTGTCCGGGCTTCATTTGTCTTATTGAGCATACCGGCAGCCCATTGACCCACTGGAAATCAAGTGGTAGGAATGATGTTACTGTACATGATTAAGGCAATCAGCAGGGGGTGGGACTGTTGTGTTTGTTTGTTTTGTTGTATGCAAGACATAGGTCTGTATAACTAAAGGCACCAGCAGACACAGTTTTCTTCACAGCTTTTGTCTTGATGGCCTCATTCCCAAGTGTGTTTCCATCCACCTGTTTTATGTGGATTTTAAATTTGCAAGTAAGGTCAGAAATTATAAAATACCAAATAATTGATAAATAAATAATAACTAATTCTTTATGTTTAGCTGAGGTGGAAATAAATAAAGAGAGATAAAGAGAAAGTCTGCAAAACTGTGAAACTACTGGGTAATGATGATAAGGATGTAATTTCCACTGGGGATGAGGACGACATGTCACCTTTAATTTTGTTGTTTCAGGTTGATTTGCCTCTAAAAGCTCTCTGAACATTGTTCTCTTAGTGTTTGTTTTCCATAGTCCAAATGAGAGAGGATCTGAGTTGGTAAAAATATTGATCTGAGTCTCCTTCAATTATTACTGTTGGCTGATAGCAATCAGCAAGCAGCAGCGAGTGCTTTTGCCCCTGGTCTTGCCTCTAGGGCTACATACAGGTTGCTCTACCTTAATTACTGGAGGTTGATGGGCTGTATGGAGCCTGAAGGGAAGACACTACTCAGGGCTGACAAAAGTACCTCACTTCCTCTGCTGGTTTCCAGTTAATATTCATCCACAAAGAATAGGACATAAATCAAAACTAAGGTAGTATAGCACTATCAGGAAACAAAACATGATTTTAAGTAGGGTTAGTGCATTAACAATATATCATAGGTTTCTGTAGCATTTTTATTTTGTTATACTTCCATTAAAATCAGGATAACAATTTAATCACATTTTCTTACTTCATGGATTGATTTCAATGTAACTGCAGCTAAAAATAGAGATTAAATAGTTTTTTTAAGTCTAAAACATGCAGAGGAAAGTAGGGCAAGAATAATGTTCCTGATGTTACAACAAACAGTTAAAATAAAACGAAAGTTTCAACAGTCACAGTGTGGAAAAAGACAGAGAGTTGCATAATTTGCCAGATTTTTGACATTAGCTCTGAACATTTTGATGGAGGCCTATGTGGCATCCTTCTCCCCCTCTTGTTTGCCTCCTCCCCCTCTCTTCTCCCTCTCTCCGCTGCTTGCTCAGCCCCCCCACAGTCTGTGGGGAATGCCATGCAGAGCAGCCGGCTTTGTTTGGAGTTTATTTGTGTGCAGGACAGAGGCGGTTTCCTGACCTCAGGTCGGGGGTGTTTGGAGAATGTGTGTGCTGTGATTAGCATCAAGTTGATGGAGGCAGTGGTAGCGCTGGCAACCCCCTGCTGGATTCAACCGGCTGTCATGTACCTGCAGCACCTCTCATCCAACTCCCACACATCTATCATTTCTCTTCCTCCAAACCTATGCACATCCTCATCTGGGATATGTTTGGTAATGATCAGACGTTCGTCTCATGAATTGCTTTCAGAGGCTCCAGTTTCCTCTGGAGATCATCAGCGAGCCGTGCTGATGTGTGTTGAAGCTGAGTAAGAGGCAGTGACATTCAGATATACCATCGTACTAAGTGTCATTAGAGACTCAGTGGTTGCAGTGATGGTGGATAGAAGTGGTATTAGCTTTGAAATAGTTTGCTGTGAACTGTGTATGAGGAGGCTTACATTATAGACAGAATAGCTTCATTTGACAGTTAACAGTCTTGTTAAATATCCTCATTGACTGTGGTAATAACTCTGTATGTCATGTGCACTACCTGTTGAAACAGTGTATGCCTATGAGTAATGTTAGCTCTTGTAGCTGTTAGTCTGTCACTGGTGTTCTGCCAAGATTTGGCAGAGAGTAAATGAAACATTCAGCAGCAGGGAGTCTTTGCTGCACATTTTTACTTCTGATACAGTTTTCTAAGAAGTTAGGATGGATCTCTGTCCCTGCCGGTCCCTGCAGCACTCATGTTCTTGCATTTGTGGCCCTCTGCCAACACCATGTTTCTCTGATCTTGACCCCACCTTCTATTTGCTGAAATATTTTGTGTGCTGTTATTGGACTGTTTTCAACGGTTCATTTTAGTTTTGATTTTGAGTGCCACCCCATCAAGTTCAAAAGATAAAATCTTTTTTTCAGCTTTTTGTTTCAGAGTGCAGCTTTAAGTACATTACATACACCTCCTTTACACCTTGGATTAAAATCCATCTCATATCCAGATTGTATCCAGACATGATTTGAGCTAGCACAAACTCCAAAAGTTGCCAGATGACATCATTTTGTGTGTTAATGACATCATTGCGCATTCATTTGCATAAAGCTTGATGGTTGTGTTGGTTGCAGCGAGAGAGAGAGATCACGTTAAGCCATGTAAAAGGTAGATAGAGAAATGTTAAGCCAAGTAATTGCAAACTCACTACAGGGACTTTGCATTGGCCTAAGTCAAAAAGTCTACAAAAGGAGTGAGAAGATTAAACAAACTATTTAAATATTTACAAGCTATAGAGGAGCTGACTCACACTCTGAAAAGTACCAATCCAGATAAAGTTTGGGAGCGAGAACATCAGCGTAACCATAGAAACTCACTACAACGAATTCCCACTGCTGCAGCAAGCAGTGTCCTCCTGCCTGCCACACATGCAACACTGACTGCCTGTGCACGGTGCAAGAGGAGAAGGAGCCCCTGGTGCTGTTGGCAGATAGTCACTATATCTGCTGCTTAAAGCTTCTTAGAAATAAAGTCGCAAGGGGTATGAAAAGTCAATATTTCTAGTGATGAGGCCTGCCCACATTGTTGTATGTGGATTGAAAATGCATGCGCATTTACACTTGTGCTTAATGTGGTCACAGTGGTCCAGAACTGGTTTGGACAACTGGATCACTATCCGTCCCCAAAGCATCTTGGGTGCACTTACATTTGCACTTTTATGTGGTGAAGCACTATCCGATTACAATCCGATCATCCAAAGCACATTTTAACACAAGGTGTAAAGGGGGTCATAGCCCCGAATCTGGTTGCAGTTGTAAATCTGTTAAATTACTGTATTGTGAGGATTTGATGAAACTAAGGCTTATTGATTAATCTATCCATTATTTTCTTAATTTCTTGAATTTAAAACCCAAAAGGATTCACTAAGTGACAGAAATTATTAATGATTATCAAAATTGTTGCATATTCCTTTTCTATTGATCAGCTAATTGATTAATCAACTTATCTCAGCTCTGTTTAAAATACAGAATTTCTGTTGATTTTTCATCTATGGTATGACTTCATTGTACTTACATGTGTGAGAATTTTGACACGAGAAGAATGCATTGTCTGTGGGTTGTATAATTTTATACTGTGGAAGCCATGGATCTAAGTAGCTCTTATTGGAGTGGAGAGTTGACTGAGACTACTGTTGTGACTTAGAGTAGGTTGAATGGACAATCTCAGGCCCCATGCCAGCATGTGGCGTCTTGAATCTGACATTCTCCCCCTTGCAAAGAGAAAGAGTGCTTCCCATGCGCGTGCCCATGAAAAAATACTTACATTCCACCCCATATTATTATTTTTTTTGTCACAGTCACTAGTAAAACTGCAGCAAATTTGAGGCCACTTGCACAAGCCCACTTGCCCATGTACATTGGCACCGTAAGCAAGAATGCAGTAAATTATTGAGGCAGTGCTACTTAAAGCTTGCAGACTCTGGCTCCTCAAAGAGACAAGTTTGGAGCTGTTGTGCTGTTTTACATGATAACAAAAAAGCTGCACATTTTGACATATTTTAAAAGAAACATCAAGACATGTTTTGTTAATCACTCCTCAAAAAAGGAATCTATGAATTTAGTGTATGCAAATATAAAATTTTCTCATCTGAGAAAATATTATCTTTACAGTCTTTGGTTTGATTGAATGAAATAAATTACATCAGTCAGCAAAGAAAGAGAAATTTAAGCCATCACCAACGGTCATGCTTTGTTGTCTTTCTGTATTAGACTAAGAAATGACAGTCAAGACAGTTCTAGCATTTTCCTGCTTTGACATTTGTTATTTTACATTACAAGATATGCTTTGTTAATTCTACCCAGGCTGTATCAGAGGAAAGACGATGGTTTATTAGCAGTGTCAAAGAGCAAATGCCCTAGCTCAGCATCTTCTGTTTGCTGCTTGTGGAGATAAATGCATGTCAATTACTGGGTCAGAGGCCAGTCAATGCTCGTTAAAACTGCCTTCAAAAACCAAAGCTGACCCACTAACATCCTCTCGTCCTCACTGCCGACATCCTTGCTCGAACCCTCTACACTCTTGCGGAGGCATTAGTTACATATTGAGTATTTCTGTCAGGCTTGCGCAAGTTCTTGTCAGCATTAACGGATGGCTATATCGGCCACAAAAGCTCACTTTCTTTTTGCATCTTTTCTACCATCTCCGCCACCCCACCCCCACCGCCACTGCCTCCTTCCCCCACAATCCCTCTCTTTGACTACTATTTAGAGTAGGCCCCGGGGATAGAAGAAGGCTCACAGAATGCATATGCGTGTGTGTGTGTACACAGTTGTGTACTGTGAAAGCAGAGACGACTCTCTACCACAGCAATTCATAAATGGCCTTGGATGGATGGTTGGCTAAAGTGAGGGAGTGAGCTCGGGCACTTTGATTTAGGCCTTTGTGTAAAGAAGGGGAGTCTTTTGTTTCTAACTGACTGGGTTTGTGATTAGATGTGAGCACACACCACAGCCCAAGAGCAGATTTGACATTAACTTAACATTTAGCTCAATAAGGCACACAGCAGCTTCTTAATTTTAATAAATCACAGCTAGCTTGTGGTATTTTCCTGTGAGGAATTCTTTAAAATGTAACCTCCTGCTGCATTGTTAACTGGCACCCCCCTAAACACACAAACACAGTAGTAGATTGTACTTGATGCAAAAAGGGGGTCAAAGTACCAGATTTCTGTTTAAATATGCTTATGACCTGATTATTCAAGAACGGCATGTTTGTGTCTAGACAGTCAGCAAAGCTTAGATCTCTCAGCGGAGTTGGATGCCTTCCAGTTATTGACAGTATAGGCCCAAACACTGCTGTGTTTAAGGGATACACACAAGTGTGAGCACAGACACATTTTGTTAATGTCCCACTGTGGGTATTAAGAAGGGATGATGCTTAGGAGGATGATCTCACCTTGCCCATCATTAGCTTAATGCTTGAAGCCAATTGAAAGTAATAACAACAACAATGTCAACAGACTGTATAGTGTTTTCCTTAAAGCAATACAAAATGCTTTTAAGAAAAATGTTATAAAAACAAGAAAGATAACCTGTATGAGATAAGAATTAAAGCTTTAAGTAAGAAAAAATGGAAACTATAACACATCCATTAGGCTATTATTTACTGTATGTATGTAGAACAGCATGTTTCACAAGCAGAAACAGCGAGTCCATAAAAATGCATATAAAGGAGATAAAAATCAAATAGTGTAAATGATGATTAGACAATGCACATGACTGATCCATTGACATAAAAGGAATGTAAAGAGTGTGTGTGTGTGTGTGTGTGTGTGTGTGTGAGATGTGAGTGATGGGGTGTTGGAAAGGATGGGGTTTCATGGTCCTTTCCTGATCCTGTGATTTGACCCTGCCTTGGTGTATGTGTGGTTGCTTTTGTTTCAGTGACTTTGTGTAGCTCATATTGAGGCTTGCAGGGAATTTGGAGTGGGATGCTGCTTGGAAGCTGCAACTATATGACTTGGGCACATTGTGAAGGCCAACAAAACACATTTTTGCAAAGTCGACTACATTCAGAATTTTACTGTGAAAAATCTGCCAAACCTTAAGGACACCAGCACGACTCCCACTCCACTTCCATATTACTCTATTCTATCCCCAGCATTGTTTTAGCTGAATACTGAAGAGAACAAATGCATCCTGTTGAAGTAGTTATTCTCCTGCGGATCTTTTGTGTGTTGCTCATGCCACATGAGGTCAGGACAGCTGACTGGCTGCCTGGTCTGAGCTAGCTTGACCAGTAATTCTCTTCAGATTAAGCCATTTTATGTTCTAAACATTTCACATGGTGCAGTGTTCCTAAATGTTTTGAAATGGGCTTAATGTAGCTGACATAGCCATCTGTCTGGAATCTGCTGCTGGAAATGTGCACTAACTCACAAGCCATTTTGTATCAGGTCATTGAATACGTTTGGTCCCCTATGGGTTGAAAATGCCAGCTTGTGTTTCACTGCCTAGGTTGTAGCCTTGGCAGGACCAAAGATGGTGCTAGAGAGGATTTCCCAAAGCCAGTGCAGGTTTTCCCTTGGTTCTTGGAGGAAAGCAAAGTATTAAAGGGAAAATTCACCACCTTTTGTGTGGATGTCCAGTCAGCGATGATGGTAAATGTAGTCAGTTGAAGCAAAATTTCCTCAGTGCGTACTATATTGACTGAGAAAGCAGGGTTCTCCTGCTGTTTCTGGATTTATATTCTCCACCTTTGGGTGTCCAGGGGGCATGCTAGATGAGTATTTTTGTCACCTAATGCCATGCTTTGGCCAACACAGTAATGTAAGGAGGTGATACAAGGCAACCTGGTATATGTAAGCACTGCTGGCACAGCTCCGCATGCAGGAGAACTCACCTTTTTGGTCAGTGTAGCACACACTGATGCTTCAGTTAACTGTTTACCATCAATACTGACTGGACATCCCATGAAAAGTCTTGAATTTTCTCTTCCCAACTGGATTTTACCCAGTAATGCATGGACTTAAGACTGAATTTGCCCCCCTGCCCCCCTGGACTTGAGTAATGTAGCATTATGTAATGTAACGTATGGTAATATAATCCCATTGTAATCCCCTTGAGTAATGTAATTCCAACATCCGTAGCTGTGCTAGAAGTGTCAGTGAATCAGCAGAACATTTAATCCCCGGTTGCTTTAGTGACGCTGCGTAGTTGATAATGGTGATAAAGAGATATGCTGCACAGCTCTATGATCCAAATGTGTGTAATTATATGAATGTGAAACAACGAATAGAAAAAAAGTGTGATTTCTCAGCAAAACTGTCCATTGCCAAGTAGAATAAAATGATTCTTGAGGAATTTAAATTGCCAATTTTTTGTAACCAGTAAACAGTGTTCAGCTTTACAGTAGTAAGCAAACCGTTGACAGACTTTGACAAGGCTAACTTTGTTCTAATATGGGCGTATAATATTCAACTCTCACCAAATGTGTTCCCTCGTAGCAACAGCGCAGTCAGTCTGCTTGAAAGTGAATAACTTTCTTCAATCTAATTAGGCCTAATTGGTTAGATGTTTTAGTTGGGAGTGCTCCAGTAATTAGGGATGAAATTCAAGATAATTTAAAGCTGTTGCAGTGAATAAACAATCAGTCCAAAGCCTTACAAATGGGGAAATTCCCATTGTTACTTAATAAGGTCAGATTTCGTATGGCGATTGCAATTACTGAAACCCAAACATTTAACAAAGCATGAACTTTGTAAGAAAGATGCTATAAGAAAGGTAAAATCATAGGAAATGTATGTACAGGGTCACTGGGCCGTCAAGGGGTGAGTGCCAGGGTAAGAAATTCACTTTGGCAGCAAACCTACCATAAATTCTTAACTGTCATTTCTGTTTATTTGGCTGCTGATATGGTGAAAGTGTCTTGATGTGTCTCACATCCCCTCCACCTCCAGTTTCTGTGAAGAGTAGATAAAAAGTCTGTTTCTGAAGTATGTTCCTGCCTTGGTTTCTAGCCTGTTTATGCTTGCCACTGACTGATGGTCCTAATGACGCAGGGACGGGTGAGTGAGCAAGCCAGAGAGAGAAGCACAATCTCACAGCTGTCTGGAGACTTGCAGAAGAAAGAGAAATGTTCTGGCTGTGGCGTGCAATCAGGATTTATCACTCTTATTTCTCTCACAAACACCAGCAGTGTGGGGTAGTTTGGAGAGGAGCAGTAAAATGAACAGCCTGGGCCAGATGCTTTAGTCAACTGTGGGAAGAACACCAGAGTCTGGAAGAGAGAGGAGGGAATGGTGATTGGACCCATTCTTATTTCCTGGTTCACTGCTTGGTCGAGTTAGGTCACGCTGTTGATAGCTATAACTTCATCAAACAGTGGTGTGCTTGTATTAGAGATTTTGGAGTATGTAGTGTGAGAATTTGATGTGTAAAAGCTTATCCTGATGCAGTCAGATCCAAATTATGCTAAAACTTATTTAGAATAACTTCCTGTGTCTTTTTCTGGGCTGTAGGACTGCAGGAGATTGAGAGTGAATAATGGACTGTTTGCTAAGCCCCAATCAAAACAGCAATTGTCCAATCACAGCTTATAAAATCTGCTAGGAAGCTGTTTGCCAGCCTGACATCAAGGACCCATGGATCCAAGGACCCAAGTATAATAAATATATATATATGTTATATATATTTTTTGGGGGGGCTTTTTATGCCTTTCATTTACAGGACAGCTGAAGATATCACAGGAAAGGGGGAGAGAGTGTGGGGGAATGACATGCAGCAAAAGGTGGACAGTCAAACCTATGGCCACTGCAGAGGACTCACAGCCTCAGTACATGGGGCAAATGCTCTACCAATTGACCTACCAGGTCACCAAGTACAAAATAGTTTAAGTGATAAATGTGCCACTGTGATTATTTTAACCTGCATTATGTGCCATGTGAGAATGGAAAACTTCACAGAAGTAGCAACAGTAACTAAGGGTGGGTGGGGCTCACTGAATGGCCAATTCCAAGATTTTCTGTGTCTTAACATGATGTCAGTGGTTGGCGTTTAATTGGTTAACCACTGATAATATTTTTGACTGGTTATGCATGTTGTTCTGTAGGTTAATTTGCATACCCACACAAGTCAAATGTGAATTGTGTGTGTTTCCTCTATAACTGTACAGGCCTGGTGGCCAACAAGCACCCATGCCAGGTAAAAAAAAGTGTTTTAAATGCCATAAATAACATCAAATACCGATTGATTCAAAAATCAATGCAGTGTTTCCTCTACCATTGCCTTGGGGAGGCAGCTCAGACGGTTACGTTTCTCTCCTCTCCTCTGTGTTTCACTAAGGGCGGGGCAGACAAGGAGTGGGGCAGAGGGAGAGAGATAGGTGAAGTAGATGGCGTTATCTCAATGAGCTGCTGCAGCTTGCACATGTGTGCCCAACCTACAGACAGCGTTGCTACCCTATTATTCAACATTGATTTGGCAGACGAGTTGTAAAAAGAACAAAATATTTGTAACCAGAAAGAGTGTGATTTTTTTTTTCTCCCTTGTTCAGAGATTGGGGGAGAGAAAGAAAAAGAACGTCATCCAATTTTTCATGTGTGTGACATATTCTACAGATATAGACATTGAGACTTAACTAGTGTAAGGTGTCATGTCGATATGGCTATCAACTGAGAAACACATGCTTACAATGGAAACCGCCTAGATCATAACTGTACTAGTCAACAGAGAAGTTGACTAGTGTGGTGAAAACATGGGGACAATAGGTGCCCCTTGTTTTTTTTTTTGTTTTTTATGTCGTTTTGTGTTATTTCTTAAAGATTAAGTTAGTTACCAGTTAATGGGTGTTGGGCTTTTGAAAGCAAAAATTGACCAAAACTGACATCCCTACTAAGACACTTGAAAGTTACATGAGGTAGGGCTGATAGGGCTGATATTCTTTATACAGAATATAATATACAGAATATAGAATATAGAATATATAAATAACACACATGTAATGGAGGATATTTCCATGTAATGAAGGCAGGATATTTTATAGTTTAACAACAAATGTTACTGTCCAAAATGATATCAGGGCACTGAAACATTAAACTTTCACTGAGAATGCTGCCTGTAAAGCTAACAAATCTGGAATATGTTCTGTTAAAAAAAGTTTTCATATGTATACATATTGGACAACATATAGGCTGATTAAAACCCATAACACCAAATACCATTTCATTCAAAAATCAATGCAGTGTTAATAGGTCAGTATCTGGTCGATTATATCAGTCGAGTGATATATCGGTCAGGCTCTAGTCTGAACCACAGGTTGTTCTCAAACAAAAATGAAAACAGTGTGGGAGTCAAACACTGTCTGTTTCCCCCTTCCTAACTCATACCAGTCAGTGCCCACTCACTCTCCTCAAAGCTGTGACTGGTTGTGGTTAGTAACATAATTAAGCCAACTGTGCACATTTTGCAGCCTCGCTGGCATTTAAAAACCCCTTGCGACCGAAGGGTGCGGCACGAATGGCTTCTTACAGCTACCCGTCATCTCCTTCTCAGCCTCCTCGGTTGTTTTGGGTGGTGGCCTGTTGCACTAGCTGTGTGTATCTGGTCTTATGTGTTGTTTGGGATGCACAAGTATTTTTTTTCTATCTTAGTTCTCTATCTCTCTCCCCCTCTGGCCCTGCTCAGCTGCTCCGGCCATCTGTGCAAAGGCAAACAGAGAACAGAGGGATGGAAGGAGAGCGGTAGTGGTGGGGGAGGAAAAGAAATCGAGGAGGGGAAAATGGTAAAGAGAAAGGGAGGATCAGTGGAGAATGAAAGAGGGCCTTTTTGACATGTGAGATTTAGTTTAGAGGATGAGTAAAGGATGACGGAAGAGGGAAAGAAAGACGAGAAAGAGTGTGCGGGAATTGTTTCCAGAAAGCTAGCGGCATAAAGATGATGTCTGTCCTCTTCTAGAAATAGGACAGTGAGTGTGTGCATTCAACTTTAGGTCAGTGGAAACTAGGATGACTAGTGATGTCTGGATTTTAGAGTTGGACCAGCAAACATCAGCCAATAGTGAGCTCATTTTACATCTTGTTTTTTCCCTGCCTCTCTCTTCTCCCTCCGTCCCACCTTCCCTTTCTGTTCCCATGCCCCACAGGCCAAGCCTCTTCCTCTGGGCCGGCCTCTGTGTTGCCTCAGAGTTTGTCCCACCACTTTGCCTCCTGCACGGCCAGCTCCTCACTTTGTTTGTAAACTTTGACAAGCCAGTTTCCTGCTACTCCCCCAACTTCCCTCTCACTGCCTCTCTCAGACTTGTAAAAAAATTCCTTTCCTCTCATCCCTCCATTTGAAGGGAGCTGAGGAAATAAAATAAGAGACAGTTGTCTAAAATTGATGCAGACAATGGATGACAGCTCGTATTACAGATGGTTGCCCTTTATCAGGCCTCGTATGCTTCACGTCCCACTTCTTGCCCTCAGTTGCTCATGTCTCTGACTCCTGTTTGTGACCCATGAGTCAAACTATCTGTGGGTTTATTGTACATGTCTTGACCCACTTACATCCACGCCTGTTTCCCACCTCACCCTACTTTTCTTTTTATAACCATTTTAGCCTAATAATGTGAAGCAGGCATCCTTGTCTCTTCACATCCATGTGCAGATTAAAAAGTTGCGTTTTAACATTAGTACAGGTGGCACATTCTGTACATATGTGTGTGTGCAGTTTGCGTGCCAAAGCTTTTTGCACTCCTTTAAGTGTCCTATCCCAGAAAACTAGTCTTCCACACTACTGGCTCTGATGCCATTTTGCAGCAAGGAAAAAAAGAGAAGCCAACCCGTAGCAGTTACGCTGGCCAAGTGTGTCACTGAGCTTTTTAGTGTCACAGAGGGGACCACTTGCCACTGCACTGCAGTTGGCATTGAAATTAAAGAAGGCCATTAGTAGAATGTGTTGTTTCTGCAGTAGACATATTCTCTCCCTGCTCCTCCTCCTGTGGTCCCTGAGACAGTACGTACATCCAACTGATCATAAAATGTGTTGATCTAATTGTCTGTCCTGAGGTTTCCCTCCCAGCCCGACTTAATGAAACTGTGATATGTTTTTTTCCCACCAGCCACTGTCAGCTGGGAGATGTGTGCAAGGCGTGAGTTCCCAATGTTACATTTACAACGTCCAATAAATAAACAAAATAAATTCACAAAAGGTCTAGAAAGGAAACATTCTTTCATTTATAGTCTCTATTAAACATAAAAATGCAATTGTATTGCAATTGTATACCTTTTGAATTTGAGTTTGTTTCTTTCACCAAACTAACATGAGCTTTAATTGCCTTGTTAACTTAATTTAAAAAGCACGCTTTTTTCACACTTGACAGACAGAAACAAAATAAAAACCCAGCCAACAGTATTGGTAAGTCTTCCTACTGTGCCATCAATCACCAACTCTGTTGGATGTGTTAGATGTGTTAGATGTGCTGATGACTGAGAGTAAACTTAAATTAGCAAAATAAAATGAAAAAAATGCCACCACCCCCCCCCGCAAAAAGAAACAACAACCAGTAATGGACTTAGCAACTAACGATAGCCAATATATTTGTCCTATCACCCATTCCTGTCTCTCTTGCAGTATTACGGCACATTCTGTTCCATTTCTATTCTACAGTCAACAACCAGTTAAACTCTTGGTCACTTGCATTAAGCATTTCTCTGTGTGTTTGTGTGTGATGTTGAAGCTGTAAGAAGGTCCAAGCTGTCACTTTATCTGACTCCCAGCAACATTCCTGGGGCTCTACTGATAAAAGAGACAGCAAACTGCTTTTCATGTCTGGTCTTGCTGTTGACTGAATGTGTTGTGTTGTATTTTATCCTGTCCCTCTCCAGACCAGATCTTGCTGTCTCCAGAAAGCCTGTAGACCTGTGGCCATCCTGTGAGATTTAAGTTCATCTGGCCCTGCCCTGCAAAGACGGACCACTACCACTCAAGGGGAGATGAAGCCGGATGGGGTTGTCACGGCAGCGATGGAGCCAATGGAAACATTGGAATCCAATCCGGTAAATGAGGCAGCACCGGCTGCAGGACAGGAGCCTAACCAGGCAGCCAGTCCAGGGGAGGAGGAGACATCACAGCAACCTGCAGCAGAGACAGGCCAAGTGGAACCTAAGCCAGACAAGGTCAAGGAAGCCCCAACTGCCAAGACCAACAATAAGACTACAGGAGACTCCAAAGCTAAGACGACCAACAAGGCCACGGCCAAGACAAAACCTGGTGCCACCAACTCAACCAAGACCACATCTGGCTCCCGGCCCAACACATCCCAGAGTCGCCTCTCAAATGGCACGTCCAAGCCCCAGACCAATGGAGTGGCTAAGAATGCCCCACCTGCTGCGGGCAAAAAGAGCACCCCGACCACAGCGTCTACCAAAAAACCAACAGGCCCGGCCGGTGCCCCAGCCTCCAAGAGCAAAGTGGATGAGAAGAAAGCCACAGGGGCTGCTTCCACCACCAATGGCGCCAATCAATGACCGGAACAGCAGCCAAGAAGACACCATCCACAACGGCAAATGGTGTCAAAACCAGCACAGCTGCTAAAAAGCCCCCAGGTTAGTGAAAATGTCATCAAAAAGTTGAAATAAGTGCAAAAATAGTGCGGTTCAGAATGTAGGCTGTTCCTCAGTAAGTCTAGCATGAAATGTTTTCACAGCTCCAACTCTAATGAGGAGCGTTCATTGTAATGTGATGACATGCGGACAGATGCACATAGGATGAATTGAGCACACATATTAGACATGCTAGAGTAGCTGCTGCTGATCTAGAAATGCATTTGCCCTAAATCCTTTTGAGATATTTATGACAGATCTATCTGCCTGACCTATATCTGTGATATATGTTACTATAAACTGTTTTATACTAAAGGGCTGGGCCAATACACTTATGCCCGATTTGATACTTATATATATATGTATATATATATGACAATATATTTTGGATTTTGTTTGCTTTTTTAACACTAGACCATGTGAATAAGTTGAATTATACAATTCTATAGACTGTATTTTATGACTGTTATTTCATAGAAATGCAAATCTTATGTCAGTCTTTCTCTGTTTTTTCAGCATCATTGCTTTACGGCATATCAAAGCAGCAACTAAAATACTTAATTTGCTACAATTTACTGTACCTGTTCATCAACCTAGTGCCTTAAAAAATTAATAAGAAAATAAGTGTGAGCCCAAAATGATAGAAGTTTGAGTTGACCCTTTCAGGTTGCACCTATTGTTTTGTTTCACAGTAGTAGAATATATCATTATTTTCTCCCACCTCTAGTGTAGTATAACTACATAATACTGTTCTTATTGTTCTTCATGTGTTGCCCTTTCCTCTCCTCCAGCTCCCAAGCCTGCCTCTGCAACTCCCACCAAACCTAGCTCTACTGCTTCACCCAAGCCCCCTGTTTCCAAGACAACCAGGTAGGTGTGACATCTGTGTAGAATTGAAGCCTCACCCTCGCTGAGTGTGTGTCTATGTACATGTACAAACACACAAGTGCCTGAAAGAGAGTTGAAGAAAGTACAGACAGCTGCCTATAATTGGCCCTCTTCTCAGACATCCTTCAGGCAAAAATGTTCTAAGCAAGTTCCTTTTTATTAAAAGCCTTTCCAATGGAGCAAATCAGCAGATTCGCTCCAGAACAGTAGCAAATACGAATAAATTGCCATATAGATAAGAACTGTAGGGAATAAGTTCAGCATTGTAAAGCTCCTCAGTGCCAAGTGAGAAGCAGTTGGTTCAAAAGGCTTCACTTGGCTACAGGTTCAAAGAAGACCCTGTTTAAGAAAAAAACACCCTGGAGGAATGAGGGACAATGATCCCCCACATAGAGGCTTGGAAAGGCCGGGTATAAGTAGGCCAGCAACCAGCCAATGTCAGAACAAGCCTTGGAGGAATGCCTCACAGGGTTTCACCATAGCAAGCATTATACAGCAGCATTATTAATAAAACAAGTTTTGGGGAGGAGTGAGGTTTAGAGAGGGGAGGAGGGGCAGTTGGGAGGATTAACTGAGAACAAGAGAATGCTCTTAAAGTTTATGTTTCTTTAGAGTGAGTGCTTGTGTGTATTTCAATATACCAGCGTGTGGGTTGTGAGTGTTTGTGTGCGATCAGGCCAACATGTGTTCTTCACCTGAGTCACACTGTGTGCATGGTGTTGGGTCCTGAGGTGACTTGGCGAAGGACCAGGAGAAGAGGCTGAAGGAGGCCTTTGTCTAAGACAGTGATGATCATGATCAGACAGAGCCTTTGGGAGTCTGACTGCTCTTTTAACACGGGCCTATCCCGCTGCCTCCTCTCATTCTTTGTTTATTTCTTAGAGCAATAGCCTCTTTCTTCCTTACTGTTTGCCACCATGGTGTGTGGTATGATGTGTTATGTCATCATGTCGGTATGTCTGTGTGTAGACACATTGTTCAGTCAGAAACACTTGCGTCAAACAGATTGGACTATGTATACTAAACTTACTATAACACATAGAAACTGTGGGAACATCCATAAACTGCAAGCAGTCCCGGGAAGATGCTTAAAGGGATAGTTTTATTTGTTTTCTTGCTAAAAGTATTGATTGATACCGCTCTCAGGTCTGATTGGTAAATATGAATCTACAGCCTCTGACTCTGTCCAAAGTTATAAAAATCATCCCACCAGAACAGCTGATGTAAAATTGACAGTTTGCCATTTTATATATTAAATATAATGTGCTTAGTTAGCTTTAGATTTGCTGGTAGGCAGATTCTCTTTCCCATGGAAATCTCAAGGCAGTAGCTTTAGATTTAACAGTATGAAAAATGAGGTATGGAACATACATACATAATACAAAAGCCAAAATATGCTCTCTGTCTCTGTCTTAATGGCAGAGTTTTGTGTTATGTATGTATGTTTTCTTCTCTATTTAGTCATTGTCGATAGACTAACATGACACAGACTAAGCCACCGGTCACATTCTTCCACCTGACAGTAAGGTGTTTCACTCTCAGGTCCCTTCCCCCCTCCACACTCCACATGCCTCGGGTAGCAGTTGGATTGTGGAGATTACACTCAGATTACAGCTTTATACAATGTCGGATGTGCAAACATCTCATTAAAAAGCATTAGGATACACAAGGATACATTGGTAATCACCACTGCAGTACAAAACACTCTTTGTGCGACTTTTATGAACTGTCATGGTAATTTCAATCATTACCTTCATCATGGTAACCCAGTTCTTCCCGGAACATAAATCTCCATTTGTTTGAATATAAAATAACACACTACAAAATATGCCTGAAAGATTTGAAAAGATCTCTTATTATCACATTTTCATTGAACACATTAAACAGACACATTAAAATGATTTTGTTGTGTGATTTTTTTCAGGATCTGTACTAAACAAAGATGCTTTCTTAAGTCTGTAGAATCTGATGTGCAGGCCAGGACATCTCTGCTGCACAATGATATTTCATTTAAAATGGTATTTGGACAAACATTTTGCCTTTAGCAAATATTCTGCCCCCTGTGATTTGAAAATTGCAGTAGGCCATATTGCAGTTTCGATCTAATTGTGTTAATATTTTGTGAAAGCCCCAACAGTCATCCATACAGTACTGTTGCATTGTCAAAAATATCATATTTCATTTTGTCCATAGTGCCTGGCCCTCCCTGATTTGCGGGAATTGTAAGTGCTTCTTCTGTAGTTTTCAATAAACCCAGAATAAAAAGCACAGAAAAAGTACCTCTGCCTGGAAAGTGTTTGGAAGTTAATGGATTTCTGTCCTAAATCGATATCAAATATTGCAATAAAAGGGCTGTCTTAATTTTAGTATTTTAGACATACCTTTAGTATTTTGACAATAATCTTCATGTATTGAGCATGAATAAGACATTTATCACACCTGTCCTCTACCTCTGGATATTTTGAAGACAGCCTAGCTTTAGAAAAGTGTACCCTGTGTGGGACCTTGACCTATGTTAGTCACAGTCGGCACAGAAGAGCTTGTATGGGTCCTATCAATAGCCCATATTCCCTCATTATCAGTAAAGTTGATGCCCAGCTAGTGCTCCCTGCAGACCCTGGTTTACTCATAATAGGCTCATCAAGTGACCAGTTGGACTTTGAAACAAAAAGACTAGTGAGCTTCGTAGGTAGCATGGGCAAATTTGTCAAAAGGCTGAGCTGAAAACTAGCTAAGGCTAATATTGTAAAAAAGGTTAAGATTAGATTGCACTTTGGATGCAGTATTTTGTGTTGTTAGTGAGTCTGTAAAATGTTTTACGCACAAAGGATGTGTAACCCAGAGAAGGATTGAGCTGCAGTAGACCTACATATGAATCCCCACGAGAGCGGTCTAACCATTACTGACGATAGGCTCCACTGACAGCACCATACCCTTGTAGGCATATTTTGATAGTGTGTGTTGGGTCTGTGTGTTGTGTGTGTGTGTGCGCACATCAGCATTTGTATATGTGATGTGCTTTGACAGGACCATAAATCTCTACGTTAATTAGATTTTGCCCTTTTGCTACCTCACTCAGTCCTTAATTCAGGCCTGCTATCAGCAGAGTGGTAGAGCGCTTGACGGATACATTAACTGCTACAGACACACCCTGCTTCCCCTGTTGCTGTCACACGCACACATGCATACACACCAGCAGTGGGTCTCTCAATTTACTCTAAGGCTCAATTGATTTAATTCCATCTGCAGCAGGTTCCAGTTATCGGACAAATAAAGTGCAGAGCAAAAGCAGGTTCACTAAGTGACATCAATCTAATTTAAGGCCACAAGTGTTTCATTTCTCCTGTTCAGCTCGAGGTTTTAGCCAAATGAAATTTATTTTGAAGTTGTAGCTGTCTGTCACTCTTATTATTACCCTTATTATAGCTCATTCTCATTTTGTTTATTGAAAACATATTTCTGACTGGTTTGAATTGTGTATATAAAGAACTTTTTTAGTTGGAAGAAAGATTTTCTAGATGAGTCTAGTTTTCACAGCATTTCACAACCCAAGAAATCAGCTTCCTTCACACACAGTGCGCTTCACCTGTCCACAAAAACTGCAATGGGTCAGTGAGAGTGTTGAAGCTGAGTCGATGGTAATATATTGTTTATGTGTCATAGGTTATAATTTGAGATGTAACAGGACCAAAACCTCAGGAGAGGTACAACAATACCATGAGAAAACATCCATGACATCATATTTATTGCAATATAGAAATAAAAGAAAAAAATCAGACTTTAAAAAAACATTCTTTATAAAATCACAAATCTGATGTGATTTGTTTGTTTGTATAAAAAATGTTGTTCCTTTTAATTAAAAATGCTTCTGCTTTCTTTCTTAATAAAATAAAATGGAAAGTAGCGTAGTGTCACTGAGGCCTAATTGTTTTTGACAATGAATGTTTTAACTACCTGCAACCTTTCAGGGAAGGAAGTGGTTATGGACAGTAAATGAATGAATGAATGAATGTGTTTGAAATATGTAAGTACAATTGCAAAACAAAAACAATGCAGTAGTCATAAAAATAAAATAATAAAATAAAATAATTAACCATGTAATAACACATTTATATTGTCACAGTCGTATGGAGACATTTTTTTATTGGATATTGTACATTATTGTTAAATCCTATTAGGCTACGGTTGAAGTGACGACTAAAGTGAAGATGTACGTGTAAACATTTATATATATATATATATATATATATATATATATAGAGAGAGAGAGAGAGAGAGAGAGAGGAGAGAGAGCATGTGTGTGTGTTCGTGTGTGCACCTACTGTTTGAAGCTGATTGCCCACAGCACAGAAGTTGTGACAGGAAACATTTGAGCCTGATTAGTGTGCAAATGGAGAAAGTAGAAATTATTATTGGTTGTTTGAACGTCTATGTGTAACTTGTGTGCAAGAATATGTACAGATTGGCTGCTTGGTACTTCAGTTGGTAGAGCATGTGCTCCATGTACTGTGAGTCCTCTGCAGTGGCTGTGGGTTCGACTACTGCTTTGCTGCATATCAAATTATAAGGCATAAAAGAAAAAAAAAGGAATATGTAATGTTTTTTGGGCAGCTGCTAAGATGATTCATGTTCAGTTATGCATTAATAATTTGGGACTGGTATGCAGCATGCAAACTGCCCAACAGGACAGTATAACACGCTGTGCATTCACTATATATGTGCCTCAGTGTGTGTACATATGGATGCCTGCATAGTAGGGGCAGCATGTAATTAGAATGCAGAGCATGTGTTCATTTGCTGGTATATTCCCCTGTATGATGTAGAGGTAAAGGGGGAAGGGAGGCAATATACGTGCTGGTTTCACCAAACACGGGATACGTGCACACGTGCCGCTTAGCAGCCTCCTCCTGCCTGCCCTGCTGTCTGCGGATGCAGCAGAGTGAAGTAAAACAAAAATGGTGGCAGTGGAGTATGGAAGCTACATGGCTGAATAAGTCATGTGTCCCTGCTGAGCTCCCATCACTGCTGCCAGAGATACAGACAGAGTGTGAGGGCTGTGCATGCAGAGAGCGCGAGTTATGTGCATGAATGTGTGTTTGTGTGTGTGTGTGACAGAGGGAGGCAGAGGTGGAAAAAAGAAGCGGAGAACCAGAGGGTATCTCTGTGTGAAACAGGGGGAAATATTGCCCTTCAGTAGATTAGAGGACAGAGCAAGGGTATTGAGTCCTTTTTGTACATAAAGGAAATGGGACGAGTGTGCTCCTGGGTGATCAGGTGGTTTTCCATATTTGCCGTGGCTTTGCTGCCCTCCACTCAGCCACCCATGTTCCCACATTAGTCATGCTGTTTTCCTCATTGATGGTCCCTCAGGGATGATAAATTTTTATTGCAGTGGATTGAATACGTGATCTAACAAATTACTGCTGATGTAATGGTCCAGCACTGGCATGTGTGGTGAGCAGTAGTCCCTGCCCCAGACGCTGTTCTACCGTCCAGCATGAAGCAGACGACATGTTGCGCAGGCTGTAAATCTTCTGTCTTGCTGCGGGTGTGGCCGACGACTGTGATGCAGTCTTCCGCTGCCACGGTTTTTATAGAGGTTCAGCCGCAGAGCCAATTACCAAATGGATTTAGTGGGAATGAGTCGAAGGGAGGGAGAGAAAGAGGGACAGAAGGAGGCGTATATGTTTTAGTGAGAGACAAAGGTTTGAGTGTGCGAGGGTGTGTTTGTGGGTGTGTTCACATGTAATAAATATAGGAGAAAATGCTTTGTGGAAGCAGTGTTTTTTTTTCTCTATACCAGACCAACACATCAGCTGTTCTATTTTCAAACATAAGCTGAACATATAAAGAAATATTCTACTGATATTACTAATTCACTAATTACTATTTTACTTTATAGTATGTACTTCTCTTCCTTTGTGATTTATTATGGAGATTTAATTAAATATTTGAATAAGAAACAATGACTACACCTGGACTGACATAAATATTTTGTACAAATTACAGAGATCTCCTGACTTTTTATTGTACTTTGTTTTATTCTACAACATACAATTCTGCTCCTCCGCTGTTTTCTAATCACATGTAGAGCTGATTTTTATAATAACCTCACAAATTTAAAGCTTGTCTTGTGTTCCCGCATAAAAGGCGGACCATTGTTTTGAATCGTGATCTGCAAGGAGAGGCTTTCCTTTTGCCATTCTGCTTTACTCGTTGTGAGTTTCACGTGGCTCCTATTGTCCTGTGAAGATACATTAAGAGGTGGTTAACAACAATTATTAACACTTTTAAACTTTTTTCATGCATGCACTACCACTCTGCAATTGTCTAGAGCTGCATGCGTTAACACAAACGCCTCCTTTTTTTGGCCTGGACTTAACCTTGCTCTTTAGTCCAGGTAGCTGCCTGTGTGGATAGAGCAGGGCAGTGTCCGCAGTGAGTGAGTGGACGTGTTGATGACATTGCACTGGTCCTCGATACCCTTCCTTAGCTCTGAACAGAATTATTTAACTATTTGACATGACTGTATCCTTCCTGAGTTGGCTGAGGCCACTTTAATCAGGATGAAGATCCTGCCTCCATTTTTGTGGTGCTTAATTAACTCAGCATCATCTTTAATTTGCCGCTTGTCTTGAGGGGAGGGAGGTCCTCCCACCTTAGTTTATTGCCTTTGCTGCAGGGAAGACTGCCTCCATGGTTGCTCAGCTCCTGCTTACTCATTTGGCCCTTTCATGGTTCATCTCATTATTTAAATCACAGCCTGACTCTTGTTGTATTGTAACAAAGCAGCACCAGCAAGCAGCCATGTTTTTATACACACTCCTTTCTCAGCTCCAGTGATTGAGGAAGTGTGCAGTTGCAATAAAGCTAAAATTCTATTAATGATCCGCAGGCAACTAAGGTGAACTTCATAATATTCTTGTGTGCCTCAGTGCGCCTGTAGCAGCTAACCATCAGAGTCATCTGATTTTTCAGCTCCAGTGCATTTCTGGGCTTTCTGTTTAACATTTGCTTTAACCTCAATTTATAGAGTTGTTCCTCTCAGCCTGGCCTGTGGTGCAATTTGAACAATGAACCCAGCTTTTATTCCTACAAGCTGCCCATTTAGTTAAATGTAGACGAAAAGTAACAACATTTAAAGAGCACAAGTTACACTTAGAATCTTCTCTGCCATTCAGCTGATTATGAGTTCAATTACAAAACAAAATGAGGCCTGAAATAATTCAAGCATCACTGTATTCAGGCATTGTCACTATGGCTGAGTGTTGTTAAACAACTTCTGATCTCAGAACATAGGACTCTTTTACTTTTACTGTGACCTGGTCCCTTAAATAATGCAGTTGGTTTTCAACTGCAAGACTGCCTTCTTTGATAAGCAAGAAGAAGACATTGATATAAGATAATGTGTTATCAGATTAATATTATCTGCCCACCTCCCCACCGCTTTCTCTCTTGCTTTGTCTCTATCTCAATCTTTCCTCTTTCTTTCTCAGTGGCCTGGTTAATTTCCAGCGCTCTATGAAGTAGTCCTGCCTTTTTGGATTATCCATATTCCTTTTAACAGGGAGATTATTGTGAATGCTCTCTCTGAACATCTCCTCAGTGTACTTCATCTAATGCCTGGTTCTTTATCACTTAATTCCCCCAATTCTCCTTTCCCTGTAATTCTTTTCTTATCTTTCACTTCCAAATTCAGGCACCACAGACTAAAACATTTTTCAAGATCTTATTCTCATTTCACCTTTTAACATCTTGTTCATTGGCTACTTTCAACAGTTTTAGGCTTAAATTCTTAAGATCTCACTCACATCTCATATCTCAATTCAAGCTTAGGACACAGAGGTTTGCAGTAGAGAACCTTAGAGGGAAGAAAGACCCTTTTTTTTTTTTTTGGCTCAGACTTAACTCTCTGATTTAAGTCAATGATTTATTGTTAAAAACGGTTCTTCCTTAACCAGCACAGCAGTTCAGCTAAGGGTTGGTGCACCATGTCACTACTGTGCCAGCTGATGATCAGTGATGATGATCTGTGTCTTTTGTACCGTCTCTGTTACAGAATCATCAGAGGGTTTTGTTTTGCCAAAAGAACACTTAACATGTTTCCTGGCAAATTTCCTCATCAGCATTTTTCATCCTTAAAAGCAGTAATTCAGTGCGTCACCGATTAGTCTGTTAGTGGTTTTGCATAGCCAGAAGGGTTTTTTTTTTATCAGTGTAATTGCACTGACATGATCCATCAAACCCAGTATCAGTAACACACCTTTCACTAGCCCAAAGCCAATTCTAATAATGTGGATCAACAGAAAAAGCTTGTTTGAACTTCTGACATGACCACACCCCTATTGTGTTGCCACCCATTGCTGCTTTAATCTTATTTCATGTTACCAAACCATATTCCATTACATTTGTCAGGTTGTGGATAGCATGCACAACTTCGGTGCCCTCACACAATGAGTGTGCTCTTAACACAGCCCATGGTTCCAGCTGGGGGATTTGAAGAAGTTATTTTTGTTCTCCTTTCAGTATTAAAGTTTAACATGGTCCCAGCCATCTTCACTCTCCCGCTACCTCCCTGTTCTCTTTCTGCCAGTACTAGCTCAAGTCTTTATTTAGAAACAGGCAGTTAGTATAGCGTGAGCCCAGGAGATTGCACACCACAGCCTTGTCAGGACTACTAGATGTAGGTTACTTTGCTCAGATGTGACATAGAAGCCAGCTTCTGGGCCAGGCAGGCTACCAGAGCAGGCAGGCTGATGCATACTGCCCCAAGTGCCATTCCCAAGGGGCAGTGGGTATATACAAAAATGAGGGACTAGGTTTGGGATGCCTTTCTGGGGTCTGTTGTGACTCACCTCCGAAACTCACTGCATAGCCCCCCAAAGGGGAGTTTGTCATGGGGTTGTGGAAGAGTGAGCTGGGCATGGCCCTGTTGTTACCAGTATTTCAGATGCTGATACACTGAAGAAGATTGTTTTTATTGAGTAAATGCAAATTCTTCAATACTATTTGCTTATAGTCTGTTATAAGCAATCAATCAGACAGTACTGTATAGGTTTCATACAGGTTAGCCATTCCATATACTTTACAGATGGCAAGGAACAAGATAATAAGAACACTTGTTTGAGACTGCACGCAACATGATATAAATACAACATATGGAAATAAAAACATTTTAAAGCATTAGTACAATAGAATACATTATTAAATGAAATAAATAATGGCCAGTACACAGTCAAATCAAAAGCCGGTTTTAACTTTACATGTCAAGACATCAACACCTTAAGCTCCTTTCAGATTCTCAGACAGACTGTTCCGGCAGCTTGGAGCATCAAAACTAAAAGCTGCCTTGCTAAAAGTTTTTGGAACAACTTCAAGACTTGTCCCAGAGGGCTTGAGGGGCCGTCTCGGGTCATACATTGCAAACATGTCAGACAAATCGCAGATGCAAGACTATGAAGTGTTTTAAAAACAAGTAAAACTAATTTAAATCAATACAAAAACTGTCAGCCAACCAATGTAAGGACTTTAGAAGTCTGCATAATGTGTTCTCTCCTGTTTCAAGTACTGATTGGATTTGGGCTGATGCACATCTGAAAGGCTATTTAGGGCAGAACCTTGGCTGCTTGTCCACCCATTAAGACTGGTCTGTCCTGTCCTTATGCCCACATACCATTGTACTGTTTATGCAAGCAGTCTTGCTTGTTTCTGTGCTGTAGCTGTATCCTTTGGCAGTTGAAGTGACTAACGAGTGAGTCTTGATCCCTGTCACAACCATTCAGAGGCACTTATAGCACAGGGGTGAAAGGGACCTGATGTTTGCCCCTAGCTGTGAATGGCTGGACGACTCAAACACTTGAGTCTCCTTCAATTTATCCTTGTCCCTTGTGTTTTTAAAATAGGGAAATCAGCATCTTATTAAGCTCACTGAAATATGTCTATCTCATTGAGATGTTGAATGATTGCACAAGTACGCCTAGAGTAGACAGGCGGAGAAATAATGATACTTTGAAAAGAGCAAATGTCATTTAGCCGGGATTTTTTCTCTGCCTCAGATCTATGCTGTAGTAACTTTCTTTATTTCACAACCTTTTATTTGTCTTGTTTCCTTCAGGCCTCCAACTGGCACGGCAGCATCACCTCGTCCTGCCACAGGATCAACCCGGCCACCCACTAGCAGCACAACCAAGAGCTCCCCAGCTACACCCAAACCTGCCCCCCCTAAGACCTCCTCTGCTACTGCCAAGTCTGCTGCCTCCAAACCAACCTCCACTACCCCCTCTGGTGGCAAACCTCCAGCATCACAAACATCCAAAAACACAACCCCTGTGAAAAAAGGTAACAAAAAAGATACTGTAATGATTATTATTTTCAAAACCAAGGATTCATAGTGATACATAGCAAATTAGTCATGTGAAAACAGTCATTACCATGAGCAATACACTAATATAACCAATGAAAAAGAAGAACATTTGACTTAAAATAACATGCAATGTTTATATATATGATAGTGTGAAATATATGATTAAAAAGGTATCTCATAAAGTAAAGTATTTTGTCCTCTAACTCATCAATGAAGATTGGTAAAAAATGATTTAAGAAATATTAGGTAATCTATTATGTGGAACTACGCATAATTTGCTTCCACCCTGAAGGGTAATGGCCTTTCAACAGCGTATGTCTGGGCTGTGATGATAAATAATCTAGGATGGGGTTCCAAATCTTAAAAAATAAGCCCCCATTATCCCTAAGTACTGCACTTATCCTTTCATGAGGCAAAATACTGAAACTCTCCCTCTACCAGAATGTTACTGTGGGTGGGATATCTTTAACCCATTCCAAAAGGATGCAGTTATGAGCAAGGAGCAGAAATTTGACCAGCAATTTGTTGTGGTCATGGGAGAGTGCAACTTGTTTAGAGGAAAAATTTAGTTTGAATAGTTCTGGATCCTTTCATATTTCCATGTGCTTTATGCTTAAATTGGTTTAAATTGGTCTGTAAATTGGATAATATTTAACAAGATGAGTAGAATAAAACATGTTTGGTCAACACTGACAAGACAAGGGAGAAGTAATTCTAACCTCCTAACAAGTAGTTTAGAAACTACCTTATTATCTAAGACTTTCTGAGGCTAATAGGCCTCTGAGGTTAGATCGTCTGAAGAATATAGCTTCCGGTAAAATACCTTCATAATGCCATTTATTTTAGTGGATTTGTGACATCATACTTGGTGTCTTGGAGTGCAGATATTGAGGCTGAACAATTTTGCTGCTTGAACTCTGATCCATTTAAACTCCAAGCGCCACATCTGTAATTTGTGTACAGTGTCACATAGCTACCAAGAGTTCAACACTGAGTTTTGCAGAGGGTTTGTGTATATATATAGTTTACCTGTTTAACCATTTTCTGTGCTGTGTTTTCCCTCCAGATGTTACCAAATCAGCCACGCCAGCATCCAAAAAGCCTGCAGAGTCACCCCTTACTCGTCCATCTTCTACAACGAAGTCAGCAAAACCTGATGCCCCCAAGTCAGCCTCAAAATCAGATGTAACCACCAAAAAGCCTCCTGCTAGTAAGGCTGCAGACACAAAGACACCCAACCGCTCAAAACCACAAGACAGTAAGACACCTTCCAAGGATGCTTCCAAGACTCCTAGCTCAAAAACGGCTACAACCAAGGCCGCTAGCCCCAAGAAAACTGTGGGCAGCAGCACTCCAACTCCTGTGAAACGTGGCCCCAAAGCTGCAGCTGCTGCAGAACCTGAAAAAGAAATAGCTGCTGCTGTAGCTGCTGCTGCTGCTATTGCTACTGCAGCCGCTGCCATCGTTGGGGCAGAGGAACCAGAACCTCCTGCAGAAGCAGCTGTGGAACCGTCTCCTGCGCCAGAACTGATGTCCAGCCAGACTGAAGCAGTACAAGATCAAGAACCAGTCTCTGAACCCATATTAGAAGCAATACCAGAACCCGTAAGAGAACCAACACCAGAGCCAATACGGGAACCAACACCAGAACCCATTCGAGAACCAACACCAGAACCCATTCGAGAACCAACACCAGAACCCATACGAGAACCAACACCAGAACCCATACGAGAACCAACACCAGAGCCAATACAGGAACCAACACCAGAACCTGTACGAGAACTGACGCCAGAACCTGTATGGGAAGCATCTCCCGAACAGTCCACGAGGCAGCATCCGATGTTCAGCTGCCCGCCCAGCCAGACCTTTTCAAATTCGAGGAGTCTACCAGTGACTCAGTTCCTTCCCTCGGAACTACAGTCATGTCTCCTCCTTGTTCCCCACCGGGCCATGTTTCACCTGTCAGAGAGCCACAGAATGCTGCCTCTCTGCTGGACATGCAGTCCGACCTCTGGGACAAGAACCAGATCGAGGCTTCATCTGACTTTGCTCCCCAGAGCATGAACTTCCAGACAGAAGAGGAAAAAGAGAACAAAGAACAGTCTGAGGCACAGTAACACAATGGAAGAGGAAGAGGAGGAGGAAGAGAAGGAGAACCAATTTATGCCTACCTCCACAGCTCCATCTGCAGAGGCCTTTGGTATGATGGCACAACCTCACTTGTTGGGTGCCTCGCCTGTGGATGACTTCACCTCCAGGCAGCTGATCTCCCCTCATGAAAAGGAGGAGGCAGTGGAAAAGGCTGATGAGGAGATAAATGAGGATGACGATGAGGAGGATGAGGATGAAGATGAGGAACAGCGGAGACTTGGCCATCAGCCTTCATCCCTGGGCACTGACATGAGCACGTCTCAGCCCTCCGAGGAGTTCCCAGTCAGGTCCTCAGCCTTCGGCGGCTCTGCAGGTTGGCACGGCGATGACCTGCTGTCCCGGAATGGACTCTGAGGACATGAGCAGCTGCACCAGCAGTCGGCAGCAGGGAGTTTCTGACCTCAGCAGCACCCAGCATACCGCAATACTGGAAGGCACCCAGAGCTCAGATGCCCTGGTCGACTCAAGCCTCCGCGGCTCTGAGGGAGACTGTAACCTCATGGGGTCTCCCAACGTGGAAACCCTGGCCAACGAGGAAGAAGAAGACGAGGATGAAGACGAGCGGGTGGATGATATGGACCTGAGTTCAGAGAGAGTAGAGGAGCATCACAAAGCATTCCAGCAGCAAGAACAAGGTGAGGAAGAGGAGGATGAAGATGTAGAGATGCACAGTGAAGGAGTGACGGAGAGCTTGTGGGAATGCAGATGAAGATGACTTTAATGAGGAGGAGCGTTTAGACAACCTCAATCGCTCTGGCCCTCCGCCTTGTGTCCCCCCTGCCTCCTCCTGGGGCCAGACCAACCCATTTTCTGATCCCTGGGCTCAACCAAGCCTCCCTGCTCTCTGTGTCCTCCCCCAGCCCCATCTCTGACCATGGTGCAGTTGAATCTGAAACACCCACCCTGTCCCCTGCCCAGGCACGTTTGGACAGCAGTGCCCCATCTTTTGCTCCTCAGTCAGAGGAGCAGCATCCGTCAGCCCAAGAGGAGATGAAGACCTCAGCCCCTGAAGAGGCTCACGGCCTGCTGTCTGCCCCAGCTCTGGCTGCCCACAGCAGCAGCGAGACAAGCACACCAGAGGAACTCCGTGACTACGACAGCAGCTCTGGGGTGGAGTCCCGTTCTGACAAACAGCAGACCCCGGTGCCTGCTTCAGTCCAGCCTGACATGGAGCAGGACCTGGGTATTCATTTGGAGAAAGGCGATGGAGAAGAGGAGGAGGCTGAGACGCTCCCTGCCGACGAGGTCCTAGGAACAGGACCCCCAACTGCACCAGCATCCGCCCCATCTTCTGCCTCCACCTCAGGTGATGAGGCCAGCGACACAGAGGGCGAGATGCAAATAAACGACCCTGATGCACCTAGTGATGATGGATGAGAGTGCTGGATTCGAAAGCCCTACTCCCACCTGTAGTCTGACCGCTCTCGAGGAGGATGAGGAGGCGGCAGACACAGCAGCCGTAGAGGGCGAAGAGGATGGAGGCGGGGCCACCCCCCAGTCAGCCAACTCTGTGGCATCATACGGCTTCGACTGCACCACATCCAACTCCAACGCCCACTCCATGGCCGAGAGCTGCGGAAAGAGCCCAGGGATCTTCTCCTTGGAAAATGAGGAACAGCTGCCAGAGGAGGCCAAGGACCCCTCCCTCATCAAGGAGCTGACCCTGCCATCCGCTGCGGCTGCTGCCCAGGCAGAGGACCTGCTGGGCAGACACGTGGACCTGATGCCTTTGGGGCATCCAGGAGACAACCAGCCCAGTCTAGATGAGCACCACTACATGCTGGGGGGAAAGATTGCAGCAGACCACCTGGAGGAGGTTGATCCATTGGAGCCCAGAGTGCACCTTGGGGCCCAGGAAAGTGGAGACACCGGTGACAGCCAGCCACCCTACTACTCCACCATATGTGATAAGACTGATAGTTTTCTGGCAGGTAATGTATAAGTCCCTCCTATTACCCCTGGAATGCACCTTTTCCCCGCAACCCTCCCCCTTTACTTGTTGTTCGTTTTCTCTCCAGTTGGGTTAGATGGCTTAGAAGAAAAAAAAAAAAGGAGAGCAAGATTGTAGGAAAAGATTTTAAAAAATGAACAAAGGAGATGGAAAAAAAAATGACTGTAGCAATTTTTAAATGAAGCCTCCCTCTTTCATACTGTTATGGTCATGGTTATGAGTGTCTGGCTTAAACTCCTTTATGTACAATAGCTACTACCATTTTCTAGTAGAATGTTCTTTTTAAGTAACACTGCATATTCTGTAGCCCCTGGTGGGGTATTGACTGATTGGTCCAATGTGACTGAGCTTTTAAACCTGAAAAAAGGAAGAAAAAAAAAAACAGATGGAATGATATGGACTCATTGTGTATTTATCCTACTGTTTTTACCGAACAAATGTCAATGATTTTTTTTTTTTTGTTTTGTATTTGCTTATTTGTTGTTTTTTGTTTGTTTTTTCTGTTAAAACCTGGTCCTCCCTACCCTGTGTACACACGCTTCATTGTTCAACAGCACCATAGCGATAGTCAAATGCTCCTTTTAAAAGTTTGTGTTCTTGTTTCAAGACTTTTAGCTATCAAAATAAAGGCTAGATATTAACACGGCAGTTTTGCCCTTACAGATTTGTTGAGGTAGGTATGGGAGTATTAGATTGCAGTTGGTGAGGTTTTTAAATGTGTGCTTCAAGAGGTTCTACGCTCTTTGCATAGGTTGTTAAGGTATATAAAGTGCAGTCACGTACAGTATGTGTTTCAGGCATTTGGTTTTAAGTGGCTAAGCTTCAAGCCTCAGTTAGCTGATTATTTGTGTTACAGAAGAGACTAACGACTAGTAGGCCTGGGCGATAAAAGGATAGCGATATGTATGGGCAATAGACAGGTCATCAATAGCAATAAGGTAGTAGTTCGGTAAAATGTTCAATAGTTTCACTTAAAAGCAAACCATAAAACGAATATGCTTCGGCTCATAAACAGCCTGTAATATCGTTTGATAATGGAACATGCTACAGCCATTGAAAAGGTGTGTTATCCGGTAATTACGTTGCGTATTAACTGCAGAAATACCATCCTGACTAAGACCGGTAATATAACAAACCTATTTTATCACTTAAGCCGCTTCCACCCTTTGGAGTACACAACATCATTCACAATCTACTCAATCAATAATTATCTATATTGACCGATAATTCTCAATATTAACCGAAATTTGACTGTTGTGATCGACTTTTCAGCTGTATCGCCCAGGCCTAATGACTAGCCTGTTATTTGTGATGAGACACTGCATTGTCCTACATCGCTATCACAGTTGAGCTTTACACTCACTGAAACATTTTCATAGTGGACGTTTGGTTTACTATTTCAACAGTATATTGCATGTTTAACTAACAAAAAGACTGTGTACAACCTTGAATTTGAAACAATTCTACACTAGACATGTTCATAAATGAATGGTTCACACTAGGTTATCTTTCAAAATTCCATTAAAACATCATTGCAAGGCATTTTGTTCCTGTTTCTTATTTTCCCTATGGATCCAGCATGCCTGAACTTATTGTCCTTGTGTCTGAGTCGCTGTGTATTTGTATGTTTACACAACTTATTTCCCATGGCGTCTCCTACTCTTCACCATGGGAATAACCGGAAAACAGGAAGTGATGCAACATTGTACAATGGTGTTGTATCTAGAATGGAATTTTGGTCAAATCAAAGAAGTAATCCAAATGGTGTCCCAGTGCCCAGTTGTCCAGCATGCTTTTGCCTTCATGACATTTTCAGATTCAACACTATCAGACCAACATCACATTCAAACCCAGGTGGCGCTCACTTAAAGGTACCCTGTGGATGTTTCTTATAAAACATGTATAGTCGGATGTTTTTCATCAAAATGCATTATGTGTATCCTTGAGGTTTAACAAACATGTTGAATGTATTTTTCTTAAAAACTTTTGCAGAGCCAAATATTCTAAGTGTTTTAAACCCTACATTGGTTACATCTGCTAACTTGCAGTTTTCTTTGCCTTTGTTGTTCCATTGTTACATTTGTTGGTGCATTATTGCCACCAACAGCCAACATAGAAGGTTTAAGTGCCAAAAATTGCAGTTCCTCTAATGGCCACTTGAGGCTGGCTCCAAAAGTGAGTCAATCCCTTTAGACTCTACCACAGACTTTACAACAGAAATAAACAAATCTTTATAGCCTGGTCCAAAAAACTGTTTTGGTCTCTGTAGCTACTTTCCCTGTTCATGACAGTTGTACTAGCATAGCATTACTAGCAGTCAAAATTTCACAGGGTACCAACTGTAGTTAGGCAGGAATATCTTATACCTATCAAAGTGCTTATATCTATCAAACATTCAAACAGGGTGAAACCTGCTCAGATCTGTCTGCATCCTCCTGAATGTTACACTCACACATTCAGCACATGGACAAATATACACACATATATTGGAACAGCTGCTCCTTTTACAAGCCACTTGAATGCATCTGAAAAGAAAATCAAATACTTTTGTCCCTTTTATACCTCCTTCTTCTGACCTGCCTGCTCCTTCTCACCAAAACCCATCAAAGTCTTACACACCCATTAGTTTTCTAAATGAGACTTAAGTTCTGTTTCAGGTTTCATATTTTGGGACACCACTGCTTTCTGTTTGAAAATATACAGTTAGAGCAGCACACTTATCTTCCTTTAGCATAATTTTCTTGACTTGGTGATTATGCACGGCACAAGACAAATACATTTCTATTGTTGACATTTTATACCATACATTAGTCAATTTCTGTGATGTTTGTGTCGGTTTAATCCCCCATGTTTTCATTTGTCTCCGTCTATTGTACTGTGCACATATGACTGCTGTCTTGCATGATAACCAACACAATTCAAAGAGGACAAAGCAGCAGATATGAGTGTGGTACCTATGTACTGGAGTTTACATGATTAAAGAAATCAAGGGAAAATATGGTTATTAAAGAAACTGCAACTTTAGAGAGAAAACAGTGACCTTATGATTTGTCCGTTTCCTGCTGTGTAGATACAGTATATATTATTCCTGTGTCACGTTATTTTGAAAGCCCCTTTCTTTTTTCGTTACACCTTCGCCCTCTTGTCAATCTCTCTCCTGAACCCTCGTCTTCCTGGCCCCTGTCGTTGTACCACCCGTTCTGTTTGATGCATGCATCTCTAATGGATGCACCAAGTGATCTTGACTGTCTCACAGGAGACGAGAAGACACGTGAAGCGGATGAAGATTACAAGCAGAGAACACACTACCAGGAAGACTACCGGAACCAGAACCACACTACCCCTGTTCCAATAGCTAATGGCCACTACTTGGCGTTGGTCCCAGGCAACAGGAGGCCCATTGATCCAACTCTTGCAGCACATTTCAGCAAGATCGCATCCCCTCCGCCTTTGATAGAGAACACCGTTGACAGCCGCACAGGTGGGGAACAGTTAAGGAGGCTGGAGCAGCACCAAGAGAAGCTGAGAGAGATGCAGCACCGTCAAGAGCAGGAGAGGCAGAAGAGGCAGTGGCTGGAGGAGGAGCGTCTGAGGCTGGAGCAGCAGAAGCAGCTGGAGAAGCAGCGCAGGGAGCTCCTCCAGCTGCAGCTGCAACAGCAGCAGCAGGAGCACCGGCATCGCAGGCAGGTTATGCAGTGGCAGCTGGAGCTGGAGCAGCAGTACCGCATGCAGCAGAAGCAGATCCAACAGCAGCAGCAGCTGAGAAGGAGCCCGACTGGAGTCATGCTCTCCCCGTCCTCAGGGCTCTGCACCATCTATGAAGCCATGGAAACTAGTGATGAGGAGGATGAGGCCAGAGGAGAGCACAACAGGAACACCCACGTGGTCGGGAGGAGGGTGCCATCCTCCCAGATTGTCACACAGGATTTCCAGAGGCAGCTGCGTCCAGTACCTCCACAGGAGCTGGAATGGAACAAGAAGGTGGACATGGTCCAACAGCTGATCAACCAAACCTTGATGCTGTCTGGAGACGGAGGCTGCCCTCCTCTCCTCCTGCTCCCTGTGGGGACAGGAGGCACCTTAAGCCCTTTGGAGAGCAGCATGTGGCCCAGTCTGCTGCCCCAGTTCAGCCCTCCTGCCGCTACAGTCACCTCCGTCAGCAGCTACTCCCCAGACAGCCAGGGCAGCTCCTCACCTGGAGACTGGACTGTGGTGGAGGTGGAGACCCAACATTGAGTATAACTAATCAACTAGTTGATCAACAAATCATTAAAGAAGTTCGGAATTTTTAGATAGTGAACAGTTGGAGACTGATACTACTCTCAAATCTGTACAATAATTATGAGGCTACAGTTAGCTTAGCTTAGCATAAAGACGGGAAACAGTTAGCGTCTCTCTCCCAATAAAATCTGATTACCAGCACCTATAAAGCCAACTAATTATATTACTAGTTATATCTTGTTTGTTTAATCTGTACAAAAATCAGTGTGGAACAATAAAATTCAGTTTTGCAGTAGTGGAGTGGTTGTCAAGCGACCAGCATAGACTCCAGGAAGTTACTGCTTCCAGCCTCAAAATAGTCCAGTCTATAACTCTTGATGTTTTTATGTCCTGTGTTGGCAACAGCTGTGGCTGAAGGCATTAAGGTTTTGGGTTTTTCATCCATCCATCCTGTTCTGAACACAATATCTTGACCTTGACAGAATTTCTTCAATTTCACAAACAGTCACTTCAACTCAAGCATGAACTGATTAGAAGCCTGTGTTAGACGTGATAGACAGACGGTTGGTCGAGTCATCTGCCAAGTGTTTTTTGAAAGTGCCTGCCCTTTTCCATGTAAAATCATGGCAAAATTTCATAGAAATTATGAATAATTCTAGTTACACTTTGGGTGTTAACCTGTGAGCTATAGAGGTGCTGGTAGGTGGATTTTGTAACCTTTGGACATAGCCTGAGTAGGTATTTACTATTTCCATTCATTATGCAAAGGTAAACTACCCGGCTGCTGGCAGTGGCAGTGCCATGCCATTGTACTTATCCTGAAAACCCAATAGTCCAGGATATTTTATGGACTATTGGGGTTTGGGAATAATGGGCAGTCCCCACTGTAGCTTAAAAGCAAAATGTTTCACTATTCCTTTAATCATGTGTATGCAGTATACCCCAAGACAGAAATGTAGTGGTGGATTTGTATTTATATCTGAAGAGAATAACATTACTGTAAAACATATCAAACAATGCAGTCATATCTGAAGCCACACAGGGATTTTAAGGATAACAGTCACTTCATCACAAGTCAAATCATCATATGACCATCCAGACTTGATGTCAAATGGATTTCAGATCAACTTCCTTATTGTTATTAGAACAAATACAATGTAGATGCACCGTGTCTTTGATTCCTGTTACCCAGACATGCATATCACATCCTGTAACCTCGCAATTAGAGCATGTTTCCTCATCAGAGGCACAGTCCTCAATTGTTTTACTCTGAAATGCACCATAACTGCTTTAGAAACACTTTGTCATGTGTTTTGTGGGGAAGCGCTCTTTTTATATATATCACAACCAGATACTGAGACCAAATATTGGTCACCCGCTCGAATGAGAGCTTGAGCTATGACAAATTGCACTTGTTTTTTCCTCTATTTGTGTTGACCAAAGTATTTATACAGGTATTTATACAGGTAAGTGGCAGTACTGTTAGTAGATTTATATATTTGTGGATTTCTGAACCCAAAATCCTCATAGTGAAGTGTTGCAAAAATATTTTAAACAACCTATTGTGTGATTGGAGTGTAGTGTGAAAAGGCCTGTGTGTACATGATGCTGTGATATAACCTCCCCCCGACCACCCACATCCACCCATCTCCGGTCAGTAAATGTTACTGTGACTTCACTGGATAACCAGGTTTTCATGGACTTAATGAAGTCGTCAGTCACGGAGGAAGAGGCGGCGGGAGGGAAAAGAAGGCTCTCCTTGTTCTCCTGCGATGGGGAGGGATGAGAGAGGGAAGGCTAGGAGGGTAGTGGACTGGCGTGGGTGAGGGTGCTGGTGGTGGTGGTGGGAGGGACATTCCAAAGTTGTAACCTCATTTCCTGGGTCGGCCAGTGTGCGGGGAGTCTCCGAGGTTACCGATGATGTCATGGTGGGAGAGAAAGGAGGATGTCTGAGATGAGACAATGCATCACTCTGGCAAAGGCGCACCAGTGGGGGGTGTGGGGATGGGTGGGTGGTGTTGGGGTGGGCAGTCAAGCACCAACACTTAGCCTGTGCTCAATACTTATTATGTGTTCACTATAATATAAAAGACTGTTTTTTTTCTACACATTCTCCATATATATTCTTCTGCTTTGTGATTTGTGCAATATATCAGAACCATGCTTGAAAAATCAGGTCTCGATAACTTATATTAACATATCATATCATATCTCATATCATATCTTATATCAGTAACTGTGACTTTAAATGTCTAGCGTGTAGAGAAAAAGCACCTGTGTCTTTCTCTTTGTGTCTGCGCATGGTAGGTGAGGTCAGTCAGACATCACAGAAATAATAAAAACAACACTGCCACCTGTTGGCTGCATGATGGCGACACTAATGCTCAGTGTGCAATGTCACTCATTTTGATTTACAATAAATCATTAGATCTAATACACTTTTATGCACTGCTACATTAATGAAATGCACAATTTTATATGAAACTGGAGTTACATGGATCCCAAATCAATATTTATGACATTTGAAAGCAGCATGTACAGAATATAGTTTTCTAAATCACTTAACTGTACTTTATACTGCAGCCACACTGTGCATGTTTTGTGAAAATAGGTTAACATAATGTAGCCACTGCTGCTGTATGCTGCTATATATTATCATATCAAAGAGTTTTTACTAGTTTATCACGATTTATAACCTTATATATATGTGAGAAAGCACAATTAAAATAATGCATGCATTTATGAGAGCAAACCTACATGTGCATCTATATTGATTTAATAATAGAGTCGACAGTGCCTCAAGCTCCTTTACATTGATATTCTTGTGTAACTTTGCAATTCATTTTCATATACAATTTAAGTGTTTACATTTTTAATTGTTTTGTTTTGTGAATGTTTGCCATCATCTTATTTTGTATCGCAGAATCTTTTTGTGCTGTTATTGTGCCAGTGGCCAAATCAATTTCATAATCACATCTGAATATGAAATAAAATTTGCTTGAAATCTGCTGTTCATGCTTGTTGTAGTGTTTATGTCAAATCTGAAACATTTTTCAGTCTACTTTTTAGTGAGTAGGTAATATTTATGTAGCATTTTACAAAAGTGGTTATAAAGTACTTTGTAGAAGAAAAGACAGAAGCAAGGAAATAGTAGTGATAGTGCAGTCCTACTGTCAGGACTAGTGTCATACATGCAGACACAAATTCTGAAAAGATTAAGAATTGTTTAGTGAGAGAACAACAAGTGACAACGGCTTCAGGACCTGCCATAAAAGAAAGGAAAAGGTGGCACTCAGCTTTCCCCTTCACTATATGTGAAGGTTTCCCCCTGCTGGTTGTCAGAAGGCGTCTGCAAAGCTTTTTGAACGTAGGCTTCAGATGACAGTGTCCATAACCAGGGTTGGGTCAGATTACTTTGAAATGTAGTCGGTTACTGAATACAAATTACATGGCAATTTTTGTAATTAGTAACATAATCCATTGGATTACAAAAAAAAAATGTAATCTGATTTGAATACTTTTGGATTACTTCAAAATCAAACATTGAAAATATTGCACCTTATACTAAAAAAATGCACCTTATACTAAAATTATATTTACCAGTTTAAGTGTATGCTTTATTTAGAATTTTTTCCACCGCTTTACTTTACCAGCAGCCATCCTTTCTGAGGGGAAACCGCCATCACTCTCTCCAAACCAACTAATTTCCATAGGCAAATTCAATAATTTTACCTTGCAGAACACAGGAGATGCTGGTCCACCACTGCTTCAATCTTTTACTTTGACTGTGTCATTGTGACTTTAGTGAATCCTGTTGCTAGTACACTACCTATTGTTAAGTACCTCAAAGAGGCCCACTTCAAATTATCGACACTATCCCTTTCAGCAGCATCATGGTATGTTACGAGGACAGAACAAAAACTTAGATGGTAGATGATAGATTAGACAACATCGAGGAGATTCTATTTTGTGGGATCAAAGATCAACAAAATCCATCATGAATTCAGTTTATTTTATTGTTTGATAAAGGAAACTTGTTATGCAGGCAACATAAACACAATAACAGGAGCAGAAAAACATCAACAGTAGCCTATATGAAACATCAAACTAAAACTAAATTATTTTGTCAATGGTGTTGAAGGGTCAAAGATGCCTCCTGAGCAGTCTCCATTTCATTGATGGTGGAATGAGCACATGAGAGCGAGGGAGTGAGTGAATTTGTTCTCCCTGCGTATGTTTCAGGGTGTTTCTTCCTTCCGTCTGTAACAGAGTCCAGTGATACAGTGGTCATATTGTTGCTGCGGCCGTCTTATGCATGGCAAATTCCTCTGGCGGCAATAAGGCCTTCATTCATCCATTCACTGTCGTAGTGTGCAGAACAGGCTGGTTGGGTTTCCTCTCTGAGCTGATTTGCTGACAGCAGATGAGTGCCATCTCACACTGTAGAGGAGAACAAATGTGTCAGTTTGACATAAAAATGTTATGACAGCAGTTTGGTGAAGAGGGAGATTTGTCTGCCATTTGTTAATACTGTCGCAAGCTGCCAAGTAATCAAGTATTCAGCCTGCTGAGGTGGTCTACACACCTCACATTATAAACACTTCTACAGGCACTCCTCTGATTTAACGCATGAACCGCTCATTTTAGAAGAGGGACCCCCGGCTTAATCAGGCCATGCTCTTTAATACCTCTATATTCATTTACAGAAAACACAGAAAGTATTCTAAAGCAGGTATAACACAGAAAGTATTCCTGGAATGCTTTGGCTGGGTTGCACCAACAAGGATAAATTTTTAACCCTGATTAAATCATGGTTTAAATTTAAATTATGTTGCAGCAAACATTTAAACTAGCTTAAAAACAAGAGAGCTTAAATTTAAACATCTCTTTTAACTTTAGTGTAGAGGTTTAACTTTTAAAATAGATGATTTATTGAGACAGATTGCGCAAAAATCTGCTGAACAATGATTCATGAGTAGGCTGAGTAGACTAACCAACTGTTTAAACAGCTAGTAAACCATGTAACATTTTTTTTGTTTTGTTTTGTTTCTTGTTTTTTTTCCCACTTTTTAGCCAACAGTATAACATTTTTTCCCTTTTTAGTTAGTTAGCCACATTTTGTTAATTCAAAGCAAGTTGACATTTATTTACTATTTTCAGCATCTCCATTAAACTATTTAATTCCGGTTTTACATCACTAAAGTTGGATTTACTAAACTGAGTTGTTAATTGTTAATTGTGTAACAGAGCTCTACTTAATTTTACATCTGGATTTACTCAGTTTAAACCTAGTTTTTACTAATCTGTGATTAGCACTATTCTCAGATTAAGTGAATCTTTGTTGGTGGAGCCCAGTCTCAGGCTACTTTGAATTTAGGCCTTCATTCTGGGATTTAAAGCCACAGGCCTACATGTCTCCAGGCATAGGGCGTGCATGAAGAAGCCGTATATTACAGTAGCCTATCTGCCTCTATACAAGATAAAGTGACCCTTCTTCAATGGCAGTGAAGCGAACCATTTAATTTCTATCTTTCGTCGTTTGTCTCTCTCAACAGGCCGGTGTGCTGTACTGTCATGTTCAAATGTGATCAACAGGTCTCAGGTGGAAGCAGGAGGGCGCTCGGCTGCCGCAGAGATCTGCGCCCATTCACAGCTGCGTCAAGCTGGAGACAGAAAACCGCAATAACGGCACAGGAAGACGTGTGCTGCTTTCAAAACAAAAGCCCCGAGAGAGTGGGTCTCATCAGTTGTTCGAACGAAAAGGAGGGCAAAGTCCTTTAGAAACACCGAGAAAGGTCAAATACTCTAAATACAAAAACATTTACTTTAAATGCATTTAAATATGTAGAGATACAATTGCTTAAATGGCCTGCACAAATTCGTAAAAGCCAAATTTAACTGCGTGTATTGTAGATATTGAAAGTGCATCTATGTAGCGCTTTTTATCCAAAGTGCTTTACAGTTTGAACAGGTTTAGTCATTTTGGGGCCTTATGCAAACTCAGGCACGAGACCCCCCACATTCCATGTTTTTCCTGTTTTTTCACTCATTGAATTAATAATAAAAATAAGCTTTTATGTATGCTGGACAGCAGTGGATGAATTGAGTGGTCTCACAGCTGCAGGAAAGAAGCAGTAAATAAGCTGTTGTTGTTTCTTAACTTATGAGGCTCTCAATGGGGCCCTTGGTAGCAAGGCACCCAAGGCAACTGCATTATGGTAAGTCCTCTTGAACATGACTTTCATTTGGCCAATGAGATTCACACACAACATCTCGCCCAGAGACATGTGGACAAGGAGTACATTTATTCATTATCAGTCATGTAATGTATGTAATGTATCATATTAATTTCCTCACTGGGACTGGTTGTGTGTCGAGTGAGGCCCCTGCAGAATTGAGTGGTGCAACCCAAACTCTATTACCTCGCTGAGGCTAATAGCTAATGTTATCCTGTAGGTCGGCCTGTAGTATATGGAAGCCCATTTCACCAGTGAAAGAACATAAAAATATCCCAAAGGTAAGTCATAATTATGAGATTAAAAAAGTCGAAACTATGACATAAAAAGTCATAACTATGGGATAATTTTGTCTTTTAATCTCAATTTAGATGTTTATCTCATAATAATGACTTTTTATCTCATATAATTATAACTCTTTTATTTCATAATTGTGAGTTTTTTTCCTCATATTTTCGACTTTTAATCTCATAATTATGACTTTTTACCTTATAATTATGACTTACCATGGAGACATTTTTTTCTTTCACTGGCAAAAATAGGCTTTCATAGTAATAAGCTATCCTTATGTCAAAATACAATAACTATTAAAAATTATAATTATTACATTTGTTATTTTGTAGCCATTTTAACTAATAAAACGTGTTGACATGGTAAATTGGCAGACTATGTGAGTTTTATTGTGAAGGTTGTAACCGGAAGTGTCATTTGTCCTTCTCAAACTGACTTAACGTTTGCTCCCTCCTCTCCAGCATCACTCACCGGCTCTCAGCTTTCCGCAGAGCCGAGCGGGAGCGCAGCGCCGCGGGGAAGATGGCCTCAGTTTGCGTCAACGAGCGGAGCGGAGCGTGGTGGTGGTGATCGTGGAGGGTTTCGGGTTTCCTCACGGGGTTTTCCTCCCTGAGGAGGAGGAGGAGGAGAAGAGAAGACAGCCTGCAGCAGCTCTCAGACTACTACAGGACACACTGCACTGCGCGATGCAGATCAGAGTCCAAGAGTTGACATCCTGCTGTCAGGAGGTGATGGTCTCCTCCCCTCTCTTCTGCTCGCCTGCTCCTCTGTCCTGCCTCCAAACGTCACCATGTTAACATTTTATTCGCTTGCAACCCGGTACATCAACCTGCGTCTTCACCGGGACTATTGAGTGTTTTTTTTTTTTTTTTTTAATTTTATTTTCAATTTCACCGCGTGGACTGTTGCATTTAACCACTGGAGCGCTCCACCTGTAATTTCTACCATGATCTGACGGCTGTAAAGTGAGACCAACATTAATAGAAGTCACCTGGCGTCGCCATCTCATTGGCTGCTCGCGCTGTACATGATGGCCAATAACAACGAGCTACAAGTGAGTTTCACAACTTTTGCTTTTTCATCACTTGCTGTGTTAATGCTGCTGTGCTGCTGTGCGCATTACGTGTCAAAGCCCATAAACTGCATGTGGAAAACATCTGGAGATCTTTTTCATCGACTCTTGTTGATGTCAGTAGTGGTGGGAGGAGGTCTGTCACAGAAATGCTCGGGATGAAGGATCTCTAAAAAGCTACTCCAGCGATTCTGTATTGCACTTCCATAAAGTAAGGGAAGCTCCAGATGCCAAGATAACTTGACTTTCTTGTCCTTAGAATGGGTCAAATCCCCTAAAATGCTAAATCCTACAGTTCCCATGATGCAGCTTAACAATGACTTTCATTACACACTCCATGCCTGGTAAATGCTATCTCATTCAAAGTCCACACACCAAATTTGTCACACAAAATCTGTTAAAAATGTGCATCCTTAGAAACCAAGAAATGTACCGGCTGTTTACAACTCAATCCTAATGGACTCTCAATGAAGGCTGCTTGCAACTAACAGTTATTTAACTTATGGATTAACCTGATTTTCTCAATTAGTCGATGAATAACTGGTTAAGTATGGTGTTAAAAATTGTGAAATATTCAGTTTGTAATGATGTAAAACAGTGAAAAGGAGCAAATTCTTAATTGGAGACACTGGACACAAAGAGTGATCGGAGTTTTTGAAATTGACAAGAATTATGCAAAAAGTTGCAGATTAATTTGCTGTTGATGGACTCATCTTGTCAGCTCTACTCCCTGTGATGAGTAAACATCTTCAAGTGTAGAATTGGTGGAGTGCCCCTTTAATGAACCCGCCTATAGGGATTAATAGCACCAAGCAGTTTGCTGTTCAGTGTACATGTGAACAGAAGCTAGAGGACACAAATCTCACTACAGTACTACTACTAACAAGACTGCTAAACCTTCCATCTGCATAACATTTTGCTTACATTTCCCATAAGCAGCTTGATAGTGATTTTCCTTTATGGTAAACTATTACTAACACGATCACTAAACCTTCCGTCTTCTTAACACCCTGCCTTCACATCTGGTGGCGTCCATTGCCCCGAGTTTCAAACTACACGTTTCGACAAAATTAGACCAGATTTTTGTTGTTGTTGTCCACCAAACACTGTCAATTTTTACAAAAAGAAGTGTCACAAGACAAAAATGTTGGGAGCTATTCGTTTAATCTTTGAGCTTATCATGTTTTAATGCAAAACATTAATCTGAAAAGTAACTAATAACTAACTACCAGAGATAGAGCTGCAACAATAAAGTGATTAGTCGATCAATAGAAAAAATTAGAAATCGACAATCGTTTTGATAGCCTGATATTCATTACATTTCGTAACAATTGTTACATCCTACATTTCTGGGTCTACCGGTTTTCTGGACGCTGAATTAATTAATCAATTAATGGGAAAATGATCTGCAGATCGGCTGATAGTAAATAACCATTAGTCGCAGCCTTAATTTCATGCTACTACCAGCCACAATTTGACTCTAAAAAAAAAGTGGATAACCTTTAGTACTTCGAAGAATCACATAAGATACATAAACAACCACCATAAATAAAGAGGTCTTTCAGTTGGTGATGGCTCTTTGGAAGAACCATTTAATAACCGGAAGAACCACTTAATAACCTTTATATTGTCTTTGAACTCAAGTCCGAAGTCAAGAGAGGCAAGTCCTAAACAAGAATGTGTTCTTCACCAGATGCAATGCGATTTTACCAATAGAACCTTGATTTACCGTAACATTGTTGACCTCCATGTGTAATTTTCAGCCTGCGTGCTTTGCACACTGCAGTTTCTTTTTTTATTTACCACTTCACAGTTTTTCTGTGTAAAGGAAATTGTCTTTCGTATCATTTTCCCAACTGGAGCTCAGTAACATAACGTTAGTTCTTTATGGTTCTCTCCTGCACCTTGACTGGATGGTGTTGGACTGGTTCAAACAAAATGGATCTGGGAAATTTTCCAGGACAAGAACTGTACTTACATTTCTACTGTGACATTATAAAAAACATGGATAAACACTATCCACTGATTTCCCATTTGTGACCCAGTAGTTGCCCTCAGGTGGAGTCAGGGGTGAGTCATGGAAGGCATTGTGGTGTCGGAGCCTCAGGTCTCATTTAGAGGAGTTGGGTTACAGTTACCCTGGTGTCACCTGGTCCGGGACGCAGTGGAGGGAAATGTTAAAAATTTAAGGCTCCGTGCTGATTCAGCTCATGCCAGGAGACGGTGCATCACTCTCACACCCCCTGTCACAAGGTTAAACTGCTACAGAGCATGTGCTGTCGACATTTTAGTCACTTTTAAATACTTAAAATTGGTCAACACGTGAAAGAAATACAATGTGTTACAAGAAAGATTTCTGATTAACGGCTGACCATCTGTAATTACGGCCACAAGCCACTCATATTTCCTGTATTTATCTGCGCCTGTTAATCTGTGTGGGTTTGGTGTGAACTCCCAAGTATTTCCCATTCCCTCAGAAATCAGCCTATTCATTTACACTCTGTTCTACACTACTGAATCATTTGTTGTGAGTGAAAACTGGCTTCTTCCTGGACATTTAGTGATTTCCCTGAACGGGCTGGGTCCCCCCAGTGTTTCTTGGAAAGCTGCTCTGCCCATGTGGGCACATGTGGACTGTTAACATCTAATAAGGGCCATAGTGCAGCTCTATGGGCACTTTTTACATTGTTTCCACACCACATTGATCCTTGAAACACTTCTTGTAAATAATGTCAGCACTTTTAAAGGCGTACTCCAGAAATTTATTGCTGCACTTCGACAAAGTTGGGGGACGTAAAAGTGACACATTAATAAAAGAATGATCAAAGTTAAAGCAGCATCGGGGAGGTTATCCTGTGCCCAGCTGCATGAACTACCATTAGTGTCAAACTTGTTTGTGGTGATGGTTTCATTAGGAACGATGCATAAAGCCTCTTGGGTTGTCTAAGGCTTCCACGGAAGTTACTGTCGTAATACAGCACATGTGTACTAGAGTTACCATGGATACGCTTCACTCACATCATCTTTAACAGCTTTATGTCAGTTTCAGCTAGCTTTTCCAAAAAGAAAGAGTCAAACTGAGCCCAGATCTGAGGAGAATGTTGTCCTCCTCAAACAATATGGAAAGGACAAGCACATAATCTAAAGTAAATTTAAACAAACTACAATAAATACACACAAGCAAATGACTTAGCAAGTAGGCAAAATCATCGCTAGTAATCTTGCTGTGAAAATGGTTACTAAGGACCCTCTAGTAACGCATAAGGGAATACTCAAGTTGCTAAGGGTAAACGTTTAGAAATCAAATGGTTCACTGAGGAAATCCTTTCAGTGATTTCAAGCAACTCATTTGTTTTCTACAGGCGTCCTTAGATGGGAATTTAAAGGCAACCTTTGCCTGACCCTTGGATTTCACTGTACACGGGATGTCTGCACCACAGTTCTGATCTGTCATGAAGTATTTTGTTGATTCGGTCCTCGTCCTTGATTTTTGTGCGACTCCCACAGAGAAGTAGGCTACGTAGTTAAGTAGTTTCTTTTTTGTCTGTTTATATTTTATATGATGGGAGTCTGCACAGGGTGTTTTATCATGAAAATTGATAAGATTCTCTATGGCGTTTCTGTGTCTGACTTCCTGCCTGCTGAATCTGCTCTGTGCTGCTTGACGCGGCAAAAATAGACTCAGCGCATATTTGAAGCGGAGCACAGAGCCGCTTCTGGGACAAGCTGCAGTGCTGCTGGGCTGGTACAATCAAACTGAAAGTGATTCTGTGCAACTGGGCATTGAATTTTAATCTTTAGGTTGAGTCAAGATCCAAAAAGCTGCATTTTGCTTAATGCAACGTAGCACCATTTTTTTGTTAGACTTTCCCTGTCCAGTAAAAGACCGTGTCTTTCAAAAACTGTCCCCCACTTTGTAATGTCTCCAAACAAGAGTCACAGAAGACATAATGTTGAGACGGACTCAACATAAAAAAGTAAACATCATGTGTTAAATTTATGGAGTGCACTTTTAATGGCTGAGTATTGCCTAATATCTGTATGTTCACCATTATATTATCATTACATTGAACTCCAGCAGCCCTGCTGTGTTGATGACATTTAAATGTGTTTGTGGTGGCATGACTAAATGTATGACACCTCGATGATTCCCTGAGCTGTGATTGAGCAGTTCCTGCCTCCTCTGATGAATTCAGTCTCGTCTTGTGACAATGGCAGGGGTTCAGTCATCATTACTGCAGGCCAGCAGACAGTCGCTGAGCAATGGCTGATTGAGATCAAGGGGCCACGTTGGTAATGATGATAGGCTGAACCTGTCAGAGTGGACCGAGGCACAGTGGTGTGCTGATTGGGTCGCTGCTCTTCCCTTTTATTTCTCCTGAATACCTCATCAAGGGCGTGCTGTTGCCGACACTCGTCCTGCTGGCAGTCACGACGACTGCTGAGCTCAGAGAGGAAAGTCTTCCACCCTCCTCCTCCCTCTGTTAAAAACACATTATCCATATATGCACAGAAGGAGGCATCAGTGTAAAGTGTAACTGAACTGTTAGTGTATTTCTGCCCTATCTTTCTGGTTTGCTGGCCTTCCTTCTCCTTCAGATGGCTTCAAGGAATGTAAATCAAGTCTCCTGCTGAGTGTGTGAGCTCTGCGCTGAGCCAATACATAACATACATTTTGAGGTAGCTATACACTCTGCGGCTGTCCTCTCATGAATTCTTTATTTCTGTTGGTTTCCTGTCGTTATTATCTGTAAGAGTTCTGCAAGCCAGAGCAGCTGCTGCTTCTTCACTCAGCAGTCAGGAGCAAACGCAACTCTTTCAGGTCCTGACCAAATTACTTTTTTATTGATCATCAAGAGAGCGGAGGCAACTTTGTCCATTTCTTTAATGGCATCTGGAGACTTTTGAACACACTTGCATTATAGAATTGCTACAGGCTGAGGTCTGTTGATGATCTTACATTGGCCTGCACAATTACTCAAAATATTATGGAAATCGTAATATGGCAGAGTGCAATATTGAAATTGCAGATCCCTGCAATTATTTGTCACATTTTTCCTTTATCAAACGACATTATAATGAAGCACTGTAGTGCTGCGCAGAGATGGCCCAGCCTTAAAATCTTTCTTACATCTCAGGATGTAAGAAAACATGTTCCTTTGGTACAGACCCCAACAAATATCACAAGATTTTTTAACCATATTGTGCAGCCAGAGTCTCTTACATAGACATATATATATGTCGATGCCGCATTGGCATTTGGATTGTATGTCAGTGCCACCATATTGGACAGGGCAAGACTACTCCCTCCGAAAGCTAACGTTAGCCACTGAAGCTACGACGCCTGTGTGTTTTAGTTGCTTGAGTAACAGGTATTACACGTTCTTTCTCCTCCTGGCTGATAAAAGGACCAGGAGTTGCTGGATAAAAACACCTCAGGTAAGATAAGATTACAAAGACAATACAACACTGTTGGTGTTGATGACGTATATTGTGCGAGACGAGAGATGTAGTTCACTGAACGGTTTCCGATAACTGACAAACTGCAGCTTTCTTGACTTGCGAAATTATGTTTTAAATTGACAAACGTCATATGTGTAATTCATGACACGATTCAAATGGGCACAAAAAAATTATTTGTTTCTTGCCGTTGTTGACTACCGTTCATATTTTTATGACGTAAGGTCCCATAGGGCGCACAGGACATATCGCAGAAACGGGCTGAAATGGTCAGTGTGGCATCTATGTATACGTGTCTATGGTCTCACACATGTTATAACAACAAATGATGTCTTGCATCACAGTCACCATAATGTGTGTGTCCAGCTGCCACTGCAATGGATAATAGGATTAGGAGACTGTGGGCTTCACTATGTCTCTGACCTCCTAGGAGGGTAGCATTAGAGCCCTCAGTCGCAGACTCACACACATTTATAAAACCCACCCCCCAACATCCAGTCCCTTCTGCACGCATCCAGGATTACACTATGTCTGCAGAAATCTGTCTCTACCCCAGACACACCAGTAGACGAGCTTATAATTGCTGCAGTACAGCTTCAATGCATTGGTGGGACATTTTAATGGCACCCATCAATAAACCTGATGGGTGCGTTTAGCCCTAAGCTCACTCATTAGGGTGCAGTCAGCAGTCCCAGTTAGTGGCAGGGAGGAATGCTGATATCTTAAATGCCAATGTAGAGGGAAAAAAAATCTAAATATCCCTTCATACTAGCATCCATGACTTCCTGTGTTTCCATACTGACCCCTCACCAGGCGCATTTCCATTCAGCTGACCAGTCTGAACACCAGCTGTTGCCAGCCATCCACCAGGCTCTCAGAGGATTAGTTATCACTGATACCAAGCCAAGAGGAGGAAGGAAATGATGAAAGAAGATACAACAGCGAGACTGGTGATTGATAGACTGACTGCTCGTTACACTGGTCACTTGTGCTCAGCTACATTTTGTGTTTTTCTAAGCTGGTTGTACGAGTGTTTTAGAGCTTTAAGGGATTGTGGTATTACAGGATTGAAGAATGTGTTGCAGAGAGGGACATGTTAGAGAATTGGTGTTACGCTGGGGGAGCAACGTATCGTAAATTCAATCTGGGAATTGTCTCAGTATGACTCAGGGATAGGAGGGTCACAAAGGGGAAGGGAGCCATTTAGGAGCCACGTGTTTGTCTGAGAAACGAGCATTGATTGGTTGGTAAAGTAGTTTTGTAATGCCAGTGGGCGCCGAGGCTCAGCAGGGCTTGTGAAATAGCTTACACTGTGGTGTTTGGCCTGGGTTTAACACTGAAACGACACTCTGAAGTCAAAGGGACTAGCAAGATGTGGTATTTTTTATTTAGTGCCTTTAACTGAAAATGTGTTGATATTTGATTAATATTGATGCTTTCAAACATTTATGTTGAAATCTGGGTTGGCAGTTAACAATTAAACTATAGAAAAAAAAAAGTCCAAAGTCAAGGATGAACCTTGAACCTTTTGACAAGTGGTGTGGTTATAATGGTCACAAAGATGGAAGCATTCAGCAAGTGAGTTTGACTCGGCAAAAAACAAACACATAAGAAAAATACGGAAATTGTATTAGTGTGTTGTAATGCAGCCTTTCCTAACAGGATATACATAAATAAAGCAATATTATGTTGTTTCGTAAGTAAACTTGTATTTTTATATAACCTTTTAAAAAATCTGGCTTGCCCAGTGATTCAGAGTTGATTAAAAAATAAAAAAAAATGCATTTAAATAAATGAATAAATAAAGACAGTAATTTAAGAATCCTTATACAATACACTGTGTATTTTCCAAATATATTTCCTTGAGATATTGCCCAGGATTGTTGCCAGACAATACTCCCCTTAATGTAGCATCAACAGGAGGGTTTTGAACTTAAAAGTTGTATTTTTTCTACTACAAGGCCTGATCACAATAGAACTTACAAATTTGGTAGCAAAAACAATTCATTTCAATAGAATTAAATGCATACGTACATTTCTCAAGTTTGGTGAATTTTGACAACGCAAATTTACGCTGTTGACCATAAGCAAGCCATATTCAGGCTTCTTACAGGTGTTTGAAACTGCTCAAAACTGTAATTGCATTACTTTCGTAATAAATTGCTCTCTGACTGAATAGTTTGTTTTTAGATAAAGACAAAATAGATCAGAGAGAGCCTAGGAGTGTGTGATGGTGTCTGTAACTGCAGAGACTCTGCCTGCATTTCTCGTTATTTTGCTGTGCTAAGTGGTTTTATTAACCCAAAACGTAGGTATTTGACGGCCTGGGAGTGAGACTCAACAATAAACGATGTTTCTGGTGCGTTTACAAACAGCTCAGACAAATCCCACTGATTCCACCTTTAACTCAGGGAGCTGCATCACAGAGATGGCAGCACTTGGCAGCCTGACGCCAGATGTTTTAATCTTCCATCTGATGATGATGTCCAAGGTAAAAAGGATGAGGTTGATATATGGTGTTTTGATCAGAAACTGAGGTATTGTAGAAAAGAGAGAGAGGAACCTGTGCTGTGTGACCTGATTGTGGTTACACCTGACCTGAGGGCACATGAGATGAGTTATCCGCCACCGTGTTGGGGTCATGTGATAGCCTGTGTATTATGCTGCAAGAGTGGTGTTGGGTTTAAGGGGAGCACAGACCTGAGGCTTCATCAGCGAGAGCAGCGACGCACTCGGCCATGATGCTGCCCTCAACAGTGGACTTTCTGTTCTGTCAGCCCAGAGGCCATTAAAGTGAGACAGACAGGGGAGAAAATCGGCTATTATTACTGTCTTGAGAGGGAGAGACAGACAGGTAGTCCAGCAACAAGCCTACCCTTCAAAATGTAACCCAAACTGCAGCCATTGTTGTTATTAAAGTCTCTGAGGCTGAACTGCTAGAACAGTGGGACACTGAGGCACAAATAGCGGCCAGATACCATTGTGAGTTTGGCTTTTTTTTCACCCACCATCAACAATGTGCGGGAGATTATGAGAGTTGTAACTGGAGGAGTATAAATAGTCTTTAATGAATAGGATGCAGCGTTTACAGGGGGAAGTCCAGGGAAGAGAAAGAAGAGAGACTGTTCTGAAGACATGTGCGGCTGCTAGTTTTGATGCTTTACCAACTGCCATTTGTCGGGGGCAGTTTTATGAGCTCTGTCTTGATCCTTGTCCTTCACATGACTCAAAGATTCTGCATGTTGCAAAATGTAGATTTCCTTTATTTGCTTCCTAAATTTCCTTTCTTAATAATGGGTAAGACCTCTGTATATTTCTAAATGACAACAAATCTCATGAAAAGACAAAACTAAAAATGAACTGATCTTCTAACAAGTATTGTCTGTATAGCCAACGCCTGACGTAGCTTATTTCTCTGTGCCATTAACCTCTATGTTTGTCCAACAAGACTAACCATATGTTCACTTCACTCTGCCAGCGACATAGCTACAAAACAGACAAATGTGCCCAGTTACTGTCGCCGAGTCACCAGTGAAGTGCTGCTTAAGCATTTGTTGAGGTCAATGAGCGAAGGTTGCTTCCTGCTTTGCTTGAGTGCAGACGCTTCACTCTCTTGCTCTCTGCTTTACCCTCTTTTTTTTTCGGTGCAATCCTTTTATTTTTCAAAACAATTTATGGAAAGCAGTTCCTGGATACCTACATATCACTGGGAGCTTAATTTTTGATAGTTATACCAAAGACTGCTATTATTTTAAACTGTTTTACTTTTTCAGTGGGGCCTATCAGCAGCATAAGCCTTCACTATCACGACTGGGTTGAGAAATCTAACAGAAGCTAATTAGCAGCAAGATGCCTCCCTTTTCCGCGGATGATTATCACAAACTGCTCCAGAAGATAGCAGTAATGGAAACAAAAATTCATCGACTCGAAGTGAACGTGGAGATAAATGGACAATATGGGAATGAAACTACTATCCCAATGTCCCAAAACAGCGAAAGGGAGCAGGCTAACACAAAGCTAACTAGCACCACCACAATGCGGCAGGAGCCTGTTGTAAAGGGTTCTAAAACAACCACTCCTCCCTGGGACTCTCTTGGTGCAAAGCCAAAGCACTACAAATCGCCTCCCTTGGACATGGGAAGACGGTTATCAGGCAGAATCCAGCACCTGGAGACTCATGAAGACACCGAGTGGCCTGCACTGCCATCACACAGGAATGCCTCTTCAACCCCAGTACCAAGGAGAAAGCAACCATGGACCGAGGCTACAACAAAAACTAGGAGCAAACTTCCTCAAGACACGGGGATTCTACTACAGAACAGATTTGCTCCACTTTCAGAAAATCCTGACTCCTCAAAAGAAGGCTCAGCTTCCAGCACCAAAAAAAGGTATGAGGCTAAATCACATGCTAAAAGGCTGCAGAAAGAGCTAACTACTGGGCCTCAAACTCTGATAGTGGGGGACGGAGCCGTGAATGAGATAAAACGCTTTTGCATTAAGAAAAACACCAAAGTACTCTGTTTTCCCAACGACATGGTGTCTGATATCTCAAAGAAGATCCTGAACATTGCTGCTGAGCATCCATCAGCTAGATCTCTCATCATACACACAGGAGCCCTTGATGTTGTGAAGCAACAATCCGAGGTATTAAAACAAGACTTTATTGATCTGATAAACAGAGTTCGATGTTTAAATACTGAAGTGTTTTTCAGTGGACCACTTCCGACAGTTCGGAGAGGAGATGAGAGATTCAGCAGGCTGATGATGCTAAACAGATGGCTCAAAGATACATGTGCCGCTCAATCAATGAACTTCATTGACAATTTCCACATCTTTTGGGAACGCAGGCACCTCTTCAAGGCAGATGGATTTCATCTTAACAAGTCTGGAGTACAGCTGCTAAGCTCCAACATGTTCTATTCTTTGCGTCAGACACTAGCAGTCTCTGTCAAGGACAAGAGACAAGACGTTTCAAAACAACAGATAAGACGGCGCTCTGGTGAGAGCACTGAAATAAGGACTGACCATGGAGGACAGCGGACTCAGAAAGAACCTGCAACGTCATCATCCTCATCCCAACAAGAGGAGTCCCCCCCACCCCCAACAGCCCAACAAGTGGAGTCTTCCCCAGCCCCAACAGTCCGACAAGTGGAGTCTTCCCCAGCCCCAACAGGAGACTCCCAACCTTCACCTTCACCCCCCCAGACCCCAAGCAACCCCCAACTCTCTCCACTCAGTCTGGACTCCCCACTTCTGGATTTCACCGACAGGATGAAGAGCCTTGTCAATATCGGAATCCAACTCACACCACGCCAAAATCCCATGTTTTCCCCCCTTAACCTCCCACCTGTCCCCCAGCGGAGTGGAGTGGGAGGGGCACCTCCTATAGCCCCTCCCCCTCCACCACCTCGGAAACAACACTCGACCAAAGGTCACAGAGCCCCCCCACCACCTCTGAATCATATCTGCGAGTCTGACTGATGTGTGCCGGGTCCAGGCTGCATTATTGATATCAAGAATGTTCTTCCCCAGATAAAGTCAGGGCCCTATGGAGGTCAGAAATCCTTCTCAATCCCTGTAACGACAGGTAACAGGAAAGTGGTCAAACGGGTGAGAAATAAAAAGGGTTCAATTAATTCTACCAATCTACTAAGTATAGCTTGTCAACCTCAAAACTCACCAGTGTCTCCTGTTATCTCCACAAAATTAGCCCTACTCAATATCAGATCACTAGCCAACAAATCCCTGTTAGTAAATGACATCATCATGACCTATAATCTAGACTTTTTATTTCTTAGTGAAACATGGCTCACTGAATGTAGCTGTGATACCATTCTCAATGAGGCAGTACCAACAAATTTCAGTTTTATGAATAAGAATCGAAGTGGCAAGAAGGGTGGGGGAGTTGCTGCCATTTTTAAATCAGTATTTCAGTGTACGGAAACTATTTTTGGTGATTTTAGCTCTTTTGAATATCTCTGTTTCTTAGTAAAGGGGGATCCAAAGGTTCTTTTTCTTATCATTTATAGACCACCAAGATACCCAGGAAAATTCTTTGATGAGTTTGCTGAACTGCTGTCAGTTATCTGCACTGACTACAACTCTTTAATCATAACAGGGGATTTTAACATTCATATAGACAATAACATGGACACTAATGCCAAAGAACTTTTTTCCCTGCTAGATACCTTTGGCCTCTCCCAACATGTGAAAGGGCCCACACACACTCGAGGCCACACTCTGGATCTGGTTATCTCTAAATGTGTTGACATCTCATCTGTTGATATTAAGGACTTGGCTCTCTCTGATCATTTCTGTGTGTTCTTTGACTTACAGATAATGACAAACACTCAACTACCCTCTGTTTCTGTCAGGAAAAGGTACATAAATGAGAATACCAGTGCTAAGTTTATTGAGGCTATAGCTATGTCACCAACTGTGAGTGCAGAGACAGTTGATGAACTCCTGGATAATTTCAACTCAAAAATCTCAAATGTCATGGATACTATTGCACCAATTAAAACTAAGATGACCTTAAGTAGACAGAGAACTCCATGGAGAAATACTATGATGGTAAAGGCCTTGAAAACAGAATGCAGGAAAGCAGAGCGTAAATGGAGAAAAACTAAACTTCAAATTCACCATGACCTCTACAAACAAAGTCTTTGTAATTTTAACCATGAGTTACTTAAGGCTAGACAGCAACACCTCTCTGAGATGATTAATAAGAACATTAACAATACTCATGCTCTGTTTGCTATTGTTGATAAGCTTACAACTCCACCAAAAGAGATAGCTTCAGAACTCTCTTCCACAGAAAAATGCAATGAATTTGCTTGCTTTTTCAATGAAAAAAATCAAATCTATAAGGCTAAATATCAATACAAATCAGCAAAATAATAAAATGATGCAATCATTAAAACCACCTAGGTATACATCAAATATGATGTCAGAGTTTAATGTAGTTGACCAAAAAACTGTAGAAGAAACAGTTCAGCATCTTAAACCATCGACATGCTGTCTTGACACAATGCCATCTGACTTTTTTAAAACTGTTGTAAGCTCTGTCCAAACAGATCTGCAGCAAATAATAAATTGCTCACTTCAATCAGGCACGTTTCCTAAACCCCTAAAAGTAGCTGCCATCAAGCCACTCTTAAAAAAGAGAACGTTGGATACTTCCATATTAACCAACTACAGACCTATCTCAAATCTTCCTTTTATAGCAAAGATCGTTGAGAAAGTGGTTTTTAATCAACTTAGTAACTTCTTGAACTCCAGTGGTCTTTTTGACAAATTTCAGTCAGGCTTCCGACCTCACCATAGTACAGAAACAGCTCTTATTAGAGTGTTAAATGACATAAGGTTGAACACTGACTCAGGCAAGGTGTCAGTTCTGGTCCTGTTGGATCTCAGTGCGGCGTTTGACACTGTGGATCACAGTATACTGCTGAACAGGTTGGAAACCTGGGCAGGACTCAGCGGAACAGTCCTAAAATGGTTCAAGTCCTACTTGGAAGAGCGGAGTTACTTTGTGACCATTGGAAGTTATCAATCTGATCAAGTTGCTATGACATGTGGAGTTCCTCAGGGGTCAGTTCTTGGACCCCTTCTATTCAGCCTATATATGCTGCCTCTGGGTCAAATTCTGCAGAATTCTAATATCAACTATCATAGTTACGCAGATGACACACAGATATATCTTGCACTGTCTCCAGATGACTGCAGTCCTTTAGAGTCATTGTGTCACTGTTTAGAGCAAGTTAAAAATTGGATGAACCAAAATTTCCTTCAGTTAAATCAAGAAAAAAACAGAGGTAATTGTTTTTGGCAATAAAGAGAAGAGGGTTGCTGTCAGTAAACACCTTGAGTCACTGTCACTAGAAACTAAAGACCAGGTCCGGAACCTTGGCGTGTTGATAGACTCAGACCTAACCTTTAACAGTCATATCAAATCAGTCACCAAAACAGCCTTTTACCAACTGAAGAATATAGCAAGAATTAGGGGCTTCATGTCCAAAAAAGATCAGGAGAAGCTGATTCATGCTTTCATCTCCAACAGACTTGACTATTGTAATGGTCTTCTGACTGGACTCCCCCAAAAAAGTATTAAACAACTGCAGCTCATTCAGAATGCAGTCCGCTCGAGTTTTAACCAGAACAAAGAGATCAGAGCACATCACCCCTGTTCTTAAGTCTTTACACTGGCTCCCAGTCAGCTACAGAATAGATTTTAAAGTTCTGCTACTGGTCTACAAATCACTGAATGGTTTAGGTCCAGAATACATGAAGGACATGTTAGTAGAGTATAAACCCAGTAGAGCTCTGAGATCTACTGACTCAGGTCAGATAGTGGAGCACAGAGTACAAACTAGACATGGTGAAGCAGCATTTAGCTGTTATGCTGCACACAACTGGAATAAACTACCAGCAGAACTGAAATCAGCCCCAACTGTAAGCACTTTTAAATCCAGGTTAAAAACATTTCTCTTTTCATGTGCGTATGGCTGAGCTCTTAAGAGTTATAATTTTTGGATTTGCACTCTTTCTTGTACTTCCTATATTCTTTTCTCTTTCTTTCTTTTAACTGTATTTTTAATATTTTAAATTTCTAATTTTTAAATTTTTTTTAATGTTTTCTTTTTACATTTTCTGCTCTTACTGTTAAATGTTCTGTCTTTATGTAAAGCACATTGAGTTGCCTATTGGTATGAAATGCGCTATATAAATAAAGATGCCTTGCCTTGCCCTTGCCTTGTGTGTAGTCAGTGAACGTGGATCATCAAGCTGCTTTTTTTTTTTTATGATGAAAAAAGGGTAGGGTTCAACAAAACCTGAAATGAGCTAACAGCAGGAATATGTTTTTTCATCCATTATTTATACAGCACAGGATTTGTGGTGGAAGTGGCGAAACAAGAACATACCATTTTTTTCCAGCCCTAGTAAGGGTCCAGTTTTATGGCAGAGTCCATCCAGTAGCTGTTGAAATATTTCAGCCTGGACCATAAAACAACAATGAGCCACACTGGTGGACAGGGGTACAGGGTTCCTTCATCCATACAGTGGTTTATTTTTCGTTGATCCCATATACTCTAAATATTCTCTTGTGCGTCAAATGTGTATTAATGCACGATTGAAAATAGTCCCCAACAAATGTACTATACCACTATACTCCTGTTTGACTAAGATTTGGTACAAACTTCAGTTCCCAGCAGTTTAAAGAAATTACTGAGACTTTTTCTTTCAAATTAAATATGTATTTGGGACCTGTTTAAAGATTTCTGTCTTCAGCAAATGAGTGTGGCTGAGGAGCCACAGACAGGGTAAGAAAGTCATGAAGTATTCAGACTGAATACTAGGACAGCCTAAAACATTGTTGGTTTTGGTCTTTTTACTGGGTCTGTCGATAGCAAGACAAATATAGAATAATTCCAGCGTGTTGTACAGTTACACAAACTTAAATGAGAAGCTGAGCAAATCAAAAACCTAAAAACTGTTGTATATGTGTAGATGAGTCACTGCTGTCTGTGGACTACAGCGACTTTAAAGCACATTGCCTTTTCTAATGTGGACTTGTTTTCATTAGCCATTATACCGTAATTAAAATAACACAGATCCGTAAACATTTGTTCCACTTGTGTGTTTTTCTTCTGCTTTTCCTGTGTTTATGAGTTCCATGTTATCGTAATCAACGGCATCAGTAAAGAGGGATAATCATCTGCATTATAGAATGGACCTCTTATCCCCCTCAGCCCTTCTGCCATAATCATTTTTAATCTGCTTTCCATGTCCATTACCATCATGCCTGCTCAACCATTCCATTACATAGCGGGGCAGCGGGGCTCTTTCCGCTCCCCGTGTCCCCTCCTGACCGCTGTAGGTGACTTGGGAGCATATTGCATGTAGAATAAAGCATGTGCCATACAGCATGTAAGTTGACCTGTTATGTGCCAGATTCAGGAGTAAGAGAGAGATAGGCAATCTTAATGACCACAGATTTAAACGCTGCATATGTTTGATTTTCTGGGAAAATCTCCCAGGGACATCAGTGCATAATTTACACGACATCTGAGTTTGGATCTGTCCCAGGGAGTGGGGGATATGCTAATGGATCATGTATCTCATTCAACTGTTGGATTCCTGTGAGATTGCAGGGCTGTAAGATGCTGAGTTATGAAACATCCATAGTTGAACACACCGCTTGAAAATCTAGGTTTAGCTCATCGTGGGGCAGGGTTCAGCATTAATGTTTTCTTTAACTTGCCTGGTCGGGCAAGTGGGTCAGAAATCTACTTGTCTGAGGTCAATTTTTACTTTCCCCTAGACAAATAGTTTTTTTTTAGTAGAGGTTATCAAATAACAACAAAGACTACAGTTAATTGCCGTGTTTAATCTGAGGCTGCAATGTCTGTAAAATGTCAGAAAATAGGGAAAAATGTCCATCGAAGTCCAAGGTGATCTCTAAAATCATTGTTCATCTTCATATTTGAGAGGCCGAAAACAACACTTATACAATTTTGCATGAAAGATTATTAAAAAATATGATTAATTGATTATCGAAATAGTTTAATACTTCAAATCTTTTTTTCTTTTTCTTTTTGTTGATTTTAGAGCCCCCTGTGGACAAAAGCCGTAGTGTTTCCATCATAATTACCACAAAAAATAACACTGAAAAAATAAAATTATCTAAATGAAAATCTCCTCCTGCTGACTAACAAATAACTGACTAACTTTGTCTGGGAAAATGTAAACACAGACCTGTTCCATCTGATTTCAAGGAGAATCCGACCCGTTCAGGTTAAGAACAGCCTTATTCTCATGGATGGTCGTGTTTGTTTATGTAGGTCATATAGAGGCATCGGTATTAAATTGAGACTGCTTTTCAACCAGGTGAAAACTTGTTGTAGCTTTAACCTACAGACTGATAAAGAAAGAAAGTCAAGCAGCATCATGGCTTTCATCCAGACACCATCTGTAACTCTCACTCTATCCCTGTGGGACTCATGTCACTAGAAGGAGGAAGTCTAAGATATTCTGTTAATATGGATCCTGAGACGGCTGCAGAAAATCCCCACATCAGACATCATGGCCCTGTCACACAGCACTGTGCAAGCAGCACGCTTAAGCTGGTAGCAACTAAGTACAAAAACACTCTACATCAAACAACTTTTTGGGATTACAGTCCTCTCCATTCAGGTTCCTGTCCTTATGCACCTCAGATGACTGCGTTTGCGTTCTGATTGTTCAGTTTTCCAGTCACAAGTACTCAAATACAAGATAATGTACAGCTTATATCCATTGTGACCTTCTTATACTTTACTGAATATCATTATATTTGAATCTTCGACTGCAGTTTTTGGATGAAGCTGATGTATGTTGTCATATTTACCAACATCATCACCCTAAACAACTCCTTTAACAAAATCCTCAATTTGAATAAAGTGATTCATCAGATTTAAGAGGGTCAGGTCCCGAAATCTAATGTTAATGTTAACATTACAGCAGCAGTCACTCTACAGAGCAGAGGCAGCCATGGCGAAGTCATGACCCACGGGATGTGAACTTGCCATCCTGGGAAAAAATATTGTGCACAGGACACACTTGTGCAGAGATGGCTCTGGAGATGTGGATAAAAGATATGAAACACTAGATGCAAAGTGCCATGATGACATGACATTTATATCAATGATAGAGAGACCACTGATTAATGATGAGGTTTGAAAATGTGATCATATTCTTCAAAAGAGTTACTGAAGTTTGAAGCTGGAATTTATTTATTTTGCTGTCATTAGTACTGTAACTGTTATACAAAGTTTTATGTGTATTGTTATGTAAATTTGTTATGTAGTTAGTATATATTTATATTCAATTTTAAATTCAAATTTTCCGAACAATGAAAATTGCTGTTCTTCCATGATGTAGACTGTCATTTTGTATGTCCTTTTTTAAAAGTTATCAGTTCAGGCACTTTTTTAAAAGTAGAATTTGGCATCTGAAAAACCAAACAACATGCAGCCCTAAGACTAAATGATTTTTCTTTGGAAGAAAAGTGCTGGCAGTGTGCCTGGGAGCGCAAGGATGAAGCCTGTTGTCTCGACAATTTCTAACATTTCACTATTAGCTTAACAAGCATGCTGTGGTTGTGTAAAACTTACGTTGCGAGGCAGCTGGATTCAAGAGATCACATGAGAATCCATCTTGCCAGGCTTCAAGTTATCTGTTTGTGTCTGTACCAAAAGTGGTGCAGCCAATCAGCTCTGTAGGAGGGACTACTGGCAGCTACAGGCGGTTGTTGAAGAGGTTAGCGTAGAAACTGCAATAGCATCAGTTATGTCAGAACTGGAGAGTATTTCTTCACTCAGCAAGGAGCAAAGAATGACACTGGAGGCTTTTATCAATGGAAAAGATATTTTCGCTCTCCTTCCGATTAGCTTCAGCGAGAGTTTGATCTAATTGGTTGAAGTTATCCCGTGTTAGAAGTGACAGACAGATGGTTCATCCAATCACCTGCCAAGTGTTTTTGAAAGTGCCTGCCTGTTTCCAAACAGTTTCTAAGGGCTAGTTCCCAGATGGTTCCATGTAACAAGCCATGTCAGGTTAATGTAAAACAAGGACAAGGCAGGTGAAAATATGGCTGCCTGACCTATCATAAAGTAGCCTAATCTTTACCGGGTAAAAGAGATATCAGCTTTAAACAGCATTATGAACAAACCTTCAAACTGCTCAGTAAAGCCCTGCCCCCTCCCCTCTCCCACATACGTTTATTGTCTGTTTTTGCATGCACCTTTTTTTTATCACCCTCTCCAACACCCAACCCTCAGTCAGGAAAGATGAAAAAGCGGAGCATGACAGTGGTTGAAGAAGCCATGACTGTAAAGCCATGAAGTGCCTCATTAGTTCTCCTCTGAGTAACACCCTTATCCAGGTTGACTGTTGTAGGTCAACAACTTTGTTTGCTGCCTTTTTTATATGCAGGTGGTGCTCAGTGGAGCATTCAGAGAAAAGTGGGCTATGTCTGTTGGATTCAAGTCCAAGGACCTTTTTACCTCTGAGCTGGTCAGTGCCTGCTTTTGACTCCTGCTTTTATTTGAGCCTGAATAAACCAGCTTCACTGCTTGCTTGAGGAGATAACTATTAGGAAACTTTTTGTGTTTGTGTGTCTGCATAATTGTAGATTTTTTTTCTGTGTCATTCACCTGTCTCTTTTTTCTTGAGCTGCTGTTACATGCATGACAGAAGCAGATTAAGTATGTGGACTATAGAGCCTTTCTCATTGGTTTATGCTGCTTTATGCCTCAGGGCCTGAACAGAGCCCCTGTTTGTTGCTGCAGAGTTCACAATGGACAAAGCCGGGAACACAAACACATAAGCGTTTACTGAAGTCTCTTGAGAAGATCGACCCGTTCACAAAGATGCCATTCATGCTGATCTGCTCCTCCACAGCTGTGGAGCGGACACTGCTGCAACGCACACTCAGACAGATGTGCACTGAAACACACACAAGACACACATCCTCACCTAACATTGTGCACAGTCTTTCTGCCCAGTCTGGGAGAATCCTTCCTTCATGCACGTCGTGTCTTCATGCAGTGCTGGTCGTGCAGCAGATATACATACAGCCATGCTGCACTGTAAAACGGCAAAAGGAGATTTGGCAACAGAATTTCTCCTGGAATATGAGGGATTTTGGGGATTAACAGGCAACACACACTCAGTCCAAGGTACATTCAGTAAGCCGTTAACTCATTCATAGAGGGCCAGAGTTGAAATCGTAATATGAGACTAGACACCAGCTGTGGTAATTTAATGATTTTGTTTAGTTTGTGTTCTCCTGGTTTTACAGGGGGACTATAGTGCACTTTACACTAGACCTGCACAATTATTCAAATCTTATCCACATCACAATATGTTTAGTTTATCAGTGAAAAACATGTGACAAAACAGCATTATAATGAAGTACTGTAGTGCTGCAGAGACGCCCTGGACTACAAATATTATTCTCCAGATGTAAGTGAATGTTTGTTTCGTGCAGGCCCTAACAAATGTCACATCACCATGATTTTTCCCCACTAATAGTGAATTCTATTGGAATCATAATATCTGTCAAAATAATCATGATTTTTTTTTTTTTTTTTTTTTACCATATTGCTCAGGCCTACCTTACACTTCCCATAATGCAACTTGATAGTATTTTTCAGTATACATATATTATTCATCATACAGAAGTAGGTGTGGTTTTATCTAAACTGGGTTTCATGCACAGGCGCCCAAACGGGCTGCTTTGAGGCCAGGAGGGTTCTCTGACCTCTGAACAGCGCCCGGCCATGGCTCTACATGCACAAATCACTTCTGCTCCATATTTTACTGAGATATGTGGTGCAAAAGTGAGAGCGTGTGGAACTTGTCTCTGTGAGCAAAAATACCTCCCCGGCATTTTAGACTTCTCGTGGCAGATTCAAGCAGTTGCAGGTATTGACTTGTGTTTGTGCTAGACAAATATGCAAAAAAGACAAATTATTCGTGAGAAAATGTTCTACAGGTGTGCAGCTCTCATTGTGTGGGTTCATATACTGATTTGCGGAAGTGCAAATATTGTCCATGACTTCATATTTTTTGATACGGGCCTGTGAATTTGTTTTGGGCCATATTCATAGCAACAATTGTGACTCTATATGAGTTCCTTAATCTGTGAGTCACAGCATTGAATTTGTGTGCCTGCACTGAAGAATTCTACAAGTTTACAACTCTTGAAGCATTTTTCTCAGCGACTTGAAATTTATTGATACACATGTGACTGTTTTCTGCAACTACACATACTCACCATCACACTGATGTTCTGCCCCAGTAATACCTTCATAAAAGTACAAATCAACCAGAACACATCCAATTGTTGTTGCTGCTGAGAGTTGCGACCAACATCATACTTAACTCTGTTGCACTACACTCAAATTGGCCCACTTACCCACATAAGAGAGTCAGCTTGTTCTGCTGGCTGAGTGTAACAGTGTCCTGAAGTTAACTCTGCAGTCTGTTGTACGCAGACTTCCCTCTGAACTGCTGTGTTGACATAATGAGGAGCAACATTTCCTCCTGTTAGTACTCCCATCATCCAGCTGACATTGCCTTACTGTGCTGTTTTATTCATTACCAACCAGTTACAGTACATTAGTCCTGTGTGTGTGTTCTTGTGTGTGTATGCACGTACGGTGTGAGTGTTAATGTGTCTTTGTGCGCAAGCTTTCTCCTCCAGTGTATTATTATATTATTCATTTGCTTCCATCGCTTTGTTTTATCTGTTGTGCAGTGGCATGAAGACATCAGTGTGTGTATGTGTATGTGTGTGTGTGTGTCTTTAGAGAGATTAATTGGAATTCACTGTTCACCCCCCCCCCCCACCCCCCCACACACACCACACACACACAACACACACACACACCCCTACCCGCTCCACCTCAACCTCCAAATAACCCCCCCACCCCACCCCCTTTTAACCCAAATCCCGTCCACTGCCTGCTGAATAAGGCTGTGTGCAGACATCAGGATGTGAGGAGAATTTAAAGTTGTGTTTCTCCCAGATTCTGTCTGTCTCACTCTCTCTTTCACATGGAGTGTTTCAGTGTACGTCTGTAGTACATAACACGTGTGCGCACACACACGCATGCGAATAATGAGTGCTACAGTCCAAACAGCAAGTTGGAGCCATAGGCCTTAAAAGAAATTGGTTGAAATCCTATTTCATGTACGATCTATGGTTGGAAGTGAGTCCTATAGTGTGAATGCCTATTTACGCTCCCTTTACATGCGAAAATAGGCACATACTTTTTAAACAATATAACCATCACCGCCCACATATATTTCCATGCGTCCATTATGTTGGCAGGGAGTCAACGCTGAAGAAGTTGCCCGAAAGAAGAGGAAGAGTCAAAGGTTTCTGACAACAGCAAACTGGAGGAGACTGTAATAATGAACCTCTTGAGAAAGAAGCAAATACGGAGGCCGTGTTGTGGTAGACTGTGTGCCATTTAATACCTATATATGTGGGGACAGAGAATTGACGACACAATACCAAAGGTGCTGCTCCGTTCCATCTGTATCTGTAAGCTTTCAGAACATGTGCAGAAGTACGGCTGAAATGAACGTAGAGTACGGACAGAGGGCTCTGTCCGTATCTGTAAGCGTTTCCAATGTAGAGACTTAAGTTGATCAGCTGTTTGTAACTATCATTTATCTGTCAATGTAAGGCTAAACCCATTATCATGAAACTAAAAGCCCACGCTCCAAAAATACTCACTCTGCAGAATGACTTCAGTGGCTTCCTGCCCTCTAACTGCCAGACTCAATTAACATATTGCTCAATTTAACCATTTAACATCTACACTTTCTAAAAGATTATTGATGATTTGTTATGACTCATAAACAGACACTTTAGCATTCTGCAAACATTTGGCGTTAATTAACAATTAATAACTAATTCATGTCAGACATTGGCAAACAGCAACACAGAGAGGCAAGTATTTCAACTTATCATGTTTCCTTAATCTCTGATGACATGTCATGGTCATTTTATGATTTTTTACAGTAAATATATTACAGATTTCCACTGACTTCTGAACTGTAACTCTTTCTCTTTTCCCTTTTCCCTCTCAACAACCACAGGTCACATTTGTCCCTGCAGCTTCCAACAAAACAAATTGAAAAAAGGCCCACACACTAAAGCTCACCTCATGACCTTGTGTTACAGTGTTTAATCCACATTTCCTGATAATAAACATATTTTCATCACCAGTAACCTCCTGGAAATCCCAATTCCTCCTCTCCCCTACAAAATCATCTTTCGCTATCTGGCTTAGGGTACACTTATTGAATGATTATTATTTTTGGCAGCACTACACTATAACAATTAGGTTGAAAGTCCACTCCCAAGCCCCATCATTATTATTGTTGCGTGTGAATAGCTGGCATTGATGAGTAAGTGAATGAATGAGTAATAAAATGAGAGAGTAAGGGCTGGCAGCTGGAGAATTCCCCCCACTGCCTCTACCCCTTAATCTCTATTTATAGACACAGACAAGCCAAGATGAGCTGACGGGCCATTAAAACTTAATCAAATGGCTTTCTGTCACCCACGGCAGCACCGGGCAGAAGTCTGCTGGCTAAAATGTGTGACAGAGGACAATGCATGATGGATTGGCAATAGGATGAAGAAAAATATGGAAGAGGGAGAAACATGAAAGAGGGTAGAGATGTAAAGAGATGAAAATACACAGAGGGGAAGATGGAAGAAGCTGTACAGAGAAAGAAATAGAGCAAGAATGCAAGACCAGACAATGTGGCAGACAGAAAATTGGTCAGCAGACCTGCAAAACAGCAGACCACAGTCCTGTGTGAAAGATGGTATGGTTTCATACAAACATACAAAATATGAGACAAATATGAGAATAAGACTTTCATAGTTGTGACCTTTTGTTATATTTTTAAGCATGACTGAAAGTGTCATTATCTATAGGCCAGCAATATAGACTGTTCATGTATGGTACATTATAATCAATTTAAGGCTGTAAATAATGATTATTTTCTTGAGTGATTCATTAATAAGCTGATAAAATGTCAAAAAAACAGTCAAAATGCCTGTTACCATTTCCTGAAGCCTCAAATGTCTGGTTTTCTCTTCTACTGGTCAGAGAAAACCAGACATTTGAAAAAGATATTCAGTTTACAATAACATAAAACCAAAGGTTTCCAGAGTGGTTGTTGCTGCACCCTGGGATGCCTTGGGGACATGCCAAGATTTCTTCAAGATATATTCATTTCATTTTAATTTTTTACATATTAAAATGGTTCCCCACATTGAGTAAATGAGGTGAAAATTGACTTTTAACCACAACAACTGTGCATTCAAAAATGAGTACTGCAGTCCAAATCGGGAGATGGAGTCATAAGCAGTATATTAAATAGGTTGAAATCCTATTTAATTAATAGTCTATGGTTGAAGCATGTGTTTCTCCCCGCCCCCTCTTCCCCAGACTCAAGGAACCTCAGGCAGGCTGCAGAAACACTGCAGGAGTGCAAGATGAGCACAACACTGTAATCTGACAATAACAAGTGACGACAAGTCCTACACTGTAAGTTG